>OZ010788.1:25473533-26673533 GCA_963932465.1 Maratus speciosus | reverse complement strand
ATTTACAAGTGAAGTCAATGACATAAGAACATTATTGTGAAATACGTATTTTATCGCCAAATTTTATGATGGACATTTCATTTTCTACATTGTTTTAAAAACAAATGTGTAAAAAAAAAGATTGCTGTATTTAAAAAGGGGGGAAGGATTGTACTTAGTGCAAATATATTAAAAAAAAGAAACAACGTATAAGGGCACAAATAAAATGTGTTTAAAAGCATACAGCTGTTTCAAAACCTCTAAGGTTTCCTCATCAGTGCTTAAAATAAAAGTTAAAACTAAAACATTGTGTAAAAAAGGGGGGGGGGAGGTGGACAGAGAGTCGTTGGCAGTAGAGCTGAAAGGTACGCTTTTCTGACTCTCTGTCCACCTCCCCCCCCCCCTTTTTACACAATGTTTTAGTTTTAATTTAACTTTTATTTTAAGCACTGATGAGGAAACCTTAGAGGTTTTGAAACAGCTGTATGCTTTTAAACACATTTTATTTGTGCCCTTATACGTTGTTTCTTTTTCTTAATTGCTGTATTTTGCATGTACAAATTTGTAACACCATTTAAGGCTGTTCTCAAATCCAAAGGAGTTACTATCTGATACAATTGTGAATTCATTTTTGTTCGGAAACGCGTAAAATTGGCAAGTATTCATATTCTAAAGTTACGTAATCGAATGGCGTTTTCTCTTTTTTGGCAACGGCTGAAAATCGTTCAGAAAATAGTGTTCAAGTGGGCATTTAAAACCGAATTTCTGACGCGGTAGCGCGAGAAAGGAAAAACGCGTCTTGTGTGACAAGAATTGTTTGAAGTGAAGGGTGATGGTTGGTTGGTTGTATTTATGTCGGCCAATTATCAGCACGTGGGATATAGGCCCTAAGGGGGGGGGATGCCTTCCGTGGAGGTCTTTCTAAGGGAACCTAACCCGTATTAACGCTTGGAGAACCAAGGTTCGAAGAAAACAACGAAAACTCCGAACGATTAGGCCGACGGGCGCGATTGGGATCGATCCTAGCACCTCCCGTCTACCAGCTTCGAGAGCAGAACCTCTCGAAGTGAAGGGTGAAACCACTATAGACCGAGAGCCGGCAACACAGACACATGGTTCGTACGTATACCGTTATTTCTCCAGGAAAACTACCAGTATCTTTTTATAAAAAAAGAAATCTAGGCTAAATGCGCAAAATTTTGCTTTCTTTTAAAAAGAGATTGTCTATAAGATAATACTGGTGCTAAAAAATTTTCTGGTCTGCAAAATTCAAGGAGGCGTACGAACCATGAGACAACCAACTCATCGAGTTGGAGGCTGAAATTCCAGAATTAACTAAAACTTGATTCCCATATTAAAACGCAATCGGTCTGCCAAGTCATATCTTGGTGAAAACACCTAAAAACCCGATTTTAGCGGTCGACTCGTAGGTTTACCATTGTGTTTTCCTGCTTCCAGTCCGCCATGTTTTCATAACTTTGGGTGCGTGTGTCAGTTATGGTTTTTCAAAATAGGATGGTGTCAGTTACTGGAGTTATTAACAATATTTATGAAGAAAAAAAATTTTTAGAAATAAAAAGTAAGAATCAACCGAAACAGGTTTTTAAGACCGAAACCAAAACCGAATTCCGGTGATCTTTCTATTTTCGGCCGAAAACGAAAATGTCCAAGAATTTGTTTTAAAGTAACTAATGCATACATAAATATACATCATTATTAATTAATTATACGCGTGACCCAAGTTGGCTCTCTGTGCCTCTGGCCAATTTTTTTTTCATATAAAATAAAATGTAACTAATTCATCAACGATATAGAATGATTTTGTAATTGTACGAATTTCATCTAATTAAAAGATGTTTTAGGTATACATACCTCGATTTAACTTTTGTGATGATTTTTGTAAAAAATCGTCTGTTATACTAGAACTTTCTCAAAGAGTATTCGAAACGCTTACTGAGGTTTCAATCTAAAAATTTTCTATGACTGTTAAGTCTGCAGCTTTTAATAAGCACGTAAAAGGCGTCTTCAAAGTTTAGTCATGTACGCATTACTTGCTTTATAATTTGTACTCACGTTTTGAGTCGGTCGTGACTGATAATTGTAAACAGTGAAATTCATCACAATAAATAAAGAGTGTCACATTTGAGCCGATGCAGCTCAAATCAATGAGTAATGTTGAACATTCCCGAAGGAAGAAACGAGATTCTTGGAATATAGATAGTTTCTGTTCGGCCGAATTTTCGACAGCATTTTCATCGAAACCAGGATTTTGGATGGGAAACGAAGGCGAATTTTCGGTCGATCTCTAATAAAAAGTACAATTTTTCGAAATTTTGTCAAAAATAATTTTTTAATGTATGTCTACTATACTTTCAAAAACAAAGATAAGTACAAAATAGATAAAAAGCTTTGTAATAGTGATTTGAATAAGAAAGAGGCCTTCGTCATGTCGCACACTGAGACAACACATACAAAATGTTGCACGATTTCGGGGAAAAAACAGGTTTGAAACGCGTTCTCCTTTGTTTCGTCCTGTTTTTTCTCCTATGTCGCACCTCATTTTTCTCCTGTCGTCTCAGTGTGCGACCTGCCTTAAGGTGTCAGTTACTGGGGGTTTCATCATACCTCTATAACCTCATGAAACCTGACATCCATTAGAAGGGATGTTTTATAATGTACTTTATTTTGTTCAGGTCTCAGGAAGATATGTAATTCTGTTTTCAAAAATTGGAAAACGCTATTCGATTTCAAATCACTTTAATAGTCAGGTCTGTCAATTTTATGAATTTACACTTAAAGCTCCACCAGCGGCCAAGAGGTTCTGATCTCAAAGCTGGTAGACGGGAGGTGCTGGGTTCGAATCCAATCGCGCCTAATCGTTCGGAGTTTTCCGTGGTTTACTTCGAACCTTGGATTTCCTTACGTAAATACGGGTTAGGTTCCCTTAGAAAGTTCCCCACGGAGGGCTCATATCCCAACTGTATATAATTGGCCATAATAAAACAACACAACACACACAACTCTTTACGCTTAAAAATGAATCAGAAAATGAGTCAGAAAGTTTTGAATTGTTGAGCAAGAATTTTGAGAACCACCTTAAAGTTGGCATAACATATCTTGCAATAGGACCGAGGTCAAAACTGGTGCAAACTTACCATCCAGGAACTTCTTCTGGTCTTCTACACGATGATGTTACTGGGTCAAACACCAAACCCTCGTTGCAGGACAACATCCGTGGTCTACGAAGTCCATCAGCACCTTTGATGCAAGTGAAATGCAGTTGGCAGTTATCTGGATTCGGATACCTCGCATAAACGCCGTCTAGCAAATCATGGGCTGTAGGTTCCGGACAAGTGAAGCCTAGTAAATCTATTGGAAAAGAACTGCAGTGAGAAATTTGTACTAGGCAAGAGAAATTCATTCATAAATAATCTGCACTTTCTACAAAGCTACCTGTGGTTCGGTATACCGATGGTTCATAGTTCTATTCACTTAAAGTTCTAAGTTAATATAGCGCGAACACACTCGCAAGCTAATGTTAAACAAACGAAAGCTTTCTTTTTAAATTTCTCGTTCACATTTCAATATTTTGTTTTTCATAGGGATACCTGAGATAAATTGATGTCTTAGCAATACTTTTTTTTTCTTTTTTAATTTTGGTTCCAGTTTTTTTCCCTTTCAGGATAATTTCTTTCGAAATCGATTTGGAAAGTAAAGAAAAAAAATTACAATCAAAATCGAAAAAATAAAAAAGTTCCCCGAAAGACAAAAGTTCCCTGTAATTATAGTCCGAATTAAATGGGATACTTTTTGGCGTTTTTTCAAGGTCATTTGGTTGCCAACTAAACATTGATATTATATCTGCAACTTTTGGTGACCACTATACGTGAAATCAGTGTTTTCTGCTTTTTACATTTCAAATATTCCATTGTTAGTTTAGAGCCATGTTACTCAGGGTTCTTGTTAGTTAAGTTGTATCTCTTAAGTCTGTCTCCTCCCCTTTCCCCTCTTCCCCTTCGATCACAACTTTCTTAATTATAGTACGATTTGAATGGGACCTTTTTTAACGTTCTCCCCAAGTCACCAAATGACTTGGGAAGAAAATCAAAAAAGGTCCCATTTAAATCGGAGCATAATTAAGAAAGTTATGATTTTGGGGAGAGGGAAGAGGGAGTGAACTTGAAAAATGCAATTTTAATTAATTTTTCAACTACATTTCAGCAGTGAAATTACGCTTGAAATTATTAATTATTAATGATGTGAATTATCACATTGCTAACAAAGCGTAAACCAACTTAGTGAAAAATGTCCAAGCCGGGAATCGAACCCGGGTCTCTGGAATAGATCTCCAGTGTTCTACCACTAAACCACAAGGACGATGTCCAGGCTGGCATTTCTCACTTATATAAGTCGGCAAGGCTGCAACCGCAGCACAAGATGGAGAAGTCTTCATGAGCACACATTCCTAGCGGCGTAACATGAGACGCAAACAAACCCAGCATCGGTGAATATACAATTTTAATTAATTTTTCAACTACATTTCAGCAGTGAAATTACGCTTGAAATTATTGATTATTAATGATGTGCATTATCACATTGCTAACAAAGCGTAAACCATTTTTGGACATTTTTGATGACACTGCCCGAAAGAAATAGCATATATGGCATTCTCACAATCTTTTGGCTTTTATGTCCCCGAATAATAATTTTTATTTTAGTACATATTCTTGTGTTTTTTTTTTTAATTTCATATACTGGGGAACATACCATTGCATGATTGCATAACAATATTAACGAGATAAATAAGTTTGTGATGATGTCAGGGGTCCAAATACCAGGAAAATTCCTACACCGTCCCGTGTCCTTGATGCTGACTTTTAAGTTTGGAGCTGTCTGTATAAAATTGTTTCAATAAAAATAATTCGATGTCATTTTTTTTCCGAAACTGGAACTATTGTCTCTCTATTCTAAAAAAAAGTAACTCCCGCTGTCACCGCCGCCGCCGCCGCCGCCGCCGGTTTTCATTTTTTTGTGACCGGAGGCTTTTCTTCGTTAATATTAACAAAAATAATGCATACAAAAATATGAAAATCGGTGGTTTTATACAGAAATGTTTGATAAACACGCTGATGCAGACAGTTTTCAAATCGAAGAATTATTTTAAGAGTTATTTAATGCTAAAGTTGGACAAAATCGTTCGACTAAAAAAGTTTTATAGCAGCAAAAACTGTACATGGCAGTGTAATCATTTTTAGATCATTTTATGCGTTAGAAGTTGCCGGAGTGCAGATTGCATTAATTTTTTTATTTTGACTCATTTTTTCAGGTTTTATTTCTATTTTAAATTCGAATTTTCAGCATTTCTAGAGATATTTTCTACAGATTTCAGAAAATTGTACTAATTTAAACTGTTGCCATCTGTATAAAAAGCGCAAGCAATAATGTTTGTTTCAAATTAAAAATTTATTTACACGTGACTATTATAAACAGGAAACAAACTTTCAAATTAGTATTAAATAATTACGTATAAAAAGCAGGAACTTATTAAAAATTACGTCATAAAAAGTATACACGTGAATTTTAAAGGAGAAAGGATATTGTAAAATAATAAATTCATTAACATGCGTTAGAAGTCTTAGGAGAAATTACGTCATATTTACGTCACATTATAGTTATTACATAAAATGAACACAAAATAATATTGCAAAAAAGTTTAAATTTAGAAATTGCGCTAGACATTTATTTGATATTTTGAAAATTAATTTAAAATGTCTCATTTAAAAGAACTTTCTTTTCGCTTTGTTAAAAAATACCAGGAGACAAAGACTCTCTTTACTTAATTCCTTTTATATTAGCTTATTTTGAAATGTTGTTACACGTGTATACGTCATCAAGTTATTTTTATTTCGACGTTTTATTTGTGTTTTTATTAATGTTGTACGAATTCATTTGTTCTTTCGTTATTTAAAATAAAAATTATATCAATTTGTATAATTTGGCGAGTGGTTTGGCGATTTATATAATTTGGCGAAATGGGTCGACAGGATAATCAAGTAGTACCGCAGCGGATTTGGCGTTAAAATTCACCAATCAAAGAGAAATGAATAGAAATTCGTTTATAGGGAGATCGCCACTGTTTTTTAAATTATAATTCAATCTTTCGAAATCTTTTTAAAGCCGATCAAATTAGCGTGCATTTAGAGTCTGCGGTGTCTGGACGGGGGTTGGCGAGCGTAGCTCGTAGGGGGCCGAGCCCCCTAGTTTTCTATAAAAATGTAGCAAAAAATTAACCGGCACACATTTTTAGGGTTGTTATTATTTTTTAAACTCAGTCCCTGAGTTTTTCATCCTTAACGTCCCTCTTACTAAACTTATACAGAAAATCACTTCAGATGCAGCCGCAGAATTTTTTTCAACTTTTTTCTCGTGCAGAAGTATGCTAGAGAAAGAATGTCTAAAATTCTTTGACAGTAAATTTTACTGCAGAATTTAAATCAGCATTTAAATATCAATTTCAAGCATCGTGGCTTTATTGGTAGCCTTACCGTCCCCAAGGTTTATTCCTGCAATTTTCGAGGTAAATAATTTTTTTTTTATATATAAATTTAATCCAATGTAAATAACTGTTTCTAAAAATCAATGAACATTGTGGATACCACTTAGTCTTAACACCCCTTTAAGACAATATCATACCGAAATTTTGTACTAAAAATACTACATTGTTATTATTTCTCATCTGAATGTCCTGTGGGTACTATGCAAATTCATTATAAGTAAAAATTTAGAAGAAAATAGAAAGTTATAGTGGTATAATGGTAAAGAAAATTAAACTCGCAAGTTTAACATAAACCCCAGTTAGATAAAAGTTTTCGCTGCTGACCATTTTTTCTTTATTTTGAATCATTAAGGCATTCGTCTATCAGATTAAAATGTTATTTTAGCAAGTTTAATTTCACCAGATTTTTATTCCCGAAAGTCAAAAGATTGTGAGAATGACCCATATCGGGGGCTAAAAAAATTAACGATACTACCCGCATTGATAACGAAAAACAAATTTATAATATTGATAAAATCGAGTTGGCCGCATAGTATCGTTAAACTCGTTAAAAAGTATCGATATCGGAATCAGTACAGTTCTCTGTTGCTTTTTAGAGAGATATCGTTAAACATTGTCTTGCTCGGTGGTTTTGAAAAAAAAAAAAAATTACATATATATATATATATATATACCGGGTGTCCCAAAAAGGACTGACTGATTTTAAAATTCCATAACTTCCAAACGGTGACAGATATTAAAAAATTTCTTGCAGGAGGGTTATGCATAAAGTCAAAAGTTTTTTTACAATGAATTTCGATTTTAGTTCGAATTACAAACAATAGATGGCGCTGCGATCAATAGAGGCTAAATTCAGGCTCGATTTTTGGTACTTCGTGGCCCGGATAATACATTTCCATCTCCTTTTTCTGCATGGAACAACAGAAAGGACCAAAAATCGAGCCTGTATTTAGCGACTATTGCTTACAGCGCCATCTATTGTTTGTAATTCGAACTAAAATCGAAAATCACTGTAATAAAACTTTTGACTTTATGCATAACCCTCCTGCAAGAATTTTTTTAATATCTGTCACCGTTTGGAAGTTATTGAATTTTAAAATCAGTCAGTCTTTTTTGGGACACCCGGTATATATATATATATATATATATATATATATATATATATATATATATATATATATATATATATATATATATACAGTTTAGCTTCTTGTATATATCGCTCACCCGCAAAAAAAGTGACACATCACGACAAAAGTAAATTTCACAGGAGAGGCATAGAAAATTTGCATGATTTTATAGTAACGTGAAATTATATCACTGAGCTCTCCGTGCAGGAATAAAAATGTGCATAAAAGCATAAAATCCTTCAGAATGAAGACGTAGGATGAAATTTGGAGGGTTGGGTAATGTTACCGCCGCACACAATCCACCCCCTCTTCTAAGGTCACAAATGGACATATAGTGTAATAAATTGATTTTCCGTATAACTACACTTATGAAACTTATTGTGTGACAAGACCACGCGTATGACAGGTTTATGAGTGGAATAAAACGCAAAATGAATTTTTGCAAGATGTGTCACTTTTCTTGTAGGTGAGCGATATGAAAAACACGGTCTAGATTGTAGGCCTCAAGCACGTCTGTTCGAATATCTTGCCCTCACTGGATTTCGTTCTATCGGCCCCCCATACTGCGCTATTAAGGAAAGAAAGAATCTCCAAAACTTCTATAAAAAGAACATCAGTAATATATGAGTAATAAATTGCGAATTATAAATGAAGAAAACCTTAAGTTTAGAAAACTCCATCATTAACCTTTCGATTACGGGCCAGGATTAGCGTCTATTTTTATATTCAATCATACCACAATTTACATATTTTCTTGTGGTTGATATCTTCTGAAAATGTCCAAGTATAAGTGTATGGCAGAAATTCTTTTTTTTAAAGTGGTATGAATAGAATAACAAAATTGTCGCCCGGACGTATGGCACCCCAATCCCGTAATCAAAACATTAACAACAACAAACAAATGTTTATAAAATTATTATTTTATAATTATCTATCATGTCATCAAGTATTTGAAACTTGTGATCATTTTTAAATTCATTTTGGTTCTCAAACGCATCCATTGGCAGGTTCTTTTATTCAGAAACTATATAATGGGCTGTATAATGGGCTGATAAAGGCAGAATATATTTCAAAAAATATTGTCAAAGTGGGCATTTTGAACCTAATTTCCCGAAGCGATCGTGCTGGAAACGAAAACATAACGGGATAATCTTCCACCAGTAAATTTTAATAGAAATTTTCATCTTATATAAACACCATATTCATGAAAAAATTACTGTAATGAATAATACAAAAATTTCTATTTTTTTTTTATTATTATTATTGGTGGAAGTTTGCCCCGTTGGTAATCTGGCCCTTTTGTAATGAGAAGTTTCATTCTTGATGACCTAATAGTTTTATTACCTTCACTTTTGCAGGACGATTCAACGAGATCTGCCCAGTCACATGTCGCTCTTTCGTCACTGTATGTCAGTCCTGGTGGGCACTGAACTTCGGTGGCCACCCCATCAACGCAATTCCAGAACTTGGTGCAGTCGGTTTCATGAGGGAAGAGACCGAAGCGACGAGGGCAGTTCTTAGTCGATTGTGGCTCTTCTGTAACATAGATTTACATACTCATAAGAACAGCAAAATTTATATTTTTTATGATTAACCTTTAATTTGGTTATATTTATTAAAACTTATCACAAATTCGCCTGCACGTACCATTCTACGGTAAAGCGCCGATTATCCGAACCTGTCTGGGCCAGGCTTTATTCGGATACTTAAAAATTCGATAACTGAACACATGGTGTATGATACAAGACATAATTAATGACATTAATCCCTTAACAGTTTTGCCCGAATGCCTCTTGGGCAAGAAGAGTTTGCTAGCTTCGTTATTTAAAGGTTTTGGACACCACAAATTTTTAACTGTAATCTGTAATCATCGGTCTATGAATTGGCAGACATTTTTAGATTATGTAAGGCAAATATTGTAGTACTAAAAAAGTGATGTTATGTCCTTATTTTTAGTTTATTGTGTCAAAAAAAAAAAAAAAAAAAAAGAAAAAGAAAAAAGAAAAAACGAAGCTGTTGAGGGATTAAGAGGCCGCTTCATTGAAATTCCCCGGTCGCGAAATTTCACGTTAACCTATGGGAAAACTTAGAAGCGCGATTACTCAATACCTAATATAAATATTGAAATACGGTTTTCACCATAATGAAAGCAGGTGTCATATGCGACGAAGTGCGTTTTTAAAAATTAACTCTTTGAATTTTAAATATTTAAAAAATCCCTATAAACTTTGAAATTTCCACTTGATGGTAAATTCAAACGAGCAGAGTCCCCTAGTTTATATAAAAAAAATAATAGGATAATATTAGTCGTCATTTATTTACACCACCGTACAGATTAAACTATAATTTAAGAAGTAAAATTTCTGGTACAAAACTGATTTACTTGAACTACGAGTTATACACCAAAAATTACGAGTCTTAGGGCTTCAGACTGGAACTCAGAAACCAAAATATCACTGTGTTCCGTTGACACTCAACCATCTCCCATTCAACGTTAAACGAAGTTGCGGCGATCAAGGCCATCGCTAAGGCTTTTTATTCAGGGGGGGGGGGGGCGAAGAACCTTAAATCGCCAAGTCAAATTTCAGTATTTGCCAACTAGTTTTAAAATTTTGCCAAGTTACGGCAATTAGAAAATACAATATACGGTAAAACCTCCCTAAAGCGACCATGTTCCATTCGAATAAAAATGGGTCGCTCTAAGAGGTGGTCTCTTAATGGAGGTCATGCTTAAATCTAGATTTTTAATTGCTGAAAAAAGGCAACAATTAATGTTACTAAAATTTATTTTTCCCATTAGGAAAAAATATGAAACTTTAAGTATCAAAACAAAAGTTAATTATTGCAGAGTTTAAAAAATGAATACATTGACGTTTATTTTGATTTTACGGTTTTATCTTCTATAACTTTTATTTCCAAGTCCTTTCGAAGTTCGGTAAATAAATGCGATTTTTTTTTGGACGGGAACAAATAATGACGATTTCATAAATTTATCTATTTCTTTGAGAGTGTCCTGACAGAATAGGGCAGGGGAGTTTATTGACCGTCATCCTTAATTTGTCATCAGAGTTAAATTCACTGCCTAAAAAGGCACAAAGGTATTTAAAGGATAATGCGCTCTCCGGAATTATTTTTCTAATAAAACCTTCAAGCGACCAGGAAAAAACGGAATTTTCTTCAAAGAAATTGATCGCTCGTGGAGGGAGTTCTTCTGGGATGGTCTCTGAATAGAGGTAAATTTAGTATTGAGCCTATGGGAATAAATTTCGTCCCATGAAAAAATGGTCGTTCAGGGAGGTGATCGCTTAATGGAGGTGGTCGCACAGGGAGGTTTCACTGTGTATCTTATTTGTAAAAAGTTCAATAACACTAGTCTGCAGGATATCAGATGATTAAAAACCAATTACTGCCCTTAATGCATTTTTTCATGCTGATTACAGAACTGTTCTTAGTTTTCTACTATGACGATGCATAGTTTGTTTGCAATCGACCCGAGTTGATTTCGAAGATTCATTGCTGAGAACAAGCATTATGTGGTAGTCACACGTAACGTAAATATACTTCTGGATACTTGCCAACTTATCTAACTACTTTTAGAATACAGTAAAATTGGTATGAACCACACGTAAACCCCCAAATACAGTGTTGAATCCAGACCGTTACCTCCGGGGGGGGGGGGAAATTTTGATCCTTGGGGGGGACACTAGTATTCCAAAATGAAATTTTCTCTGATTTCATTAATATACTAAAACCTGCTAAAGCGGAATCGCCGACGATCAGAAAAAGTTTCCGTCTTAACAAGTATCTCTCCAGTCGGGATTTTGAAAATCTTCTGTTTCCATAGATCATGCTATATATAAGTTTCTATTTTTTAATTTCAAATTGAAAATTTAAAAAACTTTTAAAAATTCTATTTAATTTAAGACACTCTTGTACTTTTTTGTGCCCAAACCATTATTGAAAAGATAAAAAATAAGTGTGGCATTCTTAGGTTACTGTCACTCCTAAATATAACTTATATAAGTTATGGTCATTTGTTTTTCATTTAATCTCATTATATCTTACAGTTTAACTTGCCATACAGGATTTGAATATCCCATTTCATAAAAGTTTTGAATCAACATTGCTACAATTTACCACTGAAATATTTCTATTAATATACAGTTATTCATGAAACAGCACCGAAAAATGGCAATAAATCACAAATTATAAAATTTCGTTACAACAATAACAAAGTTTACATACTTAATAATACAATAACATATTTTTATTGTTTGATATTTACTTATTATTTAATAATAATGCTTTCAGACATAGACGCGGACAGTATTAAATGGAATAGGGAGATTTTTCTCCCTTTTTTCGTGGGGGGAGAATATGGTTGGACGACGCCCTACTATGTTAAAACCTTTTACTGTAAATGAAATTTATATATTTTTTTATTAATATTGCGGAAGCGCAATATTTTCAAACTTATGAAAGATAAAAGTTATGTAACATTTCAAAATTTAAAATTGAACCCCCATTTGTATACTTCTATCTGCGTCTATGTTTAAATATAACTTCTTAACCTTTTAAAAACGGGGTCTGTAACTTTAAAATGTTGCTTCGTTACGGGAAGTTTAAAGTGTCTGCATCCCCCTTTTCAGTAAGGAGAAACCCGCAGGTGGTATGTGGACGCAAGTGATTAGCGCATCTGGTTTCAGTTATCAGAGTCTCGTTTTGCTTCTTGGGGAATTTTTTCCCCGAATGCAATCAGAAGGAATAATTTGCTGCTGTAAAATGATAATTGTTTATCCTTTTGAATAGTACTTGATAAGTACTTGAAGATTAGTCTGGTAGTATTTTCTCACAGTGAATATGTAAATAAATTGAGGTACTAGAAAAGAATGTTGGAGTAATGTAGTGGAAAATGCATACTTTTACCAAAGAGCCGAATTATTTTTAATCTATATTAAATAATAAAAAAATATATACTGTAAATTCTAAATACACCAAATGAGTGTAAAAAATTCCTTTATTTATTTGCATTTTATTTTAAATTTAGGAATTTTTTCTAAATATAATTTGAAATTTGAGTATGTTAAAAGCTGTATACTGAGAAGATTTCATTTCATTATGATTTACTTAGGGCATATATGTAATTATTATTTTTGTGGCATTGTAATGCCCATAATTCCTAAATATATAATATCAAGTATTAATTTTATAGCAATAAATTTTTACACTTTGAGAAATTCATCTTCATATGAGGAACGAAATAAGTTAAAATATAAATGCTGTGATTATAAAATTATAATCTTCATACCTTCACGGGCTATTTGCCCGGATACGTATCGGGCGCGACGATTAAGTGTTAAAGTAAGCATGCCAAAATAAGAAAAATAATTATATTTATACTTTTGAGAGAGAAAACAAAGAACTGAGCTTTAGCAATAGCAGTTTCAGGCATATTTCTACTGGAAGAAATTGCTTTGGCATGGACTTTCTATGAAAAAGTATTCTGAAGCATTTTTTTTTTGGAGGGGGGGGGGGGGGGTGTAATTGAAAATATAAGAATAACAAAATTTCTACGACCAAGCTTTTTACATGAAAAAGACAAGGTCAGCTGTATTACAAAGATACGTTTATAATTATGTTATCTCAAGAAATGTGGCTGACTTTTATAAAATAAAATATAAAATAAAAAATAAAATAAATGAAAAAATAGAGACTTAAAAAAAAATAATTCTCATTTTTGTCTTCAGTAAGATAAAATAGCAAAAAAATATTATGTATAATATTTATGTATATAATATAAATAAATAAATAAATATATTTATATACATATATATATTTAAACATACAATTTTAGATTCATATGTTATAATTTCTTTAATATCGTTAAACTTAATTTCAGATTTTCTCACACAAATCTATATTAAGTTAGGGAGGATAATATGGAGAATAAGTTGTAACTCAAACTGAGAAGAAATAAAAATATGACAAGCTCTTTTACTCGCAGTATCGAAATTGTTTTACAAATGGAGAGTAGAATTTGTTGCCTCCGTTTCCCTAATGCCAAGTGATAATATCTCTATAACTTTGTTTGCGCTAAAATAATTTGAAACAAAATTTCCTGTTTTAAATATTTTTTGGTATAGCACATGAGATTGAATAAATAAATTTTCCCAAGATGTATTAGGTATTTTTAAGGTAATTGTTTAAAGAAAGTCAAAAAAGTGATCAAAACAGAAGAAAGCTATTTTCACAAAAACTTCAAAACACAATAAATCATTATATATATTTAAACTTTTTTTAGAATTTTTTAATCAGTAGACATAGTTTCATTGAGAAAGGTCAGTATTTTAAACTCCGGTATGATACCATCAGCAATGTTTTGAAATGAGAACAGTCTTTATACAACTAATATTTATCTTACTTCAATAAACGTTTCTTTTCTTTTTTTTAAGAATGTATTGTATCCTATAAAATTGTGCACTATAATACTTTTAATATAAATATATTCGTTCTTCGTGAAATGAGATTATTAAGAGAAAATATCTGTTTTAAAAATCTAAGGGGCAAAAAATCACATAATGATAAGATAATTAAAATATCCCTAGATTCTTCAAACCGACTTTTCATTGGAAATTAAAATAAATAATAAATAAAATAAGGCTACGCAGGTAATTTTTTACATATGCGCTGTATTATTTTTAAATAAACTCAACGCTATTTTTTCCGCACGACCAGAGACACCAATTTGTATGACAGCTCACCCAATAATTTCTTCTATTAGCTTACTTAATATCCATTATTCTACTTCATTACTTTTTTTTTAAGTAGCTGGAACAACTTTTCTTCATTTGACGTTCAGAAAATCCTTTTGTTTTAAAAATAGTAATCCTGATGTTCACAGAGAAGGGGGAGGGAGGTGGATCTCCTTTAAAAAAGTAATAATTTTGTCCACTTCTCACAATTTTTTTAGGAATTTACACTATTTAGCATATCCTTACTGAAATTTTTACATGCGCAAATATCAGACAAATATCAGCATAAAAAAAACTATATTCACCAGACGTAGAATTAATTTTCTCCCAAAAGAGAAATCTATATATTTTATTTTCACCGGTGAATATGATTCTGTAACCCACTATTTTAATTCCTTGACACGTACTATGCATCTTAGAATTTGTTTTTTCTAGGAATAGAGGGGGGGGGGGGAGGGTGATTAGATTTGTCACATATATTATTTATATGTGCACAATAGTATGGACTACGCCTCACTGTATCTACACGCAATAAAAGTAACATAAATACATTACATTCAAAATAAGCTGAGCAGATATAAGGGAACAAAAAAAAGGGCGGGGGGAGGGAGTGTAAAATGTACACGCTGCCTCCGGGCGGAATGTTAAAAGGAGTTTCGGTGGAACAATTTATCTCATCAGACATATCCAGTTTAAACATTTCATCTCTATATAATTAGGAACTTTAATGTTTAAACATGTTGGTGTTCTCTGTGAGAAATTATCCGTGGATATATTGAAATACTCGAAATTTTATGTTCAGACCTTTCTATAATACCAATGAGTTGGAAGTTAACATATGCACACCCCTCCCCACCACCACCACAAAAAAAAAAAAAAAAAAAAAAAAAAAAAAAAAGACAGGTTGTCCTGAAACCCAAATTGGTTACATTTATGAGGCATTCACTATTTCATTTTTTACCTTAAATTCACGAAACTTCAAGGTATGTTTTTTAGAAACAAAGAGATCGAATTGCATTTCACTTTTTTTCTGTAAAGAAAAAGGCGTTTTCAAAAAATACTGTAAAACAGATTTTTGATATGCGCAAAAAAAAGACATCAAATATTAAATTTATATTAAATTAAAAAATAAGGGAGTGCACCGCAGAAATTTCGGATGAATTTAAACGTTTTTTAATTATTTATTTGTTTATTATTGTTTACGTCATAAACGTTTTTAACGATTAAAACAATGAAACATACTATAAAGAGGGAGAAAAATCGTACGACAGTGACTCTCGCCAGACAGATAGCACTACCCCACTTGATGTAAATTAAATATTTCAAAAATGTTTATTTTTTAATTTTTTTTTTATTTCTAAAACAGCTTTCTTTACCAATTGGGTGACATTTAAAAAAGGACCAATTCGAGAATATCATCTTTCAATAATAATAATAATAATAAAATCACACGAATCGGTCACGTAGTTCCGGAATAATCAGTTAATAATAAAATAAAAATACGTACCTATCAAAATGAAAACCTCCCCCTTTTTTATGTCGGTTAAAAAATAGCCAAGGAATTGAAAATGTAATCTATATTATGGTTTGCATAAATAAATATTATTTGATCTGAATCAGATGAATAAATCAGAATAAATGAATCAGGTGAATCTGAATAAATTATTTACAAATGGTGCTAGAATTCGACTCATTGTTAATATTATGAAACAGCTAATATACCGTATCATACGCACGGGATAAAACATCATTTAGTTGTCCCTGAGAATAAAATTAAGGTGGTTTTCAAGTTCCCCTGCTCAACAAACGTGAAATTTTCAGACACATTTTCTGACACGTTTTGTTAATCATTGTTATTTAATCATTTTTAACGTGAAGGCATAAAAGTGGCAAGCCTAACTATTGAAGGGATCCGTGATCGAATGCAGTTTTCCATTTTTGGTTAAATAAATTACTTATCAATTTATAAGCAATTTTTGTCGCGTAGCAATAGGTTTTTTACTTTTCCGCGCTGTCGCGTCCGGAAATTCAGTTCAAAACGCCAATTTTGACAGAATTTTCTAATATTTTTTTTGCTTTTACTAAACATTGAAAAAGTATTTAGATTACATAATTTCTGAATCAGAACATTTGCCAATTTCAGTTTTCGAACAGCGATGAATTCAGAAATGCGTGAGAAAGTGGATCCTTTGGATTTGAGAGTAGCCTTAAAGGTTTTCTAAATCTGCTTAAAAAAAAAAAAAAAAAAAAAAAAAAAAAAAAAAAAAAAAAAACCTTATTTTTTGATTAATATTTCCTATAACAAAATGCTATAAAATTACTGCATTTTTATTAAATTAGTAATATCTATAACCGTTTGATTTTTCTTCAGTTCAATACATAAAGTAACGCACATAATTTAAGATATCGAGTGTGTTAGTGTAAAATAAAATAAAAATAATAATGCTACATTTGACATTCTAAGAACAGAAACTTAAGCAAAATTAACAGTGCTAAACTACTAAAATAATTTACTGAAAATAATTTATTCCTTGTCATGTCAAAAGTGTCACTATCACATCTCGCAAACAAGAACTACCTTTGAATAATTTTGTAGCAAGTGGGAGTAGAAACATCTTTAAGTCGTGTGAGTAAAAAAATGTTTAATTTCTTTCCTGCAAAAAAATTCCTTGATTTTCCGTAAGATAATTAATATATTCCCTACAGAATTTCCTTTCTCCGATACGCAGTTCGACCCCTATTGAGCAAAGCGGTCTTAATGATTTCCTGCACAGCATCTTTGAGGGGTGGAAAACTTCGGGAAGACCGTAATCCCAACCCCGTATTTTTCAACACTCTTTTTCTTGGGATTACGGTAATCCCCCCGTAAGCTAAAGGTTAATATTAATAAAAACAAATCTTCCGTAACAATCATGTCCACTAAAGAAATAGAGATTTCACTCTTTTTTTAAATATTTTAATTTTATAAAATATTAATAGCAATTTAAATAAATAATACCATATAATGTGTATAACATTCAGTTACTGTAAAGTACTAAATAGTAATTATAATATTCTATATGTAAAACCATCAAATCTACCTTATAAAACTAGTCCTTATTTCTTATAAAGCACTGTTTTTGATAAAAACGCATAAGTTCAGTATTAAATTTGTAATTGCTCACCTTTAAACTAAGCGAATGCGTCTTGGTTTCGAAGATTCATAATTTGGCATCACTGCATCGATGAATTCATCTGTTGGCTCCTCATCACCTTCGATAGATACTTTAATACACGATTGTAAAGTATCCTGCCCCATGCGATTTCTAAGTTTTATCATAATTCTATTCATTGTGCTAAATGACCTTTCTACACTCGCTGTTGTAATTGGTACACACAATACACACTCGGCAAGTTTTTTCAAAACTTCGTATCCAATATCAGCTTTTAAAATGAAAGAAGCGACATCTGAACTGGTATCATCTAAATTACTGTGTGCAACGTACTTAAAAGAATGGAGATCTGCCACTGCTGCATCCTCTTCCTGAATTCCAAAAAGATGGCACAGCTCCTTACACTGATTTCATTTATTTTTACAAATTCTCCAAAGCTTCGAAAAAATGCACATAGTTCTATTAAGCGCAGTGCTTTATCATTAAATCTTTCTTTAATTTGATGAATCATTTTTTCTATAAAAGTTTTTGCACTTTTTAGGCAATTTTTTTTTCGTGTCATTAAAATTTATGCTCTTAATTTCTGATACATCACTCTCGAGATCTTTAATTTTAATGTGCAATTCGTTACTATCATTGTCACTATCACAAAAGTTCGCAATTTCTTGCAAGTGATCAACTGTCCCAGAAACAAGTTGAGGAAGAAATGAAATGCTAAGAGTTTTCTTTTGAAGAATTTTGCTTAAATTCGATACAGCATTAAGTGTTTCATCCATAACAACTAAACTGATTATAAAACTAATATTAATCATTTCCAAGAGAATACAACCAGCTAAACTTGCTAAATCAGCACCATCCTTGTGTATGTGTTCGCATGCAATCATAATCGATTTAAAGGATAAAAATACAGCATGAACAGTACGGTAATTGCTAAGCCAGCGTATACCCGTTGCCTCAGGTATGATTTGAACGGGTTCTTCTGAAGCTTTCTGTATTTCGTGCAAAATTTTTCCTCTCTTAGGAGAACTATGAAAAAGTTTATAAATATCTTTAACTGTGTGAAAAAATAGTTTAATCATTATAGTCTTGTTTCTTGAATTAGTGACAGTTAATGATAGAATATGGGATCTGCAATGAATGTAAGGCACTTCGCATTGTTTAGCTTCTGAAATACGAGCACGAACACCAGTTATACTACCACTGAAGTTCGCTGCACCATCAAAAGAACATGAAACCAATTTATCATATGACATATTTCGTTTTTTTAAAGCATCATCTATAGCTAAAAATATTGATTCAGCATCAGTTCTTTCTAAGTATATTATGCACAAAAATCTTTCTCTTACTTCGCAAACTGGATCATGGACGACGTGCCGCACCATTAGTGATAATTCACTTTGATTGTTTATGTTCGTCGATTCATCTCCCATTATAGAATAATATTTACCACTAAGTATTTTGTCATCTGCTTTGTCTAAGATTGTGCCTATTGAGCTTAATATTTCAGAAGCAGTTGATTTACTTATGTAAGTCGATCTTTCACTTCGCGACTTAACCCAGTCGCGAAGAGTTTCATTTTCTCTCATTAAAATTCTTTGAACTAAGGATTCATATTTTGTAGTGTGGGGTATCTTCTCTTTAGCTAAAAAATACACACTTCTAATTAAAGAAGATAAAACTTGTCCATTTTTATCCCTTTCGTCTTCGCTGTATTGGATTATTTGTGTGTGTATAGGAGCATTTAAATTCTGTAATCTTTCATTTTCCATAAAAACAGATTTACAATGTTTGTCTGATTTTGAGTGTTTTTCAAGTTTTCCTGTACTGTCAGTTGCTTTCCTAAAATTTGTGAAGGACACTGATATGAATACTCCACTTGTTTTTTGGAATACCTCTACATCATTTTTTAAATGCTTTTCACACAGCTTGCAAAATGCACCACCATGAGTTCGATCAAAATACAGCCATTCATATTTAGTTTCCCACTGTTTTTGATATTTGAACTTGCGTCCAACATTTTTATCTTCCGGTTGAGGTTGTCCACTAACAGTACTACACGAAGGTATTGCAGGTGGAACTATCACATTACAGGTTTCACTTTCATTCAAAATTAGTTGAGAATTATTATTTTGATTTTCAACAGATGACTGTACTAAAGGTTCTTCATTACGTCTTCTTTTTTTAATTTGGATAAAAGAAAATAATTTCGACTGTTTTGACATATAATTCAATATCAAAAATAATTCCTATCCAACATTCAATTTAAGCTATGGTTTTTATCTGTAACAATCAAGACAGAAAAGCGCAATAGATTAACCAGACACAGTGTCGTCTAGAACTAGCGTCACTTAATTGCTTATTGGTAGTCTTTGAAAATGAAATTTCCCTAGCATTCTACAATAAAATAAGAAAAATAAAATATTTTATGTTAGCGAACAAGTAAATACCGGATGTAATTTATAAAGTTTGCATAGAAATATTTAGACATTTTCAGTAACTAAATCTTTTTTAAACTGTCAAGTATGAAAACATATCTGTGCCTTTAATTCAGTTGTCCATACCCACTCAAACTCCATTATAATAACGTTTTTGACAGCATAATCAATTTATCATTCAATAAATGAATTTGGTTTTTCCAAGAGAAAATTACATTTAGATAAGGCAGTTATTTATGTAATACGGGATAAACAAATGGATTATTACTGAAAGGATTAACTTTCAAAATATTTTATGAGTGAACGGAATGATAACAATATATCATATTTTAATTAAGAAACGCACAAATTTAGAATTTCACAATAAGGAAGTAATAATATTTATTTTATGGGCTAGTACTTTGTAACAGAAAAAGTTTTATTTATGATACATGAAATTAATATTATAACTTCAAAAATATAATAAATAATATTTCACTGGATAGGAAAAGCTTATTTAGTTAAATTATTATCGTGATATGATATATTCAATAAATTATTATGTTTATTGTTAAGATTGAATAATGGATATTAAGCGAAAAAATATATTTTATGGTATAATTTAAATACATTTTAGAGAAATTGAGTCTAATTAAAAATATCTAAATAGTTTAATAATTGATGCAATTAGAGTAAGTAATCCAAAAATAAGTGATTTGACATCACACCTGTCAATAATGGAATCTTCTCCTAACCAGAAAACTTTTACGGTTCCAATGAAAACAATTGTGGTATATTAAAAGCCGCAAATATAAAATTGAAAGAGGTGGAAGAAAAATTCCGTTACAGACACATTTCCGTCTTAGAAAGTATCACGCAGGGCACTGCTTTTGCTGGAACCGTATTTTTTTCGTTTAAGAGAGGATTCCGCATTCCGCTATAGACAGGTTCTGTTTCCCAGACTTTACCGCATTTAATTTTTTCGAAAATGTTAATAAAATAAATTTATACCAGTTATTTTATAATTTTACAAAAAAAAAAAAAAGTGGAATTATTTAACAACAATTTCTTACAGTTTAATCTCATATATGGCACCAAAATTAAAATTTAAGTTTTACTACCAGTATGCTTTAAATAAATATTATGCAAGTATTAGCGGTATGCTAATTAATAATTATGTAATTTGTTTCTTCTTCTTCATTTTTTTAAAACCTTGTAACTGCTATTGTACACAAAAATATGACACGCACCTATTGTGCAAAAAGTTAGCTGAAAGGTTAAATATTAATAAACAGAATAAACATTAAATTCGTAATTTTTTTTAACATGTTCGATTTTTCGAATAGCTTGTAAGACTTACTTATACAAAGCTGTTATATGTCGTAAAAACTGAACCTTTCTATAACAGAAGAATACCTTAGAAGGAACATTTCCTTGTAATTGACGACAAAAATGCTATGCAAGTATATCTAGTTTAAGACAGCATTTTTAACGGTACCTTGCGATTCCA
Source organism: Maratus speciosus (assembly GCA_963932465.1). Taxonomy (NCBI): domain Eukaryota; kingdom Metazoa; phylum Arthropoda; class Arachnida; order Araneae; family Salticidae; genus Maratus; species Maratus speciosus. Next base: position 26,652,040 of record OZ010788.1, on the reverse strand, counting down.
TCTTAACAGGTTTTTCGGGAGGATTCGAAGGAAAATATCACCACTAGGAAAAATAAGGAGAAAGTCAAAAATTTCCTCCGGGGGGGACATTTTTTAATCCCGGGGGGGACATTCCCCCCCCGGGCCACCCCCTGAAATCAACACTGCCCAAATAATTTTGTTTCCACCATTATACATCAAATTAGGATTAATGGATCAATTTCTAAAGGCTCTATCACAAGATGAGTATTGCTTCAAGTAGCTTACTATGAAATTTCCATGCATCACACACAAAAAATTAAAAGCTGGAATTTTCGTTTGTCCTCAAATCAAGAAACTGATGAAGGGCAAAAATTTTGAAAGAGCGATGAATGAGATAGAAAGAGACGCATGGATCGCCTTCAAATGTGTTACCGAAAACTTTCTAGGAAATAAGAAAGATCCAAATTACAGGAATATTGTTGAAACAATGCTGGAAAATTTCAAGAAGTTGGGCTGTAATATGAGTCTAAAAGTGAACTTTCTGCATTCCCATATCGACTACTTTCCAGAAAATCTGGGACATTACAGTGAAGAGCATGGTGAGCGCTTTCACCAAAGTATCAAAGAGATGGAGAATAGGTACTGGGGAAGATGGAATGTAAGTATGATGGCAGAGTACTGTTGGATGTTGCAGAGGGACATAAATAATGAAGGAGGAACTGCAAGAAAAACAGAATGAAGAAAGTTTGTTTAATTGAACACTGTTTGCTTTTAGTTTATTAAAGAAATATCATGAACTTATAAGGACATTTTTACAGTATTTTTAACATGTTTAATGAAATCGGTTGTATGAAATTGTGATAAATTTTTGATTGCATTAATTAAAATATTGAAACACAACTTCTTATTTTTTGTAAAATCCTGACATGATAGACAAATTTGGAAGTCATTTCCGGAATCAGCATCAAAAATTGATTCAGGAAAACTTGATCATAAGAAATCATCTGACAAGAAGTTTAAAAATGCAGACTGGTGTAATAGTATTCCCAATTTGATTTGTAACTTTTGCCAAGTCTATCAGAGATAGAAAGTGTATTATAGTTTCTATTAAAGTTTTAAACAAATTTGCCAACTCAGTTTGTAAATTTGCCAAGTGTAACAGCATTCACGAACGTTTTTTGGGGGGGAGGCTCCCCCCCCCCCTTTAGCGAGGCCCCTGGCGGCGATTTTTCGGATTCTGTCAAGGAAGGTCTACATAAGCGCATATTAAGAATTGTTTTTACAAATTACCGAATATTCTTGTGATGAGGGTATATAAATCCATAAAAAAATTTCCTGCGGAACCTCGGTATAGCGTCCGAAAAGAAAATAATGAAAAAAAAAATTTTTTTCTCGATTTATCGCCGGTTGGCGACACAAGGAAATTTTTAAAAATACACTTTTATGATCAGCCGGTGAAACTACGTAAAATTAAATAACTGCAGCAACATGCAACTTATCTATATTATATAAGTTTATAATAATATAATAAATTAATTTCGTCGTTTAAGTTTAAATTTATTAAGTACTGCATATTTAATCAATTTAACGAGCAATTTCCAAATGTATTAAAATTTCTTGCATTTGGTGTGTTGCTCGCCAAATTGCTTCTTTTTGCGCTTGAAAGTATTTTACCTTTTCACAGTTTTTCTAATGGAAGTCCGCAGCTGAATTTGACATATATAATTTAAAACGTACATGAGTAGTTTCATTAGCATTAATATATATATATATTTGAAGTATGCGCTTTAAGGAGACTTTCCTTGTGAGTACCGGTCTGAATTGACACATGCGGTCTCAGTAACCGCGCTGCTACCAGTTATGGTTTAAATCTTTCAAGAGGATGGTGGATTTTGAAACGAATTAAATTTAAAAATGTTAATTAAATTAAAAAACCAACAAAAATTAGTGCTTGATTTTAATTTTCTCTTGTTAAATTATCTTTATTCACCTTATATCAGTACCAGTATGATTTCAATCGAATCAACTTTTCAACTAATTTTACCCAGTTTTAAAATTTCACATGTAACCAGAGGTTAATGTCTTATGCGAACTAATTTTCCTGCACACATTTTGTTATTTTTAGACGTTGAGCCTATGTTAAAGTAATCCTAATTTTTAGTTATTTAGAAATCGCATGGAGCACTTTTAAATATGTGTCTCTTATGTATTACAGTAGAGTCCCGATTATCCGAGTCCCGCTTAACCGAGTTTCCGCTTTAACCGAGTTATTTTCTTCTTATGGACTTGGCTTCCATTATTATGAAATAGCCATTATAAATGAAGTGTTAGTTGAAGATGAAAGAGCAGTCGTAAAAAATTAGAACTCTGATTTTCTGGCCAGAACGGGGGGAAAAAATGGCCATAATTTTTTTTTTGCTGCCAATTTGTACGGTTTTGTTTTGTTACCTCTAAAATTTAATAAAAATTTGTACCATATTTAATCGTTGACAATTGTTAGATTTCCGCGATTGCATTAGGAAAAATTTACTGGTAAGAAAAAATCTTAGGAATTGGTGGCTATGCAGTAGCGTAATACTGCAGGGGGAGAAAAAACTGCAGCAAAATTGGCATTCAGCAAACAAAAAACTATCAAGGGCTATTTGAGAAAAAAGTTTCATTTCTTGTTTTTCTTAAAAGTGACGGAAATGTACATCAAAGAAGTGTTACCATAAAAATGAATGAATTAAGTGAAAATTTATATTTCATCTCCTTAGTTGGTGACGATTTGTATAAATCCGGTTTATCCGAGTTTTTTGCTTATCCGAGGTGAGCTTGGTCCATATTAACTCGGATAATCGGGACTCTACTGTATTTTCTTTAAAAAACATTTTTCTCGTCCAGAAAATTTATCTTTTTTGTTTCAAGACATGTTGTATGCACGTATAAAATCTTTGCTTGATATCAGTCATAATTTATAGAGCTTTTAAATAAAAATAGAAAATTCCTAATTTTAATGTCCACCATCCCCTTAATGCAAAACATGAAAATAACAGAACAAAAGATGTAAAAATCTAATCTTATGAATACTTACGTAATTCTGGCCTTGACGAGCAATCGACGTCTCTCAAAGAATCACACCTTAAAAATTTAGGAGAACTGACTTGATTGAAACCTAGACCATCGCTGCAAAGATGCATTTCGGCTGCCCCGTTACGACATTCGTAATATTTGTCACACTGAACAGGGTCTGCGAAGAATCCAAATGCATCAGGACATTCAAAGTCATTTCTTCCTGCTGAACTTCTTGGAGATGCTGCAGAAGGTTCACTTTGATGCCTTGATCTTGATTGTGTTCCAGAACTTGGTAGATTTTGTCGACTGTTGGCTTGTCTAGAATCAGTGCGCGGATTTTGGGGTGCTTGATACTGTGGCTGCTGTCTAGAGCGATAATTTGGGGGTGATTCGTAGTGAGATTCTGGCCTGTTTTGCTGTCGATTTGGAGGCAACTGATATGCTGGCTGAAGAGCTGGCTGATTCGGATACGGTGCTGCTTGGTTTAATCTAGACCTGGAATTTGCTTGGGGAGGCAAATGATAATCAGGTCTGTAAATATCTGGCTCTTCAATAGATTCTTCGAACCTGTCCGTGGGATCAGCTTCTCGAATTTCGTATTGAGGTTGCGACCGAAGAGTGCCTCTTAACGGTGTTGTATCTTTATCTAAATACCTAGTCTCTAGCTCTTTATCTGTTGCTATACTGCGGGATGACTGACTATGAGATCTTGGAGATGGTAATGTTCGAATTTCGTGTTGAGGTTGCGATCGAAGAGTGCCTCTTAACGGTGTAGAATCTTTATCTAGAAACTGAGAGTCTAGTTCTTTATCTGTTGCTATACTGCGGGATGACTGACTATGAGATCTTGGAGATGGTAATGTTCGAATTTCGTGTTGAGGTCGCGATCGAAGAGTGCCTCTTAACGGTGTAGAATCTTTATCTAGAAACTGAGAGTCTAGTTCTTTATCTGTTGCTATACTGCGGGATGATTGACTGTGAGATCTTGGAGATGGTAGCGTTCTTTCAGATTTTTCTTCATTTTCAATAAATTCTTCTATCGGAATGTACCCTGTAGTAGCAGTATTTCTGGGAATCTCTTCAACATCGACAGGTGGTTTTCTTGGAGTTGTTCTCCTCACAGCTTCCACTGTGTCAGATGTAAATCTCTGAGACCCTCGTGTTCTAGTACTTGATTGAGATGTGGAAGAGCTTCGAGATCTGGTAGGGGAATCTGCCTGAGGCTCTGTTTCAGACCTTGTCCTTGTTTTATCTGGGATATATTCAGTTGTAGAGGGCTGATACCGTGATGTGCCACGCGTGCGAGAAGCAGGAATGGATTGGGGTTGAATTTGTTCTCTACTCCGTTCGATCGGTTTATTAGGATCGTCAGATTTAAACCTTGAACCAGCTCTCTGAAGAGGAGGTCTATATTGAGATACTTGCCGCCGATCCACTTCGGCATCGTTATCATACTCATGAGGTTTCGTTCCAACATCACGACGTGGAATAGTATATGAAGGAAGGGGGTTCCTTGCATTTGGTTCATCTGTTTCTTGTCTTCTTCCAACAACTCTTTGAGGGGCACGTACTTGATCACCCGAAAATTCCGGATATGTGGAGTCGTAGTGAATTTCTGATGGATTTGGGAGACGATTTGATGGATTAGCTGGATCTTTAATATCTTCGGATATTTTCGAATTTGGAGATGACAAGTCTTCAGACGAATCAAAAGTAGGGGGGATGTAGGGTGAAGAAATAAGTGGCTGTTCCTCTGGTAATCTCACTTCAGAATAGCTTCGCACTGGAGCAGAGGGCCCATCGGATTGTGGAATAATATTGAGCACTGGTTTTGCGCGAGGTATTTCTTCAAGAGTTGCAGTAGGAGACCTATTACTATGTCCTCTAAGAGGTATGTTAGGATTCGATAAAAGTCTTGTAGTGTCTTTGTTTTGAATTGTTGGGTAATTTTCCAGAGGGAGGCGAGAAGAGCCGTCAGATGGCATTCTGACTGGATTTAATATCGGTACATACGATGTATCTTTTGGTTGTGTAGGAGACACATAAGAAGCAGGAGCATCTAGCCCAGGTACAGCTGGTGAGGATTCTAAATACCCTCGTGAATTACCTACGGGTTCAGACTCTCCCACAGGTAGTCTATTTACAGCAGGCTGGGGTTCATAATATTTAGATCCAGCGGCATTGTTTTGCAATTCAGGAGATTGCTTGTTCTCCCACTGAGATTTCTCTGCTTGATAAACAGAATCTGAACTATACGTTGGTAGAGAATTTCGCGAGGATGGGTTAGTTTGAAATACTCCATTTCGTTTCTTATCTTCATTTATTAAATCTGATAGGGATGTCTTTTCCTCATTACTGACTAGTACTTGTTTTTCTGTTTCTTCAGCTTCTTTCGGGACAGTATTTTGCGGTCTCCTGCGTTTCTTGGGTCTTCGTCTTCTCGTCCCTGGTGGTCTACTTTCTGGTACTGCAGGAGGAGCAGGCGAAAGTTCTTCTGCTGGTGCAGCAAACCGGGGAACTGCATCATCAACCGGTAGAGAAGGTGGAGGAGGCGGAGCGACTTGTTGAAGATTTCCTCTTTGAGGTACTCTTCTAGCAGTTGTTCTTACTGGACTGTCAGCTGGCTGTAAAAGCAAAAAAGTTTATATATTTCTCATTGCGTTTGAAATATCTAGAACAGGGTTCTCAAGCTTATTGTTACGCCACCCACCTTAAAGTTTTAAAGTTTATCTCGACCCACCTAATATGTAATAGAGATGAAAAGGGCTCATCCAGAGCCCCTGAGCCCAAGCCCGAGCCTCAATCGGGCATGGTGTCGATTTATATACCAGGTTTCGAGTTGGGGCGGGCTCAAAGTAAAAACTTTATTTATTCACAAATTGGAAAAAAAAAAAATGCCAGATTATGCTTTTTGAGAAACAAGAATGTAGTCTAAGTTTCTTAACCCCTTAAGCGTCACGCTTGATAAGTGTAGGCTACTTTTTAAAAAATTCAGATTGTTTGATTGCCACTACTTTTTTGAACTAGAAATATTGACCATTTTTAATGGCAGATAAAATGATGTGAGAATAAAACCAATTACACTATTTTAAAAAACTGGTGGGAATCAAACAATTTGAATCGCAAAAAAAGGTAGCCTACGCTGCCCGTGAAAATCACGAGCGCGAGAATCAAGAGGTTAAAATGTTTTACAATCCTCTAAAAGGCCGTCTAAAAGGGAATTGAATTGTTATTGAATTGTCTTTCTGCCATAGTTGTACAACAATAAAAAAAAAATGCAATTTAACAAATTACAACGACCATTTGGAAAATGATTTTTTCAAAGACTAAAATTTAAGACATAAAAAATCGCACGGAGTTGGTCGTACATTACGTACGCCATGGATTACATTTTTCGGTACTGTACATTTTTAAACTTCTACGGAGCTGGTTATACATTACGTACGCCATGGATTAAACATAATATTCCTGGACCAATTTTAAATGAAATTTCATTCTTCAACTTCTAAACATCCCACAATATTACTTTTTACACCGTCGTATAGAGAAAAAAATGTACTTTGAAATGCAATTTGTTTGAAAGCTGTATCTCAATTTGTTTTTGAGTTATTATTTTTTTTTTTGTAGCTTTATTACTTTTTTGTCATAGTGGCAACAGTATCATAGTGGCAACATATCCATCTCTGTTGGAAGTAAAGGGAAAGTACAGATTACTGTATAGACCCATCAGAAAACGAATAAAATGCGGGATTCAACTAATAAAACGCTTCAGATATGTTTTTGATTCCTATCCTGACCGAGGACAATAACCATTTTCCCAAATGGTTGAAATAATAATAATAATGATGATGATAATAATAATAATAATAATAAAGAATGTGACGTTGCAGACTTCTGAAAGTGTTTGAGGTATCAGTAACAAATTTTCTATTAAAAGAGATTTTCAGGGGCATGAAAATCCTGAACCGAGTATTTAGGATACTTTCCTGTAAGGAAATAATTTTAAAGAAGAAAAACTTGTCTTGCAACGATTTTAAAATGTTAAGAATTTTCTATTGCGTACATTTGGTATCGGGCTTGGGATTTGATGACAAAATTTGTTCAGCTGGGCGAGCTCTGATTTGAAATTGTCGGGCTCAGACGGGCTTGGGCTTTTAAAAAAAAAAGAACCGGAACTCATCTCTAATATGCAGATATATAGGCTTTTGTATAATCTGTCACAAGAAAAAGACACAAAGCATGTACAAAAAGGAACAGTGGTATGTAGCGTATAATAAAGTGTATAACGCTCTCTCGTGAAAAAGGACAACTAAATTTTCAAGCTTCATTTATATATTTTTTTGGTATATTTTCCGTGTAACACGCACCTCTTCTTTTACAAAGAAATATTTATGAGATGTGTAATATGAAAAGCAAAATACAAGTTATTATAAAGTGTAATAATTATTATATTTCATGTAATCTGATAGCGAATTTTTTTTTCGTAAAAAAATAGCATGTTTATTAAATTAGAAATCTCAGTTACTTTAATCATATACAGTGAAACCTCCCTGTGCGACCACCTCCATTAAGCGACTACCTCCCTGAACGACCGTTTTTTCATGGAACGAAATTTATTCCTATAGGCTCAATACTAATTTCACCTCCATTCAGAGACCATTCCAGTTGAACTCCCTCCATGAGCGACCCATTTCTTTGAAGAAAATGAAACAAATTCTGCTTTTTCCTGGTCGCTTGAAAAAGGTTTTATTAGAATAATAATTCCGGAGAGCGCATTATTCATCAAACTTCTGAACTAAGTTTAGAATTTTCATTTACTCCGGTAACTTTTAAGTGTTTATATCCCTTTGTGCCTTTTTAGGCAATGAATTTAACTCTGATGACAAATTAAGCATGACGGTCAATAATAAATTCCCTTGCCCTATTCTGTCAGGGAACTCTCAAAGAAATAGATAAATTAATGAAATTGTCATTATTTGCTCCTGTCCAAAAAAAGATTGCATTTATTTACTGAACTTCGAAAGGACTTGGAAATAAAAGTTATAAAAGATAAAACCGTAAAATCAGAACAAACGTCAATGTATTCATTTTTTAAACTCTGCAGTAATTAACTTTTGTTTTGATACTTAAATTTTCATATTTTTTCCTAATGTGAAAAATAAATTTTAGTAACATTAATTATTACCTTTTTTCAACAATTAAAATCTAGATTTAAACATGACCTCCATTAAGAGACCACCTCTCGGAGCGACCCATTTTTATTGGAACGGAACCTAGTCGCTTTAGGGAGGTTTTACTGTATATTCTTTTCATATTTCAATTTTATAATTGGCGTATAACGCACTTCTCTAAACTTCGACCACTTTTCTTGCATGAAAAGTGCACGTTATATGCGGTAATAGTAATGTCAAACTGGAGTTATCAAAACATTTTACAACGCAAATATTTACATACACATATATCTATTCTAATAAAAGAAAGTTTCGCTCTGTCTGTGCGTGCGTTTTCGATGGCTAGCGCACCTAGAAGTCTGAAAATTTTGGTGAGGGCAGTCTAAGGCAGTTCCTGATGCACCTCAGACTTATACTTGTAATTTTTTTTTAAATAATTAGCCGTGTTATTAACTGAAATCTCATTAAACTGTCCAATTAATAAAACATTTCCCCCATAAATCACAAACTGAATAGATTTGAACCCTTCGACGAAACTTGGGCGTCGCACGGTCCAATCAAAACGCTCCGGACTTCGACGGCGGGGCTAGCTTTGCAGAATAACAATTTTCACCATTTGGCTAAACTTAAGAAAACAAATCAATATATCTATTTCAAAATACCACGGGAAATGTTGAAAATTCTTTTACATCCGAATATCCATTTTTTTTTTTTTTTTTTTTTTTTTTTTTTTTTTAATTAGTCATAATTTTTCTTAATTTTTGCAAAAAACTGACGGCGACAGTATAAATTTTCAAAGAGACAAGCAGATAGGGGCAAGCATTCATTGAAAACAACTTAAAATAGATTCGTTTCAGCAGATAAGTTGACCCCCTATCTAAATTGGGATATGAAAGGAAATTAATTATTAAAAGATGACAAATGCTAAAAACATAATTTAAAAGGATTTTATCAACTTAATCGAAGATTATTAGTGTGTTCTGGGGCAAGAGCCTCTTGATATGAGTTAAGAGTTTTCCACAAGGGTTTCTCCCCTTTATTTACATTTAAAAGTATGTTTTCCGAAATAGATTTCAGTTATCACTATTTTCGAACGTTAACAGCGCTTCTTTTCTCGGGTTCTATGAACCCGATTTCAATGGAAATTGATTAATTCAACTCAGCTCACGATTCTCTTACAGTTTTTAGTTCCACCTTCCACCGCCAGGGGGCATTCTTATCTCGGGTTTTATGAACCTGATTTCAACGGAATTTGTTTCTTTCAGCTCAGCTTATGATTCTCTTTAGATTTTCAGCGCGTGCGCGGGAACTCGTGCTGGAGGTTTGCTCGGAAAGAGGCTTGTTTGAATACACTGCGTAGCACGCATAGGGTACGTTGTCGAAGGCAGCGGGTACCCATTCAGAAGTTCATTTTGAAAGAAATACATTTGAATCGAGGTTTTAATTGGTTAGAGATGCGTGAGTATCACTCCCGGTCTACGCTAAGGCAGCGGGCACCCATACCAAAGGTTCATTTTGAGAGATTCGCTTTTTTACATTTTAATATAAATCGAGGTTTTAATATTCGCGGTGTCGAGCGGGTCAGCTAGTATATTAAAAAAAATAATAATACATTTTAAAAGTCAACGGCATTGTTTTACACCAACAATAGAATTTGTGCTGAGATTGAAACTTTTTAAATTTTAGTCCCAAGCAGCTATCTACACAAAATTTAAGATGACACTGTTTTTTCACAAAGTTTATTTTTAACATCTTTTCATGATATTTTAGTTTAAATTTGTAAAATATTGTTTTTATGATATTATTGCAGAAGATAAAATTAAATGTACATTTTTGATGATTTGACCAAGCTTGGAACGACCCATAGTCCGCAACCCATAATTTGAAAGCCAGTGATGTAAAGCAAGTTCGTGCAAGAAAGCTCCAAATTTGGCGAAGGAGGTCTGTTCTAGTATCTCTATTAAGGGGGCTGGTCACTCAGCTTCAGATTTTTCCTCACTAATGTAAAGTCTATGGGCATTGGATGCATTCGTCTATTTAAAATATCTCCTCGGGAAATTAATATTTTTAACTTCTTTTTTTTTTTTTTGTGTGTGTACACTTCCTAAAAGAGGTCTCTTTTTTTCTTAGTTCTCAAAATATTTCTAAAGTATAGACTTAATTTTATAGGAAGTGTTAAAATCTTACTCACAGTTCGCCCGCTTTAAACACATGAAATATTAAATTCAGAATAGATTTTCGAAATATTTTGAAAACTAAGAAAAAAAGGAGACATCCTTTAAGAAGAGTACACAGAAAAAAGATGTTAAAAATATGAATTTTCCGAGAAGATATTTTAAATAGACGAATGCATCAAAAGTCCATAGACTTTACATTAGTGAGGGGAAATCGGAAGCTGAGTGACCAGCCCCCTTAAGGGTCGTACTCGCACAGACCTCCTTATCCTTCGGAATTGATCTCTGACTGTTCAGCAGTATAGATATAAAATTCTCACATTTTTATAAGTTCTTTACGCCGGAACAATTGAAGGTAATTTCATTTTAATAGACTGAAATTGCAGGTCACATCATTCTGAGGTGGTGAAAAATTTCTTTAACGATGAAAAGATCATACGAATGGTTTGGTCAGCATATTCTCCGGACATGGTCCCAATAGAACATATTTTGAAGATACTACCCAAAAGAGTTACTCTCGCCTAATGCCCCCATAAACGATTCGGTATCTGGAAAGAGTTTTTCTAGAGAAGTTATGGGGAATACCCCATAGACATCTTATTAACCAGCCAGCACTCGCATCGGATCATATTGACCGGAGCCTTTTTCGATTATAATAAACATTGTTTTGTTTATCGCTTATCTCCCCTCCACACCACTTGCTATTCTTCAAAGAGATTAAGATACACTTTTCAGAGTGATTTGCAACGACAAACGAGGGTTAAACCTTTTTAGAGAATGTGAGCGTTTTGCTGCTGTGTGCAAAATGACACGAGTGATGGAGGGTTAATAATCTGATAGACTCCATGCCTGACAGGTATTTAACGTTGCGGTCATCAAAGAAGACATATCCTCTAAAAAAAGTGCATTTTCAGCCAAGTCATTACACTTTTCCAGCTTTTTCTCTTTTTTATTTCCAGAGTATTTTTGATTTCGTACCAAAAAACTCAATAAAATGCATTGTTTTTCCTTTCATCATCCATGTGTAACTTCTTCATTTCTTATATCTCACCATATCTGTGGATAATGTATCAGTTATCAAAATTCTCAATTTAACCGTAGCATTTATCCGAAACCTCAATAACTTTTATTTTTTTTTTAGTCGTAAAAAGTTAGAACTTAGATTTTCTGGTCAGAATGGGGGAAAAAATGGTCATAATTTTTTTCTTTTATTATAATGGCCATTCCCCCCACCCCACCCCATTCTGGCCAGAAAATCTGAGTTCTAACTTTTTACGACTGCTCTTTCATCTTCACCTAACACTTCATTTATAATGGCAGTTTCATAATAATGGAATCCATCAGTCCATCAGAAGAAAATGATCCATTCCAAAGGTATTCGACTGAAAAAACTATTTAATACTTTGAGCAGAAAGAAGAGGCTACACCTGCAATTTTCATGACACTGATAGAATCACATAGCTGCCAATTTGTACGGATTTGTTACCTCTAAAGTTTAATACAAATTTTTGCGGTATTTAATCGTTGACAATTGTTAGATTTCGGCGATTGAATTACGCAAAATTTACTGATAAGTTTTAGTAGTAAGAAAAAATCTTAGAAATTGGTAGCTATGCAGTAGCGTAAAAGCAGAAAAAAAAATGCAGCAAAATTGACATTCAACAAACAAAAAACTATCAAGGGCCTTTTTCAAATAAACAATTTCATTCCCCGTTTTTCTTAAAAGTAGCGGAAATGTACATAAAAGAAATGTTGCTAGTACCATAAAAATGAATGAATGAAGTGAAAATTTATATTTCATCTCTTTAGTTGGTGACGATTTGCGTAAATCCGGTTTATCCCAGTTTTTTGCTTATCCGAGGTGAGATGGTGTCCATATTAACTCGGATAATCGAGACTCTACTGTATTATTAACAGTATTCTTTTCTTTAAAGATTTGACGTACCTGAAAAGCTTTCACTTCTTCTTCAACTGCTGCTGGTTCTGGAGCCTTCGTCGTTATTCTTTGACGTCTGACACCTGCTCCTCGGGTGGGACGTGGGGCTCTGGTGACATCTTCATCAAAATGCTGCTCAGAAGGAGTGTATCTTGAACTTCCCCTGCTTTGGGCCCATCCTATATGCAAATATATATATATATATATATATATCAATCAAATGAATATACTTATAAAAGAAAAAAGTAACAAATAAAGGATACTGATTATTTTTACATATATATGGCAGTTACATGACTTGGACTATTATAATATAGATGAAATGATGGCGATAGATTAATATTTGGCGACTTATCACCTGTACCTGACTAAACTAAAATGGCACATGGAATATAAAAAGCGAAGTGGTTCGCTCGGAACTGTTGATGATAGTCACATGACTTAGGCTATTGTTATAGAAATTGTTTTAAAATACTGGGAGACAAAGACTCTGTACACTTTATTCATTTTATTTTAGCTTCTTTTCAAATGTTTAGCTGATCTTCTTTAATCAAACACGAAAACAACCATTGTATGTCTTAACAGCAACTGATTCGGCCTTAAATTTTTGCAATCAAAGGGAATTGAATGGAAAACCGGTTACAGGGACTGCACCTGCACAGCTTTTTTCAGTATAATTCAATCTTCTCTAATATTTTTAAAACCGATCAGATTAGCGTGTTTTTAGATTTTGCGGTGTCTGAACGGGGTGTTGGCGAACGTAGCTTGCAGGTGGCAGAGCCCCCTAGTATATATATATATATATTTAAATGAAAGCTGTTCATTTGTGGATGTGCCCACACTAGCTGTTTTTTTTTAATATCCCCATTTTTATATTTTAATTAAAAAAATATTTTATGAAATTTCTTCAAAAATGTTGATAAGCTTTCATTATTGCAGAGAAGACAGAAATAATAAGATTTATTTATCTTTATTAATGGCATTTTCTGATAAAAATTAAAAAAAATATTTTTAAAAAATTTGCATGGTTTAAATGTTGTTGTATAGGATTTAGTGGAGCAAAATCCCATTAGGGGCATGCTGCGGCAAAATATTTTGAGTGGAAAATGACGTACTGCTTTTGAAAACACGCATTTTTCCTCATAAAATTTCCATATTTTTTGTGCACTGATATTAAGTTTGAGACACTAGGCGAAATGCTTAAGTAAGTGAAAATGACGCCATATTTAAAAGAAAACGATTAGTTTCTTAGATAAAACTAAAAATTTTAAGATAAATGCGTCTGAAAAACACAAATTACGGCAATTTTTACTTTCCTGTACTGAGATTAGAATCTGAAGTTAAGAGTGTGACTGTTCACATGCAAAGATATTGCTGACAATCATGGCTTCTAGTTTTGAGTTAAAATGATCAATTTTTGAGAGATTTTTTAAAAAGGGTGAATACGGATATAAGAGGTGCTTATGTAAATTTTGAGAAGGTGGAAATGATGTCGTGTTTAGATTTCACGGGGGGGGGGGGGGGGGAATTCTATGATCGTTTCAAAGTGGAATAAATTTTGCTGTTTTTCATTCCGGAATACCAAGCATAAGAGCCTCAATTGATAACTTCATCATAACAATTGATCTTTTATATATTTTACTGATTAAATATACGATTAAAGTTTAATTTTAATAATTTGGACAATTGAGTTTTATATAAATAGTATTTTGTTAACTTTAGGTTAAAATAATATTTGTTTGAGAGATAGACTAACCAATATAAGTTGCATTTTTTATTGTAACTAATTTTGTAGATTTATTATAAATCAATGAAACAGTTCCTTCTTATTTTTTTTTTGTCGAAATTCGATGGGTTCCACTTCGTTATAATTATAGTTGCAGAGTTAGTAAAGGATGTTTACATTTTTTTCCCTCACGGCTGTACTTTTGCATGCACTGTAAGCAAGGAGAAGTTGAGCTGTAGATCATGTGCCTATTTTTACATTATTTTATTTAACCCAACCTGGTTGTTGTATGTATAGATAGAATTTGGCAATCGATTTTTAACCCACATCCTGATGGGCTAGAATTATAACTTTTAACGTTCACAGGTGCGTTTCCGATGAGAATACAACATTTTAATATTTTAAAACCTCAATTATAAATTAATATACATAAATTTTAAGGCAATTTTTCCGCAAACCAAGTGATAAATTGCCCAATATTTTCTGTAACGCGTACAATTGTATCATAAAATTACAGCTGCACAATCGGAAACCTTTCCAAAGCGGAATTTTATTTCAATCTGTAACGATTCCACTTTCACAGATTTTACTATGTAAAATTATTGTGGTTATTCAATAGCGTAAAATCTTCTAAGACGGAATTTCTAGTTATCTGTTACAGATTCCGTTTTAGACAGATTTTCGTCTTAAACGATTTAATTATATGGTATTCCTCCCGTAGCAACCATCATTTTTTTTTTAATGTTTGTTAGGATTCGTTATAGACAGGTTCCATTTCTTTAGGAGTAACTGTATTTTTATGTCCCAGTTTAGAAACTGCTGTCTCGCTTTTTTAGATGCGTTCATAATTATATAGCTATGTAGCACCTATAGTCGTCGCCTGGTCCGTCAGTCTGTCTGTCTGTTCGCATATAACAGCGCAAAAACTACCGAACCGAATGGTTTGAAATTTAATATATATACGAATTTTGTCGAGTCATTTCAAATTTTATGAAAATCTTATCAAAACTTAAAAAGATATTAATAAAAGTTTTCTTCATTCTATTAAATCCTATCATGCGTCAGTAATTCAATGATGTCCCATGATAAGTCATGATTCTAGGTTGCCATGGTGATGACGTCCTATTTAAGATGGGAGTCCTATTATTTCCGTATGACTGAATTTAATATGTATAGAATCGTAATCAATTTTCTATTCATGCATTTTTGAATACGAGTGCAACAGCTATTGCACTAAGATCTCAATATTTATAAAACTAGTTATAGCACGAAAACGCACCTCATTTGCAACGTTAGACGTACAATTTCCGACTTGTTTTGCTTTCCTGTCCCGCTTTTTGTGACATTGGTTTGCCTGGTAACACTACTCTAAAAAGTTTGATTCGAATGAAGACTACTTTCGAAAGCTTTTCATTCCTCCTCCCCACTTTCCTACCCGTACACATCCATACACATCATACCTCCAGTGCTTCTGTCAGCAGGGCCGTGCGAAGTGGGGGGCGAGGGGGCAGTCGCCCCGGGATCGGAAATTGAGGGGGCGCCAAATTTATACTACAAATCTTTTTTTTCTTCTTTTTTGTAAAAAAAAAACAAACAAAAAAAATTACATATTGGGAATTTTTTTCCCATTGGAAGTACGTACATTTTCTTTTCAAAGTTATTGCATTATCCTTTACCCCAACCCTTCCCCACCGAAATACAAATTTATGAATAAGGACTTCTTTCTTTTCAAAACTTGTTTTGGATCTTTGTCTTAATCTCTTTTGTTAACCTTCTCTTTTCTGAGTCTGTGCTTGTGACAAAAACATATATTACTCTCAAAATAGTATGGGGTTTCTTTCTTGGAATATATAGAAGGGTTCCAAGCTGTTATACTGTACTGTTAGATAGATTTTTTCTTCGCCCTTTTTCCAAATCTCGTTTGCCAAAATATAAGTGCAATTTTCGCTTATGTTATTCAGTTTTTTTAAATTTCTGAATTAACATTAAACCTAAAGTTTCAAAATAAACGCGAATTATGTATTCAGTAAAATTTGTTTCTGTTTCTGCACTTTTTAATTTTGTGACACCTGTGACAAAGAAAAGTTGGGAAAGGTTGGGGAGGGGGCGCTCCAAATTGAAACTTTGCTCCGGGCGCAATTTTCTCTTTGCACGCTGCTGTCTGTCAGTCAGTAAACACCCTAGTTACACCCATGCTGCTAGCTATTTAAAAAACAAGAAAAAAGAAATATGTTTGCTTTGTTTGAGTGAACGAGGCAAAACATGTTTGGTAATGCAGCATTTATAAATATAAATTCAAACGTGAGCAAAATTTGTAAACGGATTTAGCAACATGATGGAAATATCATCGAAATGAAATCTGCCATTTATGTGAAAATAGTCTATTTTTGGATACCCGCCGTCTTTAGCTTGATAAGGAACTAGAAAGCTGAAAAATCGATAGCAAACAGGCAGATTCTCTTAAGTTAAATTTAGAAAGGTGAATTTTGTTTTACGTAAAGCAGAACGTCACTTCACACTATCTTATCACACAATTTGCCTCAGATTTACCAACTCCACAGATGTATTATGTTCAACTTTGTTCTTTCAGAACGGGTAAAAAACACATTTCGAAGATAAAAGTAACGGTAAAGATAATATACATACACGGAAGATGCTAACATACAAGCATTTACTTTTTTTTAAGGGAGGGGGGATTTTCTTCTGATACTGGCTTTCTCTCGCAACTAGGGAAAATAAAATATTGATGTGAAACAACTAGTAATTAATATTGGCGTGTGCTTTTAGGATGCTTAGACTATATACTTTAAGATTCGACTACTAGTATAACTAGCTCTTATATATTTTCATAACATGCTAGATTTAATTTTGAAAGTTTAAGTACACAAGAATGGTTCCAAAAGAATCGAAATCCTGAAAGGAAAAAAAAAATGCAATTTAAGAAATTACAACGACCATTTGGAAAATGATTTTTCAAGGACTAAAATTTAAGACATAAAAAATCGCACGGAGTTGATCATACATTACGTACGCCATGGATTACATTTTTCGGTACTGAAAATTTTTAAACTTCTACGGAGCTGGTCATACATTACGTACTCCATGGATTAAACATTAATATTCCTGGACCAATTTTAAATGAAATTTCATTCTTAAACTTCTAAACCTTCCACAAAATACTTTTTACACCGTCGTAGAGAAAAAAAAATGTACTTTTAAATGCAATTTGTTTGAAAGCTGTATCTCAATTTGTTTCTGATATTTTTTTTTTTTTTTTTTTTTTTTTTTTTTAGTTTTTAGTACTTTTTTGTCATAGTGGCAACAGAAGTATCCATCTCTGTTGAAAGTAAAGGGAAAATACTGATTACTGTAAAGACCAATCAGAAAAGGAATAAAATGCGGATTCAACTAATAAAAAGCTTCAGATATGGTTTTGATTTCCTACCCTGACGATTGCAATAAACATTTTTCCAAATGGTTAAAAAATAAATAAATAAAAAAAAAATCGTATTAGTATTTATGACATCCTGAATGGGATTTTCTTCAAGAGCCTCTACGAATTGTAGTTTCTAATGCAGGGGTTCTTAACCCTTGTGTTTCACGCAGTGTCACCAACTTATATGGGTCCGTGGGCGTAAACCTATCCAATAATTTGATCCCCCTGCCCATCCAATTTCCATCGATTTATTTCATTATTCACTTATTTAAACGCTGAAATAAAAATTTGGTTTTATTGACGTTTTCAATAAATAAATAAATAAATAAAAGCACTTAGGTGACCAAAATGAATGTTTGCTTTGACATTTAACTTTTTGCACTTTCAATACTTCGCAATTTTTAATAAGTATTAATGTATTTATGAGAAGGAACTAATGAGAATACATTAGATGTAAATTTCCAACTGGGTGAAAAACGTCCGGTCCGGACCAGGATTCAAACCCGTGATCTCCTGGCTGAAGCCGCCAGTGCTCTTCCATCTGAGCTATCCCGGACGACTCTGGTCGAACTTTTTCACCCAGCTAACCTTGATGATTACAGCATCTGGTCTGAAACCTGGTTCAGCTAATCTAGTGTAATGAGAATATAATTTGATAAAATTATTTATTAAACAATAATAATTTTATAATTTATTTAGAAAATCATAATTTGAATTCGAATTATCATCTTTAGACATTTTCTGCTCGTCCGATCCTCTCACCACGCAGTTGCACCTAGGGGCAAAATGTATTGTTATTTTACTCAAACATTTTTGAGCCCACTCAATATTTTTCAAATGTTGGCGCTACTGGTTTTACGGACACCTTTGCCAATTCAAACAAGGCCAGGGACACCATACATCAACTTAAATACTTAAGTATATTGTGTTTATTTTTTTTTTCACCCTACAATAGAACCCCACTAATCCGAACCCCGCTGATCCGAAATTTCGGTTAATCCGAACCGATTTTGTTTTCGAAAATTATACTTGAACGAATTTAAAAAACATAATAAAAACATACTAAATAATGTAAAAGTAGAACATATATACACGAATTTAAAATGAAAACGTGCACTGTAGGCCTACTCGTAAAAGGCATCTTAAAAAAAAAACAGCGAATATCTGTTTGTTTGCCAGTCACTATAAAATTCTAAAATGTAAAAAGTATTTAATTCAAGTGATAGAAATTTGTTTTTCCTTTCAACAGCTCGATTTTGCAAATTATCTACAGAAATATTTTTTTCTTCACCCCTCGTCGACGTGGTGATTGAGCTATTTATAGATTCGCGATTTTGAACCGTTTGTAATGGGTTGTTACGTAATTCCTCATTCTGAAGTCCATTGGAATATTATAAACACCGGGAATGATTAAACAGGAATACTATTTTTTCCGAAAGTCGTGCCGGATTATCCAGCATGCCGGATCTTAGGATGGCAGATTACAGGATGTTTAGTATACTACTGAGTACTTATAACTTACATTTTTTATAGCAACCATCTTTTTCTTTTCTATTTTTATCAGAATTTTGGTTAATCCGAATTTTTGTAACTGGCACCAGTCACAATTAGTTCGGATTAGCGGGGTTCTACTGTAGTTCATAGATTCCCAGACGCCTCTCTGTGTCCCTTAATTATGGTATCAATTAAAATCACATCAGTTGACAAAGTTCGCGCATCTCTTTTTGATGCCAAAAGAAAGATACCTTGGTAAAATTCGAAGAACAATCCGCAGAGTTATTCCTGTTTTTCTTATCAAATGTTTTTCAAAGACTAACCAAGATAACAATAATAATAACAACTAATAACAGTATTATCTGTTTAATAATCAATTTTATCTCTCAGGCTGAAATTTGCTTTTGAATAGCAAACTCATTTTTCCCATAATAAAGAAGCCACATAAGAAAAAACAATTTTCATATAGCTCTCAATTATCCTTTTATGAAATTTACTATTATCACAGCTATCCTCTTTTCTTAGAAAAATTTTTGTCCTTAACTTTATCTCTAAAATGAATCAAAGAATTTCCATTTCGTTTAGAACATTTTTGTAAAATACCCAACCCCTGTTTTTTTTTTTTTTTTTTTTCCGGTAATGCTTAATAATTATAAGTTTATGTGAGTACTTTCCAAAAGCATTTTCCTTTACTTTAAAAATATTCTTATAATAACTAAAAAAAAAAAAAAAAGTCGGATGTGCCAATCCCAAAACTTTTTTTTATCTCATTCATGTTAATACTTCAAAATTCACTATCACAGTGCCAAAATTAAATGGCAATCTATGACCATCATGAGGATACTAAAGATATGGAATTCCGTGCATTAGTTGTTGAGATATGCCTAAATCGTGTAAATCTTCCAAAATCTAGCATAGCAGCGCCACCTACAGGGCAATTAACACCAAAACCTAATCAGCAAAATAACTTGTGTCAACGTCTAACTGAATCTGATGTTAGATGAAAGTTTGTGTATTAGTTCTTGAGATAGAGCTATTGCGGAAATCGTGAAAAATGAAGCATAACAGCGCCACCTGTAGGGCTATTTACACCAAAATCTGATCACCACCAATTTATATCAGGGACTAATTGAATATAAATTTTTATTAAATTCCGTGCATTAGTTCTTGAGATAGAGCGCCCACAAATTTGTGTCACATACAAACAGACAGACAGACTCACAGAGTCACAGACAGACATTTTGTAAAAAACTGTTTTTTACCACCATCTCTGACCCCTAAAACGTGTAAATCCGTCGAAAACCGGAAGTCGAAAATTTTCACGAATCCAATGCTTTCTTCTTGTGAATATAGAAGAAATAAAAATTAGCTAAAAACGATGTTTTAAACATAATTTGTTGCAGTGCATATTGAACGTACTTTGAAAGGATCACAGGAAACACGCTTCTTTTTTAAAGAAATATAAAAGCGAAAAACTTTATAGACGAGACGAAAAAAATCTAAGAAATATTTTAAGCCTACATATTTCTAAAAGTTTAAAAGAGCCTAAAAACTACTACTAAATCTTAGACTTATTTAATGGTTCAATTTAACATTAAAGGAAAGCATGATTAGTTAATTGTTTATGCCACATTCTCTCTTCTAATAGAGATAATTGTCAGTATTTTTGTTAATAAGGATTTAATAATACATCAAATTTGATTCAAAATTTAAATACTGAGGGTTTAACGTCAATAACACTAGTCAACAAATTTTAACTTTTTTTCTGTATCTAGCTCGTAAGTGGGTGCATTTAACTAGAATGCTGTATTCAATGGAATAATCAGATTCTCTCAATCACGTCACACTTATGAGATACGGGGCAGTTACCTAAAAACAAAAGCGAAATATTTGACAAAATTTAACCATTTGAAATACAAACAAAACATAATATTAATCCGTAAAAATATTTCCTTGATTACTTAACACAAACTATGAACTGCACAAAAGCCCATAATATTAATATTAACAATGTTTTTTTCGAAACATGATGATGTCTTTCTTGAGGGCAGTGCAGAATGTTTTGATAGTTATTTTTTCAGCAGAATGCATCCAAATAAAGGTTTTAACCCTTAAGTGGTGGGGTGATTTTTTGATAACGTAAGCCGTGAGTTGGGGTGCATGTAACCCCAAAATTTGATTTCTTGTGCCCGCCTTAAAATTTAGCGAATTAAAATAAGAAAAGTTCCTGTGAATTTTGTATTATTTACTTGTGGAAGAACAATTAAAAAGGACTGTAAGTGTATACATATACTACATATAAATTCACGTATCTAGATACCACAAAAATTTTGTTTCCAAATATAGAGGGGTGATTTTCAAAAAGTGTCGTATTTTACTGTCCTTTCATATTTGCACAGAAAAATAGTTAAATATCATAATTTTAATTATTGAATTTTAACTAACGTGTTTTTTAATGATAATCTACAGATATATTATTATTTATAAAAAAAATTAATATAATAAATATATTCTTTTGTAGTCAAAATGTCATTACCGTAGGTTGTCCCAACAAGCAATTTATTAGGTAAAGATTTGACTAAGTTCTATTTAAAACAGAAGTTTATAATTTTTTAATACGTTTTTATTTATTAAGATGCTACTAATTAAAAAATATTTATTTTCATTAATTAAACTTATCTATAATGCTTACTAATTATTTAAAACCGTGTCCTAGGAAAGGGTGTCATTGCCATGCTTCTGACAAAAAGTTCATCTGGAATTTTTTAGAGGGCAGCATATGCCTTTTTATCAAGGTAAAAATACTCCTTAAAAGTCAACTTGTTATCAAGTTTAGATTAATAGAGTAAATAATTTTATAGTTTCAATAAAACAAGCAAAGACTTTGAATGTTTTGGGGAGTATTTTTTTTTTTTAGTACGTCATTACCCTACCCACTTCTAATTGATAATTAAATGAACTTTTATTTCTTAATTTGCTTTTATTATATAAGAAATAGAAAATCATTGCATGGGCCAGAAGATACAATGGCTGCCATTTATGTCTGGGAAAAAATAAAAAAATATTTTGCTTAATTTGTCATTACTGTGTTCATTTATGTCATTACCAAGTTCATTAAAATTTCAAATTTAGTTTTAAAATGTTAAATTAGCAATTTGGTCTCTGCTGATGCTTCTATATTAATGTTTATGAGGTAAGGTAATTATTTACAAAAAATTAAAACTTTCTGATTATTTCTAAAAATTTGATTATGTTATTCCAAAACATGGACATATTTTGAAAATAACCCAGAGCTCATATACAATATCTCTGGGATGAAAAACACCCCACCTCACCAGTTAAAGGTTAACCTACATAGTCATTCATTTCCTTATTATTTGACCACAAAATATAAATTATAATTTACATTTCACCACGTATTTTACCATGTATGTAAAAATTAATTTCTAAAATTTTGTAAAACTCTTACGTGATAGAAAATTTCTGATAGCAGATCCGGATTCTACCACTCTATTCCTACTCTGTAGCTCAAAGTTTTCTGGCTGAATCCTGTTTTAAAGTATTTTTTCTTATTAAACATTCTTGCTGAAGCTGTTCAAATATCTGGGATGGGCCAGAAACACATCATCATCAGGGACCGATTTACAATTTTTGGGGCCCTTGGCACAGATTCTTACGTGGCCCTCTGCAGCTTTCCCCTGGTGCTTACAGGGGGATTGCGTAAAAATATATATATATATATATATTGAAAAACGTATTTACTAAGATAACCACTATTGACTTTAATAATTACTTTAAAATATTTGTTAAAAAATTAAATTTGATAATCATTAATTTACTAATCATCAAATAATTATTTCACAATTGTGAAATTTAAATGAGTAAACGTTTTATAATAAATTGTGTGGTGCTACATATCTTTTCCTATGCAAGTGTATATAACTGGAATGATAAAGTATGTGTAACAACTAATAATAAACTCTCCGCAATACGAAGCTAATGTTAGGGGGCTCTGCCGCCTAAATAATCTGACGAAAACAGGCACAGGATTAAATAAGAATTAAAAATGCAATTTATTTTTAAAGTGATAAAGATAAAAGAAAATATCCACTATAATAAAGTAATTAAAAATGGATGTTTCAGAAAAAATATACGATGTTATAAAAATACAATACGAACACAATAGAAAGTAGAATTAAGTGTAAAATTCCATTAGATGTAAAACTACATCAGATTTTAGACAATATTTTTAAAAAAAATTCAGCAGAATTTGGGGGCCCCTGAAAATCAGGGGCCCTGGGCCCGTGCCCCGAATGCCCTTTTCAGGCATGCCCCTGTTCAGGAAAATCAGGCACTGTTCATTATATCCGGTTGATATTTAGCAACGCGTTTTAAATATTTTTTTCTCCTTCCGGTGAAAGAGACAAGTATTGGGGATAAAGGAGGGGGCGGGGGGGGGGGCATTTTCTTTATCAGAAAATGGAGGAAGGGGATACATTTTCCCGCCAACCATTTTTTTAGATATTATAGTTTTAAAGTTCGGTACCCTATTGTAGATCTATTCTGAGATGCAAAAATTTGATAGCATGATCCTTCCAGTTGAAGGGAAGAAAAAGTAAGAATTTTATTTTAACAAAATATACTGTGCAGTGTGCCTCAAAAATACACAGTGAGCGGGAAAAAAAGTAAACACCCAATTTCCATATATCAAATGTATTATAACAAATATATTATTGATTTATAAAATAAATTAATAATGCTGTTTTAAGTAACTTTTAGTAAGGGTGTAACTCATTATGAACAGTAAAAGGAAGTATGTTTTTGTCGATGTAATCATCGAGTATGTAAAGATCGAATTTTGCATTTTAACCCGCTTCTTGACAGACTAGAATTACAAAAATTATGTACAAATATGCGTTTCCGATGACAATACAACATTTTAATATTTCTTACAACTTAATTATAAAGTAATACATTAATTTTAAGGGGGTCCGGGACACAATTTAAAATAACTTTTATTTATTGAATTAAAATTTTGATTTTTTTTTGTGATGGTTGACCATGTTA
This sequence comes from Maratus speciosus, assembly GCA_963932465.1. NCBI lineage: Eukaryota > Metazoa > Arthropoda > Arachnida > Araneae > Salticidae > Maratus > Maratus speciosus. The sequence continues at coordinate 26,628,021 of OZ010788.1, read as the reverse complement.
TTTGTAAACAAAATCACATGATAAAACTTCTCATATATATATATTTTTTAATTTAAAATTTAAAATTCATTAAAAAAGTGGGTAATTTAAAATCGTTATAACTTGAAATATTATTTGTAGAATTTCATTTTTTTTCGTTTAAATAAACAAAAATATATAAGTTTTAATTTGTTTCAGTATTTTTTAAATATCAATTAAAAAATATATATATATTTAAAGTAAAAAAAAAAAAAAAAACATATTTTCATAAGTAAATATTTTTTTTTCATAATTTGCGGAATCAAAATTTAAGTAAAACAACTGAAAAAGACATGTTCCAAGTTTGAACCATTTATCCTTAACCGTTCTTAACTTATAACGATTTAAATACGAGAAATGGTGAAAAAAGCCATCTTGAAGAATAACGCATTTTCACAAAAAGTCGTTTCCATGTCAACCGTTGCTTGAAAGCTAGATTTTGAAAACAAACCAAAACAAAAAATTTAATATTTTCTGTTCTAATTAAGATAGAAACATGATTTAAATGTCATTTTAAGGAGAAAAAAACAGAGAAATTTTTAATACAATAAGAGTTTTTTTAGAAAATGTGGAGATTTTTGTGTTCCGGACTTAAGGAATTTTTTAATTAGCCCACCACAGGGGATCAATCGCCCAATATTATTTGTAACTCGTACAATTGTATGGAAGTTGAAACAACAATGGATTTAATGATGCGCCCCTAAACGCTCGCCAAAATAGGTCAAACGGCTGTGAAACTGCAACAATGAAACTTTTTAAAGACTGAAAAGATAAAAATTAATTATTAATAAAAGATTAGGAGAGTGTAATATTTTTGAAAAAGTACGCTTTTATCAGTTCAACATTAATAAATTTACGATTATACGCTGAGAAATAAATATGTATAGAAATTCTAAAAAGACAGTTTAAGAAATTTTTTTTATGTTGCCCTATCTTAAAAATAAAAATTGTATATTTTCTAATAAAATCACTTGCTGGCGCTTTTAACCATGCGTAAAAATATCCGTAAATCTTTCATAATTGAGTTTGGCGGCCATACCAAATTAAATTTATTGTAACAGAAATTTTTGAGGAAAAAAACATGAATTGCAGTTCAAAAACGAGACGTGATGTTCAAGATGAACATTGAATGCTTATAAAAGAGTGTTTTAAAAAATCTATTTTTACTTTTATACTTATTGCTTATATAGATACTTAAGAGACAAAATCCATACACTGCAAAATATCGAATGAGTTACTTTAGCGTTTTTGCAAACAAAATTTCTAACTGTTTTTTTTTTTTTTTTTTTTTTAATCCAAATCAGTATCAAATAAGGCGCATTTATTATTTTTAAAGACGAAATATTTACACAGTTGATCCGCAAAATAAAACTAATGAATATGCTTCATTTTCCCGAAATATTAATATATCTTTCATTTTTTAACGCAATTTCTATAATACACCGTGTCCCAAAAGTTTAGAGAATCAATAAAATTTGCATTAACATAAAAAGTAATAAGGTACAGTTAAAATTCGTGAGATAGGTAATAAATAAAAGCAGTTTTGCTGATGTAGACATTAAATTATGATCAAAGGTTTGAAATTATAAAATATACATTAAATTATACAAAAATGCGCTGTCCCAAAAGTATAGACACAATACAACATTACATGTTTTCTTTCACATGTTTGTTCACAAAATAAAATATTTTTATTTTCACTTTAATTGAAATATTGTCTGCTGTATTTTAGCATAATAATTTATTGTAATTGTGTGGAATCAAATGAGTTCAATGTATTGTTTTGTTTGTGATTCGGAAAGACATTTTCTGCATATTCTGATAAAAATGACACGTTCTAAAGAAATTTCTAAAGATGAAATTATTAAGATTTTATATTTAAAAGCGCAAAGACAAAATCTTGTACAAATATCGAGAAGAATAAAAAGATCATTGAGCAGTATTTATAGAGTTTTGAGCTCAGGTGGAACATGAAATCTAGAAAGCGACTCGGGAGACCAAAGAAAACAATGTTACGTGATGATAGAATTTTATTAAAAATGGCTTCAGTTGAAAATTTATCTTGCGCGAAATTGCATCAAATTCCAGAATTAAAAAAACTACTGTGCACAGAAGAATTAAAGCTTCAAAAAATATTGTTTACCGGAGAATGAAAGCAAAACCTTTCTTAAAGCAGACATAAAGATGCACGTCTAAAGTGGGCTAGAAAGCATATGTTATACAGTGAAAAATGGATTTCTGTCATCTTCAGTGATGAAAAGAAATGGAATTTAGACGGCCCTGATGGTCATAAATTTTACCTTCATGACCTAAGAAAAGAACCCAAGAACTATTTCTGCAGGCAACAAGGCGGAGGATCCATAATGACCTGGGGAAGATTTTCTTTCAACGGCCAAACATTTCTAGGATTTATGGGCAGAAAAATGACATCAAAGGATTATCAGGATATTTTACGTACCAATTTACTGCCAATTATGGATTTGCTAACAGGACCGGACTGTGTTTTCCAACAAGATGGGGCATCCATCCATACCCCCCACATCATCGAAAACATGGTTTAGGCAAAACAATATCACACTATTAGACTGGCCAGCACTTAGTCCAGATTTGAATCCCATGGAGAATATATGGGGGATCTTATCTCGTAAAACATATGAAAATGGAAAGCAATATACATGTGTAAATGACTTAAAAATTGCAATTGACAAAGCGTGGTATGAAATACCTCATCCTGCAATGCAATTCTTAGTTAATTCTATGGAACAACGTGTATTTGATGTTATAAAGTGTCGTGGTAATACAATTAAATATTAAAAGTAAGTTTTTAGATGCTTTTATAAATGTAAAACCAAAAAAAAAAAAATAATAATACAATTGTCTATACTTTTGGGACAGCACATTTTTATATAATTTAATGTATATTTTATAATTTCAAACCTTTGATCATAATTTATATGTGTATATCAGAAAACTGCTTTTATTTATTACCTATCCCACGAATTTTAATTGTACCTTATTACTTTTTATGTTAAAGCAAATTTCATTGATACTCTAAACTTTTGGGACGCGGCGTAGTAACAGCAACAGCGCGGTTATCCCATTGTTGTAGAAAAATAGTAGAAATATTCAAAGGACGAAATGCTTCTGGCAAGTGAAACGCATCTTCGAAAAATGACGCATTGAAAATCCTGCATTTTCATTGAGAAAGTTTCTGCACTTTTGCATAATTGTACCAATATATATATATATATATATATATATATATATATTAACTCTACACTTTAAAATTAATTTCTTCTTTATTATAATAATTGCAATAAAATGTATATTATTTTATTATTATTATTTTAAATTTCATTTGTAAAATACTTTCTAAAGTAGAATCGATACATATGCGTAACCAGGGGCCGCTTGCGCAGACTCAAGCACAATTATTAAAAAAAATCGAAATCTACAATAGAAAAAAAGAAGAAGTGAAAGCAGAGTTTAGTTAGTTTAGCAAATTAGCTTCGTTCAGAAAACTAACAGCCTAAGTTTTGAAATGTGATAAAAAAAGAAACCCAGGTTCTTTTTTTCTTTCTTTCTTTTTTTAAGAAAATTATGTTGTTTAACTTTTTTAAAACTAGAATATTTACAAGAATTTGTATAAGTCATAGTAAAGTCGAAAAGGTGACTTTATAATCCCCCTTTGACGTCTTTTGTTTGGGGGAGATTTTTTGTAACACCGTTCTTTCTATTTCATGTTTCTGCAATTTCATGGGAAATTAAGAGTGTTCTCAACTGCTCTGCTCAACAAGAGCAAAACGTTCTGACACATTTACAAATTCATTTTTAAACAGAAAGATATAAAATTGGAAAGCATGACCAGGGAAGCGATTTGGAATCGAAGTGTGTTTTCCATTTTTTGATCAACCAATTAGGTATTGAGTTAGAAGCGATTTGAATCACGTGACAAGCACGTTTTTTGCCCTTTCTTGATTGCTCTTTCTCCTTTCGCGCGGAAATTCGGTTCAAAACGTCCACTTTGACACTATTTTCTGAAAGATCTATTGCGTTTGCAAAAAAACGAAAAAACAGCTCGATGACATAGTTTCTGAACAATAACATCAGCTAGATTCATGCATTTCCGAGCAAAAATAAATTAAAACTTATGTCACAAAGTTGCCCTTTTGGATTTGAGAACAGCCTTAACGCAAGTTCTTGACGAGGATAGAAACTATTTGTCTCTTTGCTTTCATAGTTTAAAATCTAGAAAGAAGCAAAAAAATTTGAAAGGAAATACAGATGTGAAACGATATTCTAAAATGCGATTAGCCGGGGAAAATAGGAGGGAGTGTACAGACCCTGCCTCCTTTGAAAATGAAAAATAATAGCACAGAAAATTCAAATTAATCTGGAGGTTGGTTGATTGTTTTCAATTTCGTGTTTCGCATCCATTTTTTGATATTCGTAAAAGGAATATGGTTGCAGTCTTTCAAATAGAATATCAAAGGAATGTGATGGTTGCACTCTGTTCGGGCCGGGCCCGGCCTAACTTAATTTTTCTGTACAGAGCCGGGCCTGGTTTCCTTTCTAGTCTTCACGGCCCAAAATTTTCAGTCCTAGTTTTGAGCCAGCCCGTATGAAAATCATTGTCTCAGCGTGGCCTGATCCATTTAAAGGTCAGTTAAATTAAGCCTGGCCCAAAAGTTTTTGCAAAAAATGCATACATTTTTGAATCGCCATTATTCTACACTTAAACATTAAAATTTATTATTTTTAAAGAATAGTAGATTTCTACGCATATTAAAATATAACTAAATGAAAATACAGTAAAATGTGTGAAAAGGAATCTGAATATGACGGAACCATGTTTTAAACTGAAAAACGTGTTGATCCATGCAAAATTAATATACTAGTAAGAAAAGAATATATAATACATTTACACTTGCTAAGAAGGGAACTTGTCTATAACGCATTTTTTTTTTTCATTTCTATGCAATTCCATCTTAGAAGATTTTACTGTACAGCATTTTTCCGATTTTTAACACTTCTATACATGGAATATGGATTAAGAATATTAATGATAACTGAAACATTTACATACAAGAAATACAGATTCATTAAAAAAATAAATATCGTAGCCTGCTGCACTTCTATAAAAATAAAGATTATAAACATGAAAAAAAAGTTAAAATAAATATTTTTGGTCAGTACTCCTCGTACGAGACAAATTTTTAACCAATTCGACGTAAAAATCGATGTTTTGTAGAAGTTCACTCGGGCCGGCCCGGGGCCGAGATTTTAACTTTTTTCCGGGCCGGGCTCGGGCCGGGCTCGGGCCGAACTTTTAATTTTTTTATCGGGCCCGGGCCGAACTTTTAATTTTTGTATCGGGCCGGGCCGATTTTTCTTCTCTGTGAGTCGGGCCGCCCCCGGGTCTGAAAATGTCGGCCCGTGCAGACCTCTAGAGGGAAATACTGCACAGCATTTTTTATTATGCGGTACTTTCCTTTTCTGTGCGCAAATCGCGCGATCCAGCTCGTTATTTCAAGCCCTATCCCTCAAAGAAAAATTCATGACTAGTGGAGTTTCGTTGGTTGGGTTTATTTATTTATTTTTAACGAACGTAGAATTAAACAATTCTAGGATTGAACTTCAACAATGAAATAAAATTTCTGGATCGAAACATGATTGTTTGATCTACGGATTATAAGATTATTTAGAATAATAAAATAATTATTTGTATGGACTTTCCTCCAAAATTTCTTGGGTCCTTCCGGTGATCCCTAAGAAGTCATGGAGTCACATTCTGAAAAACTTTCGTGCGTATGTACTGGTTGCATGTATTATCTGAGATTTATCATCCAGCAAAATTTCATCTACAAGACTTTGACTGAAATAATTTTAGATCTCATGCAGTCTTCCCCTGTGCCTATAGAAGTTTCCAGTATGATTAAAGGTCTTTTTTAATCTTTATAAGAAGTTAGGGTGCCAAAATATTTTACACTTGCGACCACTCTTAGTCACTGTCTCATGTCACTGCTGCAAGGAGATTTACATTTTTTTTTTTTAACCATTAGATCTAGTTTTGATGCTTTGAATCCCTTCTCATCCCTCCTCATGCAAACAAAAATCGCGTTCGAGCCCTTTTTAAAAGAAATACCACACAACTCTATCTTCTAAGATGAAAACCTGTCTAAAACGGAAACTCGACCGTTTTTATGAGGTACCGTTTCAGCTTCAGCAGGTGTTACCATATAAGATATTGTTTGTATCCAACATGTTCAGGTTAAGAAGTCTGGGCACCCCCTCGTTCAGAAGGCTGGTTACGCCTATGGATACTCGTGAGATGAATCTTCCAGAAATGGCTCATCCTGCATTTTTCATTAAAAAAGTTTCAGCACTTTTCTATAATTGTGTCAAAAATACTAAACAAATGTAAATGTCATAATTTTTTTAAAAATCTACTCTGTAAAATTAATTTTCTTATTATAACAATTTCAATTTTTTTTTCTATTTAATTACTATTATTATTTTTTCAATTTAATCGTAAAGTGCTCTGCGAAATACAGTCGATGCTCGTGAAACGAATCTTCGAAAAATGACTCATCCTGCATTTTCATTGTGAAAGTTTCAGCACTTTTCTATAATTGCATTGCATGAAAAATACTATACGAATGTAATCATAATTTTTTAATCTATTCTGTCCGATTAATTCGCCCTTTGTTGTAACAATTAAAATAAAATTTATAGTATTTAATTATTATTATTATTTCTAAAATACTTCCGAAATGCAGTCGATGTTCGTGAAATGCATCTTCGAAAAATGATTCATCCTGCATTATCATTGAGAAAGTTTCAGCACTTTTCTACAATTACATGAAAAATACTATACGAATGTAAATTTGATATTTTAAAAAAATCTACTCTGTAAAATTAATTTTCTCTTTATTATAACAATTTCAATAAAATTTGTTATATTTAATTACTATTATGTTTTAAAATTTAATGTAAATCACTTTCCGAAATATAGTCCATGCACGTGAAACCCATCTTTGAAAAATGACTCATCCTGCATTATCATTGAGAAAGTTTCAGCACTTTTCTACAATTACATGAAAAATACTATTCGAATGTAAACTTGATATTTAAAAAAAAAAAATCTACCCTGTAAAATTAATTTTCTCTTTATTATAACAATTTCAGTAAAATTTGTTATATTTAATTACTATTATGTTTTAAAATTTAATGTAAATTACTTTCCGAAATACAGTCCATGCACGTGAAACGCATCTTTGAAAAATGACTCATCCTGCATTATCATTGAGAAAGTTTCAGCACTTTTCTACATACATGAAAAATACTATATGAATGTAAATTTGATATTTAAAAAAATCTACTCTGTAAAATTAATTTTCTTTTTATTATAACAATTTCAATAAAATTTGTTATATTTAATTACTATTATGTTTTAAAATTTAATGTAAATTACTTTCCGAAATACAGTCCATGCACGTGAAACGCATCTTTGAAAAATGACTCATCCTGCATTATCATTGAGAAAGTTTCAGCACTTTTCTACAATTACATGAAAAATACTATACGAATGTAAATTTGATATTTAAAAAAAATCTACTCTGTAAAATTAATTTTCTCTTTAATATAACAATTTCAATAAAATTTGTTATATTTAATTACTATTATGTTTTTAAATTTAATGTAAATTACTTTCCGAAATACAGTCCATGCACGTGAAACGCATCTTTGAAAAATGAATCATCCTGCATTTTCATTGAGAAAGTTTCAGCACTTTTCTGTAATTGCATCAAAAATATTATACGAATGTAATCGTAATATTTTTAAATGTACTCTGTGAGATTAATTTGCTCCTTATTGTAACGATTAAAACAAAATTTATACTATTTAATTATTATTATTAATTCTAAAATACATCTGAAATGCAGATGATGCTCGTGAAATGCATCTACGAAAAATGACTCATCCTGCATTTTCATTGAGAAAGTTTCAGCACTTTTCTACAATTGCATGAAAAATACTATCCGAATGTAAATTTCATATATATATATTTTTTTATCTACTCTGTAAAATTGATTTCCTCTTTATTATAACAATTTCAATAAAATTTATTATATTTAATTATTAGTATTATTATTATTTTTAATTTAATTGTGAATTGCTTTCCGAAATACAGCCAATGCTCGTGAAACGCATCTTCGAAAAATAACTCATCCTGCATTTTCATTGAGAAAGTTTCAGCACTTTTCTACACTTGCATCAAAAATATCATACGAATGTAATCGTTTTTTTTTTTTTTTAATCTACTCTGTACGATTAATTTGCCCTTTATTGTAACAATTAAAATAAGATTTATATTATTTAATTATTATTATTTGTAAAATACTTCCAAAATGAAGTCGATGTTCGTGAAATAAATCTTTAAAAAATGTCTCATCCTGCAATTTCATTGAGAAAGTTTCAGCACTTTTCTGTAATTGCATCAAAAATGTTATACAAATGTAAAAATTCCATATATTTTTTAAAAAATCTACTCAGAAAAATTAATTTTATCTTTATTATAACAATTGCAATAAAATTTATTCCATTTAATTATTATTATTTGTTTTATTGTAAAGTACTTTCCGAAATACAGTCGATACACGTGAAATGCATCTTCGAAAAATCACTCATCCTGCATTTTCATTGAGAAAGTTTCATCATTTTTCTGTAATTGCTTTAAAAGTATTATATGAATGTAAATTTCGTATTTTTTGAAAATCTACTCTGTAAGATTATTTCCCCCCCTTTATTATAACAATGCAATAAAATTTATACTATTTAATTATATTTTTTTAAAATTTAGTTGTAAAATACTTTCCGAAATAACAATAGATGCTCGTGAAAAGCATTTTCGAAAAATGTCGTAATGAAAATCCTGCAGTTTCATTGAAAATTTTTTTTGTACATTTGTATAATTGCATCAAAAATATTATATGAATGTAAATTTTATAATTTTTTGTTCTTTAATCAACACTATATTATTAATTTTTTCTATATTACAACAATTGTAATAAATTTTATACCATTTAATTATTATTTTGTTTTAAATTTAATTGTAAAATACTTTCCGAACAGTCGATGCTCGTTAATTCGAGCTCTCAGGGACCGAAAGAAAATGTTCGAATTACCCACTTTTATAAAAGAAAATTATTTTTACGTTATCAGAAAAGAAAAAGTACTTATCAAACATGAATTACAATATAGTTTTTTTTTTTTATGTTTTTATTTGTATGCATCAGTATCTCTTTCTGCCCATCATTTTCTTTTATTCCTTCACTTGTTTAAATTTGCGAGCATTTATTGTTTATTCTTAAATTTATTGTAGTAATCAGCGATAAATATTTCTTACAAAATCCTTTTACTTTATATATATATTATTTTTCTCATATTCATTTTAATAAATGAAATTAAATTTAAATACGTATTTTTCTTTCTGATAAAATTATAGCTCTTCTTGCAAGAGAGAGAGAGAGAAGAATAAAAGAACAGAATAAAATTTTTAAAAAGTATTAAATCAAACTCTTTTGTTGATAAATTTAATCTACATTTATATATTGGAAAATATGGACGGTGGATATTTTGCATGGGATTATAAAAGCAGAAGCAAAACAAGTCCGAACAAAGATTGAGTTCATCGAACATGAAATTATTTTTTTCCACCTTGGAGCAATGTGCAACAAAACAGGCTCGTTGCGTCAGCCGAATTTGATAAATGTCAAAAGAACAAAGGTAAGTTTGGATGAAAGTATTACAGCGCCATCTATTAGGGAACCTAAGCAATGTTTTGTTGATCGTGCAGCTTCAGGAAGAAATGAATTTCTTCATTAACTGCCATTTGCAAAACATTGTGCAACACTTTGCAAAACATTGTGTAACCTCTTGAGGGGTGACAGATACTACAGGCTTCTAATATAACACATGATTCATCTTCTGTTATATAAGTCTTTTTTATACACTTTCTTTAAACGGCATGCGGCGGTTGAAAAGAGGAAATTCTAATGAGATATCCATTCTTATTTACATAACTCTATCGTAGGCAATGGCTTCGTTTTTTTTTTTTAAATATAAATAGAGTGATAGTAAAAGTAAAGGTGAAAGGCTATTTATTTATCTCTAATCGCAAGTTTATCTTATGGGATAGTTTCTTTCTTTTTTTTTTTTTTTTTTTACAAATTAAACTTTATTTTTGTAGATATAATTTTCTTTCATGAAAATAATAAAATAATACACGGAGTTAGGGAGAAAGTTAATTTTACCATTTTTAATTAAAACTAAGGATCGATCGAAATGGTTTTTTAAGGCCGAAACCGATTTCGAATTTCGGTGATCTTCCTATTTTCGGCCGAAAATGAAAATGAAAATGTTAATTTTTTTAAAGTAATTAAATTGTATGTATTAAAGTTAATACATACATAAGTATACATAATTATTAATTAATTATACGTATTTAATAAATATACATAATTATTAATTAATTATCCGTATCTATTAAATATACATAATTATTAATTAATTATACGTGTGGCCCAAAGAGGCTCTCTGTGTAGACCCCAAAATTATTATTTTCATATGAAAAAAAACGTAATTAATTCATCAACTACACAGAAAGATTTTCTAACTATACGAATTTCATTTAGTTAAAAAATATTTTAGTTTTATGTATACACACCTCGTTTTATATTTTATAATGATATCTGCAAATGATCATCTGCTACACTAAAACTTTCTCAAAGAATATTCGAAACACTTCTGCGGTTTCAAACTGAACATTTTCTATTACTATTATGTCTGCAGCTTTTAATGAGCACGTGAAAAAGTTTAGTTATATATGTATTACTTGCTTTATAATTTGCATTCACGTTTTGAGTTAGTCGTGACTGCTAATTATAAACAACGAAGTTCGTAGCAATAAATACCATTTAAACCGATATAAAGCTCAAATCGATGAGTAATATTGAAAATTTCCGAAGGAAGAAACGAGATTTTTGGAATACTGATAGTTTCGGTCCGGCCAAATTTTCAGCCACATTTTTGCCGAAAACGAATTTTCGGCGAAACTCTGATTCTGGGCCGAAAACGAACACGAAACCGAATTTTCGGTCGATCTCTAATTTTCAGTTACCGAACTCTATCGTAGGTAATGATTTCTTTTTTAAAAATATAAATAGAGTAATAGTAAAACTAAAGGTGAAAGGCTATTTATCTCTAATCACAAGTTTATCTTATCAGATAGTTTTTTTTTTTTTTTTTTTTTTTTTTTTAAACAATCATACTTTATTTTTGTAGATATAATTTTCTTTTACGAAAATAATAAAATAATATGGAGTTAGGAGGAAGTTAATTTTGCCATTTTTTAATTAAAATGTTTATCACGAATTTCTCAATCATTATTGCTTCTTCTCTGCAAAAATGACCATTAGAAATCGTTTTAGTAAACTTTCATCTTCAAACAAATGTCGATTAACTGAATTAATAAAAGATGTATAACACACACATAGAAAAAGCTTTATGCATAAAATAATTTCATTTTCTCTATTTAACACTTTAAGAATGAATGAAATTTTCATATTTTCGAAAAACTTCCCTATACTTTTGAAAATACACTGTAAAAATGACACATGTTTCTTAATCTACAAAAATGTGTTACAATCAAGAACCAAAATATACAATAACCTCTTCCAAGTCACTGGAGATTCAGAAAAAATATTGAACATTTGAAAAAAAAATGGCCATAATTTTTTTTTCCAAAAAAAATTATGGCCATTTTTTTTTCCCTTTCTGACCAGAAAATCAGAGTTCTAACTTTTTACGGCTGCTCTTTCATCTTCATCTAACGCTTCATTTATAATGGCTGTTTCATAATAATAGAAACCACCAGTCCATCAGAAGAAAATAACTCGGTTAAGCGGGACTCGGATAATCGGGACTCTACTGTAAAACATATTTCAATTTTAAGACTTAAAGCACACGCTTTTATTTTATGTAAAATGACGTCATTTGCATTAATATAGATACTTAAAATTAAATATAGTTTATAATAGCTCCCTGTTTTATCATAAATCCTTCATTTATATTTTTCTCAAAATAGCACGCATTTTAATTAATTTTTTTTTTCAATTTTTATGAGAAAATGGCAACGAAAAGATATAATTGCTATTTTTCAACAAATTTTTCTTTACTTTCTACAGAAATGGAGTACTTGAGTTGCCAAAATGAAACAAATGTCGCTAAAAACTACAAAAAAATTAATATTTCAAAAACAAATGGAGATGCAATTTTCAAACAAATTGCATTAAAAAGTACTTTTTTTCCCCCATAAGACGGTATAAACATTGAAAATGTGCGATGCTTAGAAGTTTTAAAAAATGCTGTAGGGTATTTAATCGCACAATGAAACATCGGCTTTTGTTTTACGGCTGGCGTATACAAAGTAACGTTATTTATTGGAGACAAAATAAGCTGGGAGAAAGAAATAGCATACCGGGGGCTAATAACCTCGTCCAAGTCACTGGAGATTCAGAATAGCGTTCCTTTACCTTTAAAAACCTCATAAGACTAATTATTTTCGAAATTTAAAGATAAATTTATAAAATTTTTATTAGCTGCCTGTCATTTTCGGAAACGTTTCTGAGTAGCTTTTGCAGTGCAGTTTAATCAGTTTTCTCAAATCGGAATATCACTTTTCCGGATGCTAATCATTCTCAGATAAATATTTTGATATTCAGAAAACATGTTTAACAGATAAACATATAATATTAACAGCATTAGCATTAATAAGAAAATTAACATTATCTTCTTACAATTGCATGCACAAATTCAGTTATGTAGCTGAAAATGTTTACTTCAGAATTAAAAGAATCCGAAAAACCGATTTTCCGAGTACTGAGAACTGATTAATGCAATGTAAAAGCTACTGAGAAACGTTTCCGAAAATGACGGGAAGCTAATAAAAATTTATTTTTGTAAATTCTTCTTTAAACTTCGAAAATAAATTGCTTTCCGAGGTTTCTGAAGATAAAGGAACATTTTTCGGAATCTTGGGTGACTCGGAACAGGTTATTATATATTTGTGTTCGTGATTATTGTACATTTTCCTAGATTAAGAAGCATCTGTCATTTTTTACATCGAAAAAAATTCCCTCTTGACATAAAAAGAGAGAGAAGGAAAGAGAAAGGAACAATTTCTTTTTGTAATAATAAAAACTTCATGACATTCCTTTTCATCTAAACTTTTCGTTACATAAGCAATCAACGAGTCCTTGGAAATTTCTTTTATCTCTGGTTTCTTCCTTTTTTCTTTTTCCATTTTGGAAATTTCTTTCTTTTTTTTTTTTTTTTTTTTTTTTTCTGGGAAAATCCCGAAATGCTGTTCATGTAATCCTTTCCGAAAGGAAACCAGAGGTAAAAGAAATTTCCCCGGACTCGTTGATTGCTTATGTAACGAAACGTTTAGATGAAAAGGAATGTCATGAAGTTTTTATTAATACAAAAAGAAATTGTTCCTTTCTCTTTCCTTCTCTTTCTTTTTATGTCAAGAGAGAATTTTTTTTTTCTCCCAACTTTGATGTTCTGATAAAACAATAAGGGTAAACAAATGTAAAAAGTCAGTCACGCAAGAACGCACACACACAAAACCAAGTTTAATAAATAAATAATATGAAGTATATTTCGATATGAATGCTTTTCAAAAAAGAAAAATATGTATATATGTTTTACACAATTTTTATTTAAAACAACAAATAAGGCTATTTCAGAGGTTTTATTGAATCAGATAGTGGAGCTATATTATTATTATTATTATTATTGTTATTGTTTAAAAAAATAAAAAAAGGCACTTTTTGCTTTCTTCCTTAAGTAAAACTATATTCCAAAAAATAAATGAGTAAATTAAAAAATTCTTTTAGCAGACTTTTCTATAAGTAATTATAAATTATAGAATGGAAAAATAAACTGATATAAGGAAGCTTAGTTTATAAAGCATATTTATTTCCTTCTATTTAAAAATATTTTATGATGAAGCTACCAACTGAAATGTGTTCTTCTTCAAGAACTATACTGTTCTAAAATATACAAATAAATTAAAATCCCTATTATTATTATTATTATTATTATTATTATTATTATTATTATATTATTTTACAAAGGTACGCTTTGCTTTCTTCCTTAGGTAAAACTATATTCTAGAAAATAAATGGGTAAATAAATAAACTCTTTAGTAAACTTTTCTATAAATAATTATAAATTATTGAATGGGAAAATAAACTGATATAAGGAAGCTCTAGGCTATTGGCGATTCAAGCGCTCGAATACGCCATCTGGTGGAAAAAAGATGTAACTTCTGGCTTCAGGATAGTACCGTGCAAGCGCGTTGCATTACATGTATTTTAAATTTGTTCAGAATAATTATTCTTTTGCACAATTTCAGATTTCCTGTGACATTTGTGTTCTGCAAAGTAAAAATTATCCTATTTTGAATATCTAAAACTTTCAAATGCATTTACAATAAAGAATTATTTCAATGGCACTTTGGCATTAGTTAAAGGGAAAATAAAGGGACGATTTTCCTGTACCGAAGGCTGCGAGCTGCGCCTCTATAGGCCGTTTTAATTCCCATGTAAGGTGACACATAAGGTGTGTACCACATAAGATGTTCTTTTCTTTCTTCCTTATGTAAAATTATATTCCAGAAAATAAAAGGTTAAATAAATAAACTGTTTTAGGAGAATTTTCTTTAAATAATTACAAATTATTGAATGGAAAAACAAACTGATATAAGGAAGCTCTAGTCATAAAAAACATTCATTTTATTTCATTTTTAAATATTTTATGACGAAGCTTCCAACTGAAATGTGTACTTTCTCAAGAATTACATTGTACTAAAATAGACAAATAAATTAAAATACTTATTATTGTTACTATTATTTTACAAAGATATGCTTTACTTTCTTCCATATGTAAAAATGTCGTTAGGTAAATTATGTCTCCAGAAAATAAATGAATAAATAAATAAACTCTTTTATCAAACTTTTCTTTAAATAATTATAAATTATTGAATGGAAAAGTAAACTGATAAAAGGAAGCTCAGATCCTAAAAAATATTCATTTTTTTTTAAAATATTTTTTTGACGAAGCTTTCGACTTAAGTGTGTACTTTTTCAAGAATTATATTGTACTAAAATAAATAAATTAAAATACTTGTTATAGTTATTATTATTTGTCCTTACGACGAATAAAAAAATTAAAAAAGAGAATTTATAATACTGAAAGAAAGATTCGTCCTTTGCTGAATGAATATGATATCGAAGCTACTGCAAACATACACACAAAATTAATATGAAAATTCATAAAAAATATAAAGTAATTACACTAGATTATTTCTAGTTAGACTAGCTTATTATTATTATTACATCTAATATAAAGTAATTATTTAATAAATTTCAACATAACATTCATATTTACGAAATCTGTCTATGAAATTAAGACAAATATTCTTTCAAAGTTTATAAATAATTTAAAATCTTATAATGTGGTAAAAGCAAATAAACATTTAAATTAGAAGTCTGATACTAATGATATTTCTTAGTAAAATATCCCCCAGCCCCTCTCTTGCAACTGCAATACATATATGTGCTTTGTTCATTTTACTCTGAAAGCATATATATTTAAAGACTTTTTCTTTTTTTTCCCCAAATTTTTATGCTTCAGAAATGCTTAAAATATTGTGCTAGATTTCACACGTTCTCTGACCCAAGTGCAGAATTTTCAAAGGGGAAAAGATCAAATGTGAAAGATCTTAAGCTTAGATTTTTGTAAAAATTACTGTTTATACAATAATTCTCATCTGTTATGCATTAACTGAAGTCAAGCATAAAATTAACTGCGTATTGATTTACATTTATTATATCTTAATTTGCATACCTGCATATCATCAACATATCAGTAACCTGTTATTACTCACAATGAGAAAACCATCACTTCGAAATAATCCTTCCTGATAACAAAAAAAAAAAAAAAAAAAAAAAAAAAAAAAACTAGTCCAAATTATCACGCATTAGTTCGTCTAAATAAGTGAAATATATGGAATCGATACTTCATGTCTTCAGGGCTTAATTTCTAATAAAAAATGTACCGGAGCTCTAATATTATGCGAAACCGGTACAGCAATCGTACCGTTCCCCCCTTTTCCACCCCTGTCACTCCAATCTGCATAATTACATTTCGTACATTATTTGCAAAATTTAAAGCATTTTTTTTTTCTTTAGAAAAATGAAAATTTTAAATATATCTATTAGCATATACTTGGCAGCAACTACTCTATTTTTTAGTTATTATTCCTTCTGAATAGTAAACTTTGCCTAATTTTAATGTTAATTGCAGAATTCTGCGATTAAATATGGTAAGGATTATGATTAGGAAATAGTGTTAACACAAAAAAAGATAGTTCGCAGCTATGCACTTTTAAGAAAAAAATGAATGAAATTTACAGAAATTAATATTTATATGCTGAAGAATGGAACAATGTTTTATAATTTCCTATAAAAAGTCCAAGCCCAAAAACTCATATAAAAATTGAGTCCGTTTTATCTCCATCTTCTACATGTGCTTAAGTCACATATAAGTGTTTTGGTAAAAAAGAATGCAAAACTTGGAGGTGGGAAGGAAAGGAAAAGGTAATTTAGGCTTCGGTTTTTCGGAAGCGCTATTGCACTGGACTCCGGAGCCCTATATTTATGAGCTCCGGTGAATTCCGACCAATATTTAAATATTTACTAAAAACAGAGAAGTACCGGAGCCGCGCTCCGGTGGGCTCCGGCGCAAATTAAGCCCTGCATGTCTTATAACTTTTAGAAATTTGTTATTTTTTCTGTTAAGTTCAGTTAGACTCAAAATATCCTAGATATTGAAAATTGTACTAAAAAAAGGTTAGGAAAAGAAAGAAAGGCAAAGGTTAACTCCCCCTCCCCCCTTATGTACGCCTTGTACTGACTAATAAAAGTTAGTTAAGTAATATAGTTAAAAGCTATAAATAAATATAAAAAATTGGGACAAATTCCAGTAAGATTCGCTTCCTGCGGGTTCCGTATTTGTATACCATATTACCTTCACAAAAAATTCCATCACAATACATTCATTTGGCGTTAGTACGATTATGGCACTTTCTGAATTTATCACGTAATAAATTGACATAGATTTATAAATTAATGATTTTTTGATTTTTTTCCGGTAGTACCCTATAAGTTTTACTCTCAAAAGCTATAGGGTGCTTTCGGTTGACTCAGAACCTTGGAATTGGCATGGAGGAAAGTCTTATTGCACATGTAAAGGAAAAAACCGAAAATCATTTATTTATAATTCTATGCTATATATATGAGGGCGTGAGTTTCAAAACTCGTCTAATCCAAAATTTAAAAAATCGAGTTTTCTTCATCTTTCTGTTGGTGAAGCTGCATCGAAAAAACACTTAAAAAAAACTAGTTTTATCGTGTATTTCTGTCATTGTAAAATCTTAGTTTACAATGAAAACCAATGGACGCAGCCAGAGGTTTTTCGCGATTTCCTAAAATTTTATTTTCTGGATAAGGCGAGTTTTGAAACTAATGTCCTCATATATGCCCACATGATTAGTATTCCCGATTATAGGAATTCGTGAGTTTGTCACGAAATAAAACGACATAGATTTATCAATTAATGATTTTCGATTTTTCCCCCCCTTTACATGTGCTATAAGACTTTCCTTCGTGAGAAATTTCAAGATTCTAGAGGCCAACTGGAAGCACTCTATTGTTTTACTCTCAAAACCTATATAGGGTGCTTCCGGTTCACCTAGAACTTTGAAAGTAGCATGAAGGAAGATTTTATAGCACGTGTAGAGGAAAAAATTCTAAAATCATTAATTTATAATTCTATGTCGATTTATTTCGGGATTTTAAAAGCGAGACTATAGGTATTCCCTTTCTTCCTTTTGAAGTACGGACACTAAAAAGGAGATTATTTTAAAAAATAAAACACATTATGTATATCTCTAATTTAAATAGATTTTTTAAAAGCTTTAAATTATATTGACTTATTCTGTAAAATAAAGATAGCAGCTGATTGCTTAAAATAATTTTTTTATTTTATTTTACATTTTTTTTTTTTTTTTTTTTGTTAAATAATAGAAACGAATCTAAAGCACAGTAAGTGAATAAGCAATTGATTTTAGATTGAACATTATTTCCTACTGATACAGTGTTTAAATTTCGAATCAGAATGATTTCAAGTTTTAAATCCTAAACATATTATGACTAACAAACTACTACGTCTTTGAATTTTTTCTAGTAACTTTTTTAATTGTGCATGCTTAAATTATAAATTAATTAATCTCGCATTCCTGTAACGGTGTTGGTTAAAGGTTCCTTCTTAACTTATGCATTTATTTGAAAGAAATACTGTTCTAATACAGTTGGACTTTGTTATAGCGAGCTCTGATATTACAAGAATCCGGTTTCAACAAGCACATAAAGAAAAGAAAAAGGAAGTAGAAAAAAAAGTAGTTTGTCTAATATAAAAAATCATTACAGAAAACACAGTTGTAACAAGGGGAACTCGTGTATGGTGAGCAAAAATTTTTCAGATTAAAAATAAATAAGGGCCTGTAATGGCTTTTTATCTTATTTTCCTAAACAAACCGTGTGTTTCTTCTTGTGTCACTTAATAAAAAAGGGTCAGACACCTTGAAGATATCATCTATGTGATTATACCTCTTAGATAACTTAGTTTCTTTCCATCAAAAAAATATAATAATAGTCTATTTCTATCAAAAAATTATAATAATAATAATACTTCCCCTTTCAATTAATCGGAATTAATTTTAAAAAAGAAAAAGAAAAAATTATTTAAATGTTACCATAATAATATTAACGGAAAAAAGGAAAGAAATCCTTTTAAAGGTATAAAATTAGTAGATTAATAAGTAAGGCTATTTCTTTAACTTCCTTCATAGAAATTTTCATATTTTGAAATTCAAAATTGATAAAATATTAAAATAAATGTCAAGTTAGAATTACTAACTTAATTTATTCTTGCTAACTGCCCCATCAGTAATTATTCTTTGATTGAAAAAAAAAATTTAACTATAACTGCACTTTTACAAATTTCCTTACATATATGAAATCTAAAATTTGGTTTTTGCTAAAACTTTGTTATAAAGAAAAAAAGTTGTACCGCATGACGTGCTCGTTATAAACGAATTCAGCTGTTCTGTAACAAAACTTAAAAGTCAAGCAAAGGATCGTTTATAGTACTATATATATACATCATGCTTTCCGAAAAGTGTTTCACAACATTATTACGCTTATAAAGGAAAAGCTATTTTTACAGGCAGAAAAGAATCGAGTTTTCAGATCGTACTTACCTTTAAACTAATAAGTACTTCACAAAATATTTGCAAAGTCTAAAGGAATACGTTTTAATAACTCTTTCGATAACTATTTAAAAATCTTTTAAATGAAACACAACATGTACGTTAAAAGTGGATAAAACTATCTTTAAAAAAATGTACCTAATGCCTAAAATTATATATATGTTTTTTTTTTTTTTTTTCTGTCAATATTTAATTCAATCTATTTCTATTCATGTATAACTCAATTGAATAATATTCATATAATGGAATAACTTCATACTCTGTTTTTCTCGTGCTATTCAAATTTTTATTTATGTCTAAAGTTAGATTTTTATTAATTTAATCTTTTCTGAGTTGCGAAGTTTTTGTATAAAGAGAGGATCTGCTTACGGAAAGTTTTCAGAACATTGAATGAATGGAAACTACCCAAGGACAAGAAAAAAATATCCCAGTAATTTATTAACTTAAGTTATAAGGAAATAGAATAACGGAGATTTGTTCAAATATCTTGCAGCATCACCACCTTGTAACATTTTTCGATCAATGACCCACTGATCAGTGCTGGGTTTCCTTCGAATGTTTCCGCTTTTCAAGCTAGCAAATAATTATACATTTCTTGAAGGTTTAACGAGAAAAATCATCTGCTATCTCTTTTTCTGAAAGAAATTTCATGATTTTAATGATATACCTCACTCAGAAATCGCTCAAATATATTTTTATTTTCGTGAAAATGATAAATTAATTGCTTACAGAAAAATAAAACAGCACATGACTGGACTTTAAAGAAAGAGCGCATTCAAGAGTTTTATCTAAATCTGTTTTAAATTTTATCATTTTATCAGTTTCATTCGTGATAGAACACATTTCTGTTTTTATTTCGAAAAGTATTTCCGTATTTCTGATTAAAAAATAAGTAATAACTGTCGCCATCTAGTGTACAAAATTAAAACTAAATATTGACTCTTTCCAAAGTCAGGTTGCTTTTTAAATCAAGTTTTCCGGAGAAACCTAACCGAAACAGAATTAGCTCTTTTTTCGAGTTTTGGCTGAAAACGAATAAAAATGTTAAGCTATTAATATATATACATGTAAACAATAATATTATTACTGGTCTACAAAAATTACATTTGTGAAAACTTATTTAAAAAATATACGCTGTTTCAAAGTATTTTTGAGATGCTTCTTCCAGATATAACCTCGTTTTTTTTCCCCTCTTGTGCAAATTTTTTTCACAGTAATACATATTTATCAACAGGGCCGAAACTAGCCTTTTTGCACCCGGGGCAAACATGGATTTTGGCGCCCCCCACTTTCGAAAAGTATATTTACAAAGAGAATTTTACTAATTTTCTAATAGCCGACTTATTTTAAAATTTAAAATATGTAATCATAAAATATGTAATACTGAACTACGTAATCTACAATGGTGGATCCAAGGGCAAGGGGGAGGTCACGGTGGTCATGAACCCCCCCTGAACACCAACAAAAATAGTCTAAAGACCATTTTTAAAATAAAATATTCAGTACAGTTCCGATTATCTGAGTCCCGCTTAACCGAGTTTCCGCTTTAACCGAGTTATTTTCTTCTGATGGATTAATGGCTTCCATTATTATGAAACAGCCACAAAAAAATTATGGCCATTTTTTTTTTCACATTCTGACCAGAAAATCAGAGTTCTAACTTTTTACGATTGCTCTTTCATCTCCACCTTACACTTCATTTATAATGGCTGTTTCCTAATAATGAAAGCCATCAGTCCAGTCCATCAGAAGAAAATGATTCATTCCAAAGGTATAATCTTTCATCTGGCGCCCCTTCGTTCTGGCGCCCGGGGCACACGCCCCCCCCCCCCCCCTAGTTTCGGCCCTGTTTATCAACATGTGTTACATAGAGGTATATAACATGTTGAATAGAAAAATGACAAATAAATAATAGGGAAAATTTTTATTTAAAAATTTATACATAACTATGCATAATAAAGATATTGCCCATATACGGTTTCTTAACGTGCAACGGGGGGGGGGGGGGGATGCATTAAAAAACGAGATTGTACAAAGAAAAAAATTTAGTCTGGTGGTTGAAAAAAGGGGTAAAGAGTGGTCTAATAAATTTTTAAAGTAGCCAGTAATTTTACTCTTATTCTAAAAGTTTGTATATCAAGTTTCGTCTAAATTGGCCGAAAATTGCAGATTTGTGTAAAGACTAAAAACCTAAACACTGATTTTTATATAGATAGATAATAATAATTTCTGACATTTATTTAATATTCATTTTTAATGGAACTTCCGTCAAATTTATTTTAGTTATACATATTTTGTTTGATTTTTTATTATTACAAAGAATAAAGAGTTAGTATATTTAATAAGCTTTTTACAGTCCTCATTACTATTCGAGTTGTAATGGTAGCATGAACGAAAAATGCATGAAGTTCCTATGGGGTGTACAGTCGTGGAAAAAAAAAAAGTAAACACCCCCTACTAACTCCTCAACAAATTATCGTAGAAGAAAGTTACTGGTACCAAACGATTGGAAATAAAGTCTACTTTTAAATGATGTATATAAAATTTTCTTAGGGGGCCATCTACATATTAAAACAAACCATAGCTTAATTTTTTTCAATGACAATATCCAATTCTGACAGCATAAATGAACTCTACACCCTTCAATTAGCCTAAAAACAAATTTTTATGCAATTCGTACCATAAGTTTCCGAGAAATTAATTATTATAAAATGTGCGTATTTTAAGGGCTGTATCCAAATTGAAGTTGGGTACTCGATTGTTAACCGAGAGAGCCTCCTTCTTGATCAAGGCACCTTAAGCACCACTCAAGCAGTTAATGAAGCCTGTTAGACAACGGGACAGCAGAAGAAATTTCAAAATATCTACCCACTTCTATCATAGACGGCCCCTTAAAACACCATTTTGCCGTTTTTTAAGCATAATTTGAAAACTTTTGGAATCAAAATGTGAAATTTCGGATTTTCATAAAGCAGGACTTAATAAATCTAAATCCATCAAAAAAATTGTAGGTTGCAATTCATAATTTTTTCGAATATTAATTTCGTAATTCATAATTCATATCATAAAATTATAAAAATTGCAAATTCAGCGTATTTATGTTTAGGCGCATTAGTATTGTTGCTACACAAAAAATTAACGCATTAGGAGCATAATTTCAAGAGATATAAATAAAAATATGAAAATGTAGTTTAACATTAGAAGCACTAAATTTTGAATGTTTATAATTCAAAAACTTATCATTCAAATGACTTGAAATTTGGTGTCTGGGCATAGTTTGAACCGAAAATTTGAAATATCTCGTTAAAATTGGGTATTGCCATTGGAAAAAATTAGGTTTGGGTTCGTTTTAATATGTAGATGGCCCCCTAAACAAATTTTATATACATCATTTAAAAGTAGACTTTATTTCCAATCGTTCGGTACCAGTAACTTCCGTCTACGATAATTTGTTGAAGAGTTAGTAGGGGTGTTTACTTTTTTTCCCCACGACTATACAAGGGCCCTTACGAGATTCAACTACAGTTTCAGTATGTGCCGAAAGTTCTGCCTCTTTTAACACTTTACATATGCAACATATCTGAAAAGTGTTTAGGACTTCGGTTTGTCTGACCCTCCGTATGTGCTGGTGCTCTAACTCTCCTAAATATACTCGGATTGCTCTTGTAATTTTAAATGTTATTGTCATTTACTATAGCATGATGCCTACAGAAATGAAGACTGTAGCATTTATTTATAGTTCATGTACACAGGGACGTAGCTACAGGGGGTGTGTGGGGGGGTGCGACACCCCCCCACTTCGGTAAACTCATATACATTCGGTAATTTCACTTTCGTTCAAAAACTGTATCATTTGGCTCTTTTTTTTTTTTTTTTTAAGAATTTTTAAAAATACAAAACAGAAAACAATGTCAAAAAATATTTAAAATTATTAAATATTTTCTGATTAGAAACTAACCTTTCTCTTTGCATTATGTAATTTTTTTTCGCTCGGAGTCGATTGCAATTTCACTTTTTAGCTATTCCATGTATGTAAGAAGGGGAGGGAGGAGGGGTGTGTCCATGATACAGTATCCCTTAGAAGATTAAATATACCTTCTTCCTATTTTTATGCAGCATCCCTGTAGAGAATATCTTCGCTTTATTCAAGAAAGGAATCTGGAGAAAAATGCCCTGAGGGTAAATGCGTACACTCCTTGACCAATGCAAATGAAATTAGAAGGCCAGACTTCTTGTTCGTTAAAATTCGTTTTGCTGGACTCTGAAAACTATGGAGGGCGGGGGGGAGGGTGGATATTTCGCGGTTTTTTCAGGGGACAGGATGTCGCCAGATCTTTACTGTTGTATTGTCTATTTTTCAAAGCCAAAAATAAGAGAAAACCGGGAATTTTTTCTTATCAAAGAAAATTAAAACGGTGTAATAAAATTACATCAGCTACTAAGGATGTACCGAACAGTGATTTTGACCGAATACCGAATATTCGGCTAGCCGAGCAGTAACTATTCGGTCGAATATTTTAAAATTTTATTAATTAAAAAAGTTTCATATTTCATGGCTTCTTCTGGAATTAAACCAAGTGAATATATTTTTTTTAATTCTAAAACAAACAACTTAGCAAAAATAACTTTTCTACCGAATATCCGGCCTACAGGCGAACCGTATACCGAATATTCGGCTAGCCGAATTAACTGTTTGGCCGAATGCCGAATATTCGGCCAGCCGAGTAGTAACTATTCGGCCAAATATCAAGTACTCGGCTGGTCGAATACTTTTATATTTCAAAGATTAGAGGCATTAAAATGTTAAATTTTAAAATAATTTACATAATATTTAAAGCTGAAACTTACATATTGATAAGTAAATGTTATACATGAAAAAAAGCTGGTTTGGGGTATTTAAGAAGAGAATTTTAAAATTTTATTAATTAAAAAAGTTTGATATTTCATAGCTTCTTCTGATGGATTGTTATCCAAGTGAATATATATTTTTTTTAATTCTAAAACAAACAACTCAGCAAGAATAACTTTTCTACTGTCTTTGATTTAGCCAGGAAGTTTTTAAATGCATCTTACATCAGTGTTTCGAATGGGCGATTATTTTCAGAGATTGTAAACATACACATTGTTTCTAAAAAAAATTGTAACAAACTTTCAACAGAGATAATGTGGTTAAGACAAAAAAATTTTGAACAAGAAAAAAAGCTGGTTTGGGGTATTTAAGAAGAGAATTTAAAAATTTTATTAATTAAAAAAGTTTGATATTTCATAGCTTCTTCTGATGAATTGTTATCCAAGTGAATATATATTTTTTTAATTCTAAAACAAACAACTCAGCAAGAATAACTTTTCTACTGTCTTTGATTTAGCCAGGAAGTTTTTAAATGCATCTTACATCAGTGTTTCGAATGGGCGATTATTTTCAGAGATTCTAAACATACACATTGTTCCTAAAAAAAATTGTAACAAACTTTCAACAGAGATAATGTGGTTAAGACAAAAAAATTTTGAACAAGAAACAACACCTCACTCCATTTATTCTATCAAAATTACAATACATTCAGTCAAATATTCTGGGTGTGCAACTACAAGCCGAAACTGAATTTTCATTCACAACTTTATCAGTAAATGAAGATATTTTAGCAAGATTTGTTTCATATTAATTTAGTTTGTATTAAATGTGATGATATCATTGAAAATGACTGAATTTTGGCCAGTGACGCAGTATAAATACTATATATTGCATTCTGAATAAAGGAATGCCTACCTCATAGTTGTTTAAATATGAAAAGTGGCAATTTCCAGCACTTCTCATCATGATATTATATTTCACAGAAATCAAAGCAAGTTTGTTAAAATTGTATTCCGCTTCAACAGTCAGGCCTGCCAATATGCTTAATAAACGGTCAAGTGCGAGTATTACTCGCGTACAGAGGGTTCCGTAGAATAAATACATTAATTTGTAATTGTATTATAAAAAAAAGAGTTGCTAAAAGAATACTAAGACTTTTTTAAAAACTATATAACGTAGGGTTGGGTATAGCTGTATATATTAGAAAAGTGTAATCGGGTATACCATGAAAGTTCAAAGAGCTATATGGAACAATATCAAATATAGCTATTCATATAACTCTTTTTTTAATATTATCCTAATCTGTTTATGATGAACTTAATTCGGTACTGACAATAAAGGCAGTGCATAGTTAAACTTCATTTGGCATTTCATGAAACTAAATTCAGCGTAGTAATAACCTTTATTTCTACAGTGTATCTAAAACAAAACCTTTGTACAAATTTTAAATTGGGCATTGTGCTAAGTGCGCTTCGAATTGAGGTCTCAAAGTTGCAACGCCGCCTTGGTCAGTGCCGCGTTTTTCCAGATAGGTATTTAATTAACTTTTAAAGTCACTCGAGGCGTATTGAGAGATACAATCAATGCAAACTATCGCGAATCTCACAGTATTTATGCGATTCATTCTAATTAAATATTTCGAGGGCGATGCCCTTAAAAAACGGACACCTAATTTTAATTCCAAAACAGACAAATGGCACCAAGAATATTTAATTAAAATTTTCCTTTTATCATGTACGTGAAAATAAGCAAGTTCGCATTTTCTAATAAATTCGTTTATTAATTCTGGTGTCAGTTCATTATTTCATAAGTTTGTAAGTAGAATTACTCCGTGCCGGAAAGGATTAAGTGGTCGCAGGACTCTTAAAGCTTCAAAATTTAAGAAATTTTAATTTTTTTAGATGTTAAACTCCTATCTTTTCTGAATATTTTGATATAATTGTTTCCTTGAAATTCCCATTAGAACAGAAGTTTTGGCTTTTAGAATTATACCCGCGCAATAGCTCAAGCGGCGTTTCCGAAACTTTAAAGTCATTATTTTCCAAATGGCGTTTTTGGGTATAACGCGCAGGATACCTCAAAAACTTCTGAATATTTTTTCATGAAATTTTCAAAACATATATTCCATGTTATTCTGTATAAACTAAATCTAAAATTTCCTTTTTATTGTTCAAAAAAATATTTTTTTAGGTGATTTTACTGTTGAAATTTTCAAAATTTTGTACTAGCTAAATGCAGCATTGCATTAAAAATATAAAAATGCTTTAAATACAAATTTATTAAAGTTCAGGGAAATTATTACAATCGGAAGTATAAGTAAGCACCAAAATTCTCATTCTAATTGCAATATTTATTTTGTAATTCTGCGCGTAAACTGTTATGCCAATTTTCTGTTCGACAAATGTCTAACAGTTTCGAGTCCCCTATAAATACTAATTCTGTATCTTGCAATTTTTTAAATACATGAAACGGAAGAACATACTTATATCTTTCATTCCAATTAAAATTGTGTTTTAAAATCATATACATTTTAAGGCATTAAATGTTGAAAATGGTCTTTTTTTTTCATTTTTTCCACTTTTTAGAGTGCCGAGACCCCTTAAATTAGTATGTTTTTAACAGTTTGACGTTTATTGCTTTTATACTGTTACTGGACATTACATTACACATATATATCATTAAAAGTCGTTAACTAGGCAACAGGGGTGCAGAAAATGTTTCTACTCCCAACATTTCCCCCAATCCACACGAAAATTTCCCCAAAATTTTACGGTATGTTATAGGTAAGTGCTGTATTACCGTAGGTATAGAAAATTTATTTTTCAAATATTTCTCAACTTATGCGCGTGTATATATGGCAGGGGTGATTCTGAGTGAAAAAAAATTTCCTAAAATTCACAGCAAATTTTCTGAAAGTTTACAGCAGAGTGGGGGAAATCCACTCCCAATACTATGTATTTTTCATAGATCTTTTGACGCAATTCGCGTTTTTTCGCGATCTTTTGACGAAATTTGCGGTTATTTCTCCTTCCTCTTGACGAAATTCGCAGTTGTTTTGCCATCATTTGATGAAATTCGCGGTTGTTTTGCGATCGTTTGGCAAAATTTGCGGTTCTTTCGTGATCTTTTGACGAAATTTGCAGTTTTTTGCGACCTTTTAACGAAATTTTCGATTCTTTCGTGATCTTTTGGCGAAAGTTGCGATTCTTTCGTGATCTTTTGACGAAATTTGCAGATTTTTTGCGATCTTTTGACGAAATTTGCAGATTTTTTCCATCTTTTAACGAAATTTGCGGTTATTTCGCCCCTTTTGACGAAATGCGCGGTTGTTTCGCAATCTTTTGACAAAATTTGTGTTTATTTCGCGATCTTTTGAGTAAATTTACGTTCATTTTGCGATCTTATGACGAAATTTGCGGTTTTTTCGCTTTTCTTTGACGAAATAGAAGGTTATTTGACCTGTTTTGACGAAAATCGCGGTTATTTCGCCATGTTTGGACGAAAATCGTGGTTGTTTTGCGATCTTTTGACGAAATTCGAGGTTGTTTCGTGATCTTTTGACGAAATTTGCGATTGTTTCGCGATCTTTTGACGAAATTTGCGATTGTTTCGCGATCTTTTGGCGAAATGTGCATTTATTTTGCGATCTTTTGACAAAATTTGCGTTCATTTCACGATCTTTTGACGAAACCTGCGGTTATTTCGCGATCTTTTGAAGAAACCTGCGGTTCTTTCGCGATCTTTTGACGAAATTTGCGGTTCTTTCGCGATCTTTTGACGAAATTTGCGGTTCTTTAGCGATCTTCTGACGAAATGTTCGGTTATTTTGCGATCTTGTGACGAAATTCGCGTTTTCTCCGTAATTCTTCGCGAAAATTCGCGGTATTTTTATCTCCGTATTTTCAAATGACCGATTTTTTTTTTTAAAACCGAATGTCTTAAACTTTCGAAAAATTCAGAACATAATCACCCCTGATATACGGTACATATTATTCTGAGATCGATTTTGTGAAGGTCGCCATACGGATATTTTTATTTGTACTGAAATTGTTCTATCTCAGGGAATTATGGAATTCGTTGGTAAAATCGAAATCAATTGTGTATGTTTCTAAAAAATTTCCCCAGGGGGTTAAAATTTTCCCCGATCCTAGATCGCCGGATCGGACATATTCTGCAGCCCTGGGCATAGAGTACGCCGCCCTGTCCTTGTGTATGTCCAAACTGACCGTACCTTTAAGGGTTAATATCTCAGCTAATTACCGATGATTTTATTCGAAAATCATTATCAACAATGCTTTTATTCTTCTGCAACGATAGGTATATTCAGCGATGCTCAACAATTTTTCTGAATGCCCGTAAATCGAAATTTGTGTATAACAGAAAAATGCTAATTACTCAAAAACTATGTGACCTAGGGTAATCGCTATAATTTTCCGGCAAGGTTTATATTAACGTCTACTACCTCTAATTTTTTCATAATTTTAGTTTCAGTAGATTCGGAATTAGATGGGGGGGGGGGGACATATTTTTGCGCTACATTTTCAACAATATATTTGAAAATATAATACCTAAAATTAAAAGGAATATATTTTTGAGTTCAACGTTACAAAAGCTTTCACAGGATACCCCATATGATATACAAAGAAAAGATTTTTTTTTTCAAGTAGCATAATTAGCCCCTCTACTTTTTTGCTAAATATATTTATGAATGTTTATTAATCTGAAAATATGTGGGTCAATAGTCTTTATTACTTCCCAGAATTTGAACTTTCCACGTTCCCATTTTAGGATTAAAATGGCTGTGACAGACAGACAGACGGACAGACACAGGAGTGATCTTATAATGGTTCCGTTTTTACTTTTTAAGTACGGAACCCTAAAAATGAGACAGAAAATGTGTCAGAAAATTTTGCGTTGTTCAGTAGGAAGCTCGAGAACCGCTTTAAAAGAAAAATAAGATAGAGAACTATAAAATATTGGAATTTTTCCTTTGTAACCTAATATAAACAGACGATATATTTTAAGATCTGGATCTGTTTTTGTCACGGGGTAGTGGAGGGTATACGGAGATATACACCGTATATGCTCTGCTTCTCAAATAAAGCATTAGCGTATACTGCATCCATGAATGTTCATGACTTTAGCGTATACCCTTTGTTTTTTACGACTGCAACACTGGTTCTTGTCATTCAGTTCGAAAAGATATTTTTTATGTTTTTGAACTTATTTTAAAATCATCAGTTGTATTGATATCTAAAGACAAGTGCATTAATCTTTCTTCTAATTGGCGTTTTGAGACATACATTTACTTTCTGCTGCAAAAACTTAAAGCAATTTTTTTCTTTGTTTTCTGAAATGAAAGGATCTCAAATTTAATTTAAGTAAATTAAAAGAAAAATCCTTTGACTTGAATCAGGCTAATTCGTGTAACAGAATCAACGCTACAGCTCACAAAAAAATGCAAGCAAATAAATTTTGCGGAAAATAAAATAATTTTCCACCCTGTCTACCCTCTCTCCCCTTCCCCTTCTCCATCGAAAAAAAATCTTTGTGTTCAACACTGTTTTTTATTATTGCAAATTAAAATAACAATATTTAATTTTTTATACTATAATGCTCAATTGCTCAACATGATATTTGACTATTTCAATTCTGATAACTTTCTATGTTACAAGTTCCAGCTTAAAAATTCAACAGAAAAAATATCGTACAAATAAAGTGCAGCTTTGATTAGCCACATTTTGTGGTTTTTAAAAAATATTTAAAGCTGTTCTGAAATCGTAACATGCATATTTTTTTACACTTTCGTGAAGAAATTTTCATTTTTAAATGCACGAAATATTGCAGCTATTCTTTCTTATTTGTAAATGAATAGCGTTTCTCTTTTTTCCTATAAAGGTAACTGGTCTTTCAGAAAATGGTGCCAAAGTTGACGTCTGTAACAGATTTTTTTTTTAAACGTGACAATCGGCAAAAGATCATTATAAGGTAGCAATTGATTAAAACTTAATATGTAATACATTTATCAGAAAATTTAAAAGTGCTATTTGATTTCAAAGCACTTTATGCTTCATGCCTGCTGATTACATGCTTCTGGATTTAAAAAAAATGTCTACTTAAATGAGTCAGTAATAAATAATTTTGGCAAAACATAAATTAGGCCTGATCATGCCGAATTAATGTTTCTGTACCGAGCCGGGACTGGTTTCATTCTTCCAAGTCTTCACAGGCCAAAATTTTCAGTCCCGGTTTTCAACCAACCTGTATGAAAATCTTTGTCTCAGCGTGGCCTGGTAGCGAAATACAGTTAAATTAAAATGTAGTAATACGTGTGAAAAAGAACCTGCCTATGACGGAATCCTGTTTTAAACTGAAAAATGTGTTGATCCATGCAAAATTAATATAATAATATGTGAGAAAAGAATATATAACACATTTACACCTATTAACAAGTTGGAAATTGCTCGTCAAACGTGGCAAATGAGGTGCGTTCGTACTATAACTAGTTTTATAATTATTTTTGCTCGCCATATTGTACTGAATGCATATTTTTTTGCACTTCATAAGTGCATAGTCTGTAACATCATTAAAATGCTCTTCAATATTTTTTTCCCCATTTCCTGTAATGTAACGGAAAACTTTTGACCTTTCCTGTAATTAAACTATACTTCCGATTTTCATAAAATTTGAAATGGCTCGACAAAATTTTGCAATAATTATATATTTAAAATTTGAGACCAGTCGGAAGGCTGTAACAGCATTAAAATGCTCTTGCAATAATTTTTTCCCATTGGCTGTAATGTAAAGAAAAACTTTTGACTGTCCCTGTAATTAAACTATGCTTCCGATTTTCATAAAATTCGAAATAGCTCGACAAAATTTTGCAGCAATCATATATTCGAAATTTCAGACCATTCGGTTGGGTAGTTTTTGCTCTGTTATATGCGGACGGACGGACAGACGGACTGAACGACGACTATAGGTGCTACATATTTATATAATTACGAACGCACCTAAAAAGGGAACGTGTCAATAATGCATTTTTTAGCTCACAGGCTATCAAAGCCTGAGAGCTTATGTGCTGGCCGGTTCTGTATGTACGTATGTACGTAACGCGATAACTCTTGATAGAAATATCAGATTTGCTTCACATTTTTTTTTCTAGGTTCCTTCTGATGAGGCGCTTCCCTAATTAGTTTTTGGGGTTCATTGGTTAAGGATAAAGGGGAAAAGGAGGCTAGTCCCTCACTTAATTTAGATAAATGGGTTTTTCATGTAGAATTATTCAATTGCTCCAAATTTGGTATACCGGTTTATTATGTTAAGGAGCTGTCTTGATTAGATTTGGAGGTTCATTAGTTACATATAAAGGGAGGAACCCCCCCCCCCCCCCTTAATTTAGAGAAATGGGTTTTTTATGCAAAAATATTCGATTTGCTCCAAATTTGGTATACCGGTTAATTATGTTAAGCAGCTTCCCTGATTAGATTTGGAAGTTCATTACTTATCTATAAAGGGGGGATAACCCCCCCCCCCACCCCTTAATTTAGGTAAATGTGTTTTTCATGTAGAATTATTCGATTTGCCCCAAATTTGGTATACCGGTATATTATGTTAAAGAGCTGCTTTGATTAGATTTGCAGGTTCATTAGTTAAGTATAAAGGGAAGAGGAAGCTAGCCACCCCCCTCCCTTAATTTAGATAAATGGGTTTTTCATGCAGAATTATTCGATTTGCTCCAAATTTGGTATACCGGTTTATTATGCTAAGGAGCTTCCCTGATTAGATTTGGAGGCATATTAGTTAAGTATAAAGGGAGGAAAGGGGGCTAGACCGCTTACCCCCTTAATTTAGATAGTTGGGTTTTTCCATGCAGAGTTATTCTATTTGCTCAAATTTCGTATACCGGTTTATTATATAAAGGAGCTGCCTTGATTAGATTTGGAGGTTTATTGGTTAAGTATAAAGGGGGAACAGGGGATAGTCCCCCCCCCCTTAATTTAGATAAATGGGTTTTTCATGCAGAATTATTCGATTTGCTTCAAATTTGATATACCATTTTATTCCGATATGGCTTCGTTGATTTGATTTGGAGGTTCATTGGTTAAGTATAAAAGGGGGAAAGGGGTGCAATTGCCCCTCCCCTTAATTTAGATAAATGGGTTTTCATGCAGAATTATCTAATTTAGTTTTTTTTTTTTTTTTTTTTTTTTTTTTCTAGGTTCATTCTGATAAGGAGCTCTTCTGATTAGATTTGAAGGTTCCTTGGTTCAGCATAAAGGGAGAAATAAGGGAGCTAATACCCCCCTAAATTTAGTGAAAGGGTTTTTTCATGCAGAATTATCTGATTTGCTTCAAATTTGGTATACCAGTTTATTATGTTAAGGAGCTTCCCTGATTAGATTTGGAGGTTCTTTGGTTAAGTATAAAGGGGGGAAGCACGGGCTCCCTTCATTTATTTTTGAGGGGCATTATTCTTTGAAATGAGAGTATAATATACAATTTGTGTGAATAGCCTCTGAGCTCAACGCCATCAGTTTAACTGGGAAATTTTCTTTTTATTTACTTTACTGTGCAATTCCGTCTTAGAAGATTTTACTGTATAGCAATTTTTAGATTTTTAATTCTCCAATACATGGAATATGGATTAAAAAAATTAATGATAATCAAAACATTTGCATATAACAAATAGAGATTTATTTAAAAAAAATATGTATCGCAGCCTACGGCATTTCCATAAAATTGAAGATTACAAAAAAAAAAAAAAAAAAAAAAAAAAGAAAGAAAGAAAAAGAAAAAAAAAGAAAGAAAGAAAAGCTAAGATTAAGTATTTTTGATCAGAATTCCTCGTACAGACAAATTTTTAACCAAATCGACGTAAAAATCAATGCTTTGTAAAAATTCAATGTATCGCAGCCTACGGCATTTCTATAAAATTAAAGATTACAAAAAAAAAAAAAAAAAAAAAAAAAGAAAGAAAGAAAAAGAAAAAAAAGAAAGAAAGAAAAGCTAAGATTAAGTATTTTTGATCAGAATTCCTCGTACAGACAAATTTTTAACCAAATCGACGTAAAAATCAATGCTTTGTAAAAATTCACTCGTGCCGTCCCAGGCTTGGGTCGAGATTTTCATTTTTTTCCGGGCCAGGATGGTCTCATGCTGAACTTTTAGCTGCTATAACGCCGGGTCAGGCCAATAATTATTTTCGACAGGCCTGGCCGAGTTCAGGCCTAATTTTTATAATGGGCCGAGTCGAATTTTTTTCTATGAGTCGGTCTGGTCCGGGCCTGAAAATTTCTACTCGTACAGACTTCTAACTTAAAATTTAAAAAGTATTGCAAATTTCAAACTTTGAGTTATAAATAAAAGAAAAAAAGAATTATTTTTTAAATATTTTCTATTGAATTTATTTTTATTGTAATAATAAATAATCAATCTAAATCTGTCTTTTTATACCTCACCCCAAATTACTGCTTTTACCTTTGCCCCCTCCCCCCTCACTAAAGTATCGAGCACGAAAAGCTTAAACCTTAAGTGATGAGGTGATTTTTTTTTTAATAACGTGGTGAGGTGGTGTGTATGCAACCCCAAAATTTGATTTCTTGTCTTGTGCACTCCACAAAATATAGCGAATTAAAATAAGAAAATCTGCTGTGAATAATACCAAAAAAAAAAAAATCTTCATAATTGAAATTTCTCTTGGGTGGAAAAACCCTCACTTGATCAGTTAAGGGTTAAAGTCTTTAAAATTACTTTTTTCCTCTGCTTTATTCGTAATTCTGCAATACGATAAATAAATCAGCAGTTATCTACTTCACTCCCTCCATTCATAATTTCTACTACCCTCGCTCCCCCCAGTTTGTAAAATTTTAAATGGTTGAAATTATTTAGTTTTTTGTTAAAATTTTTTGGTCTGTTTATTTATATATTGCTGAAATAATAAATAAATGTCTAATCTCCCCCCCCCCCCCCCTTGCTCAAAAGAAAATAATGCGAAAAAATACAAAATACAAATAAATACAAAATGCAAATAAATACAAAATTTAAAAAAATACAAAATTTACTATGAACATTCGGTAAATTCGATCTCCACACCCCCCCAAACGAAATGCTCTAGCTACGCCACTGCATGTACAGGGACGGCCAAAAATATTCCGTTACATTACGGTCAATGAGAAAAATTGTTTGAAATGCATTTTGATCATGTTGCATCCTTTCACACATAATGAAATTGATATGCATTTATGAAGTGCACTAACGTATGCATTCTGTGGAATAAGGGGTTCAAAGATTTATAATTTATTTACAGAGCCACGCTAAAGAATTCCAATACATAATGGTCAAGTCTACGGAGTTAAACTGTTTGTCGCGTATTTTAATTATGTTATATTATTATCTCTATAATAATAGCCTAAGTCATGTGACTGTCATCAATAGTTCCGGGCTGACGGTTTCGCTTTTTATATGCCAGGTGATCATTTTTACATTTTTTATTTTTCGCGTGGTAAATTAAAACAATGCTTTGATATTGAAATTAAAAGTCATGGTTTTTAGTATTATTTATTATTTTTCTTTTCTTTTTCTTAAGAAAAGGAAAGAAAAAGTGAAAGCTATGAATTTCAAATTAAAATTATGTATTTTAAATAAAATGAGTGAAATTATTATATTTTAGATGAATTTAATGAAATGTGAAAAAATGCGATTGGAAAGACAATATTTCATGATTTATCACTTACGCCTGGCTAGCATAAAAAAGTACTACTTAGTTATACCGTCGACCCATTTCGCCAAATTTTATAAATCGCCAAATCATACAAATTGACATAATTTTTATTTTAAATAGGGAAAGAACAAATAAATTAGTATAACATTAATAAAAATACAAATAAAACGTCGAAATAAAAATAACTTGATGACATAAACACGTGTAACTTGCTTAAAGTCAAGCGAATGTGACATTTACGATCAACCATTATTGGTATTTAATCTTATAGTTTGGAGATAGATTTTTGGTCGACGGGATAACCAAGTAGTACCCATAAAAATACGAAGTTCTTGATTTCTGCACAAGAAACTTCTGATTTGGCGAGGTATTGAGAAAGTAAATTAAATATTGGATAAAAGTAACATGGTACAATACTTAGCACACATCTAACGGAGACCAAACTGGTCGCCAAGCGCGGCTAGTTTCATATATGCTGAAATTGATATAGATTACCAAAGTTTACTACAGCAATATAGGGGAGGTGGGGGGATGAATGGGACATTTTCACAAAAATATTTTTTTATTTAAGTTACTATCAATATTATATATCACATTTCATACATTAGGTATTTGCCAACATATATAAACAATATTTATTCTAGATTATGATTTATTCATAAAAATATTATGAAATCAAAAAAACGTTCCTCCCTGTCCCAATCATCCCCACAGCAGGGATGAAGGGACACTAATAGGGATGGATGGGACACAAAGATTTTCCTCCCTGTATTCAATTTTACCAAATTAAAATTTATAATTATAACCTTATATGAAAATTATATTTGTAATATATGATTTTACAGCACGAATCGATGTGTTTTTTTTTTTTTTTTTTCAATAACTTCTTTTACTGCAGTTTTAACTTTTAATGCGGACTTCGGCTATCAACCTGTTCTTTTTTCCACTTATGAGGCATTTTAGATTTGAAATGAAAGTGCAAAATATCTTTTAAATATAGCATAGCTAATAATTTTCAATCATAACTTATTAATTAATATTAATTAAATGTATCGTAGAAACATGCCGAACGGAAATTATTGTGTCGATCGGAAAGTCATGTCGTGTTGAGAAAATCAATTCGTACCGGAAAATTCTGCCCGATAATTATTAGACATTAGATATGGGAATCAATGTCTAATAATTAAATGATTGAATTTTCCGGTACTAATTAATTTTCCCAACACGACCCGACTTTCCGATTGACCCAATATGTTAGGGGTGGTGATTTATTTGTGCATCATTTCAAAATTCAATATAATTTCCCCCATTTGATCAATACACATATACTATTTTTATCGATTTTATCTATTTTGATTAAGTTTTAGTACCAATTTTTTGATAATCCATTAATAATTATTACAATACAATAAGTAACACTCAGAAATTTTAAACAATAACAACTCATATAATACTATTTAATACTATTAATTGACGTAAATTATTGATTTATCATCCTATATAATACTATTTAATTAATAAATAAAATTTTTAACATCTCTAGGGAGGAGTGAGAATGTCCCAATCATCCCCATGATGCATAATATCCCTTCTCAGCCATTTTACCTCAAAAATTATTTTGTCACAATGGTTACTATTCATTCATTTTAATTATTGATATTGAACCTTAAAATAAATAACTACAGCATAGCTTAATTTTTTATATTGTATAAGATATTTCACATCTTCAAATGTAAAAAAAAAAACTTACTTTTAAGCAGAGATTTCAGAAAATGCAACTTTGAAGGAAAATGAAAACAGCAATGTGGTCCTACTTTTAGTTCTGAAGCACACTGTGGTAGAGGTATATGGGGTTAGGAAGCAATTTAAAATAAATGCTTACTGCCTGAAATATTGAGAATGTCCCATCCATCCCTTGTCCCATACATCCCTTGTCCCATACATCCCCTAGCTCCCCTACTTGCTGTAGAATACGATGTGCATATAATTTTTCGTTCGTTTATTTATAACACGTTTATTTACATACATAACAGATTTTGTGTACAGAACTGTATCCAAAGTACTGTATATTAGCGATAGTTGCTGGAAATCCGTTTTCAGTTATGATATGCGTTTTAAACTAAAATTTGATTTTTATGGAGTATGTATAAATGCCATAGATCATATACAGGGCTACACAAAAGAATTATTAAACATTACTGAATATGAGCGGGAATTGCTTAAAGGTGGTTTTTTATTGAGCTATGCATTTTCATATTTAGCATAAAAAGAGATATTTGTAGAATATAAATAAAATCATATAGAGGGCCACATAAAGAACTGGATAGCAGAGCGTTTTTGGATGATAATTTCTAAAAGTGTGATTTCAGTAGTTTTAAGCATGTTTTTTGCCTGAATTAAATTTTAGCTTAATACGTGGCATATATACAAATTTGTAGGTTATATATACAGAACTGTTCAAAATAATTCAAGTATTTTTCCACAAAAGAATTCAAGTACTATTGCTGAATCCTGTTTTTGCAAATATTTTATGAGTTTTTTAAAACGATTAATTAGATATCTTATTAAACAGCGAAGTATTGTTAAGGTATTCTGAAATGTTGGAAAGTATTTCATAATCTATGCGTGATGCATTATTTCCCTTTCTTTCTTTTTTCTATTTTTTTTTTTTTTTTTA
Source organism: Maratus speciosus (assembly GCA_963932465.1). Lineage (NCBI taxonomy): Eukaryota > Metazoa > Arthropoda > Arachnida > Araneae > Salticidae > Maratus > Maratus speciosus. The sequence continues at coordinate 26,590,292 of OZ010788.1, read as the reverse complement.
GCCCTCGATATGCTATTTCTTTCGGGCAACAATTAAAGTATCGTTCCTAAAAAATAACGTTACGTTACAGAAGTCAGCCATAAAACGAAGCAGATGTATCATTGTACGATCAAATACTGATAATATCTACTGCAATTTTTGAAACTTCCAAACATCGCACATTTTCAACGCTTACACCTTTGCACAGGGGAAAAAAGTACTTTTAAATGCAATTTGTTTAAAAACTGCATCTCGATTTATTTTTGAGATATTAATGTTTTTGTAGTTTTTAATGCCCACTTCTATAATAGTAGCAACCATTTCTGTAAGAAAGTAAAGGGATAATAGTAGATTACTATATCTTTTTGTTGCCAATTTTCTCATAAAAGCTGAAAAAAAAAATTGTAAGTAAAATGCGTGCTATGCCAAGAATATCGTCTGCTATAAAAATGTATTTTAAAGTATATATGTGTGATTTTTTTTTCTCAATTTACTGAATTCCTATCAAAAAGCTGAAAGAAGGCAATATTATATTAACATTTTCCGAATCTTGAAAAAATATAAATGAATGATTTCTCATAAAATGCAGAGCTAATTATAAATTATATTTAATTTTAAGTATCCATATTAATGTTACAAACAAATAAAGGCTTATGAATCATTTGATACCCGATTTTTTTGCCGAGTTTCTTGAATGACGGCATCGCTTTTTGCTGGGTTTATATATTTTTTTTTCATCGGGGGCGACACTAAATTTTGAGAAAACAGAGGTCCTGTTTTCAAGATTTTTTTTTTTCTGTTTGGAGTGGGTGTCCTTTTATTTTACTTGTTAATTTTGTTTTGAAGCATTCAGCTATGGAAACGTATATTTTAGGAGAGAAAAAACAAGAATGGGGCACTTTTAATGGTCAATTTGATATGTATTTGGTAATGACTGCACAGTAAAAATTATTTAAAAGTTATCTTAGAAAAGAAAAATATATATTCAATCCATTTTGTAACAAGGAGTTACAAAATTTTACTCGTCTAAGATTTTTAACACTATGCTGGCCTTATTCCCTAAATCATGCCGTTTCTTTCTTTCTTTCTTTTCTTTTTTTTTTTTTTTTTGTGATTTTTAAATTCATTTTTGGTGCCCGTATTCCTAAAATTATATGTTCATTATTATTATTATTATTATTATTATTATTATTATTATTATTTCACAGTACTTCAGTAAAAGTAAATACAATTTTTGCACCATTTTGCCAATTTTACTATGCTCATTCAGCGATCATCGTCAATGTAAACAAGTAGGAAATTGCTCGTCAAACGTGGCAAATGAGGCGCGCTCGTATTATAACTAGTTTTATAAATATTTTTTGCACCCCATATTGTACTGAATGTATATTTTTTTGCACTTCATAAGTGCATAGTCTGTAACATCATTAAAATGCACTTGCAATAATTTTTTTCCCATTCCCCGTATTGTAACGGAAAACTTTTGACAGTCCCTGTCATTAAACTATAGATCCAATTTTCATAAAATCTGAAATGACTCGACAAAATTTTGCAACAATTATATATTTAAAATTTCAGACCATTCGGAAGGCTGTAACATTATTAAAATGCACTTGCAATAATTTTTTACCATTGGCCGTAATGTAAAGAAAAACTTTTGAATGTCCCTGTCATTAAACTATACATCCGATTTTCATAAAATTTGAAATGGCTCGACAAAATTTTGCAACAAGCATATATTTAAAATTTCAGACCATTCTGTTGGGTAGTTTTTGCTCTGTTATATGCGGACGGACAGACGGACTGAACGACAACTATAGGTGCTACGTATTTATATAATTACGAACGCACCTAAAAATGGGCTTTGAAGTAACATTTTATCACGAAATAGGAAAAAATGCTCTTTACTTAAAAAACAAGTCGGAAATAGTACGTCAAACGTGGCAAATGAGGTGCGTTCGTACTATAGCTAGTTTTATAAATATTCAGATCTTGATGCAATAGCTGCTGCATTATTATGTAAAAATGCATATACAAAATTTATTACGATTCTATATATTAAATTCAGTCATACGGAAGTAATAGGACTCCATCTTAAATAGGACATCATCACCATGGCAACCTAAGGATCATGACCTATCATGGGATATCATTGAATTAATAACGTAGGATAGGATTTAATAGAATGACGAATACTTTTATTAATATATTTTTAAGTTTTGATTCGATTTTTATAAAATTTGAAATGACTCGACAAAATTCTGCAAAGATTCCATATATTAAATTTCAATCCATTCGGTTGGGTAGCTTTTGCGCTGTTATATGCGGACAGGCGTGAAGACAGACAGATGGATCAGACGACAAAGTTGCTACGTATTTATATAATTACAAACGCACCTAAAAACAAGTTGGAAATTGCTCGTCAAACGTGGCAAATGAGGTGCGTTCGTAGTATAACTAGTTTTATAATTATTTTTTTTTACCCCATATTGTACTTAATGTATATTTTTTTGCATTTCATAATGCATAGTCTGTAACATCATTTAAATGCACTTGCAAAATTTTTTTCCCATTCCCCGTAATGTAACGGAACACTTTTGACTGTCCCTGTCATTAAACTCTACATCCGATTTTCATAACATTTGAAATGGCCCGACAAAATTTTTGCAACAATTATATATTTAAAATTTCATACCATTCGGAAGGCTGTAACATCATTAAAGTGCACTTGCAATAATTTTTCCCATTGGCCGTAATGTAAAGAAAAACTTTTGATTGTCCCTGTAATTAAACTATACATCCGATTTTCATAAAATTTGAAATGGATCGACAAAATTTTGCAACAATCATATATTTAAAATTTCAGACCATTCGGTTGGGTAGTTTTTGCTCTGTTATGTGCGGACGGACGGACAGACTGAACGACGACTATAGGTGCTACGTATTTATATAATTACGAACGCACCTAAAAACGGGCTTTGAAGTAACATTTTACCTCAAAATAGGGGGGGAAAATGCTTTTTACTTAGATAAAGAAAAAAAAAAAAAAAAAAAAAAAAGGAGAGAGAAATAAAAAGCGCAAACATTCATTTTAAACTTTAAGAAAAGCCTCTAAACCTTTTCTAAAAAACAATGACGGAGAACCGAGAAGCAAAAGAAAAGCTTTAATAATACTTTGGGAATATAGTTTAAACTTCAATTTCTGAATGTTTTATGAAAGGTTTAATTACTATTTTTATAGGTAAATAATAAACACAATAAAATTATTTGAAATACGAATCAAAATACCTGTTATTTTATTATTCTTCTAAAGATAACAATGATAAATGAATGAGTATTAAAATATAATTGTGGCACACAATGTTTTTATCATTTAAAATAAAAACCTTTATTCATAGAAAATGTGGTTATTATCCTATAAATTGAGTCACCCTATTTTTTTTGTGTATGCCGTGACCTTGTGGCTTTTAGTACCTCAATTAAAGGGAAATTCTAATAACAAGAACGTAAAATCATGCGTTAAGCATAGATTATGAAACACTTTCCAACACATTCAGAATTATATAATAAAACTTAAAAAAAAAGTACTAATTTTTTTAGCAGCCCTGTATATATATAGCCTTGTTCTATAGATGTATCATATAATACATAGTATTCTAATATTTAGTTCAATTAGAAAACGCAAAGCAATTTTAAATTCCCCTTCTGAAATTTGCATCAATAAACGTGATGGGACTAACAACTTACAATGTTGACCGTATTATAAAAAGGCTATCTACGAGTGATTGCCGTAAGTCAGCTGTAGCAATAAAAAATGAATTGAAAGAAAATTACGGCATAGACATATACGTTGTCAAACGTTGCCTAAACCCCTATGACCGAAGACCAGCAAAAAAGCCTTTGATATCCGCAAAGAATACAAAGGCTAGACTTGCATTCGCAAAACGGCATAAATCGTGGCCAAGTGTAGAGTGGTCTAATGTTTTGTGGAGCGATGAAAGCAAGTTTAATTTAGTGTCTTCTGATGGAATCAAGCACGTTCGACGTCCTAAAAACAAAAAATATTATGTTTGATACCAAACACCCACCGTCAAACATGGAGGCGGCAATGTGGGAGTTGTTTCTCTCGCAGCGGAGTTGAACCCTTAGTTCGAATTTAGGAGAATATGGATCGGTTCATATATGCTGATATATTAAAGGCTCATATGTTACCATATGCTAAATAAAACGTGCCTGCTAAGTGGCATTTTCAGCAAGATAATGACCCGAAACACAAATCCAAGTACGTAAGTGATTTTATGAAACGCAGAAAAGACAAGGTTCTAGAGGTGCGAAGTCAAAGTCCGGATTTGAACCCCATAGAGCACCTGTGCGAAGAGTTGGATCGAACAGTAATTAGATGCCAAAATTATTCAAACAAGTTGGAACCCGTCGAAATTCGACGAACTAAAATGTTAGAAACGAACTGTCAGATCGAATTTATAATAAACCAACAAAAATAATTACAATAAAAAATTCATCTAACATTGGTTGTCTCACTCCTAAAACAAATAATATTTTTAACCTAAAATTACCAAATTATTATTTCCACAAACTTCAACTGCTTAAATTATTGAAAAATTAAACTCTATTAGAATACGTAATCAAGATGAGTAATTATGATGAAGTTATCGATTGAGACTTTTATGTTTGTTTTTATGGGATGAAAAATCAGTAAAAAGGATTTCGCTTTGTCACATCATAAAATTTTCCCCCATGAAATCTAAATTGTACGTTATTTTCACATTCGCTTAATTTACATACGCACCACTCAAATTCACAATTTGAAAGTATTTTAACGCGCAATAGATTGTTAATGAATGCAATAGATTGTTAATGAATGTATTTCCAAACTTAAAGTCAAGTTTGTCCGATTCAACTTTTCATGTGAACATTCGCACAACTTTAAGTTCTAATCTCAATACCCGAGAAAAAAAAATTCAGAAATTTGCCTTTAATTGTCATAGTATTGGCCATTTAGTATTGGTCAAATATTTAATTTTATCAAAATAAATGATCGTTTTGTTTTAAATATGACATAATTTTTACACACTGAATAATTTTGCCTAGCATCTCAAACTCAGTATCAGCGTAATGTAAAAATATTGAAATGTAACTGATTTATGAAGAAGAATGCGTGTTTTTTTTTTAATGTGTGACATCATTTTCTGTTCAAAAATTATAAAAAAGTTTCTTTTATTTGTATTGTGAAAATGGCATCAATAAGGATATAATCAATAAAAATAATAAACCATGACTATTTTCCCTTTACTTTCAATAAATGGAGTACTTCAGTTGCCACGATTACAAAATTTGTATTAAAAACTACAAAAAAATTAATATCTCAAAAATAAATTGAGATGCAGCTTTCAAACAAATTGCATTTAAAAGAGCATTTTTTTCCTTATACAACGGTGTTAAAATTTAAAATGTGCGATGTTTAGAAGTTTAAAAATTTGCCGTAGATATAATTGCAAAACCGAAATTTATTTCAAATTTCAAATTGTTGCCATTCGCAAAATGACGTATGCGTTACGCACAGATATGTTTGTCCTTTATAATATAGATAAGGAGGCTTTATACGAAGCTCTTAAGAATGAGTGGGGCCGAATTCCTTTCGGTCAAATACTAAAGTTAGTCGACTCAATGCCCGCGCGTTGTGAGGCTTTCATAAAGGCCAGAGGATATGCTACTAAATATTGATTGACACATTACTATATTTGATAATTATTGTGTTAAAACGATTTTTTATTATAATGTCAAAATACTTTTGCATTACCATTTTTCTGATTTTTCATGGGTTTCACGTTATTATCTAGCAAATGATAGTTAATTTACTAAAATTCTGTAAAACATTGAATATGGTTAGATAAAATAAATGATTGATTTTTGTATTTTTATATTGTTTTTAATTAAGTCAATTATTATCTTTGTCAAAATACTTTTGAGCGCTACTGTAATATTACTATTAAGAGTTAATAATATTAATATAATTATTAATAAGTTAATTAATAAAAATATAATTAGATTAGACGGATAATATAATTAGTATTAATTATATTATCCGCCAAATATATATAGTAATGCATTCCGAATCTCAAATTTTCATGCATCACGCTCACCCTCAATTTTTCCAGTTTATTTTCGAGACAAGAACGAAAAATCATGCGATCACCATAGATTAACACTTTGCAACACTTTCAGAATATACTGTAACAAGACTTCACAGTTTATTAAGGTGACAGATGATGTATAAACAAACAATTGAGAAATCACATAATGTATTTGAAAACCCAATTTCTGTCATGAAATCACCATCAACAGCTGGGAAAATATCCGAATTTTTTTGTATAGCCCTGTATAGGATCTATAGATTCGCATGTATACTACAGAACGCATATCGCTGTTGAAAATTTCCATTCAATCATTTCCTTCAATAAACGTAAACGCACTTGGGATCTTTTGTGCAGCCCTGTACAGGATCTATAAAATTTATATGCATCAAGTAATAGGTTAAAAATTAGTTAAATTTAAAAACACGTACCACACTGTAGTTGTGCGCCCTTCTAGCAATTATTGTTCATAGCCAGTACTGTATCCAAATTGTTTTGCGTGTCCCTGTAAATGAACGCTACATTATATGTACACTAGGTTCTATAGTAAGCACCTTGTAGTACGCCTCAATGACATATATCAATTTCAATATGTTTAAAATAGTGTAATATCATTAAAATACACCGCAAACGATTTTTCCTCATAGACCGTAATATAATAGAAGTCTTTTGACTGTCCCTGTAAACGAACCGTAAGTGCTACACATTTCAATTTTATTATTGAACATCAATAACGTACATCAATTTCATGGCAATATGACTACATTTACACGAGTTAGATCACGGATAGACAGACAAACCGAATTCATAAACACCTTTCAACTGCACCGTAAACAAGTAATATAAAAATTTTGTTTTTAAAGTCAATTCCTACTTAGGTCATCAAAGAAAATTTTAATTGTAATCCCTTAAGCTAATATTAATTTTTGTTGCATTAAAATATCTCAATTTGTGGATTTTCTATAAGCAAGTAGGTTTACAATGGAAGTCTATGGGAGTTTGGCAAAATATTAGAGATATCACCAAGTTGGCGTCCCTTTTGGCGACTCATTTTGGTCGCCAATTTGGCGATATATCACCAAGTTGGCGACAAACTTGGCGGTTTTTGGCGACAGAATAGGGTCCTCCCTACGGTAACCCCCTTATAGATATGAAGATGCATTAAATGCTTCAATAACCAGTGGCCGTCATTTTGTCTCCCATGTAAAACTAAAATTAATTAAAATTTAATTAATGAATTAATATTTGAAAAAACTGTATTAACATCAATTGTCATCCAGTACAAGTTTTTAAAAAATTATTTCAACTTGATAGGATGAATAATAAGTATTTTATTAACGATTGAAAATTTGAACAAGATATATAAATAAATAAATAAATAAGGTTAGTTGGGGTAACTGGACCCACGAGGAGAGTGGGCCATAGGCTATTTTATAAAAAACCGTTGATGTATTTTAAGTTTTAGCTTTTGTGAACAATGCCTCTTAACCTCTACTTCCTAAAACAACTTGTGTCAACTCAATCATAACTCTCTCTTTGCTGTGATAGGTTGTCGAAAATTTACATTTCTTTTTTTAAAAACAACGTCAATTTCGTTGAACTTCCTCGGCTTTTTATTAAAATACTGTAAGTACTTTTATTAAACAATCTTTTTTTTTAAGATTAGGCATATAACTACGTTAATATTATTAGGTATCTATACATATTTACTTCATGTTTCAAATGTAAGCACGGCGTCCCAGTTACCCCATAAATTTTCAAGAATGGGGTAACTGGGACACGTATCCGGGGTAACTGGATCATGCTGGATCCAGTTACCCCAATAGTTATAAATATTTTTTTTGAGCTTCTCTTACAACGGGAAGTAAATTTCTCCATTGTTTTTTGCTCACAATAAAGAAAATTATAGAATGCCTTATTAAAATTACGTAATAAAATTTTAAAAAAGCATATTGGGTGGTATCAAACCAAATTTCTTGACTCCTTAAGAGGCGCTGATGCCGTTATGGCATCACATAATTTTAATTCCTAATTGACACATTGGCGCAGGAATTTTATAACGAAAATTTCACCTTTATTAAGTACGCGAAAATATAATTTTACTTGTTTTCAAATAAATTCTCCTGTAAATACTGGTGTCATTAAATTATTTCTACATTTTACGAATGCAAGTACCTTGCCCCTGAAAGCGAGATAGCCAAACCTTGAAATTGTACGATTCTATAGGGAAGCTTTTATTGTTCCTACCACTATTTTGAAAATAATATCTTCATCGCACCTTTCATTAGAATATGTTAAATAAAATTATCATGAAGGTAATTCATTCAGGGTTCTGGTAGGAAAAATAAAATTTTCTCTATATAATGCGAACCGTGGATACAGATAAAGTATTTAAGTACTTACGTAGCCGTTTGTTCATAGATTTACGTTGCTATTTTGTTTCTTAAAATACCCATGTGACTTTCATACTTATTACCTATATATTAAAGTACATTAGTACTTACTTAATTTTTTTGTTTTTGGTATAAATAAATCTAATATTTTCACTTTTAGTGCTTTTTTTAGACACATTGACAGCAAAGGTTTCCCTTACAATGCTCTTTATTGACATATAATTTGCATGATCTGCCCGGTTTAAATTTTTTTTAAAGTTGTTTACACTTTTTCACACAGGACCCGATATCTCATATGACAAAATATAAACGCGTGTGGAACATAGACCCTCCTGGTCCACTTACCCCATCTTTATGGGGCAACTGGACCCATGAGGAAAGAAAGATGAAATATGCATGTTTTTATATTTTTAAATATTAAAATGTAATTTTGAGCATTTCTGTCTGATAGAGAGAACCTAACTGAACACATTTACAGAAGTTCAGACTTTAATTCAAATGAACATCAGCTTTTTGAAGCTGAATTGCCAGCAGCTCCAGAGACACATTGTAAAATCATGGCCCAGTTGACCCAACTAACCTTATAGGGAGAGTGTGAACTAATAGTAGGAATTGAAAAAAATATGTCAAATTGTGGCGGCCTTGCCGCCTCTATTTTATTGAGTAATTTAACCGATATAATTGATGTTATGTTACACTAATGTGTAATATTACTCCAATTATATCAACGGAAATTACATCATTATATAAGTTAAATTACTTCATAAAATTGGATTTAATTCATTTAATTCAAATGAACATCAGCTTTTTGAAGCTGAATTGCCAGCAGCTCCAGAGACACATTGTAAAATCATGGCTCAATTGCCCCAACTAACCTTATAGGGAGAGTGTGAACTAATAGTAGGAATTAAAAAAAAATTTGGTCAAATTGGTGGCAGCCTTGCCGCCTCCATTTTATTGAGTAATTTAACCGATATAATTGATGTTACGTTACACTAATGTGTAATATTACTCCAATTATATCAACGGAAATTACACCATTATATAAGTTAAATTACTCCATAAAATTGGATTTAATTCATTTAATTCAAATGAACATCAGCTTTTTGAAGCTGAACTGCCAGCAGCTCCAGAGACACATTTTAAAATCATGGCCCAGTTGACCCAACTAACCTTATAGGGAGAGTGTGAACTAATAGTAGGAATTGAAAAAAATTATGTCAAATTGGTGGCAGCCTTGCCGCCTCCAATTTATTGAGTAATTTAACCGATATAATTGATGTTACGTTACACTAATGTGTAATATTACTCCAATTATATCAACGGAATTACATTATTATATAAGTTAAATTACTCCATAAAATTGGATTTAATTCATTTAATTCAAATGAACATCAGCTTTTTGAAGCTGAATTGCCAGCAGCTCCAGAGACACATTGTAAAATTATGGCCCAGTTGCCCCAACTAACCTTATAGGGAGAGTGTGAACTAATAGTAGGAATTGAAAAAAATTATGTCAAATTGGTAGCAGCCTTGCCGCCTCCATTTTATTGAGTAATTTAACCGATATAATTGATGTTACGTTACACTAATGTGTAATATTACTCCAATTATATCAACGGAAACTACACCATTATATAAGTTAAATTACTAAATAAAATTGGAGGCAGCACATTGCCACCAATTTTATGGAGTAACGTTACATAATTTTTTTGCATTTCATGTTGTAAAGTATTAATAAAAACCACATGGCATACCTCAAAAATACTGATGTATGAAAAAGATTTGTTTTAACTTCAAACCATGCCATAGCAAACCTGAATAACATATTTTAATTACATAGCAATCCGAATATATTTACACGAGTTAGAGCACAGAAAGACAGACAAACCGAATTCATAAACACTTTTCAACTGTGTTGGAAACTGTTCATAAAAACCACACGGCATGCATAAAAAATATGGCATATTATTGAGTTGTTAAAATATTTTTGTACTCTTGCAACCAATCACACTCTACTATCGCATAAAAAAGATTTGTTTTAGCTTCAAATACATTCCGTTTCACACGCTGTATTGGTTCCTGGTAGAGAGAAATAAAGACTAAATGAAGTTAGAAATCGATATTTAGCGTGGTTCTGCCCCATTTGACAAAATAACTGCTGCCACTAAAGTGAAAGAATGATGAGATTTACCGCATTGTCTTTTTAATTTTCATTCACGTCGTGGAGGAGTGAAATTGTGTGTGAATCTTCCGTTCCATTCGGTAGTGGCTTCGGGGAAATTCCCACTGATCCAGTTTTAAAGCAAACAGAGCAAGCAAGCGCAAAAAGAGAAACAGGAGTTATAGGTGATCTTCTAACAGCCTTCTTAATAGATAGGTTTTAAAAACGAGAGAGGAAGTTTAATAACAACGTTTTTTTTTTTTTTTTTTGAGCCACTCTATTTATTATTACAGCTATTGTCTAATACACGAGAGACAAAGAAAAATTCTTCCGGAATTCAGGATAAGGCTTTCTGTACACTAGTGATGGGTTCAGTAAAGGATTTTGATATTCGAATGAATCATTCGGGCCTGCGCAAACGCATAGTTCCCAACCTTCGCATTCTTTTTAATCAATTGAAACCAGACATTTTGTAAAATAAATAAATTAATTGAGTTGATTTAATTCATTCCTTTTATTTTTTACAAAATTTCTGGTTTTGAATGATTAAAAAGAATATGAAGGTTGGCAGCTATGCTTTTGCGCGTGCCCGAATGATTCATTCGAATATTAGAAAGACATTATTAGATGCGTTCGTAATTATATAAATACGTAGCACCTACAGTTATTGTCTGGTCCGTCCGTCTGTCTGTCCCTCTGCCTGCATATAACAGCGCAAAAACTACCCAGCCGAATGGTTTGAAATTTAACATATAGAATCGTCGCAGAATTTTGTCGAGTCATTTCAGATTTTATGAAAATCGAATCAAAAATTAAAAAGATAATAAAAGTTTTCTCAATCTATTAAATACGTCATTAATTCAATGATATCCCACGATAGGTTATGATTCTAGGTTGCCATAGTGATTACATCCTATTTAAGATGGAGTCCTATTGTTTCTGCATTACTGAATTTAATATATATAGTTATAACAAATTTTGTATTCATGCATTTTTGCACAAGAGTGCAGCAGCTATGGCAGCAAGATCTGAATAATTATAAAATTTGTTACAGTACGAACGCACCTCATTTGCTACGTTTGACATACAATTTCCGACTTCTTTTCTTTTTAGTATGGTGTCAAACTGACTCCAAATACATGGTTGCTATGTTACATTTTCTATTTTGCTATTCCTTACAGTTATATCTCACAGCTAAGTGCATTAATACTTTATATGCAGTGGTAACTTTATATGGCATTTTCTACGATTTATATTTAGTAAGAAATTAACCATACCAACCATTTTTTTAAAGTCAGTTCTTTATTTTTCCTAGCAAAACGTCACGATTGAAGTCACGACTGAAAGCGCCAATTATCTTTGAAAAATACAGATGTGTTTACACTTAATCACTATTAGCAAATTAAAATAATAATTTAGATAAAGAAAAAATATATAATAATTTCATTAATTATGTATAAATCGTGACCACTGGGGATATTCAAAATCATATTTAATAAAAATAATAACTTTTCGATACTTATTAATTTAAATAATAACCACTGAGGTATTCAGAATTATATTTAATAACTTTTCTATAATTACTAATTTAAATAATAGCCACTGAGGTATTCAGAATCATATTTAATAAAAATAAGAACTTTTCAATAATTACTAATTTAAATAATAACCACTGGGGTATTCAGAATCATACTTAATAAAAATAAGATCTTTCGATAATTACTAATTTAAATAATAACCACTGAAGTATTCAGAATCATATTTTATAAAAATAAGAACTTTTCGATAATTACTAATTTAAATAATAGCCACTGGGGTATTCAGAATCATGTTTAATAAAAAATAAGAACTTTTAGATAATTGTTAATTTAAATAATAACCACTGGGGTATTCAGAATCATATTTAATAAAAATAAGAACTTTTCCATAATTATTAATTTTCATTATTATTTTATACTTTGTTTAAAGGATTATCGGAACTCAGTTCAATTTAAAAGATAACTGCATAAAGATAATATAAATTAAATTTAAAAAATAAAAAAACCCGACTGCGTAAAAACCGAACTAATTAATTATTTCTCATCAATGTGAAACTATTTTTTATATTACTTACCTATTTTTTTTAATTTAGTTGTACTGAAGACTTTTAAGTTGTGTTTAATGGTTAGTTCCTATCTATAAACCCTGTTTTGATGAGGCCTATAGATGTCTATGAAGGTTGTTAGAGTTGCAGTAGAGCTAGAAATCCTACCTACACAACTTCCAGGCTGTGTAATATTTAAACGGAGCTTCTGACTTTAAAATAGTCAATGAAACATCGTCTTCAATTTGAAAGACCTATCCATTAATATGCCACTTAATAGGGTGCGTAATTTTTTTTTCCTCTCTACCGCCCTTTTGTATTTTACGGCCGCCATTTTGAATTTATAAAAGCAAAACCTAGCCTATAACCATCGGACGGTTAAGACGAATCGATAGAGACCTCATTCATTAAAATCCATCCAGCACTTGGGATGTTTCGAGGGTATAAAGAAATCCACATACCCAGATACGCGTGAAACACATAACCCTTCTTGGCAGTCGGGTAATAATACATAATCTGATAGTGCAGGGATAATATTTTGCTAAATCACACCCGATGTCGATGACTTTACACAGTTTATTTCCGTTTCATTGAAGTTATTCTTTGTGCGTGTGTAATCACTTTGCGAATATCTGATGTAAAATAAAAATATTGAATAGATTTGTACCTTACGAATTTTGTTTTCTTTCCCTGAATAACTCATTCAGTTTTTATGTTTGTTTTATTTATTCCATTTTTTTTTTTTTTTTTAAATGAGCTAAAGTTTTCTTTTCTTTCTTTTAAAAAAAGGCCGTGCAATATTGTCATTCCAAAAAAATTTTCATAAAAAAAAAGGAAAAAGAAATTGTACTTACCATGAATCAAATTACATTCCATGAATCAAAAAGTAAATAAATTTGTTTACTCGTACTTTCACAGTTCATTAAACGATAACAATGAAAAACAGTAATTCAATTACTTCGATAAAAATCGATAAACATCGAAATCATGTATTTTCCCCCCCAAAAAATCGCAAGAATGCCATAAACATTATTTTTATAACACATATATGCTAGATAAAAAAATACATGCTACAGTAAATAGTGCAACGAAAATTTATAAAAAGGGGGAGGGGAGGAAAAAGTAATTGCTTCTGTCAGGGATTGCCGCACATGTGCTTCTTTTTTAAGACTTTTCAAATAATTGAAAAGTGTTTATGGATTCGGGTCGTCTGGCCGTGCTTTAACTTACGTAAATAGACTCGGATTGACATGTAATTTTTATATGTTAACGAAGTTTATTATAGAGAATTCTCTATTGAAAATGAAGTGTGTAGCATTTATATTTCATTTACAGAGACACGTAAAAGAATCCATTTACATTAGGGTCTATTGGAAAAATCGTTTACAATGCATTTTATTTAAGTTGTTTATTTAGATATCTCATTTCATTGTATGAAAAAATGCAATTTCTTAATACTAATTCTGTCAATGTTGGGAAATTTTTCATGATCTATGACGTTTTCGTTTGTTTGTTTTGTTTTTACACGACTCTTCTTTTTTTTACGGCTAGTAAACTTTTATTATTGAGTTGTCCGGATAGTTCGGGCCGATTTTTGGTAAGTGGCGTAAGGACAAATCTGAATATATCAGATCGACTGAAAACCAATGACATGCGTACATATCGTAAAAGACACGTTTGAAAAAAAAAAATTTGGTTATGATACGTTAATTTTTGTCAATTTTATACGCCTTTAAATATGGATGAAAACAAAGTGTATTTTAGGCGTTTAATGCTTTTCTTTTACCGGAAAGGTAAAAATGCCACACAAGCAACAAACAAGATATGCGCTATTTGTGGCGAAGGTACTGTAGCTGAAAGAACTCTGCGGAAGTGGTTTGCTAGGTTTAAAGATGGTGATTTCAACTTTAAAGATCAAGAACGCCCATGTAGGCCCTCCACCACAGATGAAGATCAGATTAAAACACTGATCGAGAATAATCCACACTATACGACACGTAAATTAGCAGAAATGTTAAATATGTCAAAATCCACCATCCAAAAGCATTTTGTGAAGCTTGGCTACATAAACCGTTTTGATGTATGTTACATAAACCGTTTTGATGTATGTGTTCCTCACGATTTAACCCTTTCCGGCGCAGAGCACTTCCATTGCTAAAATTATTACATGAATGATTGACACCGAAATTTATATGCAAATTTATTTGGAAATAAGAAAAAGTTTTATTTTACATACTTAATGACGGAAAATAGTTGTAACAAAATTGTAGTGCTATTGTGGCATTTGGGAATCATGCTAGGTGTTCCATGTAATGCAACAAAGGGTTAACGGAGAAAAGTCTGATCATTCTAAACTGTATTACTACTAATCGATGTATTAAATGAATTTTATAACAAGTTATTTTAATGGTACTTATAAGTACCGTCAGTAGATAAAGTGTTAAAATACATTTTAAACACACGACCGTAAAAAGAAAAAATAGAATTAAAAACAGACTTTCAAAGGGTGTTCGGGGAACAACGAGAAGTTCGTAGTTCCTCTCATTACTGATGTTGAATTATTTTATGTCACTTGGGATTAATAAATTTTACAATTTGATTTTGTAAAATCACCTGAGAAAAGAAAATTTAGTTAATTCAATTTCAAAATTCAGACAGAGGCAATGACCCTCCTTTGAACCCCCCCCCCCCTCCCCTCCTCTTTGCCGGCGCCTATGCAATAATGCTTTCAATTTCTCTTTCTTATAACATTTGGGTCAAACAGCGTTCTCTATGTTCTTTAATATTTTTCTTCTCCTTTAAAACTGAAATCTTGACCTAAAGAGAAAGGGAGTGGTGGTATCATATGTACACATTCACAACATTTCTCATATCAATTTTAAGATGAAAAAGGAAATTATTCTGGTTTCACCAACGCCTGGTACTCTTAGTTTTGTTATGGTGATAAATGAGAAAGGGAAAAGAGGTTGTGAGATACATATATTAAACTCAATGAAAAAACGCAGCAGTCTCATAAGATATTATAAAGCCGACAATTTCCCGCAAATTCATAATTATATTTTCATTATAGCATTATTGTTAAAAACAATCTGTTAAAAAGTGCGAACTTTAATTATTTCTTTTTAGGTGAGCTCGTAATTATATAAATACGTAGCACCTATAGTCGTCGTCTGGTCCGTCCGTCTGTGTGTCCGTCTGTCTATATATAACAGCGCAAAAACTACTCAAACGAATGGTAGGTGCGCTGGTAATTATATAAATGCGTAGCACCTATAGTCGTTGTCTGGTCCGCCCGTCTGTGTGTCCGTCTGTCTATATACAATACAACAACGCAAAAACTACTCAAACGAATGGTAGGTGCGCTGGTAATTATATAAATACGTAGCACCTATAGTCGTTGTCTGGTCCGCCCGTCTGTGTGTCCGTCTGTCTATATATAACAGCGCAAAAACTACTCAAACGAATGCCAGGTGCGCTGGTAATTATATAAATACGTAGCACCTATAGTCGTTGTCTGATCCGTCTGTGTCCGTCTGTCTATATATAACAGCGCAAAAATTACTCAAACGAATGGCAGGTGCGCTGGTAATTATATAAATACGTAGCACCTATAGTCGTCGTCTGGTCCGCCCGTCTGTGTGTCCGTCTGTCTATATACAACAACGCAAAAACTACTCAAACGAATGGTAGGTGCGTTGGTAATTATATAAATACGTAGCACCTATAGTCGTCGTCTGGTCCACTGGTCTGTGTGTCCGTCTGTCTATATACAACAGCGCAAAAACTACTCAAACGAATGGTTTGAAATTTAATGTACAGAGTGTATCTGAAAAAGTGGGCAAAACTTTACGGGGTGATAGAACGCAACTATACGAACAAATTTCGTCACAGAATGTATGATCGGAACGCATTCCAGGAGAAGTTAAAAGGTAGTTTTCCACTGCCCCAGGGCGATGGATGGGTCGACGTGGCCCCATAGTTTGACCACCAAGATCGCCGGATCTCTCTTTGGACTTCTTCCTGTGGGGCCATATGAAAAGCCTAATCTATGAATGCCACATTGAAACCGATATGGATCAAGGATTGTCGTTGTTGCAGGCGATATTCAGGAAATGCTAGGTGTCTTTGCCAGAGACGGATTACCCATTAGGCTGAGTAGGCTGAAGCCTAAGGGTCCAGAAGGAAATGGGCCCGTGCTAGGATTTTTTTTTTTAATTTTTTTTCTCACATGAGCTAACATTTAATGCAAAAGAGAAATGATGTCCAGTATTCTTTGTTTCACTCATTTATTGAATATTGAAAATTATTAATTGATATAGATTGTAGTCAAAGCGCTACTCCACTTTTAATTTCTTCTATATTCATAAAAAGAAAGTATTGAATTCTTAAAAATTTTTGACTTTCAGTTCGGGAAATATTTGCACAGAGGAGACTAGTAGCCACAGCGGCCTAGGCAGGATTTTGACAGCATCTCTACGAATGATATCTTTTAAAGAAGCTTTTAAATTTTAATCAAGCATTTGTCTGACCATAACTCCTTACATTTTAGCACCATGGTCAGTCACCCGACCCACGGTCAGTCGCCATGGTCAGTCAACTCCTCCCACCTTTAAAGCTAGACCAAAATTTACACGTTTTGGAATATTCTAAATATGATTTGATTGTATTTGAAAAAAATTACGTGTGTTAAAATTGCTCAAGTACTGCTATAATTAATGCATAAAATACCAGGAAGTTAGACCGCCGACGATATAAAAATACTTCCAACTGCAAAAAGTGTAAATACAGACTTTAGATATGCCATTTGTTTTTAAAGGGCCCGTATACATGTTAAAATAGGAAATTTTATATGGTCCCTGCAGAGGTAGTATTGGTCCTTGGGGATATTTCAAGACACATTTACTACTTTTTTTTTCCGAGACCGCTTGCAGAAATTCGAGATTTTTTCCGCGATTATTTGCCAAAAATCGTGGATTTTTTCTGCGATCGTTTGGCGAAATTCACGATTTTTTTCCAGCAATCGTTTGCCGAAATTCGCAATTTTTCTCTACGATCATTTGTCGAAATTCGCGTTTTAATCTTCGATCGTTTGTTGAAATTTGGGATTTTTTTCCGCGATCAATTGCTGAAATTTGCGATCTTTTTCCGCGATCGTTTCGCAAAATTTGCGTTTTTTCAGCCCTCATTTGCCGAATTTCGCGATTTTTTTTCGATCGTTTACCGAAATTCGTGATTGCATTCCGCGATCGATTGCTGAAATTCGCGACTTTTCTCCGCGATCGTTTGTTGAAATTCGCGATTTTTCTCTGGGATCGTTTGCTGAAATTCGCGATCATTTGCCGAAATTCGCGTTTTATTCTTCGAATATTTGCCGAAATTCTGTTTTTTTTTCTTCGATAGTTTGCGGAAATTTGTTTTCCGCAGTTGTTCGTTGAATTTCGCAATTTGTCACCAGGATCGTTTGCTGAAATTCGCGATATTTTCCCGCGATCGTTTGAGGAAATTCGCCATTTTCTTTCACAATCGTTCCACGAAATTCATGATTAATTTCTGCACTTATTCGGCGAAATTTGCGTTGTTTTACGCGACCTTCTGATGAAATCGTGATGTTTTTCCGCAATCGTTCAATGAAATTCGCAATTTTATTCCTTGACGAAATTCAAATTTTCTCCCGTGACCTATTGATAAAATTCGCGCCTTTTTAACGTCAACTCTTGACGAGTTTCGCGAGTTTTTCCGCAGTTGTTTGACGAAAGTCACGATTTTTTGCTCGAATGATTGGCCGAATTGGCAGTTTTATTCATGGATCGTTCGGCGAAATTCTCAGTCATTTACGCGGCACACATCAACGCGATTTTTTTTCAACTCCGCGGAAATCGTTGAACAACCGATTAACGAAATTCGCGATGACTTTCCTTCCTGTTCGGCTGACAAATTCCCGATTTTTTTTCCTGTCACCACTTGACGAAATTTATCGGTTTGTTTTATCATGAGATGACAAAATGTTTCACTATTTTCTGGCTCATATTTTTTTGTTCGCTTCTATGCACTTATTAATTCCAAAAAATACTAATTTTGTGGAATTTTGCAAAAATAAATGATTCGCAGGAATATATATATATACATATCTTAAATGCTTTAACATTGTGAATCAACTTTATAATGTTTTGACTCCTTTTATGTAATTTAGGTATTTAGGTAATATGCTCTTATATTTTTAATATCCTGTGTGAAGTGTATCTTTCTTCAGATCTATTAGTATTTTCTTTTCTTTTCTTTTATGATGCGCTATTAGGTGCTAAATTTTGTCATTTTAGGCTTAATGCCGACAAAATTGGATGAAATAACGCATCTTCACTATGAATTAACCAACAAGCACCTCTGATGATTCTGTGGGTTATTCATAGTTTTTTATTTTACATACTAGTTTCCAATGTTCATATTTTGTTCTTCTATTAGATTTTTACCGTTTGTTCATATATTTGTGATTTCATCTTTATTATATATATATATATATATATATATATATTCGGGAAAAAAATCATGACTATATTGCTATAGTACAAATTCGCGAAATTTCAGGACAGGTTACCATATTTTAGGACGTTTTTTCATTTTTTAGGAATTTCAAGACAAGTACGGCCCCTGTGTCCTAAAACAATATTGTCCTCCATCTAAGAAGATTTTTTTAAAAAATCGCATTCTTTTACGACTAAAACTTAAAAACGTATAATATTTTGTATTTTATGAAAGTTCAATGTTTGCCATTTACCTGTACTAAATAATACTTTTTCCGGTTTCTAGTGCATGAAATTACATAAAATTCATAATTTGGTAAGTTTTGGTTGTAAGAGAATAGTTTTTTATTTTTACTTTTTTCTTTTGTTCCTCTTAGACAGAAAACATATTTCTAAATATAACTTATAAGACCCAGGGGCTGTATAAAAATTAAATTTAGAATTTTATTAGGTAAAACAAATACCATATCTAAAAACTTTACTCGATATCTGTAATTGGAAGTACATTTCCTTCGTCGGTGGTTTATGAGATAATTGAGCAGGCATGTATTTAGAATCAGCTGGTCTATATATCGCTTTGAAGGAGAGGAGGGGCCTGCAAAAAAGTCAAGCATAGGGGCCCGAGTAGTGGTTAATTCGGCTCTGGTCTTTGCAAATGTGCGCCAGTCCCTATCCCACAGGTACAGCTGGCGGAGATCTTTTCAGCAATTTCGTTGAGCATGTACATTAATTACATTCCTGTTAAAAAAATGCTTTCTGCAGTATCTCCTCTCATTCTTGTGTTAATTCTTTAACTGTGACAGTGGAAAACTATCTTTTAACTTCTCACCGCTTGCGTTCCGACTATACCTTCTATGACGAAATTTGCTCGTATAGCTACGTTCTATCACCCCGTAAAGTTCTACCTCTTTTTTCAGATACACCCTGTATAAATATGTAGCACCTATAGTCGTCGTCTGGTCCGCCCGTCTGTGTGTCCGTCTATCCATATATAACACCGCAAAAACCACCCAACCGAACGCTTTGAAATATAATATATATAATCGCTGCAGATATTTGTCGTGTACTTTAGGTCTTAAGGCTGTTCTTAACTGCTCTGCTCAACAAGCGCAAAATGTTTTGACACATTTACAAATTCATTTTTCAACGGAAAGATATAAAAATGGAAAGCCTGGCCATGGAAGCGATTTGGAATCGAACTGTTTTTTCCATTTTTGGATCCATCAATTACCTATTGAGTAATAAGCGATTTTGATCACGTGACAAAGACGATTTTCGCCCTTCACGGACTGCTTTTTCTGCTTTCTTCGGGAACTTTGGTTCAAAACGTCATTTTTGACACTATTTTCTGAAAGATCTATTGCGTTTGCAAAAAAACGAAAAAAATAGCTCGATGACATAGTTTCTGAACAACAACACCTGCTGATTTCATGCATTTTCGAACAAAAATAAGTTAAAACTTATGTCAGAAAGTTGCCCTTTTGGATTTGAGAGCAGCCTTAAAATTGAAATATGTTTTGTACTATTTATATATACATATATTTTTTCGAGGGCGATACTAAATTCTGAAAAAGCAGAATTCCTGTTTTCGAGTGTTTTACTTAATTTTTACATACTGTGTGAGGTGTGTAAATTCTATAGATCCTATACAGGGTAATACAAATTAATTCGTAAGCATCACTGTGCATGAGCATGTATTACTTAAATATTTTTTTAATTGAGTTATGTATTTTCCAGTTGAATTATATTTAGTATACTAAGAGAGTTTTGTAAAATATAAATAAACTGATTTACAATTTACTGATTTACGATTCCGGTTGTGTCGAACCACGGCTAGCGAAAAAAGGCCAATTGGCTATGAAGTTGCAACAACGTAATATTTGAAATTTGGAAAGTAGAAACTATAAATAAAAAACAAAGGGCGTAATATATATTTTTTAAAATACGTTGTAATCAATTAATAGCTTTGTATTATTTAAATTACTAGGGGGCTTGGCCCCCTACGAGCTACGCTCGCCAACCCCCGTCCGCTTTTTCAAGAAGGCTCACGTTTTCAGCACCAGCCTTGGCGAGTTGGCGAAAGCGAGAGCGTTCAGCCAGCTCTAACGCCAATCGTCGTCTTGTGTTTTGTTTTGAACCGAAATGGCGGAAGACGAAC
The DNA here is from genome assembly GCA_963932465.1 of Maratus speciosus. Lineage (NCBI taxonomy): Eukaryota > Metazoa > Arthropoda > Arachnida > Araneae > Salticidae > Maratus > Maratus speciosus. The sequence continues at coordinate 26,568,845 of OZ010788.1, read as the reverse complement.
TAGCATATTTTAGAATAACAGTCCTACCTAAATTAAAGAAATATTTTCAGTTATGTGTTCTAGATGAAAAGAAATCTTCTTCGAAAGAAATTGTATTACGAATTCTTATACTCTGTTTTATCGAAGGCCTTTATTACTTTTGATGATATAGACTAAAATTTTGATTATTTGATCCCCTCAAAAATCTAAATTTTCATTCAATTGAGCATTATTAATTCCATACCTCTTAAACAAAAACTCATTACCTTCATATATTTAGATATTTGATTACATATAAAGATGGATTTATGGGGATCATGAATTAATGCAGTTTCAGTGCATTTTGATGCATATAAACACAGATTTTAAAAAATACCTGTGGCAGAAAATTACTATATTTTCTGCGATGAACTTATATAATTAATTTAATACCAAATCATTCTGCAGAAACAACCCCCAAAGTCGAGTGAAAATAGGCCAAACCAAGAAAGGAAAAAAAAAGCCTTTCACACCCCCAAACAGGATGTTTAGAAATTGCCTTTTTAATGTGAGATGAAATTCTTAAGGGGAGATGGGGTAGACGGAAGATTGAATGACTATCTTTTGTTGCTTCAAAGTAACAAATAAAATCATTAGAGAAATTTTTTAACTGTATATGATAGTGAGGGGCTATAGATTTAAATAGTTAAATTTATCAATTAACAAATAGAAAAAACAAACAAAAAATTAAAAACTTGGAATATTTAACTTTTTTTTGGGGGGGGGGGGGGAACAAAAACAAGCTTTTCTTTTTTTTTCGGGGGGGGGGGCAGAATTTGAATAATTGGTCTTTTACTTATAGTTACTTACTTCAAAGTAATAAATAGGACAGAAAATTTAAAAAACTGTAAAGAATTAAAAAAAAATGAAAGCGTGTGCACAAAAGGTTAATCCTTATTATTATTTTTTAAATCTTTCATTCTATTTGTTTCCTTATCTTTTTTTATGGTAAATTACTTATTTGTTACTTAAAAATCAACAGATAGAGCAAAGCAGTAAACTTTATGCACTGTTATGGATAAGCGAAGGAATAGTTAACATTTCAGACACAATTTTAACTAATCTTTTCTGCAAGGCAACAATGAATTTTAAATGGGCAAAAAGTAGTGGCAAAAGTGTAGTTTTTGATATATCTACCATTCTTCATACTGTCAATTCTATCGACCCACATATTCAGTTTACTTTTGAATTAGAAAATTGTAATAAACTTCCTTTCCTTGATGTTTTAGTTACCAAATGCGATTCTTCTTTCAAAACTTGTGTTTATAGAAAACCTTTTTCTGTTTCTAACCCACCTCATGCTCTCTCAAATCATCCTGTTAACCAAAAAATCGGTGTTTTTTACACGTATGTAAATCGTGCTCTCAAAATTTGTTCCGATTCTGTATCCCTTAAGGAAGAGCTTAATTACTTAAAAACCGTTGCTGTCAAAAGAGGTTTTAATCCTTCTGTTATCAATAATGCTGTGAAGAAATTCAATAGACCATCTAATAGTTCTACTCTTTCCAAATCTGTCAAAAGCAAATCTGATAATTTGGTTGTCCTCCCCTTTTATCCTCCTTTATGTTTCAAGTTAGCTAAAGTTTTACGGCGTTTCAATTTTAACATTATCTTTAAACCTGTCAATAAATTCAAATTCCCCTCCACTAAATCTCCTGTTCCTGATCTTCGTAAATGGGGAATTTATAAAGTTCCTTGTAATGGTTGTGATTTATCTTATATTGGTCAAACTAAAAGGAATCTCGAAATCCGCTTAAAAGAACACTCGCGTTATGTAATCAATCAAGAATTTTCTAAATCTTCTATTGCCAAGCACTCTTGGGATTCCGGCCATAGTTTTAATTTTCAAAATGCTAAAATTATCTCTAATGCCAATAGTATCTCTGAATTGGACTTTCTTGAAAATTTAGCTATTTATCTTAATCGTGATGTTATTGTTAATGATAAATCTGATTCCACAATGCTCTCTGCAGCTTGGAAAAACCTTTTCAGTACTACCATTTAATTTATTTTTGTATTATTATTAGTCTGTTTTTTTTAAATATATATTATTCATTTATTTATTCATTTTTAATTTCATGTGTTCCCATATTGGATTATATGTATTTTTCCCCCTCCCATTTTTTGCCCCTCCTACTTTGTGTTCTTTTGTTTTGATTATTCTCTTCTGTGATAGGCTGTTGTCTTTTACTTTCCTATTGGCTGTTGTTTTCTAACTTCCTATTGGCTGTTTCTTCAGCTTGTTTCCTTTCCCTTGTCTCTCATTTCAGTCTTGCCTCTGCTTTCATAGTAGAAGGACGTCTTTTTTGCGCCTGACGAAGAAAGACTCAGATCTTTCGAAAGGCCTAGCGCATTTACAAATTTTTGATGGTGTTTCAAGAAGATTGTTTGTTCTTAAAAAGTAGTGTGATGGAGGAGAGGATAGGGGGGGGGGAGGAGAAAATTCGAAATGGGAGGTTGCCTCAGACGATTGAGCATTATTTTATTGCCACTTCAACTTAATAAATAGAGCAATATGTGTGCAGAATGACGAAATATAAAGTGTGTGTGTGTGTGGGGGGGGGATTTCATTCGAGAGAAAATTTGAAATGGGAGGTTGCCTCAGACGATTGAGCATTATTTTATTGCCACTTCAACTTAATAAATAGAGCAATATGTGTGTGAATGACGAAATATAAAGTGTGTGTTTGTGTGTGTGTGTGTGGGGGGGGGGGATTTCATTCGAGAGAAGAATTTACATGATTTATTCAAATATGACGAATTATTATTTTTAAATAATAAATAAAACAACTAAGGCGAAATAATATTTAAAAATATGGCAAAAATTTTTAAATAAAAACTGAAGAATTTTAAAGATTTTTAATTTTGTGCACTAGGGACAGACCAATGTCTTTTTCTAAAAACTCAAATAATGATAAAATTTTAACAATATTAAAATGTAATAGTAATTGATTTAATTGCATGCATCAACTTGCAATTATTTTAGCTCATAGATTTAATTGCAGGATACGGCTAAATAATTTATGCTTTATCGTTCAATCTAATTATAATCGAATTGATTTTAGTTTCAACTTCCTATTAACTTCTAATCGCAATTAAATTAAAAACAATTAATTTTTAATGAATTATTTCAGTGAAAATGTGTTTTATTAATGCAATCAACACGTCACACAATTATGCCGCTTAATAATAGAAAAAAAACTAAATTAATTCAGTAATAATACTAATAAAACTATGTTCAATTGTGTCATAAAAACATGATCAATACAATTATATTTATTAAAGAAAATTTTTACGTCTGTTTTTTAAAATACGTTCTCTATTTCTTCGAACATATAGCGAATTAATGAAATAAATGAATATTATAGAACTGAAAAAAATAACTTATGTTTGAATTACATATATTTGTGCAATTAAAAGTTATCTTAATCCGAAAAAGATTTTTTGTTTTAAGCAAGGTTCTAATTGCAAACCACGGCGAAATAACATTTCGTCTAGCTTTTTACATTTGCGGAAAAAACAAATGAAAAAAAGCACATCTCTTCCTCTCAGCAAAGGAATGGGGTTGCTGTTCGCTACGCGTACGACGTCACGAACAAAAAAGGGTCCGTAGCGTTGAATTCATCCCCGCGCCAACCCTTACTCTGGCGATAAAGTGCTCAAAACGTGAGCCTTCTTGAAAAAGCCCCCCGTCCAGACACCGCAGACTCTAAATGCATGCTAATGTGATCGGCTTTAAAAAGATTTCGAAAGATTGAATTATAATTTAAAAAACAGTGGCGATCTCCCTATAAACAGATTTCTATTCATTTCTCTTTGATTGGGGAAATTTTAACGCCAAATCCGCTGCGGTACTACTTGATTATCCCGTCGACTAATTTCGCCAAATTATATAAATCGTCAAACCACTCGCCAAATTATACAAATTGACATAATTTTTATTTTAAATAACGAAAGAACAAATAAATTAGTACAACATTAATAAAAATACAAATAAAACGTCGAAATAAAAATAACTTGATGACGTAGACACGTGTAACAACATTTCAAAATAAGCTAATATAAAAGGAATTAAGTAAACAGAATCTTTGTCTCCCGGTATTTTTTTAACAAAGCGAAAAGAAAGTTCTTTTAAATGAGACATTTTAAATTAATCGTTTTTAATCTGACGTAATTTTGACCAAACTATTCTTTCTCTTTTTAATATTCACGCGAAAATACTTGTGTTAGAAATAAAATATTATTTGCGCTTTCCTACGAAAAATAGTTGAAAAGTATCTTCTCAAAATATCAAATAAATGTCTAACGCAATTTGTAAATTTAAACCGTTTTGCAATATTATTTTGTGCTCATTTTATGTAATAACTGTAATGGGACGTAAATAGGACGTAATTTCTCCTATTTAAGACTTCTAACGCATGTTAATAAATTTATTATTTTACAAATTCCTTTCTCTCTTAAAATTCACGTGTAATTATAGTTTTTGTGACGTAATTTTTAATAAGTTCCTGCTTTTTGTACATAATTAATTAATTCTAATTCCAAATGTTTTTTTCTGTTTATAATAGTCACGTGTAAATAAATTTTTAATTTATTACACGTGTAAATATATATAAATATATTTTAAGCAAACATTATTGTTTCCGCTGTTTATACAGTTGGCAACAGTTTAAATAAATATCACTTTCTAAAATCTGTAAAAAATATCTCTCGAAATGCTGAAAATTTGAATTTAAAATAGATATAAAACCTCGAAAAATGAGTCAAATTAAAAAAATTAATCTATTCTGCACACCGGGAAATTATAACGTATAAAATGAACTAAAAATTATTAAATTCCGATGTGTAGTTTTTGCTACTATAAAACTTTTTTAGTGGAACGATTTTGTCCAACTTTAGCATTAAATATCTCTTAAAATAATTCTTCGATTTGAAAACTGTCTGCATCAGCGTATTTATCAAACATTTCTGTATAATACTACCGATTTTTATATTTTTGTATGCATTATTTTTTTTAATATTAACGAAGAAAGACCTCCGGTCACAAAAAATTCAAAACCGGCGGCGGTGACAGCGGTAGTTACTTTTTTTTTAGAATAGAGAGATAATTATATGTTGAGAAATCAATCCTAAAAGAGTTTAAATAAAGCTTTTTTCCCCTTTCCTGTTGCCATATCGTAAAAAAGAAACAAATATATAAATTCACTAGCTTGCGCTTTTTACCATGCGTTAAAAAAGGCGGTGAATTTTTCATACTTGGGTTCGGTGCTCACGCCAAATTCACGTATTATAATGAATTTTTTTTTCTTTTTCTTTTTTCTTTTTAAATATCGCGAATTGCAATTATGAAATTAGGCTCGATTTTCAATATGAACTTTGAATGCTTATAAAAGAATGTATTAAAAAAAAAAACTATTTTTAGGTGAGTTCGTAATTTTATATATACATAGCACCTATAACCGTCATCTGGTCCGTCCGTCTGTCCGCAAAAGTTACCCACCCGATCGGTTGGAAATTTAATATATCGAATCATTGCAGAATTTTGTAGCGTCATTTCAAATTTTATGAAAATCGAATCAAAACTTAAAAAGATATGAATAAAAGTTTGCTTCATTCTATTAAATCCTATCATAGGTGATTAATTCAATGATATCCCATAGTACAATGTATGTAGTTCAATATATGTCCAATGGTATCCCATATTTAATTAATACAATGACAGGCAATCATTCTGAGTTGCTATGATGATGACATCCTATTTCAGATGGAGTCCTATCATTTCCATATTACTGAATTTAATATATAGGTTCATAATAAATTTTGTATTCATGCATTTTTGCATAAGGGTCCAACAACAGTTGCACCAAGATCTGAATATTTATAAAGCTAATTATAGTACGAACGCAACTCATTTGCCACGTTCGGACGTGCAATTTCCAACTTGTTACTTTTGTACCTATTTACCATTAATATAAGAGACAACTCAAAGTTTCTTTTAAAATTTTATAATTGTGGAGCATGTCAATTAAGGGTGTATTCCAATGCAAACTGCTTATTTTCAGATTCATTTTTAAATTCATTTTTGCTCTCAAACGCATCAAACTGAGAAATTCTCTTATTTAGAAACCACATGCTGTCCTCTAAACCACATGTCTAACCACATGCTGTTAGTGCTGTCCTCTAAAAAAAACCCACAGGAAAATGTATCCTAAAAAAAACCCACCCTAGAACTTAATCAAAAAAATCACAGAAGTCAAAATTTCTTTTTGTCCTCTTTCTATATGTCATTTACAATAATAAAAGCATTTAAAATTACTTAAGTGTTTATTTAGTTTTTTAAAAAATAAGCAAAAAATTACATTTATAATTTTTCATTTGTAAATCCTTCAATTTACAATTATTAAAATATTATTATTTTTTTTTCTTTTTTTTTGCAGAATTTGTGTTTTAAAACTAATTAATAATGAAAGAAAAACTTTGCTGTTTAATATTTTGATTTCTAGAAGTGTTTTTACATGTGGGTTATTTTTAGAAAAAAGTGGGTTTTTTTCAAAGTCTTGTTTAATTGGCTGCCATTTTGTAATATATTGATAGAAAAAAAAATACTATACATTAAAATCTTAGTCAGGACAGGCTGTGAAAATGTAGCTACTTCAAATTGTTTTGTATTTTTTATTAAATTTTATATAGTGAGAAATTAAAAAAGTGGGTTTTTTTTTAGAGGACAGCACAGTAATGTGCCGTGCTTCTTGATTTTTGTTAGATGCAGAAAATATTGTAAAAAATGCTGTCAGAGTTGGCGTTTTGAACCGGGTTTTCCGTAGCGGGAATGAAAAAAAAATGGTCATACTGAGAAAATAATTGTCTAAAACTCATATTCTAATTAATTGAGTGAAAAAGGAAATCACACGGCCTCTTATACATCTCTTCAAAAATCACCTCAGCAGGTTTCACGTTTTTATTATTAAAAATGAGTCTGAAAATGTCTCAGAAAATTTCGAGCTGTTGAGGGTGGAAAAATATTTTTTCGAATACACCCTTAAAGTGTTTAATATCTTCTTTTTCTGACTTTTCTAGCAAAAAATTACGCAAAAAATATTTTGCGTTAATAATAGTTTAAATTTTTTTAAAAAAAGAGAGAATAAAAATAAATAAATAAATAAATGTGCATTTTATCCTGTTGATATATATTTCATTTTTTTTCTCTCTCTTCGAAGTGATGATAAATTTTTCATCAGTTACGGTCTATGGAGCTATTGTAGTCCATTTTACTTCGTCGTCAATGCCCTTCGTGACAAGTGAAGCCGTCAATCGATTTAACAACTTCCTCTTCAAGTGGAAGCAGAGAGTTACCATTTCACCACAATGGATTATTATCGAAAAATGCCATATTATCGCTCCAAACGAGCAGTTTACAATATTGCGCTGTAACATTTTCAAGCTAAACTGTTTTCTCATGACTTATAATGCCTCCACTTGAGTTACACAGTATATAAAGTACATAAATGATCTCGTAAATCTCCAAGAATAGGCGAAAGCGATTGTTAACTATCTTTTTTCAGGTCAGTAAATGGATTGTGGGAGTCAAAATTGCACTGTAGTGCTGATTACGTTGCACTGTGTTGTTGATAGGATAAAATGAACAATCATATGGAAGTATTTTTTTGAAAATTTAGTAAATGTTTATAATCACGGAAGTATGAAGGATGTAAATTTAACACATCTCAGATGGGTTAATATGATTATGGAAGCCTTCTTTTCCTGAACTCGAATGCGTAGATCTAAATAACCACATAATTAAGAAATTGTTTTATTCTTACAAGGAGTCCAAGCCGGACGTCCCGGGTTACGGAATATTGGTGAAAACCATATATATATTAAATTGAAAACTCTAATATATTTTTAGGTGCGTTCGCATAACCACGTAGCATCTATAGTCGTCGCCTGGTCGTCCATGTGTCTGTCCGTCTGTCCGCATACAACAGCGCAAAAACTACCCAACCGAATGGTTTGAAATTTAATATATAGAATCGTTGCAGAATTTTGTCGGGTGGTCATTTCAAATTTTATGAAAATTGAATCGAAACTTAAAAAGATATCAATAAAAGTTTTCTTCAACCTATTAAGTCCTAATCATACGTCATGAATTCATTGATATCCCATGATGCTTGATGATTCTAGGTTGCCATGGTGATGACGTCACATTTAAGATGTATTTCTATTATTTCCGCATGACTGAAAGTAATATATAGCATCGTAATAAATTTGTGTTCATGCATTTTTGCATAAGAGTGCAACGGCTATTGCACCAACATCTTAATATTTACAAAACTAGTTATAGTATGAAACGTACTTCATTTGCAACGTTTGACGTACAGTTTCCGACTTGCTCACATTTAATATATATTTTTTAGATTTTTCACTAATAATACCAATTTTTTTTTTTTTTTGTGTGTGTGTGTGTGTGTAAAATAGCAATTATGTATTCAAATAAAATTTTGATATTTATTAAAAGCGATACTTTCGTATTGGCCTAGTGCTAGGAATTAACAGTCGAACAAATCGCCAAAGATCGCAAGCCTTTTTTATTCTAATAATTTCAGTGGTTTAAGCGTGGTTGAATTACATGTTTTAAATTTGTGATTTATTTATGTTTTATTTATTTTTTTTTTTTTTGGAATGATAAAGCTTTAATTTCGTTGAAGAATATAACACGGAAACAAATGCTGATTTAATTTATTTATATTAATTTAAGTGCAAAAAAGATTTATCTTTTGAAATCATCTGTCTGCAAGTGACACAGATAGATTTAAATAAAAAAGAAAAGTGCCCAGTTAAACTGATGGCATTGTGCTCACAGGCTATTCACACTGATTGTATAATATTTTCTTATTTCAAAGAATAATGCCGCTCAAAAAGTAATTGAAGAGGATTAGTCCCAATTTCCCTCATTTATACTTAACCAAGGAACCTCCAAATCAAATGAAGGAAGCGCCATATCGGAATAAACTGGTATATGAAATTTGAAGCAAATCGAATAATTCTGCATGAAAAACCCATTTATCTAAATTAAGGGGGGTAGCCTCCCTTTCCTCCCTTTATACTTAATGAATGAATTTCCCAATCTAATCAAGGCAACTCCTTAACATAATAAACCGGTATATCAAATTTGGAGCAAATCGAACAATTCTACATGAAAAACAAACTTATCTGAATTAAGAAGGGTAGCCCCCTTCCCCCCCCCCTTTATACTTAAGTAATGAACTTCCAAATCTAATCAAGGAAGCTCCCTAACATAGTAAACCGGTATACCAAATTTGAAGCAAATCGAATATTTCTGCATAAAAAAACCATTTATATAAATTAAGGGAGGTACTAGCCCCCTTTCCCCCCTTTATCCTTAAACAATGAACCCCCAAATCTAATCAAGGCAGCTTCTTAACATAATAAACTGGTATGCCAAATTTGGAGCAAATCGAACAATTCTACATGAAAAACCCATTTATCTAAATTAAGGTGTGTAGCCCCCCTTTCCCCCTTTTATACTTAAATAATGAACTTCCAAATCTAATCAGGGAAGCTCCTTAACATAATAAACCGGTATACCAAATTTGGAGCAAATCGAATATTTCTGCATGCATAACCCATTTATCTAAATTAAGGGGGGGACTAACCCCCCTTTTTCCCCTTTATCCTTAAATAATGAACACCCAAAACTAATCAGGAAAGTGCCTTATCAAAATGAACCTAGAAAAAAAATTTAAGCAAATCGGATTTTTTTATCAAGAGTTATCGCGTTACGTACGTACATACATACGTACATACAGAGCCGGCGGGCACATAAGCTCTCAGGCTTTGATAGCCCGTGAGCTAAAAAATCATGCTTGAAAATTATTTCAAAAACAAAAAAAGTTGAGTAAATTGCGATACGATCAAATTACAATATAGTTTTCAAATATATTACATTTGAAAATACATTTTTTTCCCTATTTTTCGATGTAAAAATTTAAAATGCACGGTATTTAGAAATTAAAAAAATTGCAATAAAAGTTAATAAAAGATAAATATTTATTTTTAAAAAATGCGAATGCTAAGTAAATAATAATTTTTACTGTATTTTTTACATATGTCATGGCTATTTTTTTTTTTTTTTTTTTTTTTTTTTTTTTTGTAAATTTGGGAACAGTTATAGATTACACTGTTAAGAAAAGTATGTTAAAAACTATTATAAAAAGTTCAAAATTAAAAGAGAAGTGTGTGTTTTAAAAATTTCCTTATTTTTAAAAAAATTAACAATTTTTCAATTTTTTTTTAAATTTTACCATAACAATTGCATTTTTTCTTAATTAAATATTTTCCTTCACAAAAACCTTTAATTGCACGTCAAATGTACTATAAAATACTTAATTAAAAAAAAATAGTTCAAAGTATATCGACGTATTTTGTTTTATCGTATTTAAAAGAAAAACAAGAAAGAAAAAATCACGGTTAAGCATAGATTATGAAATACTTTCCAACACAGTCAAAATAATGTAACAAAATTACACAGTTTAAAAAATTAAAATATTACGTCTATTCCAACCCTATGGAAACGCATAACATATTTCCAAACCTAATTTCAGCTGTTTCCATATACAATCGGAAAATTATCCGAATTTTTTCAGTAGCCCTGTATATGATATATAGATTTGTATCTACTAACTGCATGCATACCAAAATTTAGTTCACTTAAGAAATACATATACCTCAGTTGAAAATTCCCCTTCAGCAATTTCCTCTAATAAGGAGAATTGTACGTGAATACTTTTGAGCAGCTCTGTATATGAGGTACAGAATTTATATATATAGTGAGTAACATGCAAAAAACTAATTAAATTTAAAAGAGCATATCGAATTTCAAACCGTACACTTCAGAAATTATTGCTCAAAGACAGTATTTTAGTATTGTAACGGATTACTTTTGTGTATTCCTGTAAATTAATAAAAAATGCTATGAATGCCCTGTTCTAACGTGATCGTGAAATTCAGTTATTTATATCAGTTTCAATGTATTTTAAACAACGTAATTTTATTAAAATACTCTGCAAACGATTTTTCCCCATATACCATAATATAATGGAATACTTTTGAGTGCCCCTGCAAATGAACTATTAATTCTACATTCTTCATATACAATACCAAACAGGCTTTGGTGATGCTAAATAACCTTTATCAATTGCATGAAACTCCGAATATATTTACGCGAGTTAGAGCGTGGACAGGCAAACAGACGGCCAGACAAACCGAATTCATAAACACTTTTCAACTTTGTTGGAAAGTGTTAAAAAATGAAAGCAGCAATGCAGAAGAAAAAGAAGGTTTGACACGAAGTTTAAATTCAGGGCAGTTTGTACTTTCTTGAATTAAACAAACAAATAAGCAAACAGACAAAATACTAGAAATACTAGAAGAACATTCAGAATAAATGAAAAATTTATTCAAAACTGATGGAAATGAAAATATGAACCGAGCAAAGAAAAAAAAATCATGCATCACGCATAGATTATGAAACAGTTTCTAACACTATCAGAATACCGTTACGATGTTACGAAAGCTCATATTTGTATGAATGAAAGGAGATATCAAAATAAACAATTAACAAATGCATTATAGAGTTGAACTATAGATTTTCACACCTACTAAATAGTATATAAAAAATTATACGAAAACTCTTTTCCGGTAGTTATCGTCTATAGACGGTAATGTGCCAAGAAGTACTACTATTTCTATCAATCGATGGTATCTATTTTTCTAAATATTTCAATTTTTCTTTTTAATCATGAATATAAAATACACCCTTGCGGAAATGGGACAATTAATCTTTTTGTACTATTTATTTTTAATAATCATTGCTGATCACTATATAATGCAGTATTTTACTTTTGTGTCAACATTGATTTCAGAAAGACCTTTCCTTTCATTTATGAAAATAGTGCTGATTTATTTTTTAATTAACTGCATTTTTTAACCAAAAAATGTTTTAATAAAATGTGAATGTATTAAATCAGAAGCTGGTACAAAAAACTTTCGAATGATACCTCATTCATCGCTCTGCGTTTTGTAATTGCATACGAAAGGGCTGAACAGAAATAATATATATAATAATGTAAAAAATCTATTAGTTTTTTTTTAAGTAGTTTTCATCTATATTGTGCAGTCAGTCAGTATTGTGCACCAGAAAGCTCAGGTTAGATCCCTTTGTTCATTTAAATTATTTATTAATTGAAAATGAAGTATAAATAATGCAAGACCGGCGATTTGTCAAAGGAAAGTTCTCATTACTCGGAGAACAGCGACTTCTTTAAAACCGTTTCTTCCTTCGGAATAGTTTTATAGCAGAAAAACAAACATTACTCAAATCGCCGTGCTTTGCTTTGCAAAAAAATAGAAGAAATGAAATTGCCTTTTAAGTTTTTTAACGTATGAAAAATGAAGTACATTACCATAGCTACCAAACCTTAAGCTTTTTTTTTTTTTTTAAAGGGGGTGGGGGGGTGGGGAGGAGGTGCCAATTACAATATGTAAAACTCACTAAATAAACAAATAAACTCAGCATGCATTCTATTAAATAATGTTTTTGGTTCAAAACACGTTTAAGTGATTTTTAAAAGTGTCGAAATAGGTAGTTATGTATTTATGGAAGAATTTTGTGTCGTGTGTATTTTTTACTGCTAAATAACGAATTTTCATATAATACATTGTAATTAAAATTACTACGTTATATTACAAAAATAAATAAATAAATAAATAAATAAATAAAATAAAAAATGCCATAGTAGATATGATTTTATTACTATACATACACTTCCAAATATTCTGATTTAGTAACGAGACTAGATTAACAATAAAATTTCATCGTTATTAATATATCTAATTAATTCTTTTTAGCCCCCGATATGCTATTTATTTCTCCCAGCAAATAAAGTGCCGTCTTCAAAAAAGAACGTTCCGCTGTATAAGCCAGCCGTAATACAAAGCAGATGTATCATTGTACTGTTAAATACCTTACTGTAATTTTTTTAACTTCTAAGCATCGCACATTTTCGATTTTTATACCGTCGTATTGGGGAAAAAAAAAGTACTTTTTAATTCAGTTTGTTTGAAAACTGCATCCCAATTTATTTTTGACGTATTAATTTTTTTGTAGTTTTTTATAGCCATTTCGTTCATTTTGGCAACTCAAGTACTCAATTTCTGTAGAAAGGAAAGAAAAAATAGTTGGAAAATAGTAATTATATCTTTTTGTTGCCATTTCCCATAACTACTGAAAAAAAATGTAATTAGTTAAAATACGTGCTATTTTGAAAAAATATAAATAAATGATTTCTGATAAAACATGGAGCTATTATAACCTATATTTAATTTAATTATCTATATTAGAAACAAATAAAGGCATATGAATCATTAGATAACCGATTTTTTTAACCATTTTTTTTAACTATTGGCCCCATCGGTCGAGGATGGGGCCAAATGATGCTCGCATTTTATATTTTTTTTAACGAAATTCAACGATGTTCTTTACTTTTAGAAGAATTTTTATTTGAATAGGTAATAGAAAGGCATAAAATCATTAAAAATTGTTTAAATAGGTAATCGAAAGGCATAAAATCGTTAAAAATTGAAAAAGTTAAAAATGGGTAGGCGCAAATTATCAGATATGAATAAAACAAAAGTCCTTCCGGCCAGTGCCGGGAGGAAGAGGTAGCTTTCAAATTCCTTATTTTAAAAAAGCCAACTTATATTATTCAAACACACGAAGCTGGAAACCGAATATAGGAGATTCAATACTAATTTTTATCAATACTAAATCATTATGAATGAGAATTTCGCGAAATTAGTCAGATTTATCCAAGCTGCTTTGATTTAAAGTAACTTATATTTGGCTGAGATGTTGATGTATACTATCCACATGCCTTCTTACATGGAAATAGGCGAATACGTGTGTTACCGCGTGACAAATACCAGATCGTTTCAAAATGTTAGCCATACTAGAAATTCAAAGTGCTATAATTCGACCATTTTTTAAGATATAAACAAAAGAACAAATTTTCAGAAACAAAATCTGCTCCGGAATCTTTGTATCAAGGCCAAACACATAAAAAAATCTTTTTCATTTTCCAATTTTTTAATACCTCATTTTAAATTTTAAATTTAATTTTTTTTAAATGGCAACCCTTTTGAAACAAGATGGCGAATGAAGTTGGCCAACGAACTCGGTCGAGACATTGGTATGTACTATGTACAGACCAAGTAACATCCAAATCGGTTCATAAAAAGTCCTTCCGGCCAGTGCCGGGAGGAAGAGGTAGCTTTCAAATTCCTTATTTTAAAAAAGCCAACTTATATTATTCAAACACACGAAGCTCAATTTAGTGGAAACCGAATATAGAAGATTCAATACTAATTTTTATCAATACTAAATCATTATGAATGAGAATTTCGCGAAATTAGTCAGCTTTATCCAAGCTGCTTTTATTTAAAGTAACTTATATTTGGCTGAGATATTGATGTATACTATCCACATGCCTTCTTACATGGAAATAGGCGAATACGGGTGTTATCGCGTGACAAATACAAGATCGTTTCAAAATGTTAGCCATACTAGAAATTCAAAGTGCTATAATACAGCCATTTTTTAAGATATAAACAAAAGAACAAATTTTCAGAAACAAAATCTGCTCCGGAATCTTTGTATCAAGGCCAAACACATAAAAAAATTTTTTTCATTTTCCAATTTTTTAATACCTCATTTTAAATTTTAAATTTAATTTTTTTAAAATGGCAACCCTTTTGAAACAAGATGGCGAATGAAGCTGGCCAACGAACTCGGTCGAGACATTGGTATGTACTATGTACAGATCAAGTAACATCCAAATCGGTTCATAAATACGCTTGTTATCGCGTGACAAAAATCAGGTCGTTTTAAAATGTCAGCCACAATAAAAATTCAAAATGCTATAACTCAGCCATTTTTTTAGATATAGACGAAACAAAAACTGTTCCGGAATCTTTGTATTAAGGTCAAACACATACGAAAAAAATCTTTTTCATTTCCCAATTTTTTGGTATCTCATTTTAAATTTTAAATTTTTAAATTTTTTTTAAATGGCCGCCATTTTGAAACAAGATGGCGGATGAAGCTGGCCAACGAACTCGGTCGAGATATTTGTAACTACTATGTACACACCAAGGTACATCCAAATCGGTTCATAAATACGCCTGTTATCACGTGACAAATATCAGGACGTTTCAAAATGTCAGCCACGCTAGAAATTCAAAATGCTATAACTCAGCCGTTTTTTAAGATATAGACGAAACAAAAACTGCTCCGGAATCTTTGTATAAAGGTCAAATACATAAGAAAAAAATATTTTTGCATTTTCAATTCTTTGGTACCACATTTCAAATTTAAAATTTTTAACAATTTTTTAAATGGCCGCCATTTTGAAACAAAATGGCGGATGAAGCTGGCCAACGAACTCGGTCGAGACATTGGTATGTACTATGTACATACCGAATTACATCCAAATCGGTTCATAAATTTGAGAGTTACAGTATGACAAATGTCAGATATATATATATATATATGGATATATATATATATATATATATATATATATATATATATATATATATATATATATATATATATATATCAACTTTTGAACGGAGGGTGGTTTCGGGGTCTGGGGGTCATGATCGATGAAAATATACCAAAATTTTTTGAAATCGCTTTCCTCCGAACGGCTGCAATAGGTAGCTTTTTGTAATGAAAGCTACCTAATACGCTTGTTATCGCGTGACAAAAATCAGGTCGTTTTAAAATGTAAGCCACAATAGACATTCAAAATGCTATAACTCAGCCATTTCTTTAGATATAGACGAAACAAAAACTGTTCCGGAATCTTTGTATTAAGGTAAAACACATACAAAATAAATCTTTTTCATTTTCCAATTTTTTGGTATCTCAATTTAAATTTAAAATTTTTTAAATTTTTTTTAAATGGCCGCCATTTTGAAACAAGATGGCGGATGAAGCTGGCCAACGAACTCGGTCGAGATATTTGTATATACTATGTACACACCAAGGTACATCCAAATCGGTTCATAAATACGCCTGTTATCACGTGACAAATATCAGGACGTTTCAAAATGTCAGCCATGCTAGAAATTCAAAGTGCTATAACTCAGCCATTTTTTAAGATATAGACGAAACAAGAACTGCTCCCGAATCTTTTTATCAAGGTCAAACACATAAGAAGAAAATATTTTTTCAATTTTCAATTTTTTGGTACGACATTTCAAATTTAAATTTTTCTTAAAAATTTAAATGGCCGCCATTTTTAAACAAGATGGCGGATGAAGCTGGCCAACGAACTCGGTCGAGACATTGGTATGTACTATGCACAAACGAAGTTACATCCAAATCGGTTCATAAATACGCCTTGTATCGCGTGACAAAATTCAGGACGTTTCAAAATGTCAGCCACGATAGAAATTCAAAATGCTATAACTCAGCCATTTTTTAAGATATAGACGAAACAAAAACTGCCCCGGAATCTTTGTATAAAGGTCAAATACATAAGGAAAAAATATTTTTTCATTTTAAATTTTTTGGTACCGCATTTCAAATTTTAAATTTTTTTAAAAATTTTAAATGGCCGCCATTTTGAAACGAAATGGCGGATGAAGCTGGCCAACGAACTCGGTCGAGACATTAGTATGTACTATTTACATACCGAATTACATCCTAATCGGTTCATAAATTCGAGAGTTACAGTATGACAAATGTCAGATATATATATATATATATGGATATATATATATATATATATATATATCAACTTTTGAACGGAGGGTGGTTTGGGGGTCTGGGGGTCATGATCGATGAAAATATACCAAAATTTTTTGAAATCGCTTTCCTCCGAACGGCTGCAATAGGTAGCTTTTTGTAATGAAAGCTACCTAAAAGCCAAAGAGCGACGCCGAAATGAAAATCGTCTTGCAAAGAAAAAAATCGATGTCTTCAACTGATTATGTAGGCCATGAAAATCGAGGTCTTCAACTGATTATGTAGCCCATGAAAATCGATTACAGAATAAAAGACGAACGCGAAAAAGGAAACAATCTAATGTTTAATCGATTGATAGTAAAAGGCCATGTCTCGAGGAGCTCCAATCCACTAGCCACGGCGTTTTACAATCGGTCGAATTCTAACCGGGAAAAACTGAGCTCAACGTAGGTAATTTGTCGCAATATGTGGATGATTCGGTGGAAATGCTTTCAATTTTTATTTATTCGATTATTAAAAAAATTCCAAGTGGTCGTTGTAATCTATTAAATTACAGGTTTTTTTTTTTTTTTTTTTTTTTTTTTTTTTTTTTTTTGTGTGTGTGTGTGTGTGTGTGTGTGTGTGTGTGTGTGTGTATTATTTAGCGATAGTGACGGCATATGAATATTTTACTGTAGATGTTGTTTAAGACTGGATCGTAAGTGAGGAATTCTTCCTCCGGATACGAATGATGATGTCCCTTTATATAAAATAAAAGCGTGTTTTTTAAGCCTTAAAACTGAAATATGTTTTGTATTATCTATATTTATATACATATATATATTTTCATAGGGGGGCGACACTAAATTATGAAAAAGCAGAATTACTGTTTTCTAGTATTTTTCTTTAACTTTTTAAAAGTTGTTTCTTGTAGATTCTGTTTGCTATGCGGAGAATCTTCTTTAAAATCGTTCCTTTCTTCAAACTAGTTTAAAGGCAGAAAGAAAGAAAAATACCCACAGGACTTTCCTTTATTTTAGAAAAAAGAAAAAGAAATAATTTCACCTTTTTCAGATTAAAAAAAAAATACATTAATATAAGGATCATTGTTCATTACACAAAAATGTATTTTTCACGGTTAATTATTAATTTTTCATTGAATATTTTATAATTAAAACTACAACCTCATGTTTTTTCTTAATGAAAAATTTTCTGTGTAATCCTAATTCTATTTTCAGTATTATAAGTATTTTGATTTCGTAAAGAAATTAGATTTTCAATTGAAAAAAATCATCGTAGTTAACAGATATAATTATTTCTTTTATTGAACTTTAATGGATTTTTATTCTTAGCTATCATATTCTAGTAAAACATTGCTAAATTTCTTAATTTCTAAATAAATTATTTTGATAAGTAATTGCATTATTTATTTATTTATTTAAAGTTAATCTCAAGTATTACATTAATGATTATTTATTGTGGCATATTCTACAGTCTACACACTACGCGAATCATAATACTTTTCTCTGTAAAACTGTTTCTTCCTCTGATAACATGTTAAAGCATTAAAACAAACTTTATTCACCTAGTACATTGGTATTTTGCAAAAAAGGAAGAGGAAGAAACTGTATATATAATATATATAATCATAATATGGACAACACATAATTCAACCTACTCAAATGCGGAAAATAAATATATGCGCACAATTCACATTGTTAAAAAATATACATTTATTGCTCATTGTCTATTTTTGAATATTGATACTTTTTCTCCAAATATTTAGAAATTAAATTACTAAGGGAAAAGTGGCATTTTAATTCCGATAATACTGCCAACATGCATATTCAATCTTGGTGAAGAAAATAAATTTTCAATAACGCTATATTGTACTTGAGCTATCCAATTGGTCTTTTATCGGTCTGTAGTTGATCTTTATTTGACTTTTATTTGTGAATAATGAGTAGTAATATATTGTAAATTCATTACTTTTTAATAAATAATTTGAATAAACAAATGCATTACTTATTTAAATTATTTCTTTAAAATTATTAATATATTCAAGGATAAATGTATGAAAAAGAAATTAATTAATTATTATTAATTAAAATATTAATTAAATAAATATTTCATTTATCATTTTTTTTAAATAAATAAATAAATAAAAGGTGCTATGTATGACTTCCTGATTATTTCGCTCTTTACCAATCTTTAAAAGGCGATTAAAAATAAAATAATCACAATGATATGGGATGTATAGAATTTAAAATGTGTATCGAGTTTTAATTATAATTTTATTTTTAAAATGCTTTAACTGAAAAATATCTTTTTAGCATAAAATTTTTAATGGAAAAGTTCTGAGATCTATGTTTGATTCTCTGAATGTTGTTAAAGCTATTTCATGTAATTACAAGGGGCGCATTGATTTTTTTAAAAATATATTTAACCCACCAGTATTTCGAAAAAATAATACTCAGAGTAGATTTCTATTGCATATGTTAATGATATTTAACATGGAGATTATTGCTTTGACATACTGGTGGGATGAAATAGATTTTTCACCTTATCGTACCTCCCTTTTAATATTACAAGCTAAAAATACAATTTGTAATATAGCTATGATTTTGAAACTTACAATGTCTCGCAAACAATGCATCAGACACAAAATTTATATAATGAAATTCAAAGTTATAAGCCAGAAAATTCTGCAATTCAACCAAAAGACTGAACTTAATGAAATAATGCACAGAGTACGATTTTTCCTTTAAAACTGCATGAAAATGAAAAATGTTTGATAAGTTAAAAACATCATGCAACAAATTAATGCATTTAACCCCTTCGGAACGAACGTCTTTTACAGAATTGTTAATCTTTTATCACCGATTTTTTAAAACAGAAATTTCTCCCTCATTGTATCGGGAAAATGCTAGGATTAAATAAGACAAAATTTACAATAAAAATTTACTGGTGAGAATAATCACTGATTTTGATCACCTTACGCGGCACGAATACCGGTCGCTCGTCCCCAAGGAGTTAAAGCATAACATTTCACTAGTGGTTTTTCTTTCTATAATTCAAGAACAATGTTAACTAAAGATGGTTGGTTGGTTGTATTTATGTCGGCCAATTATCAACACGAGGGATATAGGCCATAAGGGGGGGGGGGGAGTGCCCTTCGTGGGGGTCTTTCTAAGGGAACCTAACCCGTATTAACGCTTGGAGAACCAAGGTTCGAAGAAAACCACGAAAACTCCGAACGATTAGGCCGACGGCCACGTTTGGGATCGAACCCAGCATCTCCCGTCTACCAGCTTCGAGAGTAGAACCTCTCGGCCACTGGTGGGGCCGTTAATTAAAGAATTAACGAATAATTTAATTATGATTATCATGATCATTTATAAGTAAAAGCAGAAATTCGCAACGATTGTTATTATAATAATTATTTTAATGTCCAAACTATTGTTGTTTTTAACTAAAAACAACTTGCTTAAGACACTTTGATGAAATTTGTATTACATATAAAGAAAATGTGTTAACTTTGAAAAAAAAAGTTTGCTTATTTCTTTCTTTCTTTACACTTTTATAAAGAGAAAAGAAAAAAAATCCGTTTTAAACTTAAAACTATTGTAGAAAAAGCTATATTTAGCTTATTATTATTATTTTGTTGTTTGTAAAAAAGGGTACCCTAAAACATTTCTTTTAAATATAAACGAAGTTGCCTTTCCTAAGAACTCGCTCAAATAAAATGGAAGCATTTTTACATGTTGTTTATTTATTACTTTTATTGGTAGTAATGTTAAGAGTTTATCCTTAAAAACTTTGCTATTTGACCTACTAATTTCACGCTGTATATATTCCTCGTAATTCTTTAATTGTTTATTTATTACTTTTATTGGTAGTAATGTTAAGAGTTTATCCTTAAAAACTTTGCTATTTGACCTACTAATTTCACGCTGTATATATTCCTCGTAATTCTTTAATTGTTTATTTATTACTTTTTTTGGTAGTAATGTTAAGAGTTTACCCTTAAAAACTTTGCTATTTGACCTACTAATTTCACGCTGTATATATTCCTCGTAATTCTTTAATTGTTTATTTATTACTTTTATTGGTAGTAATGTTAAGAGTTTATCCTTAAAAACTTTGCTATTTGACCTACTAATTTCACGCTGTATATATTCCTCGTAATTCTTTAATTGTTTATTTATTACTTTTATTGGTAGTAATGTTAAGAGTTTATCCTTAAAAACTTTGCTATTTGACCTACTAATTTCACGCTGTATATATTCCTCGTAATTCTTTAATAATTCCGAATAAATTATTTTAAATGAATATTGAAATCTACAGTACACGCCAATATAATATCAATCAAAAACACCGTATTTATACAACTAAACCAAATTATTTATAACTTTTTTATTTTAAAAAATAATAAATAATAATAAATTAAAAAAAAATTATTATAAGAAAATACCTTCTATTTATTTATTGCAAGAATTTATACAGAATGTTTGTTATCATAATAAATATTTAGCCCGCCATTACCTGTACGAAGAAGTATCTAAATTATTTATAAAAATCTCTCTATTCTGTAAAAAAGGAACTAACGCAGTCACTGTTACAATTAAATTTTATGTAACCGGGTATCTTTCTTGACTTATATTAAGAATATTGCATAAAGAAAATGAAACTGGTAGTTTTATAGACAAATGTACAATAAACACGCCGAAGCAGACACTTTTTAAATCGAAAAATTGTTTTAAGCGCTTTTTAAATGTTGAAATCGGTCAAAATAGTTCCGTTAAAAATGTTTTATGGGATCAAAAAGTATGCATAGCAGTTTATTTTAAACATCTTTTGCAGATACATGCTGGGTCAGGTTTCGATGTGCAGAGTCGAATTCCTTTTCTTTTAATAATCTAATTTCTTAATTTTTTTTAAATCTTTTATTCAACATTTCATTATTTCACATTTCAAAAAAGTAATTTATCGACCTATTGTTGCCAGATTAAAAAAAGAACAAATATTCATAGATCCTTTCAATTAAAAAATAAGTAACATGTTAAGATTAAAAAATAAAGAAAACTTTAAAGTAATTAAATGCTTAAAAATCATTAAATGAGGAAAACTTACGTCATAAAAGCCCAAATAATATTTCTAATCACTTTTCCTTTGAAAAATACTATATTTACATTTGCATATATATAAAAAAAAAAAAAAAAAAAAAAAAAAAAGACAAAATTAAAACAAATAAGTTATTATGTGCGAAAAGCATTCAATAGTGAAAATTACGTCATATTTAACAATACGTTTAAAAATCATACTTAAAACGATTTTCTTTTAGCATCTAAAAGAAAATTTTACTATAAAAGGCCGAGTGGCAGCGACTTTTTTTACTTAACCATTTTATACAAGTTGATTTTCAAATGTGGGATAGATCTTGCTTATTAAATCATGAAAACAGCTGTCAGCTGTTGCGAAAGTAGTAAATGCAGCCTTGGAAACCGAAAAATCCCCTTCCCAGTCAAAGAGAAATAAATAGTAACCCGATTACAGAAGATCGCCACTGGTCATAATACTATCATTCATTATTCCGTAATCGGATAATATTTTTAAAACAGAACAAATTAGCGTGTTTTTAGAGTCTATGGAGGTTTGGAGGGGCATAACTCGTAAGGGGAAAAGCCCAATAGTCTAATAAAATAAAAAATTGATAAAATTTATTGCACCAAATACTGTGCATCAGGCACGGTAAATTAAAATGAAAAAACTTCTAAAAATAAATTGATGTCATTCTAGTAACTGGAATGGCAATTTCAAATCTAATTTAAAACGAACTCTTCCATGTCTTATGAAAATGGACAGAAATTTTTCTTTAATACACATGCAAAATAATTCTTTCTCGTTTAAGCTATAATAAAACATCCTTAACCTACATGTTTAAAAAAAAAGCATAATAATCATGAAATAAGATTAGTATATCACGTCATATATTATATGTTTTTAAATGAAATAATAAAAAGTTGAATAAAACATTTAAAAAACTTAAAATACTTATAATTTATGACATTTGTTGCATAAATTTTTATGTATTGATACTCAATACATAGCTGTAATTAAAGAAAGTGACAACCATACCATTCTTGTTGATTTATAATTTTCTTTTCTCAATTCAAATTAATGTTTTATTGTTTGCTCTACAACTTTATGCTTTTTATGACATGGAAATAAAAAAAATTATATTTTAATAATTCTCAGTATATTTTAAAAATTATTTTTTTTTATGCTTTGATATTTAATACATAGCTAGATTGTGCATTGCATCAAATAAATAGAAAACAGAACGCTAAAATTTGTTGGATTAAATACTACACATCAGGCGCAATGCATAAAGTTGAAATAAATTAAAATACCAATACTAAACCCCAAAAATCCAGCCGCCACTTTGGCTCCTAACCAAAATCTAGTGGCCACATTGTGAAACAAAATCATAAAACAATAGCGTTTATAAGGAAAAAACTTAACAGTAAAACTCAGGAATTCAAAATAAAAAAATAGTTTAATTAATAAATACATATGTACAACAAAACAGACTAATTACAACAAATGTGTATATTTAATTTAATCCTAAAATTCTTGAAACTTTGATATTAAAAAGGTATAATATAAATCTGGAAACATCAGAAAATAAAGCTAGACAAGATGCAATTAAATAACAAAACATGTATAAACTAAGCAATCATGATAATGGGAAATACTTGGAAAACTTTATTTTTGATTTTGGTTTTGTCATATAAAAGTATACATGTAAAAAAAAATTTAGGAATCTGTAAGATTATTTTACACTATAAAAATCTCGCACTTGCAGAAAACATTTACAGAGCAAGAATAGACCTCGCGTTAAGTATTTTTTCTTGCGAGTTTCTGTTTCTTTTGTTCTTTTTTCTTCAGAGTTCGGAATCCTCTATCGTCGCGACTCCATGATCCAAAGCCCTTAAATAATCTCCATCGCATCGGAAACTTTGGACTGTCACGTGAGCAGATCTGCAGTAAAGGAGTATTTATTTCAACTCTAGATTTCGGTCGAAACCTTCGAAGAAATGCTTGCTTTCGCTGGTGTCCAAAGGAGAGTCTTTACCATTAGCGCTTTCATGTGCCGAGCTTCGCAGCTGCTAAGCTTTATAGTGGAGCGGACATGCGCAGAATTATATTCGAACATAATGTTCGGCAAGAAAGCAGTACATCACAGGGGCAGCGTTTACGACGGTAACTGAAATCGCAAAAATTCCCTGACTTTTTATCAAGGTCATATTTGATCTCGGCCAGTGAAAAGAGCAGGTGCTTTCCTATTTGCAAAAGAAAAAAATCTATAAAAAATCCGCGACGGGGATCGGGAACACTGGAAATTGATCTCTGGCGACTAAGAAACTGAAAGTTAGTCGCCACAGCAAAAAATTTAGTCACCACATGGCGACTGGCGACCATAAATCGGCACCTATAACCAGTACCCCCAAAAAAATTTTCAGGTGCTATTTGAAACTTAATCTTCTACATTTTAAAAATATGTAAGGACATTTGTTGCAAAGATTTGTATATATTATTATTTAGTCATCTAAAAATATGGGAGAAAAGTTACATTTAAAAACGCGTTTTAGAGCTATAAATGCACTTCCAGCAATTATTGCTCATAGGCTGTGCTGTAGCCGAATTCTTTTGTGTGTCCCAGTAAATGAACGATGAATGCAATGCACAACCTATTCTATAGTAAGCATCTTCTAGTACCCCTTACTGATATATGTCAATTTTAACAGATTTTAAATTGTGTATCATTAAAACACACCGCAAATGACTTTTCAACATAAAAACCAATGTAACGCAATTCCTTTGAGAGTCCCTGTAAACGAAACATAAATGCTACACACTTCATTTTTAATACCGAACTTGCCATACTAAACTTCAATAACATGCATCAATTTCATGGCAATATGACTACTTTTACGTAGGGCACTAGAGGTAGGGCACGGACAGAAAAACCGAATTCATAAACACTTTTCAACTATGTTTGGAAGTGTTAATAAAAACCAGGAACGTGAAAAATATGGCATATTATTGAGTTGTTAAAATATGTTTGTACTCCTCACCAATTACACTCTACTGACGTATAAAAAAGATTTGTTTTAACTTCAAAACATGCCATAACAAACCTGAATAACATATATCAATTACATAGCAATCCGAATATATTTACACGAGTTAGAGCACAGAAAGACAGAAAAACCAAATTCATAAACTTTTGCCAACTATTTTGCAAAGTTTTTTAAAAAAATAAGGAAACAGTTCAAGAACTAAAACAAGTAGTAACTCTGTCTTTAAACTGAAGTTATTTCAAATCCTAGTTGAACTTGAAACGCAATTCACATTACGCAACTAAGTAATGCTTATTCCAGTTACACAAGCACGTTTTTTTTTTTTTTATAACCGCTATGATCGATTTCTATAATCCCATTGCTTAAATTATTCTGGTATTAGAATTGCTCCAATTGTATTTTTCCCGCACTGAAATTGTTTTCTTTCTGTTTCAAAAGATAGCTATCTAGCTTAAAGAAAGAGAAATTTTCCCGTCAGAATAGGCGAGGTTTAAAATAAACTATAGCCTCTAGTAATTTGAATAAATTAATTACTAAAACGATTAAGAAAAAAAAGAGAAAGTGGAAATGAAACTTCCTTAAGGTGATTTTCAAATTCTCTGCTCAACAACACGACACTTTATGACACATTTTCTGACACATTTTTAAACGTAAAGGCTTTTATGCCAGGGCTCCCAGTAGCAGAACTTTGTGTGTTATTTTGCAGCAAACCAAAATTTATCTGTGACCCAAGAAGGCTTGACAAACCTTATTATCATAAGAATTATAGTACTCATAAAATTGCATTTACAAAGAAGAAAATAGAATAAATCTAGAGACAAAAATTAAATTTTAACAATTTTTCTTATCCCAGATTTTTTTTTTTTTTTTTTTTTTTTTTTTTTTTGGAGCTGGTAGATTGATCTGCAAGTCATAAAAAAATCTCCAGCGCACTCTGTAGTGCTGCACTGTTTCTACTATTGGGGCAGGACTGACTATTCGAATGACATTTTCTATTTTTTTTAACTATATAAATAAATTACTTATCAAATTATAAACGATTCTTGTCACGTGACGACAAGTATTTTGCCTTTCTTCCGCTTCATTCGGCGGGAATCGATACAAAAACTCCCACTTTCACAGTATTTTCTGAAAGATCGTTTGCATTTAGTAAAAAATGGAAAACGCCATTCGATTGCGTAGTTTCTGGATAAGAACACCTGCCAATTTCATGCGTTTCCGAACAAAAAAGAAATCAGAAATGTGTAGCTGTAGCTCCTTTGAATTTCAAAATAGCCTTATTCAATTTTACTGACATTTTTTTTTATTAATGTACTTTTTTTTTAAGAAAAAAGTTGTAATGGCAATTTGAGATCCTATAACGCACTCTTTTATTTATTTATTTACTTATTTTTACGGGAAGGGGGGGGAGAGGGGTATTTCACTCTTTCGTGCATAAATTATTATTAAATGAAAGCAGAAACAAGAACGAAAAATCATGCGTGCGGTGATTGTGCATGCGTGATTGTGAAACACTTTTCAACTCATTCAGAATACTATAATCAATTTTTACCAAGGTGAAAGATGATGTCTAAATGAACAATTTGGAAAACGCATAATGCATGTGAAAACCCAATTTCTGCTATTACCATGAATAGCCGAGAAAATATAAGATTTTTTTGTGCAGCCTTGTATACGATCTATAGATATGTATGCATACTATATAGTACGCTAAAAGTTAGTTCAGTTAAACGCATAGCCCAGTTCAAAATTTCCATTCAGCAATTTCAGCCAATAAACGATTGTTATTGAAAACTTTTGTGCAGCCCTGTATATAATCTATAGAATTTATACACACCAAGTAATATTTAAAAAATAAGTAAATTTAAAAACGCATACCACAACTGAAAACGCACTTCCAGCAATTATTGTTCGTAGGCTTCAATAGTTCAATTATTGTTCATTTTCGACTGTTGCCAAATTCTTTTATGTGCCCTTGTAAAAGAACGATAAATTACTATATGCTCACCACGTTCTATAGTAAGAACCTTGTTGTACACGTCAGTGATATATATCAATTTCAATATGTTTAAAATAATGTAATATCATTAAAATAAACCGCGAACGACTTTTCCCCATAAACCGTAGTGTAACGGATTTCTTTTGAATGTCCCTGGAAATGAACCATAAATGCTACACACTTCATTTTCAATGCCGAACATGCCATAGTAAATCACCAGTCACATATCGTCACCTCAGAGTAACTGTAGAACATTTAGTAATGTTCGAAAATGAGACGTCTGACTTACTGCTATGAAAAACTGTGCCTGCATCTAGTGGAATAGTAGGAATTTTTTATAAAACACATCTGAAATACAGTCGAACCTCTATTTAACGAAGTCGCTAAATCCCGAAAAAAAGTTCGTTATATGGAAAATTCGTTAAATAGAGAGTCACCTTTTAAAATACTTTAAACTACATAAAACATATTTTAAGTCCATAAACACTAAATATAATTTAAAAAAGTAATTGATCACACTTTTTTTTATAATATTTGTTTTATTTATTTAACCATCAAAAATAAATCTGTAAAGGAAATAAGAATGAAACAAAACATTGTCTGGAAATAAATTGTATTTTCAGTTAATTTTACATTAAAATCACGGTTTTTTATTATGGTTGATAAGCTGTTTGGAAAAACACCAAATTTTAAAGCAATATTCTTTTTCTGCACGCCTTTATCCACAAGTTTTTTTTTTTTTTCTTTTAATGCTCAGGCTCAGGAACTTTCGCTCTGACATTTTCGAGCTACAAGAACTGAAATTACCAGCACGACTAATCAACAATCTAGAAAACGGGAGAATCTAGTTTAGGGGCACGGTGCAGCTCCGAGGATTAAAGGGGGATATTGAAAGTTTGCACTTCTTGGATAAAAAGAAAAGAATCACAGCGACTTTAGTGTTCTCGGTGAGTTAGGTGCCTGGTAAGACCTGCTCCTGGTCATTGATCATCATAAAATGTGTTAAAAGAAAGAATAAGTTGAAATGCCTAGTAATATTTTGAGAAATAGGGAGAAAAAAAAATTTAGATCTCACGAAAAAGTTCGTTAAATAGAGAATGCACTTCGCTATTTGGAGGTAATTTTATTAAGAAATTCGCAAAATGTTCTTGGTTCCAAGGAAAAGTTCGCAAAATAGAGGTTCGTTAAATAGAGGTCCGACTGTATTAAACATAACTTTTAGAAGTTGTTCCACTAGATGCAAACACGGTCATTCATAGCACTAAGTCAGACATCTCATTATTATTATTATTATTATTATTATTATTACAAGATGTCCTATACCGTTGCTCTGAGGCGACGAAATATCAATTTCAGGGCAATCAGACAATATTTACACGAGTTAGGCCACGAACAGTCAGACGGGCAGACAAACCGAATTCATAAACATTTTCCAACTATGTTGGAAAGTGTTAAACATTGTGCCCTTAAAATTTATTTTAAATGGATTTTTAAGAATAAGTAATTTTAAATTTTTTACATTTTTTACAAAATTACAAAACGAACCTCACATGAAGTTTACAAGGCATAAATAATTATTAATAAACAAGAGACCCGTGGTGAAGCTTCCGCACTGCAATCTTTGAATTTATTTTCTGATACATTTTCCATTAATTTATAATTAACTGGGTTTTTTAATCAAACAACTTGTTGTAACGAAATAGGAGTGTACTATGTTAAAAGGCTGTTCAGAAACACTTCGTATAACATCCCATTCATCGTTGTACGTTTTGTATGTCCAATGAAAAATTCATGTTGGTATCAGAAATAACATGTATGATGATACGTAACCTAAAAGTATAACGAAAATTGTATGTGAAATCTCCGATGTGGGCAAAAAATTGTATACAATGATACCCCATTCGTCGCTGTACGTTACATATCAGTTAAATTCAATATGTGATATCAGATATGGGAAAAAATCCTATCCAATGATACCTCATTCATCGACGTAGTTACATATTAGTTAAATTCAGTATGTGATATCAGATGTGGGCAAAAAATCCTCTCCAATGATATCTCATTCTTCGGTGTAGGCTACATATTAGTTAAATTCAATATGCGATATCAGATGTGGGCGAAAAATCCTACCCAATGATGCCCCATTCATCGGTGTAGGCTACATATTAGTTAAATTCAATATGAGATGTCAGATGTGGGGAACATATCCTATCCAATGGGCTCTTCTGTGATCTGGCCTGCTACCATTCTGGTCAATAACTAAAGGAACACTGTAAAAAAAATTATAATTTTTACAGAAAAACAGTTTTTTTCTGTAAAAAATGTGGATTTTGTAATTTTTACAGAAAAAATCTATATTTTTTGCAGAAAAAAACTGTTTTAATGAAAAACTAAAGATTTTTTCTATAAATTAAACGGTTTTCCATTGGCACCAAAACTGACAGTTTTTTTCTGTCAATGTGAGAGTTTTTTTTTTTTACAGTGAAGAGACCTCTGATTTCACCGTGCCGCCTTTTACGTGAGGTACAGCCGCTACTTGTTTGGAAAATTAAACTAGACTTTTTTAACTGGAAGAAAAACCCTCGGAAAATGAAAATTTTTAATAATTTCGATTTTTTAAGCAGTTATGAAAAAAGAAAAATTCGTGAAAAAAAATTGACCTGGAATTTCAAATAGTCGACATATATTAAAGTATTGATCTATCTTAACAATTTGAAGTTCAGAACACAACAACTGATTTAATATATTTTAAGAATCCCTGTAAACTATTGTTTCAGAGGGTTATTATAAGTACGCAATCATGTATACCGATTTACTGCGCACATCGTGCGGGGAGAACTTTGGAGGAGTTTAGAGGGATTAACTAATTAGTATATGCGTTAAATTTCAGTAAACCTAAACTTTTGTGATTTGGAAAGCTACTTTTAACGTAAAAAGTAATTTTTGCCAAAGAAGGGGGGGGGGCGAAAGAGTTAAGGGTTAACATGACAGCAAGAATGTCTGTTCAACTAGTGAAAAAAAGCATAATTTTCATTTGAAACACATGTTAAATATTTTTTGAAAAATCGAATAAATGAATAAATACACTTAAGCATAAATACCTACAGCGTTATGTGTATGCGTGTGTGGTTTTCCTTCTCTATTTCGCCTTTCTTAAGGTATCCACACACCTTTGAAACGTCATTTTCGATCAAAATACCGATTTTTCATTTTTGCAATACTATTAAAATCGAATTTTTTAACTGTCGAATTATGCTTAAATTGTGCCTGTATCTAAATTAGAACCAGAGTTACAGCCGTTTAAAGTTACAGCTATTACAGCTTTTGAATTGTGTTTAAAAATATTTTTAACTTTTTCTCAACATAAAGTTTTTCAAATTCTTACTATACGCAAAAAATCTTATAGCAAAAAATTAGGCATGAAATGCCTTGAAATTTTGTGTATTTCTTTTACAAATATTTATTGAGATAATACACTACACTCGTGATAATACATATATTAATTAGTTTATATTCACAGTGACAAAGCTGCAACGGATTTTACAAATTTTTCACTACACCAGTACTTCAACTGCTACAGCATCTGAGATATAGATGCTATTATACTGCGAATAATCTATGGCCAAGAGAAAAGTATTCTCTTTATTATGCAATTTGCAAAATGACTATACATTGGTTTGTTTTTGAGTTATCATGTTTCGCGGAAATGTCAATTTTTTACATCATTTTGATTATTTTTCGCTTTTAAAAAATTATTTCTGTGTAATTGCTAAAATATTTACATATTTTTCAAAGTTTTAACTTAAATGCCATCATAAAAAATTGGTATAAAGAGAAAAAAAATCAGAAATTTCAAATAATCGCAGAAAGTGTGTATGAACTGAAAATTAAGCGGACAATTTTATTGACACTATAGATTTTCTGCTCTGGAGAAGTAATTTTACTATCTTATATCTGTGAAGGTTCCTTAGATGTTTTCTTTTATTCGCAGGCATGCATGTTTATCATAATAATAAATTATTATTATTATTATTATTTCTACTTTTATGAGTAGTAAAAAATAAAATATATAATTTTTTTCGCATTGCCAGATTGAGAAACTAGATGAACCGTTTTGCCATCCATATATGTTTATTTCTGGCTAAATGACAATTTATTAAATGAAATTCGATATATTGGAACAATATTGGAATTTAAACATTTAATATTCGAATGTGTTAGTTTAAAGGGAATAAATGCAACAAAATCAATTTACTTAAATAATAATAATAATAATAATAATACTTACTCAGATTACTATATTTTAAGTTCTACAAAAATAATAAAAATAATAAACTGAAGTGTTTTTCAGTGTATGATTAAATCTCTAGGAAATCTTTTCACATATTGATTTTATCAGATTATAAGTTTTGATAATTTCTCTTAAGCACAGGAAAAGATGCATTATAAGATAATTTACAGTTGTAATAAATATTGCATTATCTTTATTGCAATTTCATAAATTACATAACACAACCATAAATAAATCTAATAAATCTAAAAAAGGAAACCAAAACTCAGTACTTACCGTTACTAATCACTGCACAGATCACAGCTGAGATCACTAACAAGTGCCGCATCTTCAGAAAATTATACCCGATCTTCAAGGAAGAATCGGAAAGTAGTTGCAGCACAACTTAACTCCAATGCTGTTCTCAAGAGAAGAATATCGTCTGCTCCCCAAACCCGCACTCACTTCACTAGGAAGAAAAAAAACTTTGGTTTTGTTTATTTCACAGAATGTAGGTCTGCAACTAGTATCCGAAAGCAAGGTGACAAGAACCGGAATTTTTTTTGTTTAAGGTTTTACTTTTCCGCTTGTAAGTTTCGGGTTCGATTTGAAGCGAAAGTTTTTACTCCAAGTCTCGGTCATGGTTTGCTAGTCAATTAACGGATTGTAACCGTTCCTGACTGGTATGGCGACTATTGGAATATGTTTTTTGATATTCAGTTTCTTTTTTGTTCTTGTTGTTGGGTTTCCTTTGTTTGGATGCTTGATCAAACAAGATGTGCGAGGTATTTCCCACCTCAAAGTAGAACGATGTTCCTTTTTCGAAGGGCTTATAATTTTTTTGTTTTTGGTTTTCATAAAATTTTTTGATGAAGACTAGGGTTTTATCCATGAAACAATAGCCTTTTAACCTCGAACTCTTCAGAATTGGGAAAATTTTAAACGGTATTGTTTTTCCATTAGAACGAGTTGCACTTATTTTTAGAAAGAATAGAGAGAAAGTTATTTACCGTTCAATGAAATATGAATCATCTTTCTAAAATCCTGAGGACTTTCTGGAACATTTCGTCTAGTAAAAGTTTAATTTTTTAAAATACAATATATTACAAAGCAAAGATTATTAATAATATGCAGTCGGACACGGTTAAGACGCCCACGGTTAACCCTTACCGGTGCGGTGTCCTTAAAAAAGGACACCTAATTTTAATTCCAAATCTGACAAACGGCACCAAGAATATTTAAGTAAAATTTTCCTATTATAATGTACATGAAAATAAGCAAGTTCGTATTTTCTAGTAAATTCATTTATAAATTGCGGTGTCAGTCCATTATTTCATCAGTTTATAAACAGCGAAACTCCGCGCCGGTAAGGGTTAATACGCGATCTCGCTTAATACGCGGATTTTTTTCCGGTCTTTTGAACATCGCCCATAAATTTAATGCAGAAATATCACGTTTAATACACTAACGGTCATTACACGATCCCGCTTAAGGGGGCTGGTCACCCAGCTTCCGATTTCCCCTCGCTAATGTAAAGCCTATGGGCATTGGATGCATTCGTATATTTAAACTATCTCCTCGGGAAATTAATATTTTTAACTTCTATTTTTTGTGTACACTGCCTAAAAGATATTTCTTTTTTTTATGTCTCGAAATATTTCTAAAGTATAGACTTAATTTTATAGGAAGTGTTAAAATCTTACTCACAGTTCGCCCGCTTTTCACACATAAAGTATTAAATTCAGCATAGATTTTAGAAATATTTTGAAAACGAAGAAAAAAAGAGACATCCGTTAAGAAGAGTACACAGAAAAAAGAAGTTAAAAATATGAATTTCCCGAGGAGATATTTTAAATATACGAATGCATCAAAAGTCCATAGACTTAACATTACGGAGGAGAATTCCGAAGCTGAGTGACCAGCCTCCTTAAGACGCTTAAGACGCGATAGATTTTTGGTCTTTTGAGGCAACAAATCACGCGAGCTCATAATTTAAGATGCGAATACCTTCTCTCTTATTAGTTTGGGAGCCGATGACATCGGACATCCCGTCATCGCGGAATTTAATTTTTTTTATATAAATCGATAGTAAAAAGTCATACGAACAAAATGAGCCAGGTATGACTAGGTTTGACAAGCCAAAAATGTTTAATTACATTAATTATTATTAAAAAGCTATAATGTTTTACCATCATCGCTGATATTGATCACTCTTAGAGCATTTTATAGGAAATGTTGTGCTCTGTCACAAAAACTTGGTATGACAAACTTTATTCTGCCGGAAAAGTCCGTCATACCTATTTTAAGGAGGCGCCGGTGATAAAATTCCAAATTTATTTTGCTTTGAATTTTTAGCGATGTTCTACTTTATTTCGTATCTGGACGCTAACCAAGTGTCGGCTTTCCGCGAAAACGGTAAATCATTACAGCATTTTAATAATAATTAATTTAATTAAACTTATTTTCGACTTACCTCATTTTGTTCGTATAACTTTTTACTATCGATTTATTTTATAAAAAAATTTCAGTTCTGCGATGACGGGATTTTCGATGTGACCGGTTCCCGGACTATATCTAGTGTTGCCAATTTAGCGGAATTTTTTATTCCGATAAAAACCACTGTTTCCGAATAGTAATATTGACTTTATTATGCTACAAATTAACAACCACTGTTAAAAAACACTGTTTCCGAATAGTAATATTGACTTTATTATGCTACAAATTAATTAAGCCGAACATTATGCTAACACTATTTTTTATATAAAGGTTAATAAGGATAGTTTTTACTTTCTTCTATCTTTACAAGAAGAAAGTATTGGATTCGTAAAAATTTTTGACTTTCGGTTTTCGACGGATTTACACGTTTTAGGGGTCAGAGATTCCGAAAAACATGTTTTTACAAAATGTCTGTCTGTGAGTCTGTGCATCTGTGAGTCTGTCTGTCTGTATGTGACACAAATGTTGTGGGCGCTCTATCTCAAGAACTAATGCACGGAATTTAATAAAAATTTATATTCAGTTAGTCCCTGATATAAATAGGTGATGATTATTTTTTGGTTTAAATCGCTCAACAGGTGGCGCTGCTAGGCAGCCTTTTTCACGATTTCCGCAATAGCTCAATCTCCAAAACTAATGCACGGATTTTCATCAAACTTCAGATTCAGTTAATCCTTGACATGAATTGAAGTTTTGTACATTTTGGTGTAAATCGCTCAACAGATGGCACTGCTATACTGCATTTTTTACGATTCTCGCAATAGCTCTATCTCAACAACTAACGCTTGGATTTTCATCAAACTTCAGATTCAAGTATATTTTGTTATGAATTAGTGGTGTTTGTGTTTTGGTGCAAATCGCTCAACAGGTGGCGCTGCTATGCTGCACTTTTCAGAATTTCCATTATAGTTGTATCTCAAGAACTAATGCAATAATTTTCACCAAACTTCAGAATCAGCTAATCCTTGACATGAATTGACATTTTGCACATTTTGATGTACATCGCTCAACAGGTGGCGCTGCTATGCTGTATTTTTCAGAATTTCCACTATAGGTGTAACTCAAGCACTAATGCACGAATTTTCATCAAACTTTAGAATCAGTTAGTCCTTGACATGGATTAACATTTTATACAGTTTGATGTAAATTGCTCAATAGGTGGCGCTGCTATGCTGTTTTTTGTGATTTCCGCTATAGCTCTATCTCAGGAACTAATTCTTAGATTTTCAACGAACTTTTAAATTAACGAAATATTATTATATGTTATACGTTATTATAACAACGAAATGTTTAAATTTGATTGGAAATTGCTGTTAAATTTGTGGTTTTTTATTAATTAAAAATTAACTACAAGTTATTCCGATTCCGGATTACTTTAGTTGCCTCGGTCGTGTTTTAATACACATGTACGTAACATTTCACAATTTTGGCTTCCAAACTGCGGATTTGTATAGAATTACACACAGACAAATTTTCATTTTTATATATTAGACCAGTGATTCCCAAACTTTTTGACTCGCGGAGCCCTTTTTAGAATAAATTTAAAACATACCGTGCCCTTTGTTACATAGTAAGGTTTTTGAAGTGCATTGCTACCGAGCACAGGAAGTGGGAATGAATAGTAATCTAAACAATTGTGCTTTGTCCCAGAAATAAAATTACATTTTGAAACTTTTACCGGATCACTGAATTTATTTTCGTCAATACAGATGGAATTGCCAAAAGTTTACATACTTAAAAATCCTCCAAAACTCTGAAAATCGTAACATATTGTACATTATTATAGAGACGAACAATAACGCATAAACGTTTAATGTGATTTGATTGTTTTGCGCAAATGTCTGAATTCGGGACCTTTAACAATTATGGCAGGCGAATGTTTGGTTCTGCATTTAAAAGACTTCTGTATTTCGTTTTGGTTTTAAAGTAAGATCTTTAATACTAAATGTACCAAGTATTTTACTCAAGTTTTATAAAAATATTTCAGACCAGAATTTTTATTTAACTTATTTCTATTTGATTGCTATTTTACTTATTTTATAAGAAATTTCTGTTTCGAATCGAAATATTTTAATTTGGTTTCACGGAATAACCGGTTGTTGTATATTCGGTATTAACTTCCTATGAGGTAAGAAATCAACGAGGACTTCGTGTTTCACTGAAATTAAGCTGGGTGGTTTTTTTTTTATTTTACATCGCTGAACACATTCTGTTTCTGTACACATTTAGACTCGTCCAAAGCCTTTTCTATAATGTTGAAAAATGTTGCTGAAACGTGTTTTTCAAAACTGTAGGATGTCCCTGAATATTTCTTTGTATTTTTTTAATCTGGTGTTGTTTGCATTCCTTTTTAACAAGAGGGATGTAATCGATATAAATGTTTCGCTCAGAATCAGACCAATACGCGTTTCATCTTAAAAGAAGACATGTTTGGTAAATGCATCGGAAATTGTGACAGATTATCATTGCAATAATAGATACATTTATTTCATTTTGCTAAACATATCGGACCAATATGCAATTAGCATTCGCAATCTTCATTAATTAAAAGATTTTCCTAGAGTTTTGCCATTTTTAGAGTTATAGTTCTTCTAATATAACCTCTGCAGTTTCAACAATCGTGGAAACGCTATTCCTTGACAATACTATCTTTTCGGTATGCAGTAGGAGAGGTGGATGCTGGCTTCCAATAACATCACGTGATTTTATGTAGTTTACTAGGACTTCCCTCAGAGGGATTAGTCTGAGCGATATTACTGAGAACATAGATTTAATAATAACATGTGGAAGCAAAGAAAATGACATGTTATCTATAATTGTCCATATACTGCGAAAAATTGAAATGATGAAAATAAACGAATTGTAGAATTACAAAATCTTATATATAAATTCGTATACACTGTTTAAAAAAATGGGAAATCAAACCATTCAAGACAGCCATGCATGGATATAAAATTGAAAGTACGCAATATATTAAAAGTAAAATAGAAAATGAAACACTAATTTACTTATATCGGAATTTTAACTGTATAAAATGATGTCAAGAGCATAATCAGACGCTCCGCACCAATTTGAGTAACTTTAAATGACAAATATATGATGTTTAAAAAGAATGGAGTATACTTTATATGGTGTGTGCTCCCCGGAATAGTTAATATTGTACAATATCTGTTTTCCACGGATGCAATGAGGTTGTCGATAACATTTAAGGAATTCTCTTCTCAAAATCTAATATAGTATCAAAGTACCGAATACATCAAAAGTGGCATGCAATGCTTCGTTAGAGTGTGTTTTAGATATGCTCGATCGGATTTAAATAATGAGTGTATGCTGGCCAGTACATACGCTGTATTGTTTTGTTTTCAAACATATTCTGCACAAGTTGAGCTGTATTTAGCATGTATTAAATAAAAGAAATCGGCAATGATTACAACATAAAGTATGACACAAGATCTGAATATATCGTCTGCATAACCTTTGAGCTGTCAAAGTGCCATTTGAAGTAATTTACAAATCCATACATATTTATTCAGCAAATCATGCAAGCTAACATACGCCAATATGAACCCGATTACAAAATTTCACCAGAATAAGTTAATATATAAAAAATATACTAATGATAATTGAGAATATGACCTTATGATGAAATGTCTAGAAAAATGACTTTTTTTTTCACTCGGATAAAAAATTCATATCACATTTAAAACGGCACTTCCCTCTGTTAGTGGCCTTGGCGAGAGAGAGAAAAGCCTAGAGAAGGAACACTTTAACAAGTACTTTCGGGCAACCTACTTACTGTTTCATACAGGTCTTTATTCAATATTTACACAATTTATTTAATGCTAGGTGGGTATCTATCAGTTTTGTTGCATTTAAATCGCATGTTTTGCGGAGGAAATGCAGCATTATGAAATATTTAAAGTTGCTGTACCTAATAATTCCAAATTAATGGTAATTGAGATCGCTTTCCGTTAATTTCATCTTTTTAAATTTTAAATTTTTTAGAAACCATTCATTGAGACAATTGTATATTTTAAAAGTAACCTGAAGCAAAATTTCAAGATTTTGGGCTCAGCAGTAACAGAGAAATAGAAAATTTTTGAATGTTTTTTGTTTCTGCACTGTTTTTTATAGCGACATTTTTAGAAATTATTCTATTGCGAGAATTTACGTCATGATAAATACAGCCATGTCAATTTTCATGTTTATATTCCTAACAGTTCCATGTTCTTCGTTACTTAGATCATCTTTAGATCTTTTTCCGCTTTGTTTAGTCTTTCTATTTTTTAGAATTCGTTCTACAACGAGCATTTACATCTTATTAATTACTACCATGCCAAAGCTCTAGTTTCTAACCCCAACAGTATCCCAAAAATTTCAGTATTCCAAATAAATCATAGTTTAGAACCTTTCTAGAAATTTTTACGTTTATCCGTCAAATTGAACCTTTTAGAGAGCGTTCATTACGAGTTTTTGCATCTTAAAAGTAACTACAGCACCAAATTTAAAGTTTCTAACCCAATCAATATCGAAGAAATCACAATTTTAGAACTTTTTTGCTCCTGCAGCGATGTAGGTTCATGCACTGACATAAAATAGTCTTTTTTCGGAGCAGAGATGGCCACCAACATTTTTTTAAGTTGGCTATGTAGTTTCAGAGATAACACCTCACAAACGTACAAGCATTAATAATATTATATACTTTATAATATTAGCATTAGATGTACAGATACAAAAGCCATTTATCTGTTACAAGCTAAAGTGTCGGCGTTGCCCAGAATTTGAAGGATGTTTGTTCTGAAAAATCAATTTCAAAATTTAACATACAACACAAAACAAACATTAAAAAAAGCAGTCGAAATTTTGTTGAATGAATCATATAAAAACGCTATATAAAAATGTATAAATGTATATAACAGACGCAAAAGAATACAGCTATAAATGAACTTATTTCAATTTATAATTGGAGCAATAATGTTAAAATATGCCAATATTTCCCTAATCGGGGTTTATTATGCTTCAATACATTTTTCACTCTCATATGACGTTATACTATATCCACCATGCCCTTTATATTTCCAATATGACGTAATATTTTCCTCTTTCACGTGGGAACCTTGAAATAGAAAAGTTATGAAGTTTTATTCACTTTCATTTAAATTCGTCAAACCATTTATTTCATTTTCATATTTCACGTGAATATCTTGCAATAGAAAAGTTATGACGTAATATTCACCTTTTTTTTTAAATTCGGCTTACTATTTATTTCATTTTCATTTTTCACGTGGAAATCATGCAGTAGAAAATTAATTGTTGTAGTAATAATTTTATTGTGTTTTTTAATTGTTGGCAACTGCTATAACGAAAAATGCTTAAATTTGATAAGAAATTGCTGTTAAATTGGTGGTTTTTTATTAATTAAAAATTAACTATAAGTTATTTTGATTCCGAATTACTTTAGTTGTCTCGGCCATGTTTTAATACACATGTACGTATCTCTTCACAGTTTTGGCTTCCAAATTGTGGATTTTTTATAGAATTACAAACAGACAGATAGACAAATTTTCATTTTTATATATCTCTCTATTCTATGAAAAGTAACTAACGCTGTCACCGCCGCCGCCGGTTTTGAATTTTTTGTGACCGGAGGTCTTTCTTCGTTAATATTAAGAAAACTATTGCATACAAATATATGAAAATCGGTGGTATTATAGCGAAATGTTTGATCAACACACTAATGCATACAGTTTTCAAATCGAAGAATTATTTTAAGAGATATTTAAAGCTAAATTTGGACAAAATTGTTCCATTAAAAAAAATTTATAAGAGCAAAAGCTATACATGGGAATTTAATCATTTTTAGATCATTTTATTCAATAGAAGATCCCGGTCTGCAGATTTCATTAATTTTTTTTTTAATTGGACTCATTTTTTGAGGTTTTATTTCTATTTTAAATTCAAATATTCAGCATTT
Source organism: Maratus speciosus (assembly GCA_963932465.1). NCBI lineage: Eukaryota > Metazoa > Arthropoda > Arachnida > Araneae > Salticidae > Maratus > Maratus speciosus. The sequence continues at coordinate 26,529,131 of OZ010788.1, read as the reverse complement.
TGACAGATATTTTTTACATATTTTAGAAAATGGTATTAATTTAAACTGTTGCCAACTGTATAAACAGCGCAAACAATAATGTTTGCTTCAAATAAAAATATTTACACGTTACTATTATAAACAGAAAAAAACCTCCAAATTACAATTAAATAATTAGGTATAAAAAGCAGGCACTTATTGGAAATTACGCCATAAAAACTATATTTACATGTGAATTTTAAAAGGGAAAGGATATTGTAAAATAAATTCATTAACATGCGTTAGAACAAATTACGTCACATTACACTTATTATGCAAAATGAACAAAAAATAGTATTGCAAAACAGTTTAAATTTAAAAATTGCGCGAGACAAAATATTAGAGGTTAAATATTAGATTTTTTCAAAATTTTATTATTTGTCGTTTGATGTGAGGTGTTCAGCTATAAGTATGCAAATTTTTATGTTTCAACATAATTAGGGGCTGAGTTAGAAAAATTGCTTTAAATACACAAGTTAGAGCCCAGAGGGTTAAATATTAGACTTTTTCAAAATTCTATTATTTGCTGTTTGGTGTGAGGTGTTCAGCTATAAGTATGCAAAATTTCATGTCTCCAACTTAATTAGGGGCTGAGTTAGAAAAATTGCTTAAAATACACAAGTTAGAGCCCAGAGGGTTAAATAATAGACTTTTTCAAAATTTTATTATTCGTCGTTTGATGTGAGGTGTTCAGCTATAAGTATGAAAAATGTCATGTCTCCAACTTAATTAGGGGCTGAGTTAGAAAAATTGCTTAAAATACACTGGTTAGAGCCCAGAGGATTAAGTAATAGACTTTTTCAAAATTTTATTATTTGTCGTTAGATGTGAGGTGTTCAGCTATAAGTATGAAAAATGTCATGTCTCCAACTTAATTAGGGGCTGAGTTAGAAAAATTGCTTAAAATACAGAAGTTAGAGACCGGAGGGTTAAATATGACTTTTTCAAAATTTTATGATTTATCGTGTTATCGCAAGTTTTCAGCTATAAGTATGCAAACTTTCAATTCTCCAACTTAGTTAGGGGATGAGTTAGAAAAATTGCTTAAAATACATAAGTTAGAGCCCAGAGGGTTAAATATCAGACATTTTCCAAAATTTTATTATTTGTCGTTTGATGTGAGGATTTCAGCTATAAGTATGCGAAATTTCATGTCTCCAACTTAATTAGGGGCTGAGATAGAAAAATTGTTTAAAATACATAAGTTAGAGCCCAGAGGGTTAAATATTAGACTTTTTAAAAATTTTATTATTTGTCGTTTGATGTGAGGTGTTCAGCTATAAGTATGCAAAATGTCATGTCTCCAACTTAATTAGGGGCTGAGTTAGAAAAATTGCTTAAAATACAGAAGTTAGAGACCGGAGGGTTAAATATGACTTTTTCAAAATTTTATGATTTATCGTCTTATCGCAAGTGTTCAGCTATAAGTATGCAAACTTTCATGTCTCCAACTTAATTAGGGGCTGAGTTAGAAAAATTGCTTTAAATACACAAGTTAGAGCCTAAAGGGTTAAATATTAAGCCTTTTTCAAAATTTTATTATTTGTCGTTTGATATGAGATGTTCAGCTATAAGTATGCAAAATTTCATGTCTCCAACTTAATTAAATTAGGGGCTGTGTTAGAAAAATTGCTTAAAATACACAAGTTAGAACCCAGGGGGTTAAATATTACACTTTTTCAAAATTTTATTATTTGCCGTTTGATGTGTGGTTTTCAGCTATAAGTATGCAAATTTTCAAGTCTCCGACATATATAGTTTCTGAGAACGGGCTCTGTGACAGACGGACAAACAGACAGACAAAGGAGTGAGACAGGTAGGGTTTCGTTAGATGGACGAAACTCTAAAAACATGCTGCAGATGACTGTAACAACATCCTAAAATTACATTACCATCAGCGATCTACCAATCCCGAATTTAGTTTATATTCGTTTCATATATTCTTATTCTTTTGTGCGGCCCTGTAAAATAATTATCAATATTATATACAGTAAAACCTTTGAATAGCGGACACCCCGAGAATGCAGAATTTGTCCTGTATTTAGAGGTGACCGCTACTGAGAGTAAAACATGTACAGTTATTTAAGAGTTGGTAATCGAAAAAAATGTCCGCTAAATAGAGGTATCCGCTAATCGGGTGTGTCCGCTATGGAGGTTTTACCAGTAAAACTTCTGAATAGCGAACACCTCGGGAGGGCAGAATTTGTCCTCTATTTGGAGGTGTTCGCTACTGAGAATAAAAAATGTACAGTTATTTAAGGGTTGGTAATCGAAAAAATGCCCGCTAAATAGAGGTGTCCACTAATCGGGTTTGTCCGTTATGGAGGTTTTACTGCATAATAATATCATCCTTTACAAGAAAATTGCATGCTGTATGATAGACAGACAGACATCCAGAGAAAGATAACCTCCGGATCAATAAACACTCATGTCTTTTGTCTTAATCATCCACAATTGTATGTCATACAACATGCCAGATTTTATACAACAGGCTAAAAACGGTCACCGTGGTACGGAATACTGTATTATTATTTGTTTGCCCACCAAAACTGGTTGCCACGGGTTGTTGCAAGGTTTGTGATCACGTGGTCGAAACTGATCTATTCAATATTACTGCGTGCGTATTTTTTTTTATTTGCTCCATGTGTTCAAACCAGTTGTCTACGAAAACATCAGACGGTGAAAGTGACGCACACCAAATTTCTGTGACGTATGCAGATAAATTGTGCTTTTTTAAGAGTTTTTTCTATATAATTTTTAAACGGTTTGGAACTTATTTTTCATAGTAGGTGCATTCAGTAGGCGACCCTCATAGGTACCTTCTGGTGCAATCAGAAACGATATCCGACAAATATTTTTTGAGTTATGCTTGACGAAAGGTTTTTATTAGGCTTTTTTTTTAGTAGGACATGGCGTTAATATCCATCGTAGTAGTAAAGTGTCCGGACAGTAATATTTCGCTGAGTATTAGCCTTCGCTTCGCTCAGACAATTATTTTAATGACATCATTCAACCTTTTCATAAGTTCAGAAGATATTTTCTCGGGATACTGCGCATCTAATATAAAGAGCGAAATAGATGGTGCTATAATGCTTTGCCATTTGATTAATTTTTGCAAGGTCTCTTCCATCGTGACCCGTCATTACTTTCGCATCATCAGTGCATTCATATTCATATGTGTTTTACTATGTATTCATGCAAAAATATTTCGTCCCTTAATGTTTTTATTTTTAGTGATCTACAAACAATATGATCCTGATAGCTTTTTGAACCTCTTTCAGACTAACTTTAGTAAGGCACTTAATTATAATCGAGTTAATGTTTTCAAACACTGTTGTAATAGAGTCAATTCTAGTTGCTGGTGCCCGTTTCAAAAAAGTAAGTTAAGACTCTGAAATGCCCTGATCTCAACGGGATATTAGTATATACGTAACTAAGATAATACTAACAAAACTGCTAATCCAGTGACGTCAGTAGATTCATGCATTTGTAATGTAAATTTAGCACATTGGAAAAGACTGTTAAGTGTTCTTTTATGCAAAATGTCATATGGTTAATTGAAAAAAGAAATGACGTTATTTGACAAGGGAGTACTGGACACTAAATTGAGAACGTTTTCAGAAAGCAAATTCTTATATCAATTTTACAAGGTTTATTAAGTGTCTTTGCAATTATATGATCTACACGAACTCAAGTGACTCGTTAAACTACAAAATCAGGTAGGTGCCATCATAAGCTCCGACTTAACGGGGGCGACGGGGTCGAACCATGAAAGCTTTCATCACTAATTTTAGAACATTATTTTTATCCTAATTAATCACAGTTATTAAACAGGAAAAAATGAAAAATTAATTTAGTGGTAAAAATATATCTTACTGCCTATTTCGCCCCAGTGAAGCCTGCGAATATGTCCAGGACATCTCATATTTGTTTTAACAAGTTTGTGATTGTTTCTTTTGAAGCATGCATACTTTACTTTGCCTTTCATATTTCAAAAACTGAGGCGGTTTATCTTTCAAATCAGAAGGGTTTGTTTCGAAATGATGACGCAGCTGCACATGAAACGTGGAATAATTGGATAACACTACACCTCAAGTCACACTGAGATGAGGAGTTGAGAAATTCAAATATCCAAATTTTCCTTCAGAATACAATTTCTTGCTTTCTTATATTAAATCTACATTTTCTTCCATTTATCGCATTTTTTTATCCGAAAACTTAAAAATAGAGTCCTAGTAGAAATTAATATTTGCACCGGAAGATTTTAAAATAAAATACAATTTAGCGTACATATAATTTTTTTTGACAAAAGAAATTATGGCCAATTTTTTTCTTCCCATTCTGACCAGAAAATCAGAGTTACTTTTTACGACTGCTCTTTCATTGCGCTTTTCTTGCGCCTAACACTTCATTTATAATGGCTGTTTCATAATAATGGAAGCCATCAGCCCATCAGAAGAAAATAACTCGGTGAAAGCGGAAACTCGGATAATCGGGACTCTACTGTATATTTCATTTTAAAAATGATCTTTAGAATATTTTTGTTGGTGTTCAGATGGGAGTCATGACCCCCGTGACCTCCCCCTTGGATCCGCCATTGTAGACTACGTAGTTCAGTATTACATATTTTAAATTTTAAAATAAGTCGGCTATTAAAAAAGTAGTAAAATTCTCTTTGTAAATGTACTTTGCGGAAGAGGAACGGGGAGGCGCCAAAATCCGTTCTTGCCCCGGGTGCAAAAAAGGCTAGTTTCGGCCCTGGTAAAGAGTGCTGTGCTATTTGATATTTTTAAAGAACTTTTTAGTAAGATATGGAAGTAATATACAAAATGTGGGGGGTTATAATTTGTTTCACAGATATAAAAAGCTTTGTTAAAACTTACTATGTAAAAAGTTTACTTTCTTAAGAAAAATATAAAGAAATATTACTCTTTAAACCTTTTTATTTAAAATATAATAAAATTGTAAGCAAAAAAAAAAAAAAAAAAAAAAAAAAAAAAAATACTTTCAAATAAAATTTATTTGGGAAATTGCTGATTTTTTATTTTTTAAGAAATAATTTTTCATCATATAAGTTTTTAATCTATCAACATGTGACATAACACTAACATGTGACATAACATTTATTGCTACTTTAATATAAATGTTCAATTTTTAGTTGTATTGGGGTGGTATGATATTAGATTTACTGAATACAACTGTATAAAATACATTATTATTTCTCCCATTATTGAAAAGAAAGTTTTATTGTAATATACCCCCCCCCCCATTTATTGTTAATGCTGAATTTAGCAAATAGATGGCGATACCATGCAGAGAAGCATTTAATTATTGATGTATAACTAATCATGTACAAGCAACTTAAATTACTTCAAAAGCAGATTTTAATTATATTTTGTACCTTGAATTTTTTAATGCTAGGCAACGGTTTAATAATTTATTTAGCCAACTAAATTATTTAATTCCAGGTTTTATTTAGTTTAACTTTTTCTGTGAATACATGGGAAGTTTGCAAGGTATATATTTTTTTTTTGTTGTTGTTGCTGTTGTTGTGAAACTAAAAAATAATTTAAATATATTTTTAAAAATAAATTTACATGACAAATTTTGCATTTTATGCCCTTTTGATTTAAATAGATTGTTTAATAAACCTTTGTTTGAGCCCCTCTCCCTCCCCTAAAGATAAAAGTATAAAACATTTATTTGCATGCCAATTTATGCAACAGTACAAAAATTTAAAAAATTTACTTTTTTAAATTTTGAATGTATGACATTTTTTTTAAATCTCGTAGTCTTCCATTTACAGTTAGAATAACAGCACGTATTTAATATTATTATTATTATAAAGGTAATGGAAGAATTACGGCCTGTTTTTTTCTTTTTTTACTATAAGGGTAATGGAAAAAATAAAAACGCATAATTTAAATTTATGTACCGTAGAAAAACAGAAATTTATTTGTGTTAAAAATTGTAAATAAAAAGAAACTGTTGTAGATTGAGCAAATAGAAACTGCGTATTTTCTTTTCCTCATTATTAAATCTGAAAATTTTCAAAATTAAAATTCTCTCTCTGTAAACAAATGAATGCGTAAAAATGTGCTTTTATTTATATTGTATTTTATATGTATTTATTTATTATATGTATTTGATCTATCTATCAGTTTTAAAGTTCCCTTTACCGAATGCTTTTCGGTTTTAAAATATTCTTTTTTCCGTCTTATGTAAAAATTGGCTTTCGGCGGACCTTAAAAACATTTCCGTTTCCGCGTTAGGCAGATTCCGGCTTAAGGAGCACGTATTAATGTTATTTTCAATGGATTCGCCGGGACTTGAAAGTCTTTCCGCGGTAGGCAGATTTCCGGCTTACACAGAGTCCGCCTTAGACAGATTTTACAGTATTTTTATTGTCTGAAAAATTGTCACGAAATAGTGATAAGGGAACAAAGGCAAACTCTTAAAGAAAAAAATCAAAATAAATAAATATATTTTTATATAAACATAAAATCAAATTTACTTTGATAAAAAAAAAAAAAAAAAAAAAAAAAAAAAAAAATGCTTACTGCTTCAAAGAGGACAGACCTTGCAACCTGTGTATTGCGAGGCACGCACTTAACCGACTGAGCTACGGTAGGTTCGTAAACTTTCACTAAGCGTTGATTAAAAGAAATTAAGCGCATGAATACAGTAGACACATTTTTGGTGAAATTCCATAAATGATGGGAAAATATAGTCCGATTTTTCATGCTTATTATAAAACGAATAAGAGTCTTCCTGGAAACAAACATGGTCTTATTCGGTTCATCTAAAATAGATTCATATTATATATTAATTATAATAAGATTCGGAGGGAAAAAAAGTGAATTTAAAAGAAAATTAGAGTTTTCCCGGAAACAAATGTTATCTTATTCTCTTCACATAAAACAGATTCCTATTATATATCAATTTAAAGAAAATCGCCCGGACCGTTTTCCAGAAATGGAATACATGAACTTCTTCCATCGCAAGTAACTTTAAAAATGGGTTTCGAGATCTCAAAATATACTGCACGTAGAAATGTAAAAATTTCAGAATAGCATTAGACTGCAGAAATAAGACTGTTCTAAAAAAATCTGAATAATAAGAGCTATATTCGCCGAGTTATTGAAAGGCGGCTTTTCGCGTTTTCTTTGAAGTCGAGTTAGTTGTATATATGAGTTCTGCCATCTACGAATTCTACGATACGATACGATACGATTTTAGGCTTAAGGCTGCGTCACTGGAATACTATCGTCTTCCATGATATAGATTTGAATCCAGTAGCGCCAACTTTTGAAAAATATTGGATGGACTCAAAAATGTTTGCGTAAAGTAGCACAAAGAATTTTTTCCCTCTTAGTGCGTGTGTGTCGAGATATTGGCGAGGAAGGAGTAAATGACTAAAGATGATAATTCGAAGTCAAATCATGGTTTTTCTAAGTAAAATGTAAAATTTAAAAAAAATTATATTCTCATAAATTCTTTCTTAGAAATACATTAATATTTATTGTAAGCAGCATAAAAAAATGCTAACTATTGAAAGTGCAAAAAACTAAATATCAAGAAAAACGTACATTTTAGTCACCTAAGTGCTTTATTGATTCAAGACATTACAATAGATGAAAAAAGATACAGGAAATTTGTTTTTGAGAAAAATTTAATTACACATCCGCAGGAGGGGCTATCAGTGCTCCTATAAATCTAATGGATGTCATTACTATTTTTCAGAGAAAATTATTTTGAGAACTTCAATAAAACCAAATTTTATATCAGCGATTAAGTAAATAAATAAATGAATGAATGAATGACGAAATAAATGAATGAAAATTGGGTGGGCGGAGAGATCAAATTATTGGGTGGGCTCGTGCCCCATGGGCCCATATAAGTTGGCGCCACTGTTTGCATCTACCGGGTGTCCCAAAAAGGACTGACTGATTTTTAAATTCAATAACTTCCAAACGGTGACAGATATTAAAAAAATTCTTGCAGGAGGGTTATGCATAAAGTCAAAAGTTTTATTACAGAGATTTTCGATTTTAGTTCGAATTACAAACAATAGATGGCGCTGTAAGCAATAGTCGCTAAATACAGGCTCGATTTTTGGTCCTTTCTGTTGTTCCATGCAGAAAAAGGAGATGGAAATGTATTATCCGGGCCACGAAGTACCAAAAATCGAGCCTGAATTTAGCCTCTATTGATCGCAGTGCCATCTATTGTTTGTAATTCGAACTAAAATCGAAAATCACTGTAAAAAAACTTTTGACTTTATGCATAACCCTCCTGCAAGAATTTTTTTAATATCTGTCACCGTTTGGAAGTTACTGAATTTTAAAATCAGTCAGTCCTTTTTGGGACACCCGGTATAAACTACATGCATTCCAAAATTTAATTCAGTTTGGAAATACATGCCACAGTTGAAAATTCCCCTTCAGCAATTTCCTCTAATGAGGAGAATGGTACGTGAATTCTTTTGTGCAGGCCTGTATACGAGGTATGGAATTCTCCAAGACAAACGTTCAACCATACTGATAATATTAAATTTATTATGTTGCTTTGTTGTACTACTTTGTTATCTTACTATTTTAATTACGCCTTTTTAAGTGTGTTGCAGCCCACCTAACGTCGGAAACGCTTGTTTGCGGCCCGCGAGAAAAAAAAAGGTTGAGTATGGCTGTGTTAGAATGTGAGTTTATAACGTCATTAACACTTTCCAACTACAGTTTAACACGAAAACGCTTAACATGAAAAATCGGTTAACAGGAAATGATATAACGGTCCGGACACTATACTATGCAATTTAATACATTTTGTTTCTTTTAACACGAAACAAAAATAGCTTAACATGAAAAAAATTCGCTTTCGATCTAGTTAGTTTGAGTTGAAGTTGGTAAATTTTGTGTTAAAACCACTGAATTTTCGTGTTTTTTTGTAAATTAGCTTATGTTTTATGAGCACAATGGCTGAGAAACCGGTGCGAAAACAAACTACTATTTCTCTCCAAATGAAGATGAAGCTGCTTAATGTATAGTTGATGAAAAAGAAGGGCGAAAACAGAAATCTGCAAAGAGTTTGGCATTGCCAATTCTATTTTATTAACGATAATAAAAACAGGGATCCCATTACTTTAATGTTTGAGCGCGGTATGTTTAAGCCAGAGAGAAAACGTATGAGAACCGCTAAGCACGAAGATTTAGAGACAGCTTTGCTTATTTGATTCAAACGAGCTAGATCTCAGAATGCTGAAAAAGACATTTCAAAAAAAGATATTTTATTTTTTCACAAAAGACCAATATTTTTTTATTTGCTTTTTATCCTATAATGGATGCAACCTACTAGTAGTTTAACAGGAAATCGAAATAAAATTTGACGACGTCGAAAATATTTGTGAGTTTTGTTTTTAACGCCAAAAAAACAAAAAATTTTTAACGCCACTATTTCCGAACGATAAAGATTTCTATTGGAAATGTTGTAAAATTATGTCGCAAAGTTTGTTGTTTGGAAATAGTAGTGTAAAAAGTTTGTGTGCCAATTTTTTCCACGAGAAACGACCAGCCCTAAAAAGCAGTATTATTTATATAATAAGTATAGTAATATAAAAATTCAGAATTTCCAAATTCTAAAAAAATAATAATCAGGAGATTTTCTCTAATTATGCTACAGTCTTTTGTTCAATGCAAAAACTTTATTTTCTTTTAATTGTGGCAATATATAATGCAAACTTAATTTGGAAAAAAGTGTGATTAGTGTTGAAGCTTTTGAAATGTATAAAACACTGTAGCACAAATATAAGGAGTACATGTAAAAAGAACTTTTGACTAAAGAAACGGCATTTAAGATGATTTGATATAATTTAAATTGACTATAAATAACAGGACAGGTTTTATCTTACAATGAAAATATAGAAAAAAACAGCGAAGGTCTTAAATACTTTTTAAGTACATCTCAAGTAATTTAAAAAATATGGATTAATGATCATGTGCCTCTGGCCATACATAAAAGGTCGCCGGGCCACATGCGGCCCGCGGGACGCAGTTGAGTATGGCTGCTCTAACACATATAAAAATGTCTCCCTTCTCAATCTTTGACATTTTTTAATTAGGGAAACAATTGACCTTACCTGCTAAGGCTGTTCTCAAATCCAAAGGGTCAACTTTCTGACATAAGTTTTAATTCATTTTTGTTCGGAAGCGTATGCAACGAGAAGGTGTTGTTATTCAGAAACTATGTAATCGAACTGTTTTTTTCGTTTTCTTGTAAACGCAATAGATCTTTCAGAAAATACTCTTAAAGTTGGCATTTTGAACTGAACTTCCGAACGAAAGAAAAAAATCCAGTCAGTAAGGGGAGAAAAATGCCGTGTCACGTGGTCAAAATCGCTTATAATTCAATAGGTAATTGATTGATCCAAAAATGGAAAACACAGTTCAATTCCAAATCGCTTCCATGGTCAGGCTTTCCAATTTTATATCTTTCCGTTAAAAAATCAATTTGTAAATGTGTCAAAATGTTTTGCGCTTGTTGAGCAGAGCAGTTGAGAACAGCCTTAATCTCCTGAAAGTAAATAAATAGATAAGTATTACGGGCTAGAAAATGTTAATTCTCTCCTATTTAGTTTATGCCAAAAAAAGTCGCATTTATGCAATTTATTTTGCTTAAGCAAACGCCCTTTATGTTTATTTGATAGTCGAAATTCCTTTATCAGAGGAACCGACACAAACTATGTAGATTCTGGCAGAAGCGTACAAATTGTGTAACCCTATAAGAAATTTCTGGTCCATTAGGAAGAATGGTAAAAAAAAAAAGATTATTGCTATTCGAATGTAAAGTTTTTGATTAATAATAAGTAAAAACCGCAATTTTGTAATCTGTCATCTTTCTACAGAAGAATGAAAAACACAGCTTACGCGATTTCTTAAATTATGTGGGTCATTAAAATGAAAAGTAAGGAAAAAAATGATTTTATTTTTTTCACTGCTCAAAAGCCGGCTTATTCGGCCTTTAATTTTCTTCGCCAGTATACAATTCTACTTTGTAGATATTTATGTTGAAATATTTTTTTCTTTTAAATAACAACTTGAAATTAATTTATAAAACGCTGTATGATATTAAAACTGCTTCGGCAAAATATCAAAAACATTTTTTCATCCTACTTAAAAACTGCTTTTAGTTTAAAATAGGGGGGAGGATATGAATACGAATCTACAATAATTCGTCTCGAAGCATTTCGTCGTCTAATTAAATGCGGGAAAAAAAAAAAAAAAATGCAATTTTTTGAGTAGTTTCTTAGAAAAAGGTGCATTAGTATGAGCTATGTTTTCAATAATTTTTAGAACTGTTATTACCAGGGCACGATGATATATATCAACGGATATATATCTTGATATATATCATAATCTAGATCCGATATTTATTTTTAAAATATCGTGAAGTTTGATATTTTCAAACATTTGAGCATCAGGCGCATCATTTTCAGCATCAGGCGCGTATATTATGTTCTCAAGAACCCAATTTCTGAATTCGGATCCCGTGTGTGAATCAAAGCTGGAAACATAAAAAGTCAAGAATCATAATTAAATCATCAATCCTTTACGCACAATTAGAGGTATGGTTATTTGATGTTGGTTACATGTTCCCAACCATAAGGACGGGTAGAATTTTGAAAGCAGGGAGGTGTCACTGTTACATTATACAATTTTTTAAAAATCTTCTGCCACGAACAGTCGTGTTTACGAGTTTTATTGTTTTGGCATACATTAGCTAAAAAACACGCCAAAATTTCACCAAAAAAAGTAAAAATAAGACACATTTCGGCGAAAATGAAAAACCCCAGTAAAATAAATCTGATGACATATTTATTATTATTTCATCAAATAATCTAACAACATTTTCAATAAATCATTAAATGATTTAGATCAAGAGTAATAAAACAGATTCTGTAACCGACTGACACCTTAAATTATCTTTTTGATTTATGAAATGATTTTCTTAAAAGGAAACAAGTTATCTATGACTACTGCATAACGTATGTGAAATACTCTATTTATGAGATGCAAAATTAATATTATCATGTAAAGTAATCTAAAGAATAATATATCACCGGGAAATCAAATGCATTTATGTACCAAATATGTAACGGTTTGCTAAATAATTTATAATCATATATCTGCCTTTTATTAAGATTTATAAAAGAAAATACTAAAAGAAAGAATGTTTAATGATATGAAATGGGTTCTTTTTCAGAAGAAAATGAGTGTCTGATTAAAATAGCTATGTGGCTTACTAATTAATGTTTCTTACAGAATATGACAATTTTATATGTGATTGACATCACAAGTATTAAATATTTATATTTATATTTATTTCTATAATATAATTCTCCTTAGTTTTTAAAAATAAAATATTACTCTTTTGAAATAATTATTGAACTCAAACTGCAAATTTTTATTTTTATGTGGCAATACACTATTTATGAGGAGAAATGAAAAAGTAAATTTTATCTTCCCACAAGAAACTGACTGTTCCATCATTAATGAACGAGACATAATTGCAAAGCTACATCCACCAAATTTAATTTGCGGCAATAATCGGGCACAAGCATATTTTTCATTTGATTTGGATTTTACAAAGTATGATATAACATAAAATAAATGTTGTGATTTACAATAAACTTTAGGAATGTAAATGTCCCACGGTCTTTGTCATTTTTTGATCACATTGTTTAAAATTAACTATGAATTTTCATTTTAAAAACATAGGGAGGGATGGGACATTTTTCCTGTTAATTTAATATGTTTATTAACCAAAAATTTTAATTATTATCATCATATTTATATATTTTTAAAAATGTTAAAATGCTTCAAGATGTTATTCCGAAAATTTCCATTTTGTACTAGCGAAACATAATTTGTAAAAAGTATTTTTGTTAGAATTGTCCCACCCCTCCCTAATCTCCCTTACATTATATAATTAAAACTTTGTTTTAAAATAGTCGGATGTACCAGTCCAATCGCAAAACTTTCTTCTATCTCATACATGTTAATACTTCAAAATTCGCTATCACACTGCCAAAATTAAATGGCAATCTATGCCCATCATGAGATGTGGTGTGGTGTTGTTTATGACTGCCAATTATCAACACGAGGTATATGGGCCCAAAGGGGGGAGGTGCCCTCCGTGGGGGTCTTTCAAAGGGAACCTAACGCAATTTAATTTACGCAAGTAAATCCAAGGTTCGAAGAAAACCACGGAAAACTCCGAACGATTAGGGCGACGGGCGCGATTTGGTTCGAACCCAGCACCGCTCCCGTTTACCAGCTTCGAGGGCAGAACCTCTCGGCCACTGGTGGGGCGCCCATCATGAGGATTCTAAAGATATAAAATTCTGTGCATTAGTTTTTGAGATATGACTATCGCTGAAATAGTGTAAATCCAGCAAAATGCAACCTAGCAGCGCCACCTATTGGATGATTTGCTCCAAAACCTAATCAGCAACAACTTATGTCAACGTCTGACTGAATCTGAAGTTTAGGGGAAATCCGTACATTAGTTTTTGAGATAGAGCTATTTCAAAAATCATGAAAATTCCAGCATAGCAGCGCCACTTATTGGGTGATTAACACCAAAATCTAATCAGCAACAACTTGTGTCAACGTCTAACTAAATCTGAAGTTAAGTGAAAATTCGTGCATTAGTTCTTGAGATAGAGTTATTGCGGGAATCGTGAAAAATGCAGCACAGCAGCGCCACCTATCGTGAGATTTACACCAACACGCAATCAGCACCAACTCATATCATGGACTAACAGAATCTGAAGTTTGGTTAAAATCAGTCCATTAGTCCTTGAGCTATTGCGGAAATCGTGTAAATCCTTCAAAATGCAGCATAGCAGCGCCACCTGTCGGGCGATTTACACCAAAACGTAATAAGCACCAAGTCATATCAAGGACTAACTGAATCTGAAGTTTGGCGAAAATCCGCGCATTAGTTCTTGAGATAGAACTATTGCAGAAATCGTGAAAAATGTAGCATAATAGCGCCACCTGTCGAGCGATTTACACCAAAAACTAATCAGCACCCATTTATATTAATTTCTAAAACCCATTTATATTATACCCATTTATATAAATTTTTATTAAATTCCGTGCATTAGTTCTTGAGATAGAGCGCCCACAAAATTTGTGTCAGATGCAGACAGAACAGACATTTTGTAAAAACATGTTTTACGGAATCTCTAACCCCTAAAACTTGTAAATCCGTCGAAAACCGGAAGTCTAAAATTTTTACGAATGCAATACTTTCTTCTTGTAAAGATAGAAGAAAGTAAAAATAGAGAGAAATATATCATAAAGCACATAAGGTAGGAGTTGGGCTGAAAATGGAGAATCTCCTGTCAAAATCGGTAGAATGGACTATCATTCCATTTCACTGGTGAAAATTGTTAGAATAATTATAGAGGAAAAAAAAAGAGGGGGGGGGGGAAATATGCATCAAACATAGATTAAGAAACATTTTCCAACATATTAAGGGTAATGAAACAAAACCTCACCGCTTAATTAGGTGAAAGGAAATGTCTAAATGGTGAAAGGAAATATTAGGTGAAAGGAAATGTCCCGTCAAAAATGAAGTAATATGAATGATAAATCTTCAAAACAACATTTACAAAATAATTTTCTCATCAAAAAAAAAAAAAAGATGCCTCATGCATTTTGTTAATCAAAAAGTATTATTCTTTCATTTTTGATGGTTAGAACAAATATATTATGTAAACTACAGTTTAAAATCATATTTTAAATTTTTCAGCATGGAACAGGAAAAGATCAAAGTTGCATTGCATTTGTAACATATGTAATAGTAAACAATCGTAAAATTCAAAGTTATTATAAACAATTAAATATTTTCTCTACTAACTTTAATTATCCTTATTTAGTTCTTATACCCAAATTTCATAAGAAAACAATTAAATTTAGGAGTGTAACTATTGGAAGTAATACATATAATAATATAGCCAATAAACTTCTGTTAAAAATTATCAATCAAATATATATACTGGCAACAACCACTGATAATACACACTGTATAAAAAAATAGCTATCAACTGGTCAAATATTATGAAAAATTTTAAATGTGTAAACAATATAGCGACATATGATTTCAAAGATCTTTTTAATAATATAGATTTATTAGATCTACATAATATTATAAATGCATTATTTAAAAAGTATCATCATAAACTGGATTTACCATTTAATATATATATGGCTTATTTTGAAACTCTAACAAATTTCATTATCTATAATAACTATATTTTCCAAGATAACACATTATATTTACAGAAGGTCGGTATACCACAAGGTGAATGTACATCCAGTTTATTATCTGACTTATATCACTATTAACGTACTTTTACTAACAGTAATCTACATTTATATCGTTATATTGCTGACATAATTTTAATTGCCACTGATCAAACTAATATTTCTCAATTTCCAGTAGGTTATCCTACTAATTTAGAATTAACGGAAAACCTACTCTCTAACAATACAATTAACTTTTTGGATCTTAAAATTACAATAAAAGAAAACAAACAGTAACTGATCTATATGACAAACGTAAAGAATTTAAATTCAAAATTAATACATTTACTAATTTTAAATATTGTCTTCATAATTCTGTATAGCGTAATATAATCCTTAATCATTTATATAGAATAGAGAGTTTATGTTCTTCTCATCTAATTAACAACAATATTAAAAAACTAATTCATGATTTTGGCTTTCCAAAAAAATTCATATATTCTTTAATATATAATTAGTACTTAAATGAACTTAAAAAACAAATTAACACATGCTTAAAAAAATTTCAAAAAAATATGCATAATAAGAAAATAATTATAAAAAATTAAAAATTGGAAAATAATAATAAAAAGTTATTATAGGACGTTTGGGTGGGTAGATCTTTGAGTACGGAGGAGGGTGGTGTTGTCTAAATAATACGCAATGGTTAATTTATTTTTTAAAAATAGGACATTTGATTTATAACTACGTTGTTAATACACATTTTATAATGGATGTTGATTCGATACTTTTATATGTATAATGGTGTAGTTATACTTATATATATATCAATTCATTTTAAATTTATTCATATTCATTAATATTTAATAATGTTAACGATTAACTTGTATTTAAATTTTAGCCTACTCAGGACAATATCATATTGATTTCTAATACAAAGTATACTATCTTAAATGAGAATAATATGCATATTTTAATAAATTTATTATTTATTCTTCCCTCTCTCCTTAAATTATGTGTATTTATTTTTTAAGAAAGTTTGTAGACACATTAAATTTAACTTATTAATTTCAAAATTTAATTATTATTAATATTAATCCCTTAGCATCTTAATTTTAATTTTTATATTTAATTATAAATTAATTTAAGTGATGATGCAATGTTGTCACAGGAATTTAAATTATGATATGTTATAGTGAGGTACACATATTTATGTGAAACATTAATAATCATCATTTTCAGCATTTTACATATACTAATTTTGATTTACTATATCAATTAGTAATTTTTTATAATACAATTGTATATACTTATTAACATATTTTTAATTATTATTTAATTATCATATATCTATCCTTAAACAGTATTTGCTTTAAAACTTAATCCATTAATAGTTATTAATAGTTTTTATTATATAATAGTTTTTATTTTACTAATAAGTCAATAGATGGCAGCACCACACTGACTCATATGAATACATGGAGCTGTTCATTCTCATTTCTAAATTAGCTATAGAGGGCGCTGGTTATATATAATGGAAGTTTGCTTGGCTATGCTGTATATTGTTGATCTTTGGTCTACCATTATATAAAAAACATTTTTGGCAGCATATGCTGGTGATCTCCAATGAGTGTATTTGTTATGCCTACTGCTAAGACAGTATGGATTTTAATTTGGTAATTAGTTTATTTATTTTTCCTCTATCCTTTTTAATCTTGTTTTATTTTGAACTTAATTGGTGTTCAATGGTTTATTTCTATGTTTTATGTGTGTGGTAGCCCCCAAATTCAGATTCTTTAGCTAATTTGTGATAATATGAAGATGAAACCACACATTTTATTTGTGGAACTTGAGGCATTTCAGACCCGATGATTCTGTCTAAGTTCTACAAATTTCCATTATTCCTTTTCAGTTATTCAATTCCTGCTGTAACAAGTAACATGCAATTGTTAAATTCAAAAGCGCAAACAGAAATGGAAAACGCGCTTCCTGCAATTTTTCTTCAAGGACAGTAATGTAACCAATTTCTTTTGTGTGCCCCTGTAAATGAACTATTAATGCTACTCACTTCCTATTCAATACCGAACATGCCGTGGTAAACATCATTAACATATGTCAACTGCATGAGAATCCGAGTATATTTGCGCGAGGTAGAGTGGGGACAGACAGACGGACAGACTACCGAATTTATAAATACTTTTTAACTTTGTTGGAAAGTGTTAAAAAACGTAAAAATGGAGGATTTTATCTGATAATGATTTTTATCCATATTAAATAACAAATTTTGATGAAATAATGTGACAACGTTATCTGAAACATTACATACGGTATCCTTATGTCAGAAGTCGGAAATATTAGTTTGAAAAAATTAAATTCAGTTACTCTCAAATAAAACAGCACTTTTACGATCAGTGCACAGCACATCTCATGATGGTATTGGGAAGCGAATAACGGGATAAGCGATAATCATCAAGGTGTTATAAACAGGTTTCTAATCACCACTGAAGCTGTTTGCTACTCTTTAACAAGGAGAACATCTCATTTATGCAGACATCTCAATGCTACTAATTAAAGGTCAGACTCGATGCGAATAATAAATTGAAGAATGAATTAAAAAGCTATTATTAAGTCAACTTAAAAAAAAAAAAAATAGTATATTTCTTTCAAATCAAATTAAACGAGAACGAAAATTGTACATCAGGCATAGTTTATGAAACACTTTCCGATAGTAACAGAATACTATTAAAACATTTCATTTTTTAATACAATGAAATGAGATTTCTAAATACAGTAGAGTCTGGATTATCCGAGTTACTCGACCAACCTCGGATAAGCATAAAACTTGGATAAACCGGATTGACACAAATCGTCACCTACTAAGCAGATGAAATATAATTTTTCACTTAATTCATTCATTTTTATGGTACTAGTAATACTTCTTTGATGTACATTTCCGTTACTTTTAAGAAAAACGGGGAATGAAATTGTTTATTTGAAAAGGCCCTTGGTAGTTTTTTGCTCGTTGAATGTGAATTTTGCTGCAGTTTTTTTTTTCCCCTGCTGTAGTATTACGCTACTGCATAGCTACCAATTTCCAAGATTTTTTCTTACCACTAAAACTTATCAGTAAATTTTGCTTAATTCAATCGCCGAAATCTAACAATTGCCAAAGATTAGGGCAAAAATTTGTATTAAACTTTAGAGGTAACAAAACCGTACAAATTAGTAGCTATGTGATTCTATTAGTGTCATAAAAATTGCAGGTGTAGCCCCTTCTTTCTGCTCAAAGTATTAAATAGTTTTTTTCAATCCAACTTATACCTTTGGAATGGATCATTTTCTTCTAATGGACTTATCGATTCCATTATTATGAAACAGCCATTATAAATGAAGTTTTAAGTGAAGATGAAAGAGCAGTCGTAAAAAGTTAGAACTCTGATTTTCTGGTCAGAATGGGGAAAAAAATGGCCATATTTTTTTTTCCCCAAAAAAATTCCCCTTCGGTAGTTTCCGCTAATAAGGAGAATGGTACGGGAATTCTTTTGTGCAGTCCTGTATACGAGGTATAGAATTTATACACAACAAGTAACATGCAAAAAGTGAGTGAAATTTAAAAGCGCATAGCGAAATTGAAAGCGCACTTTAAGCGTTATTGCTCAAAGGCAGTATTGTAACTTATTTCCATTGTGTGTCCCTGTAAATGAACGACAAATGCTATGAACGCCCTATCCTATAGTAATCATCCCGTAGCGAAATTTAGTGATTTATACCAATTTCAATACATTTGAAATAGCGTAATTCCATTAAAATACACTGCAAGCGATTTCCTCCCATTGACCCTAATGTAACGGAATTCTTTTGAGTGCCCCTGTAAACGAACTATTAACCTTGTTGTTCTCCTTGGATCTATATGATCCGAAATGAAATTTAATTGCTCACAACTTTTTTACTAAAATTTGTTTCTGCTCGAAATTTGTCGAGTTTGTTGTTAAATACCTAACATTTTGAGCCATAATAGTTTTGAGCAAAAAGAAGTTTTAGTGAAACCCAGCTAAAAATGAACTGCAGAAATTCTACAAAAAAAAAAAAAAAAAAAAAAAAAAAAAACCGCAGTTGGAAAACTGCGGTGATGTGGCCAATTTCACTACAGATTTTTTGCGGTCAATACAACTCCAAAATTACTGCAGTTTATTAACTGCAGTAATTTCGCAGTTGTATTGACCACAAAAATTCTACAGAAAATTTATAGTTATACCAATATTAAAAATTCTGCAGCAATTTCGCAGTTGCATTGACCGCAAAAATTCTGTAGTGGAATCGGCCAAATCACCGCAGTTTTTTTTTTTTTTCTGGTAGTTATATCGATCTCAAAAATGTTGTTTTTTTTTTACTGAGCATCATTTCAAACCTGGTTTCTATAACATGATATGCTCTGGAGTGAAAAATTTGTTGAAATAGAAAAATCCTAAGTAAAAAATCTAAACATTTCTAAAATGCTTAAGTTTATTATGTGGCATATGTTTACTTTATGAAAGCAATTGTCGTTGGAACTGTGTAAGTAGAGAGTTAGTTGTCTGTCAAAATGCACGCGTTGCGATTGGGGAGAATTTTGAGGCTGCCGAATTCACGGGTGGCGAGTGTGGCTGCTTGGTGAGTATCATA
Organism: Maratus speciosus; assembly: GCA_963932465.1. Classification (NCBI taxonomy): domain Eukaryota; kingdom Metazoa; phylum Arthropoda; class Arachnida; order Araneae; family Salticidae; genus Maratus; species Maratus speciosus. The sequence goes on along the minus strand of OZ010788.1, from coordinate 26,509,143 downwards.
AACATTACCAATTTCAGGTATCTAGCTTGTTCTAGGATTGTGAGGTAATTTTTCTTCAGGAACAGGAAAATTTTAATTCATGAATAGGCATGCCATACAAACGTATCTAATGAAAAAAAAAAATCCCTTAATGGTATAGAGGTTTTTACTAGTCAATCTCGTTTAATAGGAACCTACTTAATAAGAATTACTTTTAACACAAATGTTCTGTCAATCTCAGTAAAAGCGAATACAAAGATCATTTAGTTACTAAGGTTATGAGTAATTAAATTTTATTTTGGGTCATATAGACAAACCCAAGGAGAACAGCAGGGATAATGCTAGACACTTCATATTTAATACCGAACATGCCATGATAAACATCATTAACATATATCAATGAAAATCCGAATATATTTACGCGAGTTAGAGCGTGGAGATAGACAAAACGAATTCATAAACACTTTTCAACTACGTTAGAAAGTGTTACAAATGTTTCTTCTATTTAGTTTAGAAGCACTCTATTGAGATTTGATAAGAAAAAAAAAAAAAAAAAAAAAAAAAAAAAAAAAAAAAAAACAAGAAAGAAAAAATCATGCGTCAAGCATAGATTATGAAACAATTTCCGACCCATTCAGAATAATGTAACAAAACTGAACCGTTTAAAAAATTAAAATATATCTAATTCAGCCATATGGAAACGCATAACCCATTTCAAAACAAAATTTCAGCTGTTCCCATCTTAGAATCGGAAAATTATCCAAATTTTTTCAGCAGCCTTGTATAGGATATATAGATTTGTATCTATTAACTACACGCATGCCAAAATTTAGTTCACTTAAGAAATACATATACTTTAGTTGAAAATTCCCCTTCAGCAATTTCCTCTAATAAGGAGAATGGTACGTGAATACTTTTGTGCAGCCCTGTGGTGTAGCTAAATTTATATATAGCGAGCAACATGCAAAAAGTTCATTACATTTAAAAGCGCATACTGAATTTTAAACCATATACTCCAGGAATTATTACTCAAAGACAGTACTATAACCGATTTCTTTTGTGTGTGCTGTAAATGAATAAAACATGTTGTGAATGCCCTGTGTCGCTTACAAGTAGAGACTCGATAAAATGATATCTACCCGATAAAACTTTACCGTCATAAAAATCAGCGCGTGAAAATAATTTCTTTACTTAGAAGGAAAACGAAAATCATTTTAGGTAAAAATCAACAACATTTTATTTCCGCTTTCGTGCCGAGAAGTATTTCGACACATCTTCAACGCACGCTCATAATTTACAGACTGCCACAGAGAGAGGGCGCGGGGGGGGGGAACATATTCTCTTTTCATTTAATCATGCACATCTCTGCATTGTGCCGCCCTCTGTCCGTGAATATTAATAAACATTAATCAAATTCACGACAACCTCCCACCTTGAGTTTTCGTCAGACAAACTCAACAATGGGTACAACAAAATGCTACATCAAATAAAATGTGACCAATACTTACAGTACACAGCCAAAACATAGAATTCTAACATTACTTTTTTCAAAACAGGCAAATAAACATTTTCTTCTGCAAAATTCAAATAAAATTAAACATATTATTACAGATTCAAATTAACACAATGAAACATATGAAATATACTAAAAAATAAAAATAAGGTCTACACTAAATAATAAAAATGAAGGAAAATGTCTATTCAGTTCAAAGATATTTAAAGTTTGTAGCGAATTGGAACAGTCACTTTTCTGCCACTTCTTGTTCGCACCACTGGATCATTAGATAGTTCTTTTGGGATCTCTAAATTATACAGTTTTTGCACAGGTCTTAAAAGTTCACCACTTTCAGTTTTTATCCGTGCAACTCTTGGATGACCATCTTTTCCAGTAATAAGTTCTTGCACACGGGCTAAAGTCCAATATGCACGTTTTTTATCAGATTCTATGAGTACTACATCACCAATGGTTAGTTGCTTGATTGACTCATTCTTTTGTATAGAACTTTGTTGGCGTAATTGCCCTAAGTACTCAATAGGGAATCGTTTTCGAAGGTGTTCTCGAACGTTTTGCCTATACTTAACTCTTTTATTTAATTCTTGTGCGTCAATTGCATCAAAATCTACCACATCTGAAGATCTTATTTCCTGTAGGAACATTGATGGTGTTAACGGTGCTAGATCGTTCACATCTTCTGTAACATACGTTAATGGTCTAGCATTCACAACTTGTTCACAATCACAAAGAATAGTGATCAGTTTTTCATAAGATAATGAAGCTCTACCTAGGACTTTTCTCAAGATGCGTTTCACCATTTGTATCAATCGCTCCCACCAACCACCCCACCAGGCAGCGGTAGGCAGGTTGAATTTCCAGCGAATCTTTTGTGTTGCTGCTACGGCAGAGATTTGCTCCCAATGTATTTCTGAAAAGGCTTTGTCTGCACCGACGAAATTTCGGCCGTTGTCAGAATACACTGTGGTTGGTCTTCCTCTTCGGGCTATAAAACGCCTGAAAGACTGGAGAAAAGCATCAGTTGACAATGATGTCACTAATTCTAAGTGTATGGCCCTATACACCGCACAAGTGCACAGCACAATCCATGCTTTTTTCTCATTCCTTAGATATAACGGGCCGGCTAAATCAACTCCAGTTATTTGGAACACTGCAGCGTCTTGAACTCTATCGGCTGGTAATGCAATAGGAATTGACTCTGTCTTCTGAGCACTAAATCTTCTGCATCGCACACATTTCTGAACTACTGCTCGAATAGTTTTCCTGGCTTTCAGGATCCAGTAGTCTTCTCGTAACGATGTCATCAAAAGAGCCACTCCAGCATGTAAAAGCTCTTGGTGTTTCCAGGAGATCAGTCGGTGGACTACAGGATGGTCAGAAGGCAAAAGAACTGGATACTTAAAATTGATAGTATCTTCTCTATAAATAACTTGCGTCTTCACTCTTATGATACCATCTTCATCTAGAATTGGTCTTAAACTACGAATCTTCTGATTACTCTTCTCATCGAATCTGTCTCTCTGGATCAAAATCACCAATCTTCTTTCAGCTTGTTCTAGTTCAAAACACGTAAGTTCAGACACTTCTTTTGAATTCGGTTTTCTTGCATTGTTTATGAATCTTAGGATCCAAGCGATCAATCTTATGATTTTCTAGTATGATGAAAACCGTCGATAATACCAATCATCAGATTTTATGTTCTTGTTCATTGCTGAAATGACACTCTTCCGTTTTTCAGCATTAATAACTTCTTCATCTGGAGCTTCGACACTTTGAGGCCAAGTAAATTCTGGTTCAGCCAACCAGGCTGGTCCCTCCCACCATCTTAGCTGTAAGAATTGTTCTGCGGAACAACCTCTAGAAGGGAGATCAGCCGGGTTAAATTTTCCTGAAATGTGTCGCCATTGGTCCTTTTGAGTTAAGGATCTGATTTCTTCTACACGGTTCCAAACGAATGTTCCCCATCTTTCGTCGCGTTTTATCCAGCTTAAAGCGGTGGTTGCGTCAGACCAATAAAATATCTTCAAATTTGGAATTCGTAAATCAGATATGACCCGACTTCCCAACCTGGCCCCAATGCAACATGCTAACAGCTCTAAACGTGGTACAGTTAGGTTCTTAAGGGGTGCTACTCTTGCGCGTGACTGTATAAAAGTCACCAGAATTTTATCTTTGGTCTTTACTCTCAGAAAAATGCAAGTAGCATATGCATGTTTACTGCTGTCACAAAATATGTGAAGACCTACATCATCACGTTCATAATTATCAAAATTCATCCAGCGCTGTAATTTGATGTCAGAAATCAGTTTCATTCCCTGCACCCACTTTAAAAATTGTTTAGCTAAATTTGCTGGCATTAACTCATCCCACTTAATTTTTAACTTCCAGCATTCTTGTAGAATAAGTTTAGGGAGCAAAGTCACAGGTGAGGTAAATCCAAGAGGATCAAAAACCTTCTGAGCCAATGAGAGTAGAGCTCGTTTTATAGGAACAATTTGTTCTTCCTCAATAGGGCCGATTTTGCAAGATAGGGTATCGTTTTCCAGATCCCAGTTTAAACCTAATACTGGTGTCATCTTTACTATTGAAGTTTCAGAAATAATTGGAATGGGATAATTTGACAGCCATCCCCTTAGATTAAATTTTGCAGAGGACAGTAACATTTGAGACTCAAATATAAACTTGTTTAATTCTTCAACTGTATTGAAACTGTAAACACAATTGTCCACATACATAGATTCATTCAAAGTCTCTGCTGTAGAAGCAAAGTCATCAGGCGCACTTTCTAAGTGATGTTTCAATGTAGCCGCTAGTAAAAACGGGCTGCAATTGATCCCAAAAACTACACGTTTATGTCTATAAATTATATCATTTTCCCATAGAAATCGCAGAAAGTCTCTATCCTTTTCTTTAATACCAATTTGTAGAAATGCCTTCTCTATATCAGATACTGCACCAATAGGAAATTTCCGAAAACGGTGCAAAATTGAAGGAATCATTTCAATCATATTTAATCCCTTATCCAGGCAATCATTTAGAGAGGGGGAGCCTTTAACATGAGCCGAAGCGTCAAAAACTGGTCTAACTTTAGTAGTTTCACTCGATTCTTTAAATACAGGCCTGTGTGGCAAATAATGTACTTTAGTTTGTTTATTATCAACCACCCTTTCAATTATTCCTGCATTTATCCATGAATCAAATACTTCGCTATAAACCTCAGTTTTATTCAAATTTGATAACTTTTTCTTTGTTGTGGCAAGCCGTTTTTCGGCCAATTCTCTGTTACTAGGTAAGCGAGCATTATCTAGCACCCAAGGCAATGCTACTTCGTACCTCCCTTCTGAATCTCTTCTTATGTTATTCTTAAAATGCTGCATAGTTTCTTCATGAATCTCAGATTTAGTTTTAGATTCTACTGGATCAGTTATACCGATAATATCCAGTTTCCACAAATCAGCAACGGAACTATCGTTCCAAAGTGATGAAATAACCATAAGAGAATCATTTGTTTCAGATTTAACACCTGGAATTTTTCCCATTAGAGTCCATCCCAAATGGGTTTTTACAGCAACCGGACCACTTTTCAAAATTTTAATATTTCCGGTGAGTAATTTTCCCGCCACATCAGAACCAATTAATAATTTAATTTCATTTTCGGTTTTACATACACTATTTTCTACATCAGAAATCTTAATAGCACATTTATTCAGTTCTGATAACCAAGGCCCATTTGGCACTTTTTTTATTTTAGAACAAGTAACAGGAACACCTAAAACATGCATATCACATTTATAACTATTATCCATACTACTCAAGTGAATTCTATATTTACTATGCTTTGTTTCATTTGTTTCAACTCCACCAAATAATTTGTGAATTAAATTAATTTCACCAATACTTTTATAATTCAAATACTTAATTACATCTTCTGATAAATACGAACGTTCTGATCCAGTGTCGATAACTCCACGCACTATTTTCTCTTTACCATCGTGCTTTACACGTACATTCAAAGTTTGGAGTAACACAGTTGGATCCGAACCTTGAGTAGTTAAAACAGTATTACTACTCCCTGACTCATGTTTGCGACTTTCAAACGCCGCATTACCTTCTTCATTAAAAACATTTTGACATAATATAAAATTATGTTTTTTCCCACAATTTGTACATTTAATTTTAGCTCTACAGTTGCGTGAAATGTGATTCTTCTTCAAGCAAAGGAAACAAGCCCCCTTTTTCAAAATTAAACTACGTTTTTCATCAAAAGAAAGCGAATTAGCTTTAAAACATTTTTCTGATAAGTGACACTTGTCACAAAATATACATGTGTCCTCACACTTTTTGACTAAATTTTTATCCTTAGACTTATCACTTATAAACAAATCATTAGCAGTTGGCACAGAATTGCTTTCATTGTTTAATTTATTAAATTTCTTAGTGTTATCAAAGCCAAGACTAGAACGCGCTAAAAGAACACGTTCTTCTGAAATTACTTCGTTTTTCAAAAAGTCAAGAATAGAATTTAATTCACTCTTACCTTGAGCCGTCTTCTCACGCTGTCTTTCCCATATACGCAACACATCATGAGGCAAGCAGGATTCCACAAGGGGAAAAAGAATACTGGCGTACTTGTCTTCTGTAACGCCTAGAGATTCCAAAGACCTAAGTTTTGTCTCTAGGTTATCATATAAAGATGATAAATTAAATTCTCTTTTTGATGCTCTGTTATTGGTCAACACTAGTTGTAATAAGTCTCTCACGTATATTTGGATTAGTGTGTCTTCTCTTCCAAATCGTTCTTTAAGATGCTGAATTACTTTCGGATAGTTGTCCGCGGAAACCGGATAACTATTCACGATTTGTGAGGCTTTAGATTTCGGCGTTATCGCCTGTAGAAGATAAACAAACTTTGAATGGTCATCTAAAACGTTATCCTCATGGATTTTTCTAAAAGAGTTCCAAAAATTCAACCATAGTCTTGCATCGCCATCAAACGGCTGTAGGTTTATTTCGGGTAGGCGAAGAGGTCGGGACGTCGTTCTTTCACCATCTATAAAATTCTGTAAACGCTGTTCTTCGATAGGCTTAGTAAAAATTTGCTTCACCTTTTGCTTTATTGCAATCCATTTTTCCGTATACTCTTCACAAGCTTCAAATTCTTTAGAGTAATCTTTTTCAACAGCATTGTTATTTAACATAAAATTTAATATTTCTTCATCCACCGCACGCAGTCTAACACTTTTGTCTTCTAGCTGATTTAAAGCTTGCTCAATCAAATTTATATCAGGGCTTGAATTATTTAAAGCATCATTTAATGCATTATGAGACTTCGTAAATGCGCTTCTAAGAGGAGTTCTCTTTATTTTTAACGCATCCATAATTTGTGTTTTAAAAAGTTCCGGTTTGAATCAAAACTAATTAATTACTTCACGCGTCCCTGTTCGGGCGCCAAATGTCGCTTACAAGTAGCGACTCGATAAAATGATATCTACCCGATAAAACTTTACCGTCATAAAAATCAGCGCGTGAAAATAATTTCTTTACTTAGAAGGAAAACGAAAATCATTTTAGGTAAAAATCAACAACATTTTATTTCCGCTTTCGTGCCGAGAAGTATTTCGACACATCTTCAACGCACGCTCATAATTTACAGACTGCCACAGAGAGAGGGCGCGGGGGGGAAACATATTCTCTTTTCATTTAATCATGCACATCTCTGCATTGTGCCGCCCTCTGTCCGTGAATATTAATAAACATTAATCAAATTCACGACACCCTGTTCTAACTTGATCATAGTGAAATTCAGTGATTTATAACAGTTTCAATACATTTGAAATAGAGTAATGTCATTAAAATACTTTGCAAACGATTTTTCCTCATATATCGTAAAGTAATGGAGTTCTTTTGAGTGCCCCTGTAAATGAACTATTAATCCTACATACTTCATATACAGTACCAAACATGCTTTGGTTGACCCTAAATAACCTTTATCAAATGCATGAAGATCCAAGTCTATTTACGGGAGTTAGAGCGTGGACAGACGGACAGACAAACCGAATGCATATACACTTTTCAACTTTGTTGGAAAGTGTTAAAAAGGAATAAAAAATTATGTATTATGCGTATGATTATGGAGTTATGCCTCTAGCTTCTGCAGATATCGCCAGTCAGGTAAACATGGCAAATTAATGTAATTAAAATTGAACTTGATAAATTTCCTTTGAATAGCATATTTGAATTTACCTCAATTCGTGCACTTTTTTCAATAAAAAATTGAGCACAGAGATAAGCCGCTTTCCAACCATTGATGCGAGCAGACACACTGGCATTTCGTTTACAGTCAATCCATTAAATTATTCTGTTAATATTTCCATCACACAACTATCTTCAAAAGTATTTTAAAAATGTGCTCTTAAAACTGTTGATCCATTCATCTGTTTCTCCTCTGGCATGGGCGTCTTAAGGTTAAATACGATAAAGAGAATTTTTGTCGAAATTATTAATGCGGTTAACGATAATACACATGCGAGTCTGACTTATTGAATGCAATAAATTTCAAAGATATCCATACCCTACATAGATATCTTGAATAAAATAAGCAGAATCCTTTTTGATTAAATCAGCCGGCATTTTAGTTGCGTTGCAAAAAATTGCATTTAAATATTTCTGCAGCTGGGGACTATAATCCCGAAATTCCCGCCGATTTCTAATTCTGAAAACCCTTAGATTATTTTAAACCAAATCTTAAGTTTCATAAATCAACGGCATTATGCAAATGGCTACCAATTCGCATCTTTGAAAAATGAAAAAACCTTTAATTTATAGAAGAAGCTATACGAAACAAAAAGTTATCGTAACATAGCAACCATTTCGTCCTGGTTCTTGCTGCCGATCTTTAGTCTTTTTTTCCACCTTTCTTCCTTATTGTGTACAAACGACATTCTCATTCACATTACTGAACGACTGATGTTGCTTATCGTGTTCAATCGTACGATATCATTTTTATCGCATTCAATCGTACGATATCATTTTTATCGCGTTCAATCATACGATATCATTTTTATCGCGTTCAATCGTACAATATAATTTACATAGCTCTATTTCTGATGAAAATCTTGCACATTTCAGCAAATTTTTACTTTCTAAAAAAAGTCATCAAAATTACTCCCTCGCACCCCCCCCCCCCCCAAAAAAAAAAAAAAAAAAATCTTTGCCCATTTGCAGCACACAAAGTGAAAGACTTAAAACTTTCAATTTTTAAATCTTTTCTACCCTATTTTTTTTTTTTTAAACACTTTCCAACATAGTTGAAAAGTGTTGCCGTAGTTCACTATGCCATAGAAATACAATTCAATACCGAACATGCCATAGTTCGCCATGGCATGTTCGGTATTGAAAATGAAATGTGTCGGCTTGATTTTTATACCAGTCTTCGGACTCAGGCTCATTCTTTCTGAAATTGACAATTTAATTTATTCTTGTATCTCTCTATTCTAAAAAAAAAAAAAAAAAAAAAAAAAAAAAGTAATTAACGCTGTCACCGCCGCCGTCGGTTTTGAATTTTTTGTGACCAGAGGTCTTTCTTCGTTAATATTAAGAAAAATATTGCATACAAAAATGTGAAAATCGGTGGTATTATAGAGAAATGTTTGATAAACATGCTGATGCAGACAGTTTTCAAATCGAAGAATTATTTTAAGAAATATTTAATGTTAAAGTTGGTTAAAATCGTTCCATTAAAAAAGTTTTATAGGAGCAAAAACTATACATGGGAATTTAATCCTCTTTAGATCATTTTATACATTAGAATTTCCCGGTGTGCAGACTGCATTTATTTTTTTAATTTGACTCTTTTTTGAGGTTTTATTTCTATTTTAAATTCAATTTTTCAGCATTTTCAGAGGCATTTTTTACAACTTTTAGAAAAGGGTATTATTTTAAATTGTTGCCAAATTTTAAAACAGCGCAATGAATAATATTTCCTTCAAATTAAAAATTGTTTACACGTGACTATTATAAACAGAATAAAACTTTCAAATGAGAATTAAATAATTACGTATTAAAAGCAGGAAATATTTATAATTACGTCATAAAAACTATATTTACACGTGAATTTTTAAAGAGAAAGAAAATTATAAATATTAAATCCATTAATATCCGTTAAAAATGTACATGGAGGAAATTACGTCATATTTAAAATTGCCAATGCATAATATTTCCAAACAACTTAAATTTAAAAATATATTTGCGCGAGACATTTATTTGATACGTTGAGATAATCTTTTTAAACTATTGTTGAGAATTCTATGATAGCGCAAATAATATTTCCTTTCTAACAACAAAAGTATTTTCACGTGATTATTAAAACGAGAAAGACAACTTTGGTGAAAATTACGTCAGATTTAAAGCGATACATTTAAAATGTCTTATCAAAAAAAAAAAAAAAAAAAAAAAAAAAAACTTATAAAAATACCGAGAAGCAAAGACTCTGTTTACTTAATTCATTTTATAGTTATTAGCTTATTTTTACATGTTTCACTGATCTGATTTAATCAAAGACATAAACAACCCATTAGCAGGGAGATCACCACTGTTATTTTAATTATAAATCATTCTTCCGAAAAATTTTTAAAGCCGATCAAATTAGCGTGCTTTTATAGTTTGTGGTGTCTGAGCGGGTGTTGGCGAGCGTAGCTCGTAGGGGGCACAGCCCCCTAGTAGAAAAAAAAGAAATAACTTTTTTTTCCTTAAAGATTATTTATTCCCTTTCAAGTCATTTTAATACTTTTTTGATCAAAATGAAAGGGAAACAGAAATCGCGTTCTTTTTTATTTGTAGTATTCGAATGCTATTTTAAAAGAAAATTTGTGATATTTTCAGATTTATGTCTGGCATCGACGACGACGAACTATTGATATGGCGCCATTAGGATGTTTTTTAATTCGAACGTTTATTATTCTTATTATTATTATTATTTTTTTTTTAGATCTGACGCGAAATGAATATTTTCTTTTGTTTTTAGTCAACCAGAATTAGCTTAAGGAGGTCCGGGACACAAAAGTCTTCAAATTTTCTAAAAAACTTTTATTGCATTAGAATTTTTTTTTTCTTAAATCACGTTTCTATCTTAATTGGAGCTGGAAATATTAATTTTTTCGTTTTGGTTTGTTTTCAAAATTTAGCTTCCATACAACGGTTTTCATGGAAACGACTTCTGGTGAAAATGCATTTTTTCCATCATGGGTTTTTTCCCCATTTCTCGCTTTTAAATTGTTATAAGTCAAGAACCGTTAAAGATAAATGGTTCAAACTTATAACATGTCTTTTTCAATTGTTTTACTTTAATTTTGATTTAGCAAATATGAATTTCAGTTAATTTTTATTTTAAATATTTTTCCTTTTTATTGAAATTATTATTTTTAAAAATGCTGAATCAAAATTGAAAATTATATATTTCTGTGTATTTAAACGAAAAAAAAATTGAAATTCTACAAATAATATTTTGAGTTATAACGATTTTAAATTACCCCACTTTTTACTTACCCCACTGTGTGCGAGTCATCATCGCACTTTATATGAAAATAATGTCAATGATTCTATCCATTTTTCTTCGTGAACTCTGCTCATGCTGCGGCTCTGCTCATCACATTCACGAAGTCACTTTTATTCATAAGTAAATATATTTGGCATGTATTGTTATTCTGATAGAAAGCAATAATCGAGCAGTGTTTCCTCTTTTACTTATGAAAACACCGGATCTTTCAGATAACAGTTTCAAATTTTTAATTTAAGTTGATTTTCAAGGATACGAGAATTAAGTAACATTTTTTTTTTCTTTGAAGGAGTAATTTATAGGAAATAGAAAAACGTCGTTCGATTTGTAAGTCAATGTAAATAGTATTTTCTGCAAATTTCCTTCATTTATTTTAAACTCACTTCATTAATGCGTCCGTCAGATTTGCTTGTTGAGGGAGAAAAATATAAGAAGGAATATTATGAGAAGGACTTTTATGGAAGTAATTTTTCATTTGTAACTTTTGATAAGATTGACTGTAAATTTCGTAAAATTAATTATGTGTTAGCGATTAATAGTTATTTCCCTGTAATAAGTTGTTAAAAAATGAGATATTACATTTAGAACAACTTTAAAATATTACGCCTTTTTTACTTTCTTCTATCTTTAAAAGTAGAAAGTAAAAAGTTCCTGAAAATTTTCGAATTTCGGTTTTCGACGGATTTACTCGTTTTTCGGGATCAAAAATGAGATATTACATTTAGAACAACTTGAAAATATTACGCCTTTTTTACTTTCTTCTATCTTTAAAAGTAGAAAGTATTGGATTCCTGAAAATTTTCGAATTTCGGTTTTCGACGGATTTACATGTTTTAGGGGTCAGAGATCCCGAAAAACGTGTTTTTACAAAATGTCTGTCTGTCCGTGTGTGACACAAATTTTGTGAGCGCTCTATCTCAAGAACTTAATGCACAGAATTTAATAAAAATTTATATTCAGTTAATCCCTGATATAAATTCGTGCTGATTAATTTTTGGTGCAAATCGCTCAACAGGTGGCGCTGTTATGCTGCACTGTTTACGATTTCCGTAATGACTCCAACTCAAGAACTAATGCGTGGATTTTCATCAAATGTCAGATTCAGTTAGTCTTTGATATGAGTTGGCGCTGACTACGTTTTGGTGTAAATTGCCCAACAGGTGGCGCTTCTGTGCTGTATTTTACCTGATTCCCGCAATAGTTTTATCTCAAGAAGTAATGCACGGATTTTAATGAAACTTCAAATTCAGTTACCAAGTTGACTTTAGTTGTTGCTTATTAGGTTTTCGTATATCTCGCCCAACAGGTGGCGCTACTATGCAGATTTTTTTACGATTTCCGCCATAGCTCTACTCAAAAACTAATGCACGGATGTTAACGAAACTTCAGATTCAGTTAGAAGTGGACATAAGTTGTTGCTGATTAGATTTTGGTGTAAATCATCCAACCGGTAGCGCTGCTATGCTGCATTTTTCAGGAAGTATTAACATGTATGAGATAGAAACAGTTTTGGGATTGCCACATCCGACCAGTTTATTTATTTATTTATTGCATACTTTCGGTATCGGGTTCGGGCTGTGATGGCACAAAATGTTTCGGTTTCGGATTTGAAATCGTCGGGCTCCGGCTGACCCGGTCTCCGAAAAGTGAGCGCGAACTCATCTCTACTGAGAACCCTAATTTCATTACGTCACTCAATCGGATGTATCGTTCTTTTCTACTTGTTTACTTTAGAATAATAGGTTCAACTTTAAGTTGAACCTAGTTTTAAGTACTTGTTGTTATTAATTGAGGGGCCACCTAATTTTAATCAAGATTTGCAACAGAAACTTTTAATTAAATTTTTCTTTTGTAATTTTGGTGGAAATAAGTTGTAAGATCGGTTTTCCATATTTTAAATTTCTTTTTCAAAAATTCCGGTGTGAATTCAACATTACAGAAACACAATTACCTGCTCCTGAAAGGATTAAAGTAACCGCTTTCTAAGTAACTTATGCATAATTCTGTGCAAGTAAGGGTAATTCTGTATCATTAATTTTATTAAGAAAATTGTTATGTGTGTATAAACTAATATTTTTGGAGAGAAATATAAAACATTTTCATGTTTGCCATCATCTGTCTAAATCTTTAAATGCCTTCAGTTATAACACTTTTTTTCATGTCTCCCGGTATAACAGAGGGGCTACAGTAATAATCATGAGAGATAATTCGAGCTGTAATTTATTCTGGATCTATTCTAATTTTCGTATTCCTAATATAACAATTACATCACCAGAAAAAACTATTACAGGGTGTAACTATATTGCTCTAAGGCGTAACTTGTTTGTTCACTAGATAGATAAAATGGTTAGTAGAACATTCAAATAATTTAATACGGTAAACACAAGCAGATTCTAAGGCAAGAAGCGCTAAATGTGTATTCATTCTATACCTGTTCAGTTCATGTCATACAGAAAAATAACTCTCAAAAGCACATATGCATACCACACTTCTAGTTCTAAATAATAATAACGATAACTTAAGCAATGACCTAGATCTTAAATCATTATTCAGATGCATCTTTCCCAGTAGACATTCGGGCGTCTGAAAAAAATAAGATATACAGGAAATATTCTTTTAAAGGTGAAGGAAGTAAAAGTGCTTGTATTTGATAATCAAACATTGATTTATTTCCATAAAAAATAATAATGAAAGATTGCAATTCGCAACACGACACTTTTATTTAAGAACTCGGATCAATCATGAACCAGATTTTTTACAGAATATCCAAGAAAAGGTTTAAAAAGTAACATGACACAAACTCGCTATTACTATATTAAATTTACTGCCATCATCGGGGAAACTCAAGGAAGGAGTGAAATTAACAAAAAAGATTTTCAGAATAGCCATTGTCTGCGCAAACAGATGTATAGAGACGGGCTGGAAATTGTCTATAACTTTCTGCAATACATGTTTTTTCGATCGACCCAATTTCAACCATAGTAGCTTTTTGAGGTCCGGCAGTGTATGCAGGGGTGTAGCTTGAAAATTTTATTGTGAGGAGGAGGATCTGACTTTGGCGCCCTTTTATTAGGTTGAGCAAAAAGTTCTGGGAAATTTTTAATCCAATACTTCCAGAATTTGTATCATATATAGCATAGTTGGACGGCGTCGAAATTCTACCGCACCCCGCCTTCAGTCCAGACGTGGATCCTTCCGATAATGGCCTCTTTCGATCAATGCAGCACTTTTTCAAGGACCGTCGATTTGAATCCTTTAATGAAGTTGAAGAAGCTTGTCAAAAGTTATCGATTACAAGCAGCCGCCGTGGTACTTGCAGCAAATCTGGAATCTGGCAGAACGATGGCAGAAAGTCGTGGACTATGATGGTCTCTACTTTGAAGAATAGTCCTTGTTGATTTTGTTGTTAATTTGCGCATAACAACGCAACTTTCACAAATTTCCCTGAACTTTTTGCTCGACCTAGTATAATTTTCATTTTTCACCCCCGCCCCTCCCCCGCAACGTCGTCTCTATCCATGCTAAAGTTCCTACAATTCATATTATAGTAGCCCTAATCCATGCTATCATCATGTCTTTTATGTATAATTCATCTTCTGTGATACTTTACACAGCAATTATCTTGATTAATATTTTCACCTTTTCAAAACACATTTTGCACTGTCGATTGATACATGTAGATATATCAGTGTATCACAATATATACAGCTCATGTTAAAAATATTAGAATAATTGAGAAAAAGTAATAAGAAAAAAATATTTTTCATTTATTTATTTTTGATACTAAGTAAATACAATTAAATTTCTTATGAATTAAATCTGGAAAGTTTAGATAAGATTTTAACATTTACAAAATATAAAATACTGTACAGTAAATTAGGTATACAGCTTTCTGAAACATATCAAAATATTAGAATAAAATTTAGATTGGTTCAAAATATTAGAATATTTTATTTTACGCAACAATATTACCTTATGAATATGAAGTAAATGGTAGTTAATATTTTGTAGCATTCCCTTTAGCTTTCATAACAGCGTACAATCGATCTTGCATACTATATATACAAGATGTTTACAAACATTTTTATAAATATTAGCCCAAATAGACTTTATACGTGCCATTAACTCAGTTTTACTTAAAGGAGAATTTTCCTGGAGTTTTTTTCATTATACACCATAAGTTTTCGATGGGATTAAGGTCTGGTGAGTTTTGGTGGCAGAGGAATTACCTTAATGTTGCGTTGGCGGAACCAATTCTTAGTTGACACCGAAGTATGCGGTGACGCTGAATCCTGTTTAAAGCTGAAATCATCTTCAAGTAAATTTTCTGATGATGGAATCATGTAATATTCGAAAATTTCGCGATATATCTGAGAGTTAACCTTTTCGTAGACGATGCATAACTTTCCAGGTCCTTCGGCACTCATGCAACCCCAAACCATGACACTGGCAACAAATTTTATGGAACGTTTAAGGCATTCTTTATCAAATGATTCTTGCTTCATTCTCTTAATTCAAATACCTCGATTACCATATGAAACACAAAACATACTTTCATCATTAAATGATATATTTTTTCAATCTTCTTTGCTCCATAAACGTCTTGATTTACACCATTTAATCTTATGCGCTTTTGTTTTGCAGTCATGAGAGGTTTTGTTTTCTATACACGTAATTCAAACTTAAATTTATGGAGACGTCTTAATCTTGTCGATGTAGAAACTTCAACTTCTTCTTCTTTCCATTTTCGGTGCAAGAATCGCACACTTTTAAAACGGTTTTTCTTAATTATACGCTTTAGTTTCCTGTCATCTCTAGCAGATGTTTTTGGTTTTCGGCTGCCATTTCTACGATTCTTTTGAAATTTTCCATTCTTTTAGTATTGTGTTAGTATTTTACTAATGCTTGATTGCGAACAATGTAAATAATTCGCTATATAACATTGATTTTTACCGTGCCGATACAAATCAACCATACGAAGTTTAATAGATCCAGAAATATCACTCACACGACCCATTTTAAGACGAAAAAGCAAACAAACTGCAAAAAGAATACTGATTTTAAATAAAATCGTCTGAATTTAATAAATGATGCCACCAGTTATGACTTGATGATAATGAAAGGAGAATTAATATGAAATATTCTAATATTTTGAACCACTTGAATAAATATTCTAATATTTTGACTTCTCGAAATATTTATTTTTCAATAATCTTTTCAAAAATGATATTAATTTTAAGATAATAAATAAGTTTAATCAACAATAAGTTCTTAATAAAAATATCGTTTGCATATTTGCATTAAAAGACATTAAATTACCAAACGATATTTTCAATTTGTAAAAAAAAGTAATTATTCCAATATTTTGAATATGAGCTGTATCTACTTGATGTAGATATATATTGTGTGGGGGGATATAAAGACTCCAAGCGGTAAGATTGTCCATAATTGATTACATTTTGTATTTGTATTATTAGTTAAACTAGGGGATCGAACCCGAGCTCCCCGGGTTACAGAATATAGGGGAAGGGGGTGCGTGTGTATGTGTGTGTGTGTGTGCGTGTGAAAACCATTTTTTTAAAACTCTAATTATTTTCTTTAATGTAGTATATATTTTAGATTGCCCACTAATATAAAAAAAAATTTATATGAAAAATATCAATTATGCAATCAAATAAAGTTTTGAAATTTATTAAAAGCGATACTTTCACATGTCACCGCATGCCAGGAATTATTAACCAAAGATTTTTCGACTTACGTCAGTCTTTCCGATCATTTCGGTGCTTTAAGCGCGTGGTTCAATCACATGCCTGTTAAATTTGTTTCTTATTTACATTATTTTATTTATTTTTCTATAGAGGAAGTTTTAATTTTGTTATGGAACATTAGACGGAAACAAATGCTGAACTTTTTACATTGTTTTAAGGGAAAGCAGATTAACCTTTCGTAATCGAGCTACACGTGATAGAGATAAATTTAAAAATAATTTATGCTTGAAAATCTATATATATATATATATATTACGCTATCGTACGTGGAACAGACATCGCGATTACTTGTTACTTGTTTAATGGCAACGCCCAAATGAAACGCATCTCACTAGTTATTGTGTAATACTTTTAAAGAGGGAATAACAATAAATTAATAAAATGTTTAATTAATAACTATAGAACAAAACAATTTATATAATTTTAAAAATAAAATAAAAGTAAATAAACAATTTATTAATACATAAACAACAACATCCGGGTTACCATATCAAGCAAAATAACGACATTTTGGCGCCAGTCAAGTACCCTGGGGCGTATATGACATTGACGTCAGAAAAAAGTCGCGCCAACGTAGTGCGTATATGACACCTGTGCCGTCTTTTATTCATCTAATTTAAAATACACTAAATAAATAAATAAATGAAGGTACTTTTCCAGTATAGGTACTTGGCGAAATAGAGAAAAAGTCCATGGCGAGAAAAGAATTTTTTTTCTGGCAACCGATTTAATCAAAATATTTTTTTCGAATAAAACTACATAAAAGTTGCCATGACCGCAAAGAGTTTCTACTTTTATGTTAGCTGGTCGCAATTCTCGCCAATAGCATTTTTTAACTCGCCAGCAGCATTTTTTTATTTTTCGAGGGGTAAATTTAAACACTGCTTTGATGCTGAAATTAAATGGTTTATGATATTATTTATTCTTTTTCCTTTTTTAAAGATTTTTTTTTTTTTAAGTGAAAGTCATGAATTTTAAAGGTTTCATTTTTAAATTAAAGTTATCCATTTTAAATAAAATGAGTGAAAGAATTATATTTTAATCTGAATTAACGAAATACGGAAAATAAAATGCAACGGGTACAACGTTTGGCGATTTATCACCTGTGCCCGACTAACATAAAAGTAGGGAGTTCTCGATTTCTCTATCAGAATCTTCCAATTTGGCGAAGGATTGAGCAAGTAAATTAAATTATGAATAAAAGTAACATGATACTATGCCTAGCATACATTTAAGGGTTACCAAACTGGTCGCCACGGGTGACTAGTTATTTTAAAAACCTTAATAACTCAGTCAATTAAGATACAATTTTCAAACAATTTTATTCATTCAATTTTCAAACAATTGCATTTGAAAGCAGATTTTTTTCTCTATTTGACGGTTTAAAAATTGAAAATGTGCGATATTTAGAAATTTAAAAAATCGCTGACATATAGCACGTATTTTAATTTCAATATTTTTTTTCACTTTTTATGAAAAAATGGCAACAAAAAGGTACAGAATTATAATATTTTCTTTCCTCCGTGATTATTTTCCCTTTACTTTCAAACCTCAGCGACTTTCAACAGAAATGGAGTTCTTCAGTTGCCACAATTACAAAAAATATATTAAAAACTACAAAAAAATTAATATCTCAAAATTAAATTGAGATACAGCTTTCAAACAAATTGCATTTAAAAGAGCATTTTTTTCCTTATACGACAGTGTAAAAATTTAAAATGTGCGATGTTTAGAAATTAAAAAATTTGCAGTAAGAAAATTGCAAAACCAAAATTTTATTTCAAATTTCAAAGTGTTGCCATTCGCAGAATGACGTATGCATTACGCACAGATATGTTTGTCCTTTATAATATAGATATTCAAAAATCCGGAAGAAAAGAGCTCAGAAACTTAGGTTCACAGGCGATTTTTACTTTTTTCTATCTTCAATAGAAAAAATAGAATTGTAATCTAAATAGAATTGTAACCTAAATTTTTTTTACGTCTGGTTTTCGGCGGATTTACACGTTTTAGGGGTCAGAGATCCCAAAAACATGTTTATACAAAATGTCTGTCTGGTTGTGTGTCGCCATCGTACCTAGTGATGGGCGATAACGAGATGTTTTTCTCGATTTTCTCGATTGTATGGACATCTCGATATTTTTCGATTGTGTAAATTTTTTCTCGATGACTACAGTTTGCAAATTTCTTTTATAAATCATATATTATGTATTATATACGTCATACATTTATCAAGAATCGTCTGCGGGTGAACTGGAATGAGTCGATGTTAATAAAGATTAGGTGACTTCGACCGCTAGCGGGCCCCTCCTTTAATCGGGGCCCCTAATTTATACGTAATCTTGTAATATGAAATCACGAACAGGTTACCCGCTATATACGGCCCTGATATATGACAGCAGGCGGGTGTGGTGTGCACGCACTACAAAATCGTGTAAAAAATATAATATCGGAACGAATGAACCTCGGACCAGATCTCTTGGGGGAGGGGTCAAAGCGAGCGGAGGGGCACAGCAGCTGCATAATATGATTAAGTCGCCACTTGTCTTTTGGCCTTTCCAACTATATGTCACATGAGAAGTCTGGATCTGAATTTATAAAAATGCCCTCCCCGTGGGGGCAAAGGGGAGGGGGAGGAGGGGTGCGGGAGGTGGATAACATGAGTAAGTGGTCATAAGCCTTTCCAACAATATGTCACATGAGGGGTCTCGGCTAAATTTAGGAAAGCACCACCGTGGGGGAAAAGTGGGGGGTGGCGGTCACCGGAGGGGTATTACATCAATAAGTATTCACATGCCTTTCTAACGATATCTCACATGTAGGGTCTTGGCTAAATTTGGAAAAGTGTCCCCCGGGGGGGTTGCGAAATGGAAGGATGGACACCGGAGGAGCATAACATCAATAAGTATTCACAGACCTTTCCAACGATATCTCACATGAGGGGTCTTGGCTAAATTTGAAAAAGTGTCTCCCGGGAGGGGCAAATTGGGGGAGACTGTCACCGGAGGTGCATAACATCAATAAGTAGTCACAGACCTTTCCAACGATATCTCACATGATGGGTCTTGGCTAAATTTGGAAAAGTGACCCCGGGGGGGCAAAGTGGTGGTGGGGACACCTTAGGTACATAACGTCAATAAGTAGTCACAGACCTTTCCAACGATATCTCACACGAGGGGTCTTGACTAAATTTGAAAAAGTGTCCCCCGGGGGGGGGCAAAGAGTGGGGGGGGGACTGTCACCGGAAGTGCATAACATCAATAAGTAGTCACAGACCTTTTCAACGATATATCACAAGAGGGGTATTGACTAAATTTGGAAAAGTGTCCTCCGGGGGGGCAAATTTGGGGGGGCGGCCACCGGAAGTGCATAGCATCAATAAGTAGTCACAAACCTTTCCAACGATATGTCACATGAGGAGTCTTGGCTAAATTTGGAAAAGTGTCCTGAAATTTCATGTATTATAAATAATATTTAGCGGAGAGCTACATAAAAAAATCCGATCTAAAATGATAAAAACGGAAAAACTACCCTCGTAGTGGGGGCCAAATTGGGGAGGGGAGGAAGAAAGTCTCATAATATGAAAGCGTCATCCGAGAGCTTACCAATGACATATCACATGACTGGTCCAAAAAAAGTTTGAAAGTTGCTCCCCCTCCCTACCCCCGTGGGCCCACTCTTTCGCCCCGGAATTCACACAGCCGCCACTTTAAAATTTTTATGTTTAATAAATAATATTTACGGGAAGACTAAATACAAAACCCACATCTAAAGTGATATTTAAATTTATTATAGAAATCGGCTACGGTTTTAAAAATTTGTTCGCCCCTTCCCCATCCCCCTTTGGGCGAAGAAAGGTTCATAGTATGAAAGAGTGGTCAAAGGGCTTTTCGATTATATGCCACAGGAAGGGTTCGGTAAAATTTTTAAAATTGAACCCCGCATGAGTCCACTCTCACGTCCTCCTCCCTCGAAATCACCCGACCACCTTCCTCTTTGAAATTTTTATATTTAATAAATAATTTTTATCGGAGGGCTCCAGGTATGTGACATCTTGGTAGGGCTAAAATAAGAGAAACTTTGAAAATTAGGGCTTCATTTCACAGCTCATTGTCAAGCCTCTTTCTCTATCTCGTCCCTTGGTACTCTCGATAAATTTTCTTACTTTTCTTCCCTGCCGAGGACGAGAGAAATCCTCGAAAAGCTTCTCATAGCGAAATGTTGAAAAGCGCGAGAGAAATCCTCGAAAGGCTTTTCATTGGGAGATTTCGAAAAGGACGAGAGAAACCAGCGAGAGGCTTCTCATCGGGAAAGGTTGAAAAGGGCGAGAGAAACTCTCGAGAGACTTCCCATCCCGAAAGGTTTAAAACCGCGAGAGAACCAAGAACCAACCATCGAGCAGCTTCCCATCTGGAAGCGTCGAAATACTGGAAAAATCATCGAGATGAGATTTGACGAAATGCGAGATGGAAATGAAGCTTTCAGAGTCAAACTTACCGCATTTCTGGTTTATGTCATAATTTCTCAAAGGAGTCCATCTCTTATCCAATCTCTTTTTAGCTCACAGGCTATCTAAGCCAGAGAGCTAATGTACCCATCGGTTCTGTGTGTATGCATGTACGTAACGCGATAACTCTTGATTAAAATGTACGATTTGCTTCAATTTTTTTTATGTCCATTCTGATAAGGCGTTCCGCTAATTAGTTTTGACGGTTCATTGGTTAAGGATAAAGGGAGAGAAGGGGAGTTGGTCCCCCCTCCTCCTTAATTTAGATAAATAGGTTTTTCATGCAGAATTATTCGATTTGCCCCAAATTTCGTATGCCGGTTTATTATGTTAAGGAACTTCCCTGATTAAACTTGGAGGTTCATTAGTTAAGTATGACGGGGGGGAAAGGGGGGTAGACCACCTCCTTAATTTAGATAAATGGGTTTTTCATGCAGAATTATTCGATTTGCTCCAAATTTGGTATACCGGTTCATTATGTTAAGAAGTTGCCTTGATTAGATTTGGAGGTTTACGGGTTAAGTATAAAGGGGGAGAAGGGGGCTGGACCCCCCCCCCTTAATTTAGATAAATGGGCTTTTCATGCAGAATTATTCGATTTGCTCCAAATTTGGTATACCGGTTTATTATGTTAAGGAGCTTCCCTGATTAAACTTGGAAATTCATTAGTCAAGTATAAAGGGGGGAAAGGGGGTAGACCCCCTCCTTAATTTAGATAAATGGGTTTTTCATGCAGAATTATTCGATTTGCTCCAAATTTGGTATACCGGTTTATTATGTTAAGAAGTTGCCTTGATTAGATTTGGAGGTTTACGGGTTAAGTATAAAGGGGGAGAAGGGGGGCTGGTCCCCCACTTAATTTAGATAAATTGGTTTTTCATGCAGAATTACTCGATTTGTTCCAAATTTGGTTTACCGGTTTATTATGTTAAGCAGCTTCCCTGATTAAACTTGGAGGTTCATTAGTTAAGTATAAAGGGGGAAAGCGGGGTAGACCCCACCTTAATTCAGATAAATGGGTTTTTCATGCAGAATTATTCGATTTGCTCCAAATTTGGGATACCGGTTTATTATGTTAAGAAGGTGCCTTGATTAGATTTGGAGGTTTATGGGTTAAGTATAAAGAGGAGGGGCTAGTCTCCCCCTTAATTTAGATAAAAGGGTTTTTCATGCAGAATTATTCGATTTGCTTCAAATTTAATATACCGATTTATTCCGATATGGCGCTTCCTTCATTAGATTTGGAGGTTCATTGGTTAAGTATACAAGGGCGAAAAGGGGGAAAGTCCCCTCCCCTTAATTTAGATAAATGGGTTTTCATGGAGAATTATTAAATTTACTTTAATTTTTTTTTTTCTATGTTCGTTCTGATAAGGAGCTTTTCTGATTAGATTTGGAGGTTCATTAGTTAAGTATAAAAGGGTTAAAGGTGTTAGACCACCCTTAATTTAGCGATATGTTTCTTTTTTCCATGCAGAATTATCTGATTTGCTTCAAATTTAATATACTGATTTATTATAGTTAAGGCGTTTTCCTGATTAGATTTGGAGGTTCATTGGTTATGTATAAAAGGGGCAAACGGGGGATATTTCCCTTAATTTATTTTTTGAGGGACATTATTCTTTGAAATAAGAGTATAATATACAATTAGTGTGAATAACCTGTGAGCTCAATGCCATCAGTTTAACTGGCACTTATCTTTTTATTGCTATAAACCGATGTGGGTTATGAAGCATAGTGGTTTATGCATTCAGTTCTGTATAGTCCTAGTTTCAAACTTTACTGTTAAATTTAGTGTCATTTTGCCCCGAATTTTCAATGTTTCTCTTATTTTAGCTCTGCCAAGCTGCCCCATACCTGGAGACTCAGATAAATACTATTTATTAAATATAAAAAGTTCAAAGAGTAAGGTGGGTGAATTCTGGGAGGCGCGACAGTGGACAAAGGGGGGGCGGGTAAATTTCAAACTTTTACCAAACATCTCCTTGACATATCATCGGAAAATCCTTTCACCACTCTTTCATATTATGAACCTTTCTCCTCCCAGAGTTGAATTCCGGAAGGTGGCTGGGGGGGGGGGGGGGGGGGGGGTGGAGAGCGGTGCGGGGGTGAATTCTTTTTTTTTTTAATTGTAGAGATTTCTTCAATAAATATCATTAAATAAGGTTTTTTAATGGAGCTCTCCGATAAATATTATTTATTAAATATAAAATTTTAAAAGTGGGGCTGCGTGATTTCGGGTATATTCTGGGATAAAAGAGGGAACACACGTGGGAGGGGTAGATTTCAAACTTTTTTTGGACCAGTCATTTGATATATCATCGGAAAGTTTTCGGTTATCATCGGAAAGTTACTCTTTCATATTATGAACCTTTCTTCTTCCCTCCCTAGTTTGGCGCCCCGAGAGAGGCACTTTTCGAACTTTTTTGAAATCGTAGCGTTTTTAAACATTTTAGATCGGGTTTTTTTACGGAGCCCTTCGATAAATAATTTTTAATATATGAAAATTGGAAAGCTCTGTGACTACTATTTCATTTTATATATCGCCCTTACTTTGCCCCCGCGCGGGGGCACTTTTCTAAATTTAGCCGAACCCCTCATGTGACATATCGTTGGAAAGTCCTGTAACCACTTATTCATATTATGCAATTTCCTTGCCCCTCCCCTTACTTTGCTCCCCGCGGGGGTTCGTTTAATGTATTCCAGTCGAAGACTTTCTAAAAATGGGGAAATTAAAGATCCAATCTCAAATGACGTAGAAAAATCAATAAAATTTTTTGATCCCTTTTATCATCCTTTAGTTCATGTTTTTGCCACTAGGGGTGCTTTTGATTCTTATTTCTTGGGCCATTTTGGTGCGAATTGCCGAAAAATTCTAATTTTTGATACTTAAACTCCCCTTACCGCTTCATAGCTACTCGAGTTTTTTCAGCTTTTTTCAACCAGGGGGCACCCTTACAAGACTTTTCCAGTCTTATGGCTCCTTTATAGCCTCCTTTTGGTTTATTATTTTTTTATTCCATCTGTTTTCAGTTACCCTATATTTAATAAAATCTGCCTTATATATATGTAAAAACAATGATTTCAATAATCGATTCTAGAGCATCTCCTTTGTAGATTCTCGAAAGTAATCGGTGACTCTATCGATTGTGTATTTTACGATAACGATTTTTTTCGATTGGTAAATTTTCGAGAATCGCCCATCACTCAGCCCTATCACTACTATGAAATTGTCGGCCAGAATAATGGCTAAGCTTTCCAATAACTGTTTTTAGCTTTTCTCGTTATAATCGATTGTAAAACATCTCGATTGTAGATTCTAGGAATTAATCGATGGCTGTATCGATTGTGATTTTTTACGATGACGATTTTTCTCGATTGTCGAATTCTCGAGAATCGCCCATCACTAATTCGTACCATCGGAAACTATGAAAGTATGCATAAAATTGAGCCAATTTTTTGTGTACGCTTTTGGCTATGGCAAGCAGGTCCTCCTTCAATATGGAAGTATTCTGACGGAAGGGGGCTCTGAAATAGCGATTTTTGTGCCATTTTCATTGAACCATCGAAAAGTGTATGAAGTAATGGATAGAATAGAACCTAATTTATTGTGTAATGTATTAGCTATGGCAAGCAGGTCCTCCCTGAATTTGAAAAAATTCTGCATGTAAAGGGTGCTGCAATAGTGATTTTTGTCCATTTTCCTTATTGTACCATCCAAAAGTGTATAAAGTTATCTATAGAATTAAACCAAAAATATTCCGCCGAAAAGGAGTTCTGCGACAGCGATTGTTGTATAATTTTTTTGTTTTTATTATTATTATTATTATTATTATTATTATTATTATTATTATTATTATTGTAGTTCTATTGTCCATCGGCGGCTCGTGCAGCAACGGGGACTCGCGTCCTGCTAAGCCAGCTATTCGCAAACAGCTGATGTACAGTCGTGGAAAAAAAAAGTAAACACCCCTATTAACTCTTCAACAAACTATAGTAGAAGAAAGTTACTGGTACCGAACGATTGGAAATAAAATCTACTTTTAAATGATGTATACAAAATTTGCTAAGGGGCCATCTACTTATTAAAACGAACCATAACTTTGTTTTTTTCAATAGCGGTATACAATTCTGACAGCATAAATGAACTCTGCAATCTTCATTTAGCCTAAAAACAAATTTTTATGCAATTCGTACCATAAGTTTCCGATAAATTAATTATTTTAAAACGAGCGTACTTTAAGAGCTGTATCCAAATTGAAGTTCCGTACTGGATTGTTAACCGAGAGAGCCCCCTTCTTGATCAAGGCACCTTAAGCACCACTCAAGCAGTCAATGAAGCCTGCTAGATTACATGACAGCAGAAGAAATTTCAAAATATCTAGTCACGTCTATCACAGACGGCCCCTTAAAACATCCTTTTTCCGTTTTTTAAGCATAATTTGAAAACTACTTGGAAGAAAATTGTGAAATTTTGGATTTCCATAAAGCAGGACTTAATAAAATTAAATCCATAAAAAAAACTGTAGGTTGCAATTCGTAATTTTTTCGAATATTAATTTCATAATTCATATCATAAAATTATAAAAATTGCAAATTCAACGTATTTATGTTTGGGTATATTAGTATTATTGCTACACAAAAAATTAGCACATTAAGAGCATAATTCCAGGAGATATAAATAAAAATATGAAAAAATGTAATTCAACATTAGCAGCACTAAATTTTGAATGTTTATAATTCAAAAATTTATCATTCAAATGACTTAAAATTTGGTGTCTAGGCATAGTTTTAACCGATGATTTGAAATATCTGGTTAAAATTGGAAAAAAAAATGAAGTTTGGATTCGTTTTAATATGTAGATGGCCCCTAAGCAAATTTTATATACATCATTTAAAAGTAGACTTTATTTCCAATCGTTCGGTACCAGTAACTTCCGTCTACGATAATTTGTTGAGGAGTTAGTAGGGGGTGTTTACTTTTTTTTTCTACGACTGTACAAAAGAATAACGAAAAACTATTGATTTTAATAAATATCATGATCGAGATTAACTCGTTTTTACTCCAATTAATTGAATGAAGTACAAATTTAAGATGAAAATCTAAGTTGGTATAGTATTGAACTAATAATATGGAGGTATTAACATATGTAGCTACGTTTTGAAATTTAAGCTGCATGAGATAGAAGAAAGTTTTAAGATTGGCACATCCAACTAGTTTGGTAGTATATTTAGACATTCCTCATTAATTCAAAACAGTATTGTAAGTAATGTATTATAAGGGCTACGATATACCGTAAATTTTGGAAAGTTTGCCGTCCGCCACATTTGGCAGACATTAATCCATTTGAATACATTTATGCAACAAAGACAAAAACTTTTCCTCCCCCCCCTCTCGAAAATGCAAAACTGTTTGACGCAACACAGTTATAATGTTGATTTCAATTCTACATGCATCAAACTTTCAGATTTTCATATTCTTCAAATACAAACTAACCGACGAACTGAGAAAGCTTTCTTTTCTTTTTAACACTTTCCAACAAAGTTGAAAACTGTTTATGACTTCGGTTTGTCTGGCCGTCTGTCTACGCTCTAACTTTCGTAAATATGCTCGGATCGTTTTGAAATTTTTGGATATTAGTGACCTCTACCATAGCACGTTTCTTATTTCAAATGAAGTTTGTAGCATGTTTAATTCATTTACAGGGACAGTCAAAAGTTTTCCGTTACATTACGTCCAATGGGAACAAACCGTTTCAAATGATTTTTAATGGTGTTACACTCTTTCAAACATAGTAAAATTGATACTCATTTCTGAAGCCCACTAAAATATGCATTCTGTTGAATATGCGGTGCAAAGAATAGTTATTGTTCATTTACAGGGCCACACAAAAGAATTCCGTTCATAATGGTATAGGGGAAATTGTTTGCGGTGTATTTGAAAAGATTTCAGATACTATATTGTATCCGAATTGCTGTATATTAGTAATGATTGCTCGAAATGCATTTTCAATTATGATATGCGCTTTTTTAGGGTTTCGTTCATCTGACGAAACCCTATTCGTCTCGCTCCTCTGTCTGTCTGTCCGTCTATCACAGAGCCCGTTCTCAGAAACTATACATGTTGGAGACTTGAAATTTTTCAAACTTATAGCTGAACACCACACATCATACGACAAACCATAAAAGTTCGAAAAAGTCGTACATTTAACCCTTTGGGCTCCCACATGTACATTTTAAACAATTATTTCTAAGTGAGCCCTAATTACGTTGGAGGGGTGAAATTTGGCATACACTGAACACCTCACATCAAATGACAAATCATAAAATTTTGAAAAAGGCCTTACATTTAACCCTTTGAGCTCCGACATGTGTATTTTAAACAATTCTTTCT
Organism: Maratus speciosus; assembly: GCA_963932465.1. Classification (NCBI taxonomy): domain Eukaryota; kingdom Metazoa; phylum Arthropoda; class Arachnida; order Araneae; family Salticidae; genus Maratus; species Maratus speciosus. Next base: position 26,481,429 of record OZ010788.1, on the reverse strand, counting down.
AAGTGAGCCTCTATTTAGGTTGGCGGCGTGAAATTTTGCGTACTTATAGCTGAACATCACATATCATACGACAAATCATAAAACTTTTAAAAAGTCGTACATTTAACCCTCTGGGTTCCCACATGCGTATTTTAAGCAATTCTTTCTAACTGAGCCCCTTATTAAATTGGAGATTTGAAATTTTGCATACTTATAGCAGAACACCTGAGGCCAGGCGACAAATCATAAAATCTTGAAAAAGGTCTTACGTTTATCCCTTTGAGCTACCACATATGTATTTTAAGCAATTCTTTCTAGGAGAGCCCTTAATTAAGTTGGAGACATGAATTTTTGCATACGTATAGCTGAATACCTCAGACCACACGTCAAATCATAAAATTTTCAAAAAGTCTTATATTATTTACTCCTCCGGGCTCTATCTTGTGTTTAAGCAATTTTTCTAACCTCCGCCCTTTTCACCCGGCTGGAAACACTTTTCCAACTTCTGCCGACATCCCTTTGACCATTCTTTCATATTATGCACCATAGCCTTACATATTTTAGTTCCACTTTTTACCGCCAGGGCCGCCTACTTATCTCGGGTGCAATCGGCCCAATCCCCTCGACTAATATATCTACGGATAGCATATAAAACGGAGTTTCGTTCGGATAGAGGTTTGTTTAGAATAGAGTGCGCCCCTGGTTGCGAAATGTGGAACTAACAGATTTTTCAAAAGGATAAAGTGTTTTGAAAGGAATATTAAAATAAACGAAACCCTCTGTGCGATCTGTGATCACACTTACCTACTTGTTCACTATATTTATGCAAACTATAAAGTGCGTATAAATGCTGTAGTTCATATACAGAGCTACAGAAATGAATTCGTAAAGGTTACTGAGTATGAGCATAAATTGTTTAAAGGTGTGTTTTAAAGTAGTTATGCATTTTTACGCTGAACTGATTTTAATGCACTAAGAAATATTTGTAGAATATATATAAAATGATATACAGGGCCACGCAAAGAGTTGGATACATGGCCGTCTATAGGTGATAATTTCTGGAAATGTAATTTCAGTAGTTTTAAGAGTGTTTAAGTTTGAATTAAATTTTAGCTAAATAGTGGCATGTAATAAAGGTACTAGGCACTACTACAGGGCTGTACAAGTATTCAAGTATGTTTCCATCTATTAGTATAAATTGCTGAAAGATGAATTTCAACCTGTTATGCATTTTCTTGCTAAACTAAAATTTTCCCATTATATAGTATATATATCAACATACAGATCGAATACAGGGCTGTTCAAAAGAATCGGAATACATATTTGGCTATGGGCGGTAACTACTGAAATCAGATTTTTAAATGTTTATTTAGTTATCTTATTTACCTTATTTCCCTAAGTAATGAAGTTTCGTTAAAGCTTTCAGGGAGTGTTGGAAAGTGTTTCATAATCTATGCTGTACGCATGATTTTTCTTACTTGTTAAATATATGAAACACGCACTGAATTGTAGCTTGATTGTTACCTGGTGATCACTTCTCTCACCATCACGTCTCGAAAGCCTGTTTAAAATATCAGTTTTGATTTTTACAGAAAAATTCCAGTGCTGTTTGTTTCTCAGAGGACTGGTTAAAAATGCGTGAAATTTTATATGCGAACAGATGATGATGATTTTACAAATGTGCCAAAAGTAACATTTTCGAAGGAATTTGAGCTTTAACTAAAGTAAACAACTGTAAATTCTCTTACATTCTGCTCAGTCATCAACAATTTAAAACAAATCTTTCATAAATTAATTTACATAATCTGCTTCCTTTCATAATTTTTTTTATTGTTTTCATTTTTGTAAAAAGGCACCTAGTTTATTTCTTCCGTTTATTTACTCTTGTGGCTTTCGTGCCTGAGATACCAATTTATATATATATATATATATATATATATATATATATATATACACACACACACACATTCACTTAACCTTTAACTGATGTTATCGGTCTCTCAGACCGCGACTTTTTTCAATTTTTATAGTTTAACTTGCAATTTTCAGTTTAACTACAAACACTACCGAAATTTTGTTCCGTTTGGAACTTTAATACTATCATCAGAGACTTTTGAATAGGTGAATTTTAATTCTAACAGTCCTGTGCAAAAAGTTTAATACAAAAACACCACCCTATGAGTCAATCGTGCCTTTTATTCATCTTATGTTGCAGCGGTCTCACAGACCGCTTCACACTAGTTATGTGACAATTTCTGTGACATCAGTTAAAGGTTAAAGAAACACATATCTCCAATCTTCCAAATGACCGGAATGCACAGTTGTCACATTTTGCATAAGAGGAGAATTCAAAGAATTCAAACTTTAGGTGGAGGAAATTTTTATTCAGAGGATTCTTTCAGGAGAATTGTTATATGACAACCTTAAAGGACTGCATCTGCACGGCCGGAGTCCGGTACAGGACGAAATAAAGTCAAACTTTCAAATAGGCTGCACAGATAAAAAAATTAAGAGGCCCTCGATGTACAGTCGTGGAAAAAAAAAGTAAACACCCCCTACTAACTCCTCAACAAATCATCGTAGAAGAAAGTTACTGGTATCGAACGATTGGAAATAAAGTCTACTTTTAAATGATGTATACAGAATTTTCTTAGGGGGTCATCTACATATTAAAACGAATCCAAACTTCATTTTTTTCAATGGTAATACCCAATTTTAACGAGATATTTCAAATCTTCGGTTCAAACTATGCCTAGACACGAAATTTCAAGTCATTTGAATGATAAGTTTTTGAATTATAAACATTCAAAATTTAGTGCTTCTAATGTTAAATTAAATTTTCATATTTTTATTTATGTCTCCCTAAATTATGCTCCTAATGTGCTAATTTTTTTTGTAGTAACAATACTAATATACCCAAACATAAATAAGCTGAATTTGCAATTTTTATAATTTTATCATATGAATTATGAAATTAATATTCGAAAAAATTATGAATTGCAACCTACAATTTTTTTGATGGATTTAGATTTATTAAGTCCTGCTTTATGGAAATTCAAAAATTTCACATTTTTCTTCCGTGTAGTTTTCAAATTATGCTTAAAAAACGGCAAAATGATGGTTTAAGGGGCCGTCTATGATGGAAGTGAGTCGACATTTTGAAATTTATTCTGCTGTACTATAATCTAGCACGCTTCATTGTCTCCTTGAGTTGCGCTTAAGGTGCCTTGATCAAGGAAGGGGCCCTCTCGGTTAATAATCGAGTACGGAACTTCAATTTGGATACAGCCCTTAAAATACGCTCGTTTTAAAATAATTAATTTCTCGAAACTTATGGTATGAATTGCATAAAAATTCGTTTTTAAACTAATTGAAGGGTGTAGAATTCATTTATGCTGTCAGAATCGGGTACTGCTATTGAAAAAAACAAAGTTATGGTTCATTTTAATATGTAGATGGCCCCCGAAGCAAATTTTATATACATCATTTAAAAGTAGACTTTATTTCCAATCGTTCGGTACCAGTAACTTTCTTCTACGATAATTTGTTGAGGAGTTAGTAGGGGGTGTTTACTTATTTTTTTCCACGACTGTACCAAGTTTTAAAGAAAATAAATATGTATGCATAAATATATATGCAGCATTCTTTAAAAGAGAATCTTAATTATATGTTAAGAAAAATCGGATTTTTTTGTAGAAATCAAGCCGTTCTGGGTTTTTAATTTTTTAAAGGCCCCAGGTTTAGGCTTTTAGTTTTTAAAACCAACCAAGATAGCTTTGTTTTGTATTGGGGCGTGTCCGGCCTTAGAAATTTCGGCCCGTTCAGTCCTCTAGACAGCCTCTACCCTCTCTGAGCTGTTCTAACCCCTTCTAGTCATTTCAACTTCTTTCCACTTTCTTTCTACTACAAGAGTGACCAACAACTACTGAGATAAGGATAAAATGAACTGCTAAGGAGCGAATTACACTTATTCTCTCGCAATTGACTACAATTCCTGTTTTCAGAATTATCTCTTCCGCATATATAAATTGCTTTTGTTAGGGAATAGAAGTTGTAACACTTCTAAAATTAAATTTCTTATACAAATATGGTATGTTAAAAGTAACTTACTTTATAATTTAGCAGTAAAGTTCTTGTATAAATAATTGTAACTACTATTTAAATCATTTCTTTATGGGTGCCTGACGGCGCCATTAAACCTTGTGTGGCGCCCTTCTACTTGACCGTAATTGTGAACCGTTCTAATCCCCTCCAGTCACTTCCACGTCTTTTCACTTTCTTTTTACTGCCAATGGTGACAAACAACTACTGAGATAAGAAGGAAATAATTATACTTATAAGAATCGAATTACACTTACTGTCCCGCAATTCATTACAATTACTGTTTTCAGAATTTTCTCTTCTGCATGTATAAATTGTTTTTGTTGGGGAATAGAGGTAGTGATTTAAACCCTTTCTTTTGAGGGTGTCTGATAGCGCCCTTAAACCTATGGCGCCCTACTACTTGAATACATTGGAAAACTGTGCTCATCCTCTCACAGTCACTTTCAGTTGTTTCCACACTTTCTTTCTAGTATTAAGGGTGACCAATCTAGATGAGAAGGAAATAATTGTATTTCTAAGGATCAAATTCTAGCACCTCGGGGCTCAGGTTCAAGTAAGCAGAGTTGGGCACTGTAGGACCTGATCCTTCATGGATTGTAAAGCCACAGGTTTAGTTTTTTTTTTTTTAAGGATCAAATTACATTTACTGTCCAGCAGTTGATTACAATTCCTGTTTTCGGAATTTTTTCTTCCGCATATATATAAATTGTTTTTATCAGGAAATAGATGTAGTAATCTAAATCCCTTTTTTGTGAGTGTCTGACGGCACCCTACTAAACTAAACTAATCTCTGTGTCTATACAATCCATGAAGGATCTGGGCCGACACTGCCCATCCCTGTTTTCTTGACCCTGGGCCCCGAGGTGCTATGCAGTATACGTCCAGGACAGGTGGTCAGCCAAACGGGGGACCCTTGGCGTTTAATTTCCAAGCAAGCTTGGTACTCATTTCATTGACCCCGAAAGGATGAAAGGCTGAGTGAACCCTGTCCAGTCGGGAGTCGAACTCTCAACCTGCCGGGCGGCTGACAGATGCTCTGACCACTATGCTCAGGGTTGTCTCGGTTTTAACCATGGTGGTTTTAACCAGTGGTTTAAACCGGTTTTAACCGTCCTGGTCAAAAACAATTTTGACCATTTTGACCACTGAAATTGCCTATTCAATTTATTTACTACTAATCAAATATGTTTTACTAGCATATGTTAAAAACTAAGTTAGCATTTGTTAAAAATGTCATAATATAAGTAACATAACACCAGCAAATACCAAATTAAAAAAGTCATAACATAAATAACATAACACCAAGATACAACACAAATGTTTTAATTATTTTTTATACACAAGCTCTTTTATTTTTTTTATGTAAGTTGTGTTGAATTTAAGAAATGATTACAATTAACAAGTTTTGCAGTTGTCTCTAAACTTAGATAGTTTCGTAATTTATTTTGGATTAATCCAAATTTAGAAAACAATCTTTCAATTGATGATGAGCTGGCACACCAGTTCATTAGATGTAATGGGAATTCAAAAAATTTTATATCAATGCCTTTAACCTTCTCCGTTGCTGCTCACCAGGCATGAGGCCCAATTTTATCTTTTACACTTTCAGAAAAATAGGATTTTGGATATGGTGAGGATTTTGCTTGAAATACAACCACAAGAGGCAAAAAGGTAGGATCAATATTATCGTGTAACCACTGCTTTGCTATTTTTTGCTTCTCTTCCTCAATACTTTTACTCATGTAGACAGGATTCAGCATATGAGCCAGAAAATGAACTGGGGTAACATTTTCATTAAATCGAGACACTATCATTTTAGAATAAGTTTCAAGATCTTTTTCTTTTAGCAATCTTAACCATTCATTGCATACATCAGATATAGTAGCATCTTCTTTTTTAAGTTTATCTAAAGCAAGGGAAATAGGCTTAAGTTGATTTTATAAATGTTTTACTTCTTTGTATGCATTGTTAATGATTTTAACGATGTTATCATCAATATTATCTTCATGCTCATCTGCAATTTTTCATTTCAATAACATGCTTCATTATTGAATTAACTTTGTTTGTTTTTATAATATCTTGTCCTACAAGGTTCAAGTAATGTGCAGCTCATCCATAAGAAATAAACAGTTCGTCTCTATATGCATTTTGAAAATCTTCTCTCATGCGTTTCATCTTGTTTTCATTGTCACTTACAAAACTTCTTACTTTACAAGCAAACTTGTTTTCTACCTCTTCTTTAGCATCAGCTGCTAGTTTTAAACAATACTGGGCAGTTTTTTTTTTAGATGCCCTGTATCAACAGCTGAAAGGAAGAATGATTTTTTCCCTGTTGATACACAATTAACAATGATAGGGCAATTATGGATCTAGCTTTCTTATTTTATTGCATAAGCATATTTTACTAATGAGCTTCCTTAACTTATCAGTGTATTATTTTTTTAACTGCCTGTTACTTTTATTACTTATTAAGTTACTTTTAATTGCAAAGAAAAAATAATTATTAAAATTAAGACCATTTTTAACAGTTTTGACCATTTCTGACCACTTTTGACCAATTTTGGACGGTTAAAACCACTTTTATCCAGTGTCCTGGTCAAAATCAATTTTGACCGGTTAAAATTACAACCCTGACTATGCTACTGGGCTTCGTGGCGCCCTCTATTGAACATATTTGCGAACTTTTCTAATCCCTCCAGGTACATCTTTCCACTTTCTTTTTACTGCCAAGGGTGACGAACAACTACCGAGATAAGAAGGAAATAATTGTACTTTTATCCTGCAATTGATTACAATTCCTGCTTTCAATTTTTTTTTCATTCCGGATGTGAAAATTTTCTTCGGGATAGGGGGAGGGGGGTGTAGTGGAAATAACAGGTCTACAATTGAATGCCTTATACAAGTTTTGTATGCAAAAAGTAACTCACTTTGTAATTTTAAATTTCTCTCTATTCTAAAAAAAAGTAACTACCGCTGTCACCGCCGCCGCCGCCGCCGGTTTTGAATTTTTTGTGACCGGAGGTCTTTCTTCGTTAATATTAAGAAAAATAATGCATACAAAAATATGACAATCGGTAGTGTTATACAGAAATGTTTGATAAACACGCTGATGCAGACAGTTTTCAAATAGAAGAATTATTTTAAGAGATATTTAATGCTAAAGTTGGACAAAATCGTTCCACTAAAAAAGTTTTATAGTAGCAAAAACTATACATCGGAATTTAATAATTTTTAGTTCATTTTATACGTTATAATTTCCCGGTGTGCAGAATTGATTTATTTTTTTAATTTGACTCATTTTTCGAGGTTTTATATCTATTTTAAATTCAAATTTTCAGCATTTCGAGAGATATTTTTTACAGATTTTAGAAAGTGATATTAATTTAAACTGTTGCCAACTGTATAAACAGCGGAAACAATAATGTTTGCTTAAAAAAAATATATTTATACGTGTAATAAATTAAAAATTTATTTACACGTGACTATTATAAACAGAAAAAAACATTTGGAATTAGACTTAAATAATTATGTACAAAAAGCAGGAACTTATTAAAAATTATGTCATAAAAACTATAATTACACGTGAATTTTAAGAGAGAAAGGAATTTGTAAAATAATAAATTTATTAACATGCGTTAGAAATCTTAAATAGGAGAAATTACGTCATATTTACGTCACATTACAGTTATTACATAAAATGAACACAAAATAATATTGCAAAACGGTTTAAATTTACAAATTGCGCTAGACATTTATTTGATATTTTGAGAGGATACTTTTCAACTATTTTTCTTAGGAAAGCGCAAATAATATTTTATTTCTAACACAAGTATTTTCACGTGAATATTAAAAAGAGAAAGAATAGTTTGGTCAAAATTATGTCATATTAAAAACGATTAATTTAAAATGTCTCATTTAAAAGAACTTTCTTTTCGCTTTGTTAAAAAAATACCGGGAGACAAAGATTCTGTTTACTTAATTCCTTTTATATTAGCTTATTTTGAAATGTTGTTACACGTGTCTACGTCATCAAGTTATTTTTATTTCGACGTTTTATTTGTATTTTTATTAATGTTGTACTAATTTATTTATTCTTTCGTTATTTAAAATAAAAATTATGTCAATTTGTATAATTTGGCGAGTGGTTTGGCGATTTATATAATTTGGCGAAATTAGTCGACGGGATAATCAAATAGTACCGCAGCGAATTTGGCGTTAAAATTTCCCCAATCAAAGAGAAATGAATAGAAATTCGTTTATAGGGAGATCGCCACTGTTTTTTAAATTATAATTCAATCTTTCGAAATCTTTTTAAAGCCGATCACATTAGCGTGCATTTAGAGTCTGCGGTGTCTGGACGGGTTTGGCGAGCGTAGCTCGTAGGGGGCCGAGCCCCCTAGTAAAATAAAATTATTTTATAATTACTTTTTACTACTGATAAACACTTTTTTACGGACGCCTGACGGCGCCCATAAACTTTCTGTGGCACCCTACTACTTGAACATATTGAGGGAGGAGGCTTCCCCCCCACCCCTTCTAAAGCTACGTCCCTGAGTGTATGTTCGGAAGTCTCGGTTCTTAAAATAATCCGCACACGAACAAAAACAATCACATAAGTTAAGGTCAGAGCTATAGGGTGCCCGGGTGGGTCGAAAAAAGAGAAATATTTATAATAGAAATATAATAGCGCGGAAAAGTTGACATTTGTAATAAAGAATAAATTCGTAAAATATTACACCGATCGGTAAATATCTTTTACCGCCGCATGGGGGCTAAAGTTTCAAAAAATCACAAAAAACATGTTTTTTTTCATTTTTTTTTTTTTTTAATTATCCTAACGTACCAATACAACTTCTAATAAGACGCAATAGCTACATGAAGATATCAGAAATGTCCCGGGAAATGTTTATTACGATGAAATCATAACTTTTACTGCCGCAAAGAGACCATATTTTTGAAGAAAATTGCAGAAATTTCCATTTTTCATTTTTTCTAAATTTTTATAATTTCTGTAATACGTCTAGAAGTAAATAAATTTACTTTATATCTATTATTATGTCATAAATTTTGTTAACTATTTGTAATAGACTGGAAAATAAAAAGCGTAATCATTCATTTTTCTTGACGATCGCTTATCTATTGACGTTTTACTGCATATCAGCAGTTCGTGCACCACAAATCACAAAATGATATGAATATGCAAAGTGTTTTAGTATTTTATTAATTAAAATACAGAGATGTTTAACGAAACGGGATAAATAAACTTAAAATGAAAAAGTAAACGTAAATGAATTTTATAATATGACTTACTTTCAAATGAAGCCATTATTCCTCGAGAGGCCGAAATTTATCAGATGTGATCCTTCCTCTGTTGTTGTCCATGAACTTTATCAGCATTTCAGTGACTAATTTCAAGCATCTTTTTACTGATTGAGTGGGACATGGAAAGTTATAATAGCTGGTATCTTTAATCAATTATTCTAAACTTACCAGAGTTGTTAGATTGTCAGTCGATAAAGAAACCGTAACAGGTGGTTCCGTTAGTTTACAGTTTTGCCATTCGATTAAATCAATACAATTTTAAGCTTCAAAGTTCGAGCCTGGAATAAGAAGTGACGGATGGCACTATTTGAGCCTACAGAACTTTGTGCTTTGGCAATTTTCTTCATGGCTGGGGTCCTGATTTTGTCTCCTTCATATGCTATCATTCCAACGAGGCTATTTTCATGATTTGCGAAATAGGCATTTCGTGAAATTACAGGAACTATAATATTTCGCAGGTGGTCCGGCAAGTAGCGGGCGTTATTAATATAGTGCACAGATTCTGGAAAACATGGTGGATTCATTTTAATTGTGAACCAACTGATGCAGTACAGTTTCAGGATATACTCAGACAGTATGACAAGTTAAGAAGAGGGTTTCTCTGTTCTAACGTAGAAGTTCAAAAATCGATTAGCAGTAGTTATCCACCTTGCGTGAAATATTAGCCCAGAGACTCGGCAAAAACAAGTCTATTGAACACACGCCTGTTGAAAGAGATTGCAATATTTCAGACATATACTTCTGGTCAGTTGACAAATCATCTCTACCAACAACTAGGTGATCAGATTAAATTGGCTTAAGTTGTGCAAGTGGTAATGACTCGCAAATCGAATGAAATCAACCAATTGGGTCACAATATGACAGAGGACCTGTCTTTTGTCATCAAGATGTTCGAAAAAATGTCTCAGCAGTGAGTGCAAGGAAGCCACTAAAGTGGACATTTTAAACTTGTTCTCAAGTAAGTATATAAACACCATCTTTGCATCCTGTGTTAAGGACAGTTCCACCACATCCGATTGCAATTAATTTTACAGTTTACATTTCATTTTTCTTCAAAAAATCCACAATGCCAGACGATGGGCCCTCTAGAAGCCAGAATATAATTTTACGTGTAAGCAGCTGCGGGGGTTTCTATTATTGAGTAGATTTTTTGATTGAATTTGAATTATCATTGTTAAGAATCTGTATGAAATTAATAACAGAAAATGCCCCTTCCAATCTATTACATATGTAAAAAATCTAGAAATATTATGAAAAATTATGAAAATTGAAAAAAAAAAAACGAAAAATTTAAGCTTTTAACATTTTTTAGAAACTTTGGCCCTGTTGCGGCGGTAAAAGATATGATGTCAACAAAATGAAATTTTACTGTTACATTACTAATATCTTAGTATGGCTATTGCGTTCTACTAGACTTTGAATTGGTATGTTTGGAAAATTAGAAAAATAAATGCAAAAAGTATGTTTTTGCGATTTTTTCAAACTTTGGCCCCCTTTGCGTCGGTAAAAGATATTAACCGATATGTGTAATATTTTACGTATTTATTCTTTTTTACGTAAGGCAACTTTTCCGAGCTATTACGTTTCGATTATAAATATTTCGGTTTTTTTCGACCCACCCTAGTGCCCATTCAGTGCCATGCCAAATGAACCTTTCAATCTCCAAAGCGATGATACGGTCGTCAAATGCGCCTCTAATACATCAGCAACTCTATGTGGATATGCACCATCCAGCATGAACCAGTAGGTATTGACCATCCATGCTCGGGCATTGAAATTAAGAGAAAAGATTTTCAGAACAATGGGAAGCCTGTTCTGAAGTCTCGTTCTTAAAATAATCCCCACGAGAAAAAAAAATCACATAAGCTAAGGGGCTGTCCTTAAATGACGTTACGCTTGGAGGGGTGGGGAGGGGGTTCGTAAAATTGTGACAAGGGGATGGGAGGGGGTAAGAAGAAGTGTGACATCGCACATTTTGGTTAAAATAACAGCATTTAAAATCAGCAGATTCATATTTTGAAGTTATTTTGACATTGCCAGAATTTCCATCACTATCTGCTGCACAAATTTTGAAAGCAGATGAATTTCTTCCTTGATCAGTGGGGAGTAGTTACGAAGTTTTGCCATATGACTTCTATTGTCCTTCAGTGCAAAGTGTGCTTCCTACTCGTGTTTGCAAGCATTGTGGTTTGTATTTTGCTTTGCATCCAATGTCATGTTGAAGAAACACATAATTGGTGTGCATAAAATCAGTGGAAAATGTAAACCAAAAGTTAGCAGAGTTAGACCACTTCGAATAGCTGCCCGCAAACAACAAGAACTCATGGCTGTAATTGCTTTCACCGAAAATATGGAATTTGCAGATTGGGTGGATGAAGACGACATTGTCATTAGAGGGCTTATTATCCCCGAGGATGAGAGCGATGTCAAAATTCCTATGTATGCGGATAGGCGAGCATATATCTTCTCCGTGGGAGGAAGAGTCGTAATAGCAAATGATTGAGAGTAATTTCTACAGGGTGTTTCAGCACAGCGGTTACAACGTTTCAGAAGAGATGGAGTACTACACCTATACGATGGGAAGTCACATAGCAATGCATGGTCGGAAACGCTCTCCTGGTGCGGTAGTGACGACACAAAACACAACAAAGGAAGGACACGAACAGGGTTAGAAAACATGTTTATTATTTTTAGTGCAGCAAAATCTAAGATGAAATAAATAGTAAAACTTTATAATAATTTGAGGTGAGCCTCACTCAGATGAATTGTGCCGTGGCTGAAGCTTTATTTATAATCTTGATGTAGCAAGGACGTTATATGAAAAACATTCGAGAAAACTCGAGTTTCTCAAACTGGCTGCTCACCGAAAGTTCGCCCATCTAATCTAATCTCGTCGGCTCCACGGGGTTCTAAATTAATTTTCAAATTAAGATCCTGCACGACATCGTAATAGGATAGAGTGAAGTGTGCACCCTATGCATTTGCACATTTCAAATCTGAATTTTGCAAGAACTTAATAACTTGTCATTAGAGGCAAAGAGAATAATCATACCATGTCCTGTACTAAACAAATAGGGATGTGTACGGACCCAGAGAGTTAATTATACGACAAACCATTTTCGCTAAATTTCATCAATTAGTTGTGAACCCGATTATGAAACTTTCACCAAACACAGAATAGCAGTGCTTCCTGTTGAGCGATCAAAGACAAAATTGAATTAATACCGATTTTCAGAAAAAAATTCTACGTATAAAATTTGGTGCGATTATAGATATCTAGAAACGCAGCATAGCAGAATCCCCTTTTGGTCAATATAAACCAAAATGCAATAATTTATATCAAGATCTAACTGAATATGAAGTTGGATAAAATTCTGGGAATTAGCTCTTGAGATATAGCAATTTGGGAAATGATGAAAAGAACAGCATAGCAGCATACCTGTTGGGCGTTATACACCAAAATGCAATCAGTATCAGTTTATGTCAAGGTCTAACTTAATATTAAGTTTGGTGAAATTCTGGGAATTAGTTCTTGAGATATAGCTATCTGGGAAATCATGAAAAGCACAGCATAGCAGTCCCGCCTGTAAAACCATACACATAGACATGTAATTTATACACGCGACTATAAACATCGACATGTAATCAGCCCTAATTTAAGTCAGTCTAATAGAATATGAAGCTTGATGAAATCCCGCGCATAAGTTCTTTAATTAGAAATACCATAATATCTGTGTAACACACAGGCAAACATTTTCCAAAAACAGTCAAATCGTATCCAGGAATCCTCAGGATATCCCGCAACATGTAAATCTATCAAAACACGGAAGTCGAAATTCTTTTACAATTACACTAATTTCTTCTTATGTATATATAACAACAACAACAAAAAAAAGATTATGCCTTTTATGATTGGGTTATTTTAACAGAAATCTATTTTTCTGGTGTTTAAAACTAATAGCTACTCTGTCGCTAAAGATAAGATAATAAAATATCGGCATTAAAATAATCTAAAGTCATCCCGAGGCGTGAAATTATTTAACTCATACATGTTAGCAATTTCTGATATTCTTCTCAGTTCTTTTTTTTTTCCCTCGAATATTTCATGTGATGCATGTATATTTTTTCAACGGAGTCTTTCCGAGAGAAAATTACGTACGCAGAAAACTATTTAAATATGCATAAAATATAAAATTTGTCCTCCGTAGATTTGCCTTGAAACACTGCTTCAGCCATTGTTCGAAAAAAGCCTTCTGAATTTCAGGTTCATGCTAATTTTCAAAACCAGACTAATAACAATTACTTGTCCAGATCGTCCAGTTGGATTGCTTTGAAGGTTTTTTCTAATCGTCCGAGTTGAAGGTTTTCCGGTTTAAAGAAAACGACGTGTATTCCGGATATGACCGGTTCCTGAAAGCAGGTAAGGATTCATTTGTTACTGAAAACTGAATAATCTCTGACTATACGGTACATACTCAACTGTTAGTTCTAGATTTCGCCAAGCAGTGTATAGTGAAAATGTCCTTCCGAGAGGATCAAGAAAATACACCCAACGCAGTCCAACCGTTTACAAGATATGGGTGCGTTTTTTCCGTGACGTCATGCACCAAGGGAAAGAAAAAGTGAGAATATTCCATCTAAAGCTGTTTTAATCTCGTTAGCTCATTAATCCTCATGAGAAGCTTTCTAACGATACCGCTTTTGACGAAATCGGACGTATTGTTTTTATTTTTCTTTGTGTATGACGTCACATAAGCCCGTATCTCGTGAACGGTTGGATTCGGGCAGGTAGTTCCCAATACTTTTTCCTTGGTCCCTATGACAGGACTTTTCAAGCAATACCTCTCCTGACGAAATCCAGAACTAACAGTTGAGTATGTTCGCTAGTCAGTGGTGTAGTCTTATGTACCAAGGTTTTGCAATTGCTCCACTCTGAATTTTTAAATTTATCCCCCCCCCCCCCCACCAACAACAAGAAAAAAAAATTCAAATAATTAAACACTAACACGAAATGGAAATAAGGAAATTTCGTCAGGAGCTTATGCCTTCCCCTGCCGAGGAAAACAATTCTTAGTTTTGTTTTTATTTTTATGTTTGTTTAAAAAAATTATCTTAGATTATTTTAGACGGGATTTCACGAACTCCTAACGAAAATTATACTAAAATGTTTCACCTTTTTCATTTTGATAAAGTCGGTACAAGCTTATTTTTGGATTTTTAATATGCTACAATTGTTACATTTCTGTATGTTGATACGCAGAGTTTCTCTCTAAGATTTTAAATGGACAGAATGCAGACAGGAGCGCCATTTGAGGGGGTGCAACAGCCGCTAGGAATTGAATATTTCAGAATGTATCAGATACCAAAAATCCGAGTAAAATAAATTTTAAATAATCAATAATTGCATAAAAAGCAAAAATAACTTCTCCGATTTGATTATGGCCATTTTCAAGACTGAACCGTCATAGCTCACCCTGGAAAACTCCGAATAGATAAAGGCTGTCCAAATTTTTTTAGTGAGCTATGTGGATCCCTTGTTTTGTAGTTCTTGGTAGGATTCTGTTTTGTTGGGTCCTCTGATGTGCCTTATGCTATTTCTTTTCAGTGCCCATTGGCACCCTACAGCCTTCTCATTTTTTATTTTTGTCTAGACCAGATTTGCATTAACATAGAAGTGTAGGGTACCCAAATTTATTTGGATACTTTATGCGCTCATTTTTGAGGTTATATTTAGCCTCATGCGTCTAAGGCCAATGTCAGACGGGCGTCTTTTTGCCTGCTTTTTTGCTTACGTATTATCCATTCACAATGCTATAGCATTGTGAATGGATAATACGTAAGTAAAAAAGCAGGCAAAAAGACGCCCGTCTAACACTGGCCTAATTCTGGAATGGCCGTTGGGCGTTTTGCAAGGCTGACCCATTCTAGCCCATCCTGGAAAATCCCAACCATATAAAGGTCGTCCAAATTTCTTAGTGAGCTATGTGGCCCCCTTTGTTTTGTAGCTTTTGGTAGGATTCAGTTTTATTAGGGCCTTTGATGTGCCTTATGTTACTTCTTTTCTGTACCCATTGGTACCCTACAGCCTTCTCATTCTTCGTTTTTATCTAGACCAGATTTGACTTAATATCGAAGTGTAGGACACCCAAATTTATGTGGATACTTTATGCGCTAATTTTTTAGATTAAATTTAGCATCATGCTTTGGAATGGCCCTTGGGGGGTTCCCCACCAGTTTTCAAAATTCACTTTTCGACAGTGCTTTATTTCTAAATTTATCTTTATGTTCCCTTTCGATTTCGTGTGGCAGTTTTTCACGTTACACGTTAGCACAGGTATAGGGTTAAAAGAAAAACAATAGCGTTAAATAAACACTTTAAGCACAGAAGTTAATACAGTAGCCTCCCTCTTAACCGGCCAACTTTTTTCCCAACATCAGGCAAAATTCAGGGATGACGGCTTCGGGAACTCAGCTTACGCTTTCGAGTTAAAGTGCAATCCCAAGGGGAAGGAGACAAAATTCAGAAAGCAGAACATCGGAATGGATACGCGTTGACCTTCACCAGTGTTGAATTCAGGATATGATCCACCCCCCAAGGAACAATGAGATATCGACCCGGAAGATTTGAGATTTTGTGTTTTTAATGGTCAAATAGTGCAACCCCCGCCTCCCCCAACGGGATCTCTATAATGTCTGATATATCTGCAAAATGTTTTGTAAAACATTTAAAAGAAGAACGTCACTGATTTCTTTATGGTTGATTAACTTAAATATACATAATGTAGAACAATTTCAACTTCTTATACAGGTGTGTGACATGATTTTCAACAATTTAATTTGTGTTAAACATTTTTCCTTATTTGTTATCAGTGATAATTTTTCTTTCAATTCGGTTAATTATGCCTAGTGTTCACTTCACAAATTATAGAAAATATGTACTTCTGGTCTGCGAACCGACCGTAGCTAAACGCCATGTTAGGCGTAATGAAAAACATATCCTAGCATATGACGGCTAAATGATAATTTTTTCTACTTGAAATCCTGTCTGTTCAGCATATTTTCACATAAAACACGTGTATTATATCCATTGATAATGTATTGGGTTCTAAATTAAAATTAAGCTATTATAAACACTAGGGGATCGTACCCGTATTTTTCATATGAAAAATATGAATTATACAATCAAATAAAGTTTTTAAATTTATTAAGGGGGCAGTTCCCCTTCAATCGGTCAAAAATGCTAGAAAACTGATTCAATTTCCAAACATTTTCACAAACTAACTAATAAAGCAAAATCAATGAAATTTTTTAAATTGTTAAGTTTAGCTTTACTTGTTACAATAAACAAAGCAGATTGATGAAAAATATTTAAATTAATTTGGAAAACTTAATTAAGTAACCCACTGTTTTTTTTGTTTTCGTAATTGCCATATATCACTGCGCGCATGATTTCTCAAAAACTATTAAAGATAATGGATTGAAATTTTTGGAGTGCATTAATATTACACTTCTGCATAAAATGAACTAAAATCTTAGAATTATCTTAAATAATAAAAATTTTATTACAAAAAATATACGAGAAATTTTACAGATTTTCTTTTTTTAATTTTTATTATTAATTATAAATATTATCAATAAAGATAATTAAAAGATTTTAGTTCATTATGTTAAGCGAAGTATTATCTTTAAATTAACATCTATTTAAAGTTAATAAATTAAAATGAACACGATATATCATGCGCGCAGTGATATATAGTAATTATGAAAAAAAAAAAACAGTAGGTTACCTAATTAAGTTTTCGTAATTAATTTAACTAGTAAATCTGCAGATCAGGAGCCTCAACGTCAGCTCTACAATTCATTGTGTTTAGCACCCTTTGAGTAATATTAATCTTTCTACAAAAAACGAAATTTAAAGTTTTGAAATTACATAAACATTTATAAAACGAAAAAATATTTCGAAGGTTTCTGACATTAGAAGCGTTAAATTAAACCCCTTGTTATGTAATGGTATTCTGAAAATCTCATGAGCTACTTATTCTGGTAATTTTTAGATAGTAAAGTAGATTTCTTCAGGGGGGCTCTGCCCCCCTGAACCCCTTCGTAGTGTAATTTAATTTACATTTGTAATTATCAATTAATTGTGTTAATGTCCTTTAGTAAATTCTACCAATAGACGGAAACGTACATGAATTCTTGTCTACAGCCCTGTATATTACGTGAAGATTTTTACGCGTCGTCTATAACATTTAAATTTAATGCAGACAAAAAACCCTCTTAAAACTGCTCGCATATCACATTTCCAGGATTAGTATGCATAGTGTGCACCATATATCCAGTTTCTGCGGAGTCCTGTATATGGTTCTATTTAAATTCTGCAAACATTTGTTAGTATACTAAATGTAATTGGGCTGGGAAATACATAACTCAAAAAAAAAAAAAAAAAAAAAAAAAAAAAAAACACTGAAGCAATTCGCGCTCATTTTCATTTATACTTACGAATTCATTTGTGTATCCCTGTACATGGTCTATACAATATTTAAGCACTACTTATTAAGCACAAATTTACTTAACGTTAAAACGCACACCATAATCGAAAATGCTCTTCAGCAATCATCCCTAATAGACCAGAACTGCATCCGAAATTTTTTATGTGACCCTATAAATGAACGATAAATACGATACAAATCATATTCAAGCTTCTTGTAGTCAACCACAGTAATGTAATTTAATTTCATAATGTTTGAATTAGTGCAACACAATTAACACACTGACGACAGGCAATTTAATTAAATCTGGGTTTAAAAACAGTAGAAGCTCCTCCCTCTTCTGAAAGTGTCTCGGAAATTGGTTTCTGAGATATGTTTTTCATGTTTATGCAGCAGTAAATATCTTTCAATGTACGGATGTAATATATAATGTCTTACAATGTATAAAAAATATGGACAACACAATATAAATGTCTTTTCTGTAAGGTAGAAGTCACTCCCTTAGCCAATGATGTATTCTGAATAAAAACGAGAATTCTCGTTTCCCGTCGCTAATGTGTTAAAATAAGCTGTGAAGAGTTTTTTTCCCCCGTAGACCACATTTTAATCGACCACTTTTGTGTGACACTGAAAAAAAAAAAACATATGCTTTGCACCCCATATACTACAAAAATGTTTCAAAAATACATATCAATTTTATTATTTTGTAACAGAGTAACATCATTAAAAAACGCCACAAAAGGATTTTCTTCAAAGATTGTAATATTATGAATACTTTTGAGTTCCCTGTACGCATGTTGTAAGTGCTACACATAACATATTTTATAGTAACCAGGTTCTAGTGCACCTTAATAAAGTATATAAATTTCATTACGTTTAAAATTGTGTAACATTATTAAAATACACCGCAGACGATTTTTCCCAAAGACTATAATGTAACGGAATAGTTTTGAGTGCCCCTGTAATTAAGCTATGAATGCTACACTCTTCATTTTTAATACCAAACATACTTTGGCAAACCTCAATAACGTATATCAATTACATGTAATCCCGACTATATTTACGCGAGTTAGAGCACGTAGAGAAACACGGCAGGCGACAGATAGAAAAACTGAAGTCATAAATACTTTTCATCCATGTTGGAAAGTATTAAAAAGGATTTACATGCCTTTAACTGTACTTTTTGTTCACTTATAGCATGGTTAAACATTAGTTTAAACATCCTAATCCATGCGATAGCAATAACATATTAAAAGACCCCCAAAATATGCATATCTGGAGATCTATAAAGCTACTGGAAAATAATTCATTATCGTGCCCACTGTTAATTGCATAAATTGCATCGATTTGGCGCGATAAAATATTTTTTGTGATAGCCTTTTAATAGTACCTGCAACAAAATTAACGTAATTTACTAACTTCATTCATATTTGACGCAATGATAGGCTACGAATAACAGTCGCTAGGCAACGAAGAAAAGGAAAAAAAAAAGAAATATGTATCATGTAAAACAAGAAAATTAATTTAAAAATTCTTTATATTATTGGAATACATGTATAAATGTCCTCAAAACATTATACACGTAAATAAAAAAATCTGATAGATATATTGATAAAACTTCAATATAATAGGAATAATTTAAAACCCGTATTTGGAATTTTAGTATCCATAATTTGACATTTAAATCCATTAATCAAACGTGCCATTTTCTTTCAACAAATCGAAATTTGAAAATCGTCTGACTTGCCGTAGAAAAGCATTATAAAGAAAAATAAAATCTTCCATATTTTCCGAACGAATGAATCAAATTTAACCAAAAACTATACAGCTACGTCCGGGTATCTCACGAATATGCCCAATTAATTTCAAGCTGATCGGGTACTTTTTGCGGCAGTTATCGCGGAACAGACAGACAGACAGACAGACAGACAGACAAACGGAAATCAAAACTTTTCGTGTCTCCACAGTAAGCCTTCACTGACGTTTCGGCAACTAGTTACTAGTAAATCTGCAGATCAAGAGCCTCAACGTCATCTCTGCAACTTATTGTTTTTAGCAAACTTTGCGTAATATTAACCTTTCTACAAAAACAAAATTTAAACTTTTTAAATTACACAAACATTTATAAAATGAAAAAAAAATATTTCGATGGTTTCATACATTAGAAGCGTTAAATTAAACACGTTGTTATGTAATAATATTCTGAAATTCTCACGAGCTACTTATTCTAGTAATTTTTATATAGTAAAGCAAATTTCTTCAGGGGGCGTCCCCCTGAACCCCCGTTGTGTAATTTATTTTACATTTGTAATTTTCTATTGATTGAGTTAATGATTATCTTATATCTTAGATTCTTTTTTACACTGCGATTTATAAGGATAAGCAACAATTTGGTCAAGCATTTTACGTTATCCTAATATCCATACAGCAGTATTTACTTGCCTGCTAACCACAAACACCTGTATCTAATGGATAAAGAACTTTTGGAAACGTAAACTGAGATATCTAATTTAGAAATCTAATACCTTTATAATTTTTGTTTCCAAAAAATAATTTTGATTACCATTCTGCATATCTAAGATCTAATCTAAATATCTAAAAATGTACTCGATAGCATTAACTTACTAAAATCACCCTAAAGTAAGGGGACTTCTAAACCTAACGGTTAATAATTCCTCATCGTGTCCACTTCCAATTGACTAAATAGATAAACGTGATTTGGCACCGTTAAGTATTTTTTGTGATAGCCTTTTAATAGTATCCACATTTAATTTAAAATCGTGATGTTGCAAACACCATTGAAATTTGACGCACACCTGTGTTCAGGTCAAATTACGAAAGGTTAACTAACCTTTTATTTCCCTTAGCCGGGCATTTTGTTTCATTTTTCGTAATAGGGATTATTTTAATAATTTAATTTATTTTACACTCTACAAGGTGTTACACGGGACGTTGTTCACGTAGCATTAAAATAGAGATAAATGCATTAAATAAAACATTTCACTACCCACCAGACATGGCAAGTCTCAGGCTTTTTGCACAACACTATTATCTTACATAAAATGTTGTTCTTTTAAATCGCGCAAATGTTTCAATTAAATAAAGTAACATTTTTTGTATTAAAATGCTAGTATCCAGAACGCCGGAGGATTCGCACCTCTGCTCCTCTTAATAGAAACATATATAGTTAACCAACACTTTATCACATTTTATAGGAGACAATACGAAATTTCTTATTTGTATGGCCTTACATATACCTCAGTCATAAAAATGTAAATTTTTGTGCCAATTAATATGCACAATTGCGAAAATGAAATTGCAACCAATGAGAAAAGGAAGGCCAAGTAAACTCGTGTAAATCGAGGAATCTTTCTTCGTAGTATTGGAAAAATGCCACTACAAAAATTATTTTAGGTGGTATTTGGTGTGAAATGTTTATGTGTATTCATTCCTGTCCTATTTATTTTTTTTTTATTATTTGTAATTTGCTTATTCCATTTTCCTTTTGCACGTGAAAATCTTACAAGCTAAAATTAACTCTTCGGGAGAAATTGTTATTCCTTTTTTTTTTTTTTTTTTTTTTTTGGCAACAATAAAGTTTATAAAGTTTAATAGAATAATTTCAGTTTATTCTGTATGAAAATAACGAACTTTTTCATTTACAATCAAAATAGTTGAATACATAAATAAAAATATTATTCTATATAGTATATAAATACTATTTTCATTTCTGCGTTTAAATCAATCTATATGCAAATATCTATACAAAGGCATTCATTAATTCATCCCTTTTAACTTTGATTTGACTTCAAAAAACCATACATACTTTCACATTTATGATATTTTTAGATGAGATGCTGTTGCTACGCAACGGTTAAAAGAAAAAATGAAATATAAGTAAATTCATAAAATAAAATGTTTTATATTATTCGAACACATGTATAAAATTCTATCATAAGTAATACACCTAATTTAAAAGCTCTGACAAATGTTTTGACAAAATTGCAAACTAATAAGAATAATTTAATACTCTTATTTAAAAATTTCAGCATCCAAAATTTACCATTTAAATCTATTATTCATATGAGCGATTTCTTTCAACAAATGAAAATTTGAAAATCGTCTGACTTCCCATAGAAAAGCATTATATCACAAAATAAAATGTTCTGTATATTCCGAACGAATGAACCAAATTTAACCCAAAACTATACAGCTAAATCCGGGGAGCTCATCAACATGCCCAGGGAATTTCAAGCCGATCGGATGCTTTTTGCGGCAGTTATCGCGGAACAGACAGACAGACTAACAGACAGACAGACTAACGGAAACCAAAACTTTTCGTGTCTCCACAGTAAGCCTTCACTGACGTTTCGGCAATTATTTTTCATCAATCTCTTTTGTTTATTGTAACAAGTAAATCTATACTTAACAATACAAAAAATTTCATTTAATTTGCTTTATTAGTTAGTTTGTGAAAAGGTATGGAAATTGAATCAGTTTTCTAGCATTTTTGACCGGTTGAAGGGGAACTGTCCCCTTAAAAGCGATATCTATATTATAAAGGACAAACATATCTGTGCGTAACGCATACGTCATTTTGCGAATGGCAACACTATGAAATTTGAAATAAAATTTTGGTTTTGCAATTTTCTCTACTGCAAATTTTTAAACTTCCAGGCATCGCACATTTTAAATTTTTACACCGCTGTATAAGGAAAAAAGTGCTCTTTAAATGCAATTTGTTTGAAAGCTATACCTCAATTTATTTTTGAGATATTAATTTTTTTTGTTGTTCTTAATACCATTTTTTTTATCGTGGCAACAAAAGTACCCCATTTATATTAAAAGTCATTGTAAGTAAACGGAAAATAGCCGATACTATATCTTTTTGTTGCATTTTCTCATAAAACCTGAAAAAAAAGTTGAAATTAAAATATGGGCTATGTCAAAAATATTGTCTGTTATTCCGTGATAATGACGTCATATGCATACTTTTCTATAGACGAAGTTTGAAACTGGATTGTAAAAGTGCAATGCTTTACCGGATGCAAATGACGTCATTTTATAAAAAAAAAGCGTGTATTTTAATTCTTAATCCTGAATTATGTTTTCTAGAAGTGCGTCATTTTCACAGCCCAGCTGCTGTGAAATTCTTCAAAGGTGTAAATGCATCACTTTTGAAAATAATGTAATCGAAATCACACACTGATAGAACGCAATGATTTACAAAAATTTAGAGTGTCTTTATAGAAGAGAGGTGACATGCAAATAATAGCGATTTATATTACAAAAATTGATGATTCTCGCCTGGATGGATTTGCTTCGCCATCGCCGAGTTAGATAAGCAAACAAATAATTCGCGGTTTAAAATAATATCATGTTCCTGAAGTTTTTGCTCAAAATTCACTCGAATAATAAAATTTTAATGCTACTCTTTAGGACATTCTACTATAATTTTTATCAAAATAACATAATTTGCTTAATTTAATTTTTCCTAATTTTATACAATCTCTATATTTAAAACACAAGTGTATTTTTTAGTCATCTTCCCTGATCTTTCTGCTGAACCAATTTTACCAATATATATATATATATATATTTTAACGGAAAGCTCTTCATTTGTAGATGTAATCGCACTATCTGTTTTTTTTTTTTTTTTTTATGTATATCCCCTGTTTTATATTTTAATTTAAAAAGCATTTTATGAAATTTCTTCAAAAGGGAGAATATTAGATAGCTTTCATTACTGCAGACAAGAGAGAAATAATGAGGTATTTTTATCTTTATTCATGCTATTTTCTGATAAGAATTCAAAATTGTTGTATAGGGTTTAGTGTCGCAAAATCCCATTAGGAGCAGAATATTATATTAGAGGCATAATAACGGAAAATGACATACTGCTTTTGAAAACACGCATTTTTCTTCATAAATCTTCTATATTGTTTTTCCTTCTGCATGTATACTGATATTAAGTTTCAGACACTAGGCGAAATGCTTATTTAAGTGAAAATGAAGTCATATTTAAAAGAAAACGATCATTTTCTTAGATAAAACTAAAACTAAACCGGTTTCAATTTTAACACAAATGCGTCTAAAAAACATAAATTACGGAAACTTTTACTCTGCGGATTTGAGATTAGAATCTCAAGTAAAGTATCTGTTCACATAAAAGATGTTGCTGACAATCGTGACTTCAAGATTTGAGTTAAAATGATTTTTAAATGATCAAACAAAATGCAATTTTTTTTTTAAATTATGAATATTGATAGGAGAAGTGCGTTTGCAAATTTTGAGAAGGTGAAAAGTGCTGTTTTTCATTTCGGAATACCAAGCATAAGAGCCTCAATTGATAACCACATCCTAATAACTGATCTTTATTATATTTTACTGGTTAAGTATCTATATAATAAAGAACAAGCGTATCTGTGCGTAATGCTGACGTCATTTTGCGAATGGCAACACTTCACGATAAAATTTCGGCCTTGAAATTTTCGCTACTATAATTTTTTTAATTTTCTGACCATCGTACATTTTCAATTTTCGTCGCATAGGGAAAAAATTTACTTTCAAATGCAATTTCTTTAAAAACTGTATCTTAATTGACTCATGTGTCATATTTTCTAAAATAATTTTTAAGCATGATTTTTTTAAAGTTTATCTTATCATGTGCTGGTTTCAATACATAATAATAATAAACATTTTGCACATAAAGCCACAAACATTTTTCAGCATTTGTTTCTGACTATTTTTGCATAACGAAATTAATACTTCCTTTATAAACAAATAAAATATTAATATTATAAAAACCACCAACGTAACATATTTGTGACAGACAAATTAACGAAATTAATACTTCTTTTATAAACAAACAAAACAATAATATTGTAAAAACACAAATCTAACATATTTCTAATCGTACAATGTAAATTGTTAGATCACCAAATAGGATGTTTTTTTTTTTTCAAATGGAATTTGTTTGCAAAGTTCATCTCAGTTTACTGATTGTCTATGGTTTTAAAAACAGTTTTAATGCATGAAATATTTTTTAATTTATCTATATCGCGCGGAGCTCGATTACGAAAGATTAATCCGTTTGCCTTTAAAACAAAATAAAGGGTTCATAATTTTCTTATGGCTAATATTATCCATTAAAAAAAAAAACTTCCGTATGAATAAATAAATAAAATAATATAAATAAAACACAAATTTAACAGACATGCATCAGCTCTGAAATTTTTAGATTATAAAAGGATGCCATAAGTAGCAAAATCTTGGTCAAATAACTCATAGCATGCGGCTAATAAGAAAATATAGCTTTTGATAAATTTCAAAAATTTATTTGATTGTATAATTCGTATTTATTCATATGAAAAATGCTTTTTTAATGTAGGTGGGCAATTTAAAAAATTTATTGCGTATAAAAAAATTATTAGTTTTCAATTTAAAAAAATGTTTTCACCTATATTTTTTAACCCGGGAAGACCGGGTACGATCCCCTAGTCTATATTATAAAGGACAAACATATCTGTGCGTAACGCATACGTCATTCTGCGAATGGCAACACTTTGAAATTTCAAATGAAATTTCGGTTTTGCAATTTTCGCTACTGCAAATTTTTAAACTTCTAAACATCGCACAGTTTCAGTTTTTACACCGTCGTATTGGGGAAAAAATGTACTTTTAAATGCAATTTGTTTGAAAGCTGTATCTCAATTTATTTTTGAGTTATTAATTTTTTTATAGTTTTTAGTACCAATTTTGTAATTGTGGCAACTGAAGTACTCCATTTCTATTAAAAGTAAAGGGGAAATAGTCATAGTTTATTTATTTTATTGATTATATCCTTATTGATGCCATTTTCACATTACAAATAAAAGTAACTTTTTTTCTAATTTTTAAACAGAAAATGACGTCAGCCATTAAAAAAAACAAGCATTCTTCTTCATAAATCCAAAGATTGAAGAAGATATTTCATTATTTTTTTCATTACGCTGATACTGATTTTGAGACGCTAGGAAAAATGATTCAGTGAGTAAAAATGATGTCATATTTAAAACAAAACGATCATTTTCTTTGATAAAACTAAATACTTGACCAATAATAAATGGCCAATACTATGGCAACTAAATGCAAATTTCTGAATGGTAAATTTTCGCGGGTACTGAGATTAGAACTTAAATTTTATGCGAATGTTCTCATGAAAAGTTGTATCGGACAAACGTGACTTTAAGTTTGGAAATATGATACATTTATTAATAATGTATTGCGCGTTAAAATACTTTTAAATTGTGAATTTGAGTGGTTCGTATGTAAATTTTGAGAATGTGAAAATAACTTACAGTTTAGATTTTATGGAGGAAAATTTTATGATGTGACAAAGCGAAATCCTTTTTACTGATTTTTCACCGTAAAACAAACGCAAGAGCCTCATTCGATAACTTCAACATAATTACCCATCTTGATTACGTATTCTAATAAAGTTTAATTTTTCAATAATTTAAGCAGTTGAAATTTTTGGAAATAATATTTTGGTAATTTTAGGTTAAAAACTCTTATTTTATGAGTTAGATACCAATACAAGATGAATTTTTTATTGTAATTATTTTTCTAGGTTTGTTATAAATTCGATGTAACAGTTACATTCTAAACATTTTAATTCGTCGAATTTCGACGGGTTCCAACTCGTCTATATAAAGGACAAACATATCTGTGCGTAACGCATACGTCATTTTGCGAATGGCAACATTTGAAATTTGAAATAAAATTTTGGTTTTGCAATTTTCTCTACTGCAAATTTTTAAACTTCTAAACATCGCACATTTTAAATTTTTACACCTTCGTATAAGGAAAAAAATGCTCTTTTAAATGCAATTTGTTTGAAAGCTGTATCTCAATTTATTTTTGAGATATTAAATTTTTGTAGTTTTTAATATCATTTTTCTTATCGTGGCAACAAAAGTACCCCATTTCTATTGAAAGTCATTGAAAGCAAACGGAAAATAGTCGAAAATAGGAGATACTGTATCTTTTTGTTGCCATTTTCTCATAAAACCGGAAAAAAAAAACAGTTGAAATTAAAATATGGGCTATGTCAAGAATATTGCCTGTTATTCCGTGATAATGACGTCATATGCACACTTTTCTATAGACGGGTCGTTTTCTATAAAAGTGGATTGCTTTAGCGGATGCAAATGACGTCATTTTATAAAAAAGAGTGTATTTTAATTCTTAAACCTGAATTATGTTTTGTAGAAGTGCGTCATTTTCACAGCCCAGCTTCTTTGAAATTGTTCCCAGGTGATAATGCTTCACTTTTGAAAATAATGTAATCAAAATCACCCACTGATAAAACGCAATGTTTTACAAAAATTTAGAGTGTCTTTATAAAAGAGAGGTGGCATGCAAATAATAGCAATTTATATTACAGAAATTGATGATTCTCGCCTGGATGGATTTGCTTCGGTGAGTTAGACAAGCAAACAAATAATTCGTGGTTTAAAATAATATCGTGTTCCTGAAGTTTTTGTCGAAAATTCTCTCGAATAATAAAATTTTAATGCTATTCTTTAGGACATTCTACTATAATTTTATCAAAATAACATAATTTGCTTAATTTAATTTTTCCTGATGTTATATAATCTATATATTTAAAATACAAGTGTGTTTTTTAGTCATCTGCCCTGATATTTCTGCTGAACCAGTTTTACTAATGTATATATTTTTAAACTGACAGCTCTTTCTTTGTAGATGTGATCGCACTATGTGTTTTTTTTTTTTTAAATATCCCGCTTTTTTATTCTAAAAGTATTTTATGAAATTTCTTCAAAATGGTGAAAATTAGATAGCTTTCATTATTACAGACAAGAGAGTAATAATGAGGTATTTTTAACTTTTTTCATGCTATTTTCTGATAAAAATTGTTGTATAGGGTTTAGTGGCGCAAAATCTCATTACGAGCAGAATATTATATTAGGGGCATAATAACGGAAAATGACATACTGTTTTTGAAAACACGCATTTTTTCTCATAAATTTTCTATATTGTTTGTCCTTCTGCATGTGTACTGATACTAAGTTTCAGACACTAGGCGAAATGCTTATTTAAGTGAAAATGAAGTCATATTTAAAAAAAAACGATCATTTTCTTTGATAAAACTAAACATTTTAACACAAATGCGTCTAAAAAACATAAATTATGGAAATTTTTACTCTCCGGAATTGAGATTAGAATCTCAAGTAAAGAGTGCGTCTGTTCACATAAAAGATGTTGCTGACAATCGTGACTTCAAGTTTTGCGTTAAAATGATTTTGAAATGATCAAACAAAATACACATTTTTTAAAAATTATGAATGTGGTATGACGTCTTTCCTCCAATAACGACCACTACAGCTAATATAAATGTTGAATTAATACGCAATCCAATATCACAATGGAACAATTTTAATAAAACAACACTGTATTTACATATGTATACGGAAAATAATCTATACAGCTATCTTCACTGGAGTTTACACACCACATCCAGACTTATTCTTTTAAATCCCGATCAGAACGTTCTTATCACAATAACAAAAGCAATTCAGCTCACACCGAGCTCCAAGCGCACGACTTCCCTCGCCGCTTTCCGCGCCGTCTATCTCTTCATTTCTTTTCTCTCCGTCGACATTCGATTGAAGAAAATAACTGCTACTTCGCAGGACGATGCATTCGATTAAGTTGTTTTTCCCTCTCGACATTCGATGAAAAAAAAGTACTTCAACTTTTCAACTTCGCCGGACGCTATTACAGCTCCTTCCCCCTAAAAAAAATTTCATACGGTGCAAGCACCTATGAAAATGTAGAGCTGAAACACGGCATTGAGCCCCTCATTCCCAACACACTAAATCTGAGAGGTCACAACACCTAAGCACATGAAAATCTAATACATTTTAAAATTTCTATGCAAGAGGTTCATACAACGCACGCGTACTCAGTTTTAAAATACTTATCATCATCCTAGACTTTACTTTTAAAATTCTAAATTTAAACAATGAAAACTAAATTCACTAAAAAAGATGAGATATTCACATAAGCTCACAAATGACTCAGTGCGATCCTTGAACAAGCAATACAAAAAAAATTCTATACAATACTGAATGATACAAAATATATACAATTACACACACAAAAAAAACAATATACGTAAATGAGTGAAACCAATGACTGTAACTTAATATTTACAGAACACCACTACTCAGTTCTGCTCAACCCATCGGCATTCCCGTGAAGCCTTCCCGGTCTATGCTTGACCACAAAGTTGTACGGATGCAGATATAATGCCCACCTAGTTAATCTGGCATTTTCCCCCATCATTGTTTTAAGATAAGTCAACGGGTTGTGATCTGTTTGTATCACCAACCGCTGCCCATCCAGATAGATTCAGTTTTTTAAGGCCGTACACAATTGCTGCTAATTCACGCTCAATAGTACTATAGTTCTGCTCTGCCCGAGAAAACTTCTTGCTTAAATATAAAATGGGATGTTCTTCCCCATCTCGAACCTGCGACAGAACTATACCTGCACCATATAAACTAGCGTCAGTCTGAACAATGAACTCTTGGCTATAATCAGGGGCATACAAAACCGGACTCTGGGTCAACTTCCCTTTCAGTTCCTGAAAAGCCTTTTCACAATCCTCACTCCACTCTATCTTTTCTTTCTTAACTTTCCCTTTGTTCAGTGCTGAACTGATTAAGAATCAAATATAAGATTTTAGTTATTCTGTTTTTTGACAGATGGCAGCACTATGCATTCTGTGCTGTTGTGAAATCTTAATTATGACATCATCAGTGATTTTGATGTTTGGTTTCCTGAGAGTGTGGTAAGGAGAATGTTGCTCCAGCTGCATTATTGTCTTTCTTTATTCTATTTAATTATCTGCACCCAGTTAGGCAGGGGATATATTTTTATAATGTAATTTAAGGCTTTCATGTGATGAAAGCATACTAATTAGAGTGTTAATTTTAACTAGAGAAATTTGACTCTGAAACCAGAACTGTATGTTTCATTGTGTGTTAAGTTTTCGTGAATGTCAAGATTTGTTTTTGTGTTGTGAAATAAAAATAAGAAAATTTCAAGGATTTCTTTCTTCAAATTCTCTACATAAAGAAAATTGGAGGCACTTAGGCGTGATATGTGAGTACTTACTTTGTTTTGAAATTGTTCTTTGATGCTAAAGCTTAATTTTTTCTACTGAAGTTGCATTTAGCAAGATATTATTTTAGAATATGAGAACAATTTAGTATCTTCTTTATTGAATTGATAAAATAAGAAAAGATAGTATTCTACAATATTATGTTTTGATAGTTCTTGAATAAGAAAATTGTTCTCAAGATTATTATGATTTATTTATTTCTTGTTCTCAAGAACATTATGATTTATTTGCTTGAAATATTTGAATATTTAATTATTATGGTGAATTATTATTTTACATTGAAGAATTTTGAAGATTTTTAATTTTATGCACATTTGAGAACAGAAAATTCTATTGTTTGTATGAAAGAATAATTATGAACATTTTATAGTAGTTCTGTTTTTGACTTTGATTTGTTCTGTTTTTGAATTTAATTCAGTTACTTCTGTTTTTTAACTTAATTTGATTAGTTTTGTTTTGAAGCAATTCTGATTACTTTTGATTTGGAAGTAATTTTGATTAGTTTTGTTTTGAAGTTATCTGATTAATTTTATTTTGGAAATTATTCTTATAAGTTATTGTATAAAATGGATGATTATGAAAAAAAAATCTGCTCAAATTAAAATTGAGAGAGGTAGGGTGAAAGGCTCTGTAACTAGATTAGAGAATAGTTTTGATAATGTGAATACTAAGAATGAAATTTTGATTAGATTACAAAGATTAGATGATTTACTTAAAGAGTTCTTAAGATTAGATTCTTGTTTAAATGATGATGATTCTGAATTAGCAGAATTTGAAGACAGGTATTTTCAGTTAAAAACTAAATATCAAAACAAACTAGATTCTTTGAATCCTTCAGAAGTTGTCAATGTTGCAACACACAATTCTGTGCAAGGTTCTTCTGTTACTATTCCTAATCAATGTAATATTAGACTACCAAAATTGAATATTCCAGTATTTTCTGGAAAGTTTTCAGAATGGACAAATTTTAAGGATATGTTTGTTTCCACTGTCCATTCACAAGTAGGTTTAAGTAACATTCAGAAATTCCAGTATCTTAAAGGGTTACTTTCTGAAGAACCAGCTACATTAATTAAGCATATTCCCCTTTCTAATGAATCTTATCAAGAAGCTTGGGAAAAGTTGTTAAATCGATATGATAAAAAGAAACAAATTGTTAATTCTTTGATTAAATTATTTTTAGAACAAAAATCAGTTCTGCATCCTAATAGCATAAATATAAGAAATTTGCTGAATACTAGTGATGAAGTTATTAGGGGTTTGAAAGCTGTTGGTGATGAAGCTACAAATAGAGATCCATGGTTAATATATTTGTTATTTCAAAAACTTGATCCGGAAAGTCGAAGACTTTGGTCCATTGAAAGTACAGAAAATGAATTTCCCACTTTGAAAGAATTTTTTGATTTCTTAAGTGTAAGATGTTCTTCTTTTGAGCTCATCTCTAACAATGAAAGTGATGTGAAACATTCCAAAAGTTCAAATTTTGTTGGTTCCAAGTACAGTTCTAATGATAAGCAATCAAAGGTGTGCTTAAAGTGTCAAGGAATACATCCGCTCTATAAATGTATTAAATTTAAATCCATGGATGTTGTTGCTCGAAAGAACTTTATTAAGCGTAATAACTGTTGCTTTTTATGTTTAAACTCTCATAAAGTTAAGGAATGTCCAAATTCTCATTTGAAAGGCTTTAAATGTGAAAGTAAACATAATACACTCTTACATGAAGAGAATAAAAGTAATAATGCTTGCACTGCTAAGTTTGAAAATAAAGTTTTTCCAAATTCATCTGAGAATAAAAACCACCATTCAAATAAAGAATTTGTACAGGAGTCAACATCTCACGAATTACAAATTAATTCTAGTGCTTCTTTCAATAATTCTAAATGTGTTTCTTTCCTACCTACTGCTAAAGTTCTCTTATATAATAATGAAAATAAACCTCACTCTTTTAGAGCTTTACTCGATTCTGGTTCGGAATGTTCTTTTGTTAGTGAAAATGTCGTAAGAACTTTAGGGTTAAAAAGAAAGAATGACAGAATTCGATTAAATGGAATTGCTGGAGTATTGGCTGGACAAACTCGTGGTTCAGTAACTCTTACAGTAGATTCAAAGCTTTCTACCGAGTCCTTAAAGGTTCAGGCATACATCCTGCCTAAAGTGACATCTCAATTACCTGCAGAATTACTTGATACGAAAAATGTAGAGTATCTTAAAAATATTACGTTAGCAGATGAAGATTTCATGAAACCACAAGAATGTGATATTATTTTGGGATCTGACTGTTTCTTTACTATTTTAAGATATGGTAAAATTGTTAGTACCGAGAATGAGCCAATTGCCCAAAATACTATGTTTGGTTGGGTGGTAGCCGGAAAATTGGAACCTAAATGTAAATATTCTTCTAGTATTCAATCTCATTTTCTTAGTGTTGAAAACGAATCCAATGTTGATCTATTATTACAAAAATTTTGGCAAGCAGAAGAAATAGATGTTAATAAACCCCATTTGTCTGAGGAAGAAGAATTTTGTGAACAACATTTTTGTTCAACTTACAAGGTAACACCAGAAGGTAGATTTGAAGTTAAATTGCCAGTTTATAAAGATGTGATGTCATTAGGCGATTCTAAATCCATGGCAGTGTCACGTTTGTTTGCTATGGAGAGAAAATTTCAATTTGATAAAAATTTTGAAAATGAGTATAGAAATTTTATGAAGCAATATGAAGACCTTGGTCATATGACACTTATCGACAAAAACTCAAATCCTGCAAACAACAAAGTATATTATCTTCCGCATCATTCTGTTGTAAAAAGCGACTCTATTTCAACAAAGTTACGTGTGGTGTTTGATGGTTCATGCAAACCTCCTAATGCTAATTCGTTAAATTCTGTTTTAGGTGTTGAACAAATTCCACAACCAAATCTTTTTACCATTTTGATAAGATTTAGAGCAAATCCTATTGCTTTTACCTCTGATATTCAGCAGATGTATAGACAAGTTTTGATTGCTCCAGAAGATCAAGATTTACAGCGTATTGTTTGGCGTGACTCAGCATACTCAGCTATAAAGGAATACAGGCTACGAACTATTACATATGGTACATCATCAGCTCCATTTTTAGCTACTCGTTGTCTATTTCAAATTGGAAAGGATATTGAAAAGAATGATCCTGTAACAGCTTCAATAATTAAAGATAGTTTCTATGTTGATGATTGTATGTCCGGTGCAATCTCAAGCGAAGAAGCTATTAAAATGGTTGAGAAACTTTCACTGGCTTTAGAAAATAGAGGTTTTCATTTACGGAAGTGGAGATCTAATTCTTCCGATGTAGTGAATCATTTATCTTCAAATTCTCTTGAGTCAACAAATTTAGAAATTCATCCTGATGACTGTTCCAAAGCCTTAGGGCTTATTTGGGATTCTTCAAATGATGTTTTTGTCTTTAAAGTTAATTTACAATTTGATGATAACATAACTAAAAGAAAATTTCTTTCACAATCTGCCAAATTATTTGATCCATTAGGATTTTTGGCTCCATGTACTGTCTCTATAAAAATGTTTTACCAGCAATTGTGGTTGATGAAGTTAGACTGGGATACTGCTCTTCCTGAAAATTTCCAAGCAAATTGGAAGAAATTCCAAAAGGAATTTGAACAAGTTTGCTCTATTAGAATTCCCCAATGGATCCAAGTTTCCAGTAAAGAGCTCATTTTACATGGATTTAGCGATGCATCAGAATCAGCATATGCCGCCATCATATATGTGGTTCAACCTGGTGAAGTGAAGTCAAAGGTGACCATTTTAGTTGCTAAAAGCAAGGTAGCACCCCTTAAATCAGTTTCCATTCCAAGGCTTGAGCTCAATGGTGCTTTACTACTTTCCAGACTATATTCTGCATTAGTGACTATTTTGAATACCTTCATTATTAAGTTTTATGCTTGGACCGACTCGCAAGTAGTTCTATCATGGCTGTCATCTCATCCTAGGTGTTGGAAACCTTATGTGGCCAATAGAACCTCAGAAATTCTAGACTCTGTTCCATCTGACTGTTGGAGGTATGTTCCAGGCAAGGAAAATCCAGCTGACATTGCTTCTAGAGGTTTATCTCCTAAGGATCTTCCTGATTGTTCCCTATGGTGGGAGGGCCCAAAGTGGCTTTCTTTAAGTCAAGAACATTGGCCTGAACAACCTCAAATAAAAACTAATTTAGACACTGTAAATAAAGAGAAAAAGAACTCTAAATTTTGTTTTCCAGTAACTGTGAATAATTCTTTGATTGATTTACTTTTTGAAAAAATATTCTTCTTTTACTAAAATTGTTGTTGTTTTAGCTTTTTGTATTAGGTTTGTGAGAAATTGCAAACAGAAAGTTGGCAAAATGAACACCAGTCCTTTGAGTAAAGGTAAATTTCTTCCTTTATCGACAAACGAAAGAAGACATTCAGGTAATTTGATTATTTCTTATATTCAGCAGCTATATTTCGCAGATGAAATTAGTTGTATTAGATCAAACAGACCAGTTTCTAAAAAAAGTTCTCTTTTTTCACTTTGTCCTTTTATTGATAGTGATGGTTTACTTAGGGTGGGAGGTAGGCTGAGAAATTCACCCCTCCAGTACAATGCAAAACATCCTGTCATTTTGCCAACTCAACATAAATTAAGTGTGTTAATTGTTAAATATTTTCATGTTATGCATTTTCATGCTGGGTTAAATTTGTTAATGGGTATCATTAGACAGAGTTATTGGATTGTACGTGCCAAGAAGATAATTAAAAATTGTATTCATAAATGTGTTACGTGCTGTAGATATAGAGCAGCTTCTTCCAAACAGTTAATGGGAGATCTTCCTCTTAACAGAGTCACTCCTAACAGGCCATTTTCTGCATGTGGAATCGATTATGCAGGGCCTATTAATATTTTGAAATATCGAGGTAGAGGAGCGAAAACTACTAAATGCTATATTGTTCTATTTGTTTGTTTTGCAACTAAAGCTCTACATTTAGAGTTGGTGAGTGATTTAACCTCCGAGGCATTTATTGCTTCATTAAACAGATTTTGCTCTCGAAGAGGAGCTCCTCAACATGTGTATAGTGATAATGCCACAACATTTGTAGGTGCTAAAAGGCAACTCTCAGATTTATATAAATTTATTTGTTCAATTGAAAGAAATGAAAAAATTTGTTATTTTTTGTCTCAAAGAAACATTGAGTGGCATATGATTCCTCTAGTGAGTCCGCATTTTGGTGGACTGTGGGAAGCCGCTGTTCGTTCTGTAAAATTTCATATCAAACGTGTAATTGGAAATACTAATTTAACTTTTGAAGAACTTTATACATTTTTAACTCAAATTGAAGCTATTTTGAATTCTAGACCATTAGTGGCAATTGATAGTGATAACAATTCAGATGGTATAAATATATTGATTCCATCTCATTTTTTAACTGGTGATGTCATAACTTCCCCAGCTGAACCTTTAAATGAGGAAAATTTGTCTTTACGATCTCGTTGGGATATTGTACAAAAATTGAAATTATGTTTTTGGAAAAGGTGGAGTATTGATTATTTGAGTACTCTGCAAAATAGAAAAAAATGGAGAGTAAATACTGAAAATTTTAAAGTAAATGATGTAGTAATTTTGAAAGAGGATAATGTTCATCCTTCTATTTGGCCATTAGGCAAATTACTGAAATTCATCCAGGTAAGGATGGTATAGTCCGTGTAGTGACTGTTAAAACCGCTAGGGGAATTTTCAAAAGACCTATTGTAAAACTTTGTTTACTTCCTTTGCATCAAGAATAGTTTCTTGATGGGTGGGAGTATGTTCAGTGCTGAACTGATTAAGAATCAAATATAAGATTTTAGTTATTCTGTTTTTTGACAGATGGCAGCACTATGCATTCTGTGCTGTTGTGAAATCTTAATTATGACATCATCAGTGATTTTGATGTTTGGTTTCCTGAGAGTGTGGTAAGGAGAATGTTGCTCCTGCTGCATTATTGTCTTTCTTTATTCTATTTAATTATCTGCACCCAGTTAGGCAGGGTATATATTTTTATAATGTAATTTAAGGCTTTCATGTGATGAAAGCATACTAATTAGAGTGTTAATTTTAACTAGAGAAATTTGATTCTGAAACCAGAACTGTATGTTTCATTGTGTGTTAAGTTTTCGTGAATGTCAAGATTTGTTTTTGTGTTGTGAAATAAAAATAAGAAAATTTCAAGGATTTCTTTCTTCAAATTCTCTACACCCTTTCAAGACATTTGTTAGAGGGACCGCAATTACTGCATAATCCTTTATGTAACGGGAATAGTAACCTGTCATTCCCAGGAATGACCTTATTTGTGTCTTAGTTGAGGGCGTTGGGAATTCCTGAATAGCTTTTACTTTTACGTCACTGGGGGACCTCTTTCCCGAACCTACTTCATGACCTAAAAACATAACACTGTCTTGTGCAAACTTACATTTTGTAGGTTTCACTGTTAAACCGGCCTCTAATAAACGCTTCAGAACCTCGTCGATATCCTTCATGTGATTCTCCCATGTAAGCGAAAATACCGCTATATCATCAATATATGGCAAGGCAAACAATTCTAGACCATCCAGAACCATAGCAATTAATTTACAGAAGTAGAAAGGCGCGTTCACGAGACCAAACATCATGACCTTAGGCAAAAATACCCCGAAAGGGGTCACAAATGCAGCGTACCTTTGGGCCCTTTTGGTCAGTGGTATTTGGAAATAACCTTTAGTTAAATCCATTACCGTGATAAAAGTCGCTGAACTCACCTTTTCTACGACCTCCTCTATATTGGGAGTGGAAAAAATTCTGTTCGGGTCTTCGAATTTAATCTCCGGTAGTCTACACAGGGACGGGGATCCTTTCCTGGAACCTCTACCAAAATCATGGGGGACGTAAAATCGGACTGCCCTACCTCAATCACTCCTAAATCTAATAATCTTCTAATCTCCTCCCTCAAAATTTCTATCTGCCTAGGTGACATTCTATAAGGCTTGGACCTCACCGGCGTCTCATCTAACAATTCTATATCCATTTCTACTAAATGGGTACGTCCTGGGTGAGAAGAAAATATTTTTCTATTTCGCTCTATGACTTCCTTAAATTTATTTATCTGACTTTCTGTCGCTCTTCTCCCTAGTTCGCTATTATTCACAATCTCCCAGAAGTCAATTTGTGTGGGGTTTGGCATGGGATAAGGGATCTCGGCATCTTCTTCTACCTCTTCCGTATCCATATCAATCACTAGATTAACAAATTCAGGCCGTTTGTAATAAGGTTTTAGTAGATTAACATGGTATATTGTCGCCTTATTGCGCTTCTCTGGCAAGTCAACGGTATAATTCGTTTCCGAAATCACTCCCGTGATGGTTCCTGGCCCGATCCAATTTACGGCCATCTTGTGAGACTTAGAAGTTGCCAGAACTAGCACCTGGTCTCCGACTTTGAATTTTCTAGTTACTGCATTTCGGTCGTACCATACTTTCCTCTTATCCTGGCATTCCTCCATACGCCTGACTGCCAAATCCTAATCTTTTCAACCTATTTGTCAAATTCAAAATGTAATCTACCACATTTTGATCTGTACTTTCTTGACCCATCCAATTTTCATACACCAAAGTGTGCGGCATACGCAAGTTCTTCCCATGAATCAGCTCAGCAGGACTAAACCCCGTGCTTTCATGTGTTACCGTCCTTAGCGCAAACAGAGCCATAGGCAAAACCTCTTCCCAGTCACGACCTGACTCGAGACACAAGGCTTTAATTACTTTCTTTAAAGTAGAATGCAGTCTTTCAACACTATTCGACTCCGGATGGCAAACTGAGCTATGGGACACCTTTATACCAAATCTATTAAAGAATTCGGTTGTTAACTCGCTGGTAAATGACCTTCCTAAGTCCGACTGTACCTCTCTCGGAAAACCTGTTTTAGCGAAAATCTGCCACATAGCATCAATAACAGAAGGAAACAAAAACATTTCCTCCGGAATAGCATCAGGGTACTTAGAGGCGAGGCAAATGGATGTAATTAAATACTTATTATTTTTATGGCTAGTCTGCAAGGGACCGACCGCATCCAGATTTATCTTGGAAAAGCACTCCGAAATTATGGGTACCAATTTTAAAGGGGCCTTACGCTTATCTCGATTACTACCAACTTTTTGGCATGGATCACAAGTTTTTACAAAATTTTCAATATCTTGGTAACAGTTTGGCCAATAGTAATACCTAAGGACTCTATCCTTCGTCTTAGTCGTGCCCTTAGTCTTATGTCCTGACACCTGCTCATGACACAATCCTAACACTTCTCTACGATAAATTTTCGGCACACATAACTGCACTTTCTCATCACCTCTCCTTGACTGCGACACCCGCACAAGCTTACCTTCTCTAACACAAAATTCGTTATCATTAGAGTTTTCGGATTTCTCCCACAACTCCTTAAGTGAAGGGCAATTTTTCTGTTCTTCCTTAAATTTCTCCGCAGATACATTTACCAAACCTGACTCCATCTCCAACCTTTCCGGTATAACTATCCCTTCCTCCTGATCTCCAGCATCCGGACCAGTTTCCCTCTCAACTTGAACCGCGCTTATCTCCCTTTCATGCTCCCGCTTCTGACTGCGCGTCATCACAGCATTCACCAATACGGGATTACCTTTTGATTTCTCAATAAGCTCAGCCGTTTCGTTTCCCAATAAATAATAACCTTGTTCTAACTCACTAGGTATCACAGCAGCCTTAGTAACCACCATTCCAAAATCTCCTTTAATTGTAACTCTCGCCAGTGGCAAACATTTACACTCATTATCCAGGGGTTGTTTTATCCACGTTACTTCTCCAATTAAATCCTCATTATCAATCCAACTACGGTCGCAAAGGTCAATCCCAGCCCCGGTATCACGTAAATAATTTCGTTCTATCCCATTAATTTCTGCCTTTTTTAAATACGGTGTAAAACACTCTCCTAAACTTACATCTACATCCAAGTGACTAACTATATCTCCAGAACCCTTTCGTTTTAAATCCGGACAATCTGGTCGGATGTACCCCGCCCGATTGCACTGGAAACAGATAATAGGCTTTTTTCTATCAAATGTATCCTTATTCCAAGTATTCCTATGCACGTGATCTCTTTTATCAGCCCCACCTGATTTAACTGCCTGTTCACCTTTACTTCTAGCACTATCCTGCCCATTCCTGTCTCTAAAATATGGTTTATTATTCCAGATTTTGTTATCCGATTTCCTAACATTCCCTCTCACACTTTCGTATTTATCACATTTTTCTGCTAAATACGACGCTTTCTTAATCTCGTCCCATTCATCTAAGAATTTATCCTTAATTTCGAAAAGTACTCTACGTTTCACCTGTTCTGTGAGTATAAGTTCTTTGAGCGATTCAAAATCATTTACTTCAACGGTTTCTAACCAGTATTCTAAATATCCTCTCAACTCATAAACAAGCTCAGACCAAAGTGAACCCGCCTTTCTTTGATGAGTTTCAATTTTTGTTCTCAGGGCCCCTGCTCCTAATCTAAACCTTTTCAACAAAACGCTCTTGATATGCTGATAATCATCCCTTTTTTCTAGGGGCTCTTTTACAATAATCTCAGCTACATCTACAGGTAACAAAGGTATAAGTTGAGATACATATTTTGATTCTTCTAAATTCTCCTTTGAGGCCTGACTCTCAAAAATCATAAAAAACAAGGTAATATCAATCGATTTAGGGTCAATTTTGGAACTAAATCCTTTAAACTCACTTTTTTATCTTTATTTTCAGCCGTCACAGACACAGTGGAAGCTAGAGAGCTAGTATCTACATTGTACTGGAATCTCACCTTCTCTAATTCTAATTCCAATTGTCTATCTTTCTCCCTTTCTAAACTTTCCTGCTCTTCGCGCTTTAATCTATCTAATCTTTCCTGTTCCGCTATTTTATCTAATTTTTCCTGTTCTGCTAATTTTTCCCTCTCCTCTATAATTCCTTCTAACATATCTTTTGCCATTTGCTCATCATAATCAGAAGCATTCAAAATTACCGTAATTATTGCCACTTTTTTATCGTCGGCGGATACTTCTGTATCAAACTCTGCCGCGAGCAAAAGCAATACATTTTTATTTTGCCTATTCAAGAAAGTAGCCGTATTTGAACTCAGAAAATATCTCACTACAAATAATACAAATACAAAATATAACCGTAATTTTCCCGAGCACAATTAGCACTTAAATTACCAAAGAAAATCAAGGATGCGATTTTTTTTTTTTCAAAACTGAGTAACTCCCTTCACAAAGCCCAATCAAAAAAAATAATGCATAATAAAAAACTGTACATTAATTTACTTTACTGAGTCACTTTGCTTTAATACTCTACGAAAATTTCAAATAAAATTCCTCTCCACTAGGAACATCAATTATAAGTAAAAAAAATTCAAAGAAATAATTTCAGTAAATTCAATTTTCTAATTCAATAACCTTTACACTGTAACTTATACAGTTAAGTTGCATTACCGCATTACACATGCAATGAAAATCAATTTACTCTTTATAAAAATCACTAACAAATTACACATAAAATACCTATACTCCAGTTCTACATTTAATATTTGAGAACAAAATAGCAAACCAATTACCAAACAATATATAAAAATATAACAAATAGATAACCCTTATGCATGAACCTTGCAAAAACAAAAAACCCTATTTTTATTTTCCTAGCAAACAATATTAATACTAAATTTAACACTGGAACCTCCCAAAATTTAGCATGAAAGAGAAATAGGGACTTACCGTTCGATGCTTGAATTATACAGGGCTTATCATCACATTCGTCGAGACAGATTTTTATAATCGCTGGCACAGAAACAAGTCACAGCAATAGACGACAAAGTTCTCAGTCCGCACCACTTTTTAACACACAATATCATCACATTCGTCGAGACAGATTTTTATAATCGCTGGCACAGAAACAAGTCACAGCAATAGACGACAAAGTTCTCAGTCCGCACCACTTTTTAACACATAATAATAGCTAGACTGCTTTTCTCAAAATATTTATAGAAGTATCTGTGAGTTCGCAGAACTAATTCATTTAGTTCCTATATCCCACCGCTGCCACCAAAAATATATATAGCTATGACGTCTTTCCTCCAATAACGACCACTACAGCTAATATAAATGTTGAATTAATACGCAATCCAATATCACAATGGAACAATTTTAATAAAACAACACTGTATTTACATATGTACACGGAAAATAATCTATACAGCTATCTTCACTGGAGTTTACACACCACATCCAGACTTATTCTTTTAAATCCCGATCAGAACGTTCTTATCACAATAACAAAAGCAATTCAGCTCACACCGAGCTCCAAGCGCACGACTTCCCTCGCCGCTTTCCGCGCCGTCTATCGCTTTATTTCTTTTCTCTCCGTCGACATTCGATTGAAGAAAATAACTGCTACTTCGCAGGACGATGCATTCGATTAAGTTGTTTTTCCCTCTCGACATTCGATGAAAAAAAAGTACTTCAACTGTTCAACTTCGCCGGACGCTATTACAATGGATATGAAAAAGTGCGTATGCAAATTTTGAAAAGGTGAAAATTGCTGTTTTCATTCCGGAAATTCAATCATAAGAGCCTCAATTGATAACCACATCCAAATAACAAATCTTTATTATATTTTACTGATTAAGTATCTATATTATAAAGAACAAACGAATCTGTGCATAACGCTGACGTCATTTTGCGAATGGCAACACTTCACGATCAAATTTCGGCCTTGAAATTTTCGCTACTGCAATTTTTTTAATCTTCTGACCCATCGTGCATTTTCAATTTTCGTCGCATAGGGAAAAGAATTTACTTTCAAATGCAATTTGTTTAAAAACTGTATTCATTGATTGATGTATTATATTTTGTAAAATAATTTTTAAGCATGATTTTTTTTAAGTTTATCTTATCACGTGCCGGTTTCAATCCATAATAATAATAAACATTTTACACATAAAACAACAAACATTTTTCAGCACTTGTTTGCGACTATTTTTGCATAACGAAATTAATGCTTCCTTTATAAAGAAATAGAAGAATAATATTAAAAAAACCACCAATCTAACATATTTGTGAAAGACAAGTTAACGAAATTAATACTTTTATAAACAAATGAAAGAATAATATTGAAAAAATCCTGTTTGGTGATCTAAAAATTTAAATTGTAATCGTACAATTTAAATTTTTAGATCACCAAACAGGATTTTTTTTTCAAATGGAATTTGTTTGCAAAGTTCTTCCCAGTTTACTGATTGTCTATGGTTTTAAAAACAATTTGAAAGCATGAAATATTTTTAATTTATCTATATCGCGCGGAGCTCGATTACGAAAGATTAATCCGTTTGCCCTTAAAACAAAATAGAGAAGTCATCATTTTCTTACGGCCATTATCCATTAAAAAAAACTTCCCTATGAATAAATAAATACTAAATAAAACACAAATTTACCAGACATGTATAAGCTCTGAAATTATCAGAATATAAAAGGATGCCATAAGTAGCAAAATCTTGGCAAATAATTCTTAGTATGTGGCTAATAAGAAAATATCACTTTTGATAAATTTCAAAAATTTATTTGATTGTGTAATTCGTATTTTCCATATGAGAAATACTTTTTTAATGTAAGTGGTCAATGTAAAATAATTATTGCATATAAAAAAATCATTATTTTTCAATTAAAAAAAAATATTTTCACCTATATTCTTTAACCTGGGAAACCCGGGTACGATCCCCTAGTTTTTTTAATAGCCGCATGCTAAGAGTTATTTGACCAAGATTTTGCTACATACGGCATCCGTTTATATTCTGATAATTTCAGGGCTTTAGGCGCATAGTTCAGTTACATGTCTGTTAAGTTTGTGTTTTATTTATATTATTTTATTTATTTATTCATAGGGAAGTTTTTTTAATGGATATTAGCCGTAAGAAAATGATGAACTCTTTATATTGTTTTAAGGGCAAACGGATTAATCTTTCGTAATCGAGATCCGCACGATATACATAAATTAAAAAATATTTCATGCATTAAAATTGTTTTTAAAACCATAGACAATCAGTAAACTGAGAAGAACTTTGCAAAAAAATTTCATTTGAAAAAAAAATCCTATGGTGATCTAAAAATTTAAATTGTACGATTACAAATATGTTAGATTTGTGTTTTTTCAATATTATTCTTTATTTGTTTATAAAAGAAGTATTAATTTCGTTATGCAAAAATAGTCAGAAACAAATGCTGAAAAATGTTTGTTGCTTTATGTGCAAAATGTTTATTATTACTATGTATTGAAACCGGCACGTGATAAGATAAACTTTTTAAAAAATCATGCTTAAAAATTATTTTAGAAAATATAATACATCAGTCAATGAATACAGTTTTTAAACAAATTGCATTTGAAAGTAATTTTTTCCCCTATGCGATGAAAACTGAAAATGTACGATGGTCAGAAGATTGAAAAATTGCAGTAGCGAAAATTTCAAGACCGACATTTGATAGTGAAGTGTTGCCATTCGCAAAATGACGTCAGCGTTACGCACAGATACGTTTGTTCTTTATAATATAGATACTTAATCAGTAAAATATAATAAAGATCAGTTATTTGGATGTGGTTATCAATTGAGGCTCTTATGCTTGGTATTCCGGAATGAAACCAACAATTTTCATCTTCTCAAAATTTGCATACGCACTTTTCATATCCATATTCATCATTTTTAAAAAATTTGTATTTTGTTTGATTATTTAAAAATCATTTTAACTCAAAACATTTTATCTCAAAGTCACGATTGTCAGCAACATCTTTTATGTGAACAGACGTACTCTTTATTTGAGATTCTAATCTCAATTTTGGAGAGTAAAATTTTCCGCAATTTATGTTTTTTAGACGCATTTGTGTTAAAAGGCTTAGTTTTATCTAAGAAAATGATCGTTTTCGTTTAAATATGACTTCATTTTCACTTAAATAAGCAGTTCGCCTAGTGTCTGAAACTTAGTATCAGTACACATGCAGAAGGAAAAACAATATAGAAATCTTATGATGAAAAATGCGTATTTTCAAAAGCAGTATGTCATTTTCTTTTATTATGCCCCTAATATAATATTCTGTGCGCAAATTCAAGGCTCAAAGTTCA
This sequence comes from Maratus speciosus, assembly GCA_963932465.1. Classification (NCBI taxonomy): domain Eukaryota; kingdom Metazoa; phylum Arthropoda; class Arachnida; order Araneae; family Salticidae; genus Maratus; species Maratus speciosus. The sequence goes on along the minus strand of OZ010788.1, from coordinate 26,437,138 downwards.
GAGACGAAAGCTTCCTGTTAACAGGAAGCTTTCGTCTCTGAACTTTGAACCTTTTTACCATCATATTTTCCTGAAGATGGCTGTAGAAACAGCTCGAAAAGTAGAAATCAACTTTTAGCTTATAATCCAGGCAATAGGGAATTTTACCTAGCAAAATTAATGGTAGTACTGGAAATCAGCTTTCTGGATGTTTTTTGGGTCGCTGAATCCGAATTTGTAACTTCCCACCAAAATTTCCCCCGGCAACCTCCCCAAATTTTGGCAAAAAGCCCCCAAAAAAGGTTTTTATTAAAAAAATCAATTTTTTTATTGTTTTAGAGAAAAAGTATCTAGAAATTCAGAAAGTAGACAAAATTTCCAACAAATTAGATAGATGACATTATGGCTTAGGATGAAGGGGAAGGGGGGATCTGTCTCGGAACATGCGCGCGGTGCTGCGCAAACTAAGTTGCGCAATTCCACTTAATCACTCACACGTTTACATTCGCCCTCCCACCTCCCCTCCGAACTTTCTTTATAAGGTTTACTTTAAGATTTTTGGGTCGCTGAATCCGAATTTGTAACTTCCCACCAAAATTTCACCCGGCAACCCCCAAAAAATTGATTTTTTGAAAAAATTTGGTTTTTGAGAAAAGCGCGCGGGGAATGTTCCGAGGCAGCCCCCTCTTTTTCCCTTGTTTATCCTACGTCATAATGTTATATATCCTATTTGTTGCAAATTTTGTCTAGTTTCTGAATTTCGTAATGCTTTTCCCCTAAAACAATAAGAAGTTTAAGTTAAAAACAACTATTTGGGGGGGGAAATTTTGGGGGTAAGTTAAAAAATCGGATTCAGCGACCCAAAAAACTTAAAGTAAACCTTATAGAGAAAGTTCGGAGGGAAGATGGGAGAGATAATGTAAACGTGTGACTGGTTAAGTGGAATTGCGCAACTTAGTCCACGCAGCACTGCGGCGCATGTTCCGAGGCATCCCCCCTTCCCCTTCATCCTAAGTCATAATGTCATATATCTAATTTGTTGCAAATTTTGTTTACTTTCTGAATTTCTAGCTACTTTTCCCCTAAAACAATAAAAAAAATGGAATTTTTTAATAAAAACCTTTTTTGGGGGGCTTTTTACCAAAATTTGGGGGTGTTGCCGGGGGAAATTTTGGTGGGAAGTTACAAATTCGGATTCAGCGACCCAAAAAACATCTAGAAGGCCGATTTCCAGTGCTACCATTAATTTTGCTAGGTAGAGTCCCTATACGGTCTCTATTGCCTGGACTATTGTTAAAGTTCGTATTTTGTGTACCATTAAGCAATATGGTGTCTTTATTTATTATATTTTATGGTGCAATTGTCCAGTATGTATTATTGAGTTAATTTTAATTTGTAAGATTTTCACGTGCAAAAGAAAAATGGAATAAGCCAATTAAAAAAAAAAAAAAAAAAAAAAAAAAAAAAAAAAAAAAAAGATAAATAGGACAGGAATGAATACATATAAATATTCCACACCAAATACGAGTCGCAGGCGATTTCTTTCGCTTGCAATTTCTACGTGTAATAACACTATTAATGTTTAATTCATGGCGTACGTAATGTATGATCAACTCCGTGCGATTTTTTGTCTTAAATTTTAGTCTTTAAAAAAATCATTTTCCAAATGGTCGTTGTAATTTGTTAAACTGCTTTTTTTTTTTTTTTTTTTTTTTTTTTTTTTTTACATTTTGCCGCAACTCCGGCTTCAAAAACTGAAATTTGTTGCCAAATGATACAAACAGTTACAAAAACAAAAATTTAGGAACTGTTAGCTAGTTTTATAAGAATTTACATGTATAAATTTAATTTATAGATATTATTATTGTTTTTTTATATACAATTTGCTTATTTGTATATAAAAATAGATAAATTGCTTTTTTATATTAAACAAATTGTATAAATATCGAAAAATATTGGGTACTTCTTAGTTATCCCGTCGACCAATTTCGCCAAATTATATAAATCGCCAAACCACTCGCCAAATTATACACATTGACATAATTTTTATTTTAAATAACGAAAGAACAAATAAATTAGTAAAACATTAATAAAAATACAAATGAAACATCGAATTAATGGTTTTATTGGCATTTAATCTTACAATTAATTAATTAATGGCAACCATTATTGGCATTTAATCTAACAATTTGGCGACAGTAATTTGGTCGACGGGATAACTAAGAAGTACATATATTGCTTCTTTATATGAAACAGTGAATAGGCTTCCAGAAATTACGTCGCCAAATTTCCTTCTCACTCCAAGGATTGAAAAGTACCGATTTCTTATTATATAATGTAGTATTAGCAAATTTTATGTAATCTGTTCCACACAGGCTCGGACTGGCCCGCCGGCCCATCGTCCCGAGGGCCGGCGCGCCCTCGTCCAGAGAAAATTTTGCGCCCCTAAGTACGCTAAGCAGCTCCAATAATTTTCACTTGTTGTACACATACATTCTAATCATTGCACTAAATTTCGAGAATTCATCTAGGAATAATCATCAATTAATAGACATACAGCACAAGTGAGGTACTTTTTATTACCACAATGAAATTAAAGATGTATATCATAGCAATTTCAGGATCGGAACCCAAAGGGGCCATATTTGCATTAAATAAAAGGGAAAACATGCATCCAACGAGAACTTTAGTAGCCATGACGCCCTGTAAGAATTTTTTTTCATCGCTTCATTGAGTGATATCTTTTAGATTTTAACCAAATACTTTGCATATTTTTAGTCCTTTTGCAAGCCCATCCTTATAGACGTTCCTGAATGCACCTATAATCGTGCTTTTTGAAAGGCAACTTAAAAAAAAGCTAGTCGGATGTGTTAATCCCAAAACTTTCTTTTACCTCACTAGGGGGCTCGGCCCCCTACGAGCTACTCTCGCCAACCCCCGTCCAGTCACCGCTAACTCTAAATGCACGCTAATTTGATCGGCTTTAAAAAGATTTCGAAAGATTAAATTATAATTTAAAAAACAGTGGCAATCTCCCTATAAACAGATTTCTATTAATTTCTCTTTGATTGAGGAATTTTAACGCCAAATCCGCTGCGGTACTACTTGATTATCCAATCGACCAATTTCGCCAAATTATATAAATCGCCAAACCACTCGCCAAATTATACAAATTGACATAATTTTTATTTTAAGTAACGAAAGAACAAATAAATTAGTACAAAATTAATAAAAAATACAAATAAAATGTCAAAATAAAAATAACTTGATGACGTAGACACGTATAACAACATTTCAAAATAAGCTAATATAAAAGGAATTAAGTAAACAGAGTCTTTGTCTCCTGGTATTTTTTAACAAAGCGAAAAGAAAGTTCTTTTAAATGAGACATTTTAAATTAATCGTTTTTAATCTGACGTAATTTTGACCAAGCTATTCTTTCTCTTTTAAATATTCACGTGAAAATACTTTTGTTAGAAATGAAATATTATTTGCGCTTTCCTAACAAAAATAGTTGAAAAGATCCTCTCAAAATATCAAATAAATGTCTAGCGCAGTTACTGTTTTGCAATATTATTTTGTGTTCATTTTATGTAATAACTGTAATGTGACGTAAATATGACGTAATTTCTCCTATTTAAGACTTCTAACGCATGTTAATGAATTTATTATCATCTATATAATAATTGCCTAAGTCATGTGACTGTCATCAATAGTTCCGGGCTGACCGCTTCACTTTTTATATGCCATTTTGCTACTTTTATGTTAGCTGGGCGCAGGTGATTCAATCGCCATCATTTTATTATAAATATAAAGCTATCACTGACTTCATTTAAATTACATGACCTTCAATTCAAGCAAATAAATTTAAAATACATACATCCAATACATTTAAAATACACATCTTTCTCCATCTCATTTAAAACACCATAAGTAAATAAATAAAGATACTTTTTCATTATAGGTACTTGACGAAAAGATGCTAGGCGAGAAAAGAAATTTGGCAACCTATTTAACTGTTTCATATACACAAGCATTTTTTTTTTTTTAAACACTTGAATACAATTTATTTAATATAAAGAAGCCATTTATCATTTTTTATATAGAAACAAAAGTAATTTGGGTACTACTTATAAATTTTTTATATCTACACCTTTAATTGGGTACTACTTAGTTATCCCGTCGACCAATTTCGCCAAATTATATTAATATGGTCGCCAAACCACTCGCCAAATTATAAAAATTGACATAATTTTTCATTTTAAATAACGAAAGAACAAATAAATTAGTATAACATTAATAAATTTACAGATAAAAAGCCGAAATAAAAATCACTTGATGACGTAAACACGTGTAACTTGCTTAAAGTGACGTGAATGTGACATTTACGATCAACCATTATTGGCATTTAATCTTATAGTTTAGAGATAGATTTTTGGTCGACGGGATAACTGAGTAGTACCGTAATTTGTATATACAAAAATATGTACAAATGAAATGTTTATAAAATCAGGTTTGTTTTCAGAGCTGTTTATATATTTTGGCAACATATTTTCCTTTTTGAAGCCAGAATTGCACCAAGCTTTTTAAAAAATGACAATGCACCTACAGTGGAAAAATATCTAAATAAATAATTAATAGTAATAAAAATAACATATTCGAAAATATTTTATTTTCACATCAAAGCAATGTTTCTAATTTACACACTCGAAAAATAAAAGCTTGCGACGGGGGTAATGCTGTTGGCGAGATTTGCGTCCGCCCAACATAAAAGTTCAGCCATTTTTACTCAATTTTTTTTTTAATAGAACTGTTTAAAATTAGATTTTTTAGAAAAATATTTGAAACAATTAATGTTTGAGAGATGAGTTATATTCAAAAATATGTATATGTTTTGAGATAATTCAGTTAAAATTAGATTGACACTCTATATCTCTTTCCACCAAAGTAAACATAAAATATTCGTTCTTCAGTGAACGAAAAAAATATTACTTTATGGAGGTAACCATTCACATTCACACAGCAAGAATAAATGGTCTTGACGTCACATTCACTTGACGTCAGATTCGTTACACCTGTTTATTACTTCATGAAGGGATTTCTAATTCAACGTTTATCTGCATTCATAATGACAAATACATACACACACACACACACACACACATATATATATATAATATATAATATATAAACGAAATACTGCCCTGATCGTATAGATTTGTTGATTTCTCTATGAGAATCTTTACATTTAGGGAATGTACGTAACTAAATAACATTTTGAATAAAAGTAACATGTTGCAAGCTTAGATATATTTAAGGGAGACCAAACTGGTCTCCAGAGGCGGCTAGTTTTACAATATCCTTTCTCTTTTAAAATTCACGTGTATACTTCTTATGACGTAATTTTCAATAAATTCCTGCTTTTTATACGCAATTATTTAATTTTAATTTGAAAGTTTCTTTTCTATTTATAATAGTCACGTGTAAATAAATTTTTAATTTGAAGCAAACATTATTGTTTCCGTTGTTTATGCAGTTGGCAACAGGTTAAATTAGTACAATTTTCTAAAATAAGTAAAAAATATCTCTCGAAATGCTGAAAATTTGAATTTAAAATAGAAATAAAACCTCGAAAAATGAGTCAAATTAAAAAAATTAATTAATTCTGCACACCGGGAACTTCAAACGTATAAAATGATCTAAAAATGATTAAATTCCCATGAATAGTTTTTGCTGCTATAAAACTTTTTTAGTGGAACGATTTTGTCCAACTTTAGCATTAAATATCTCTTAAAATAATTCTTCGATTTGAAAACTGCCTGCATCAGCGTGTTTATCAAACATTTCTGTATAATACTACCGATTTTCATATTTTTGTATACATTATTTTCCTTAATATTAACAAAGAAAGACCTCCGGTCACAAAAAATTCAAAACCGGCGGTGACAGCGGTAGTTACTTTTTTTTAGAATAGAGAGATACATATTGTACTTCAAAATTTGCTATTACAAGGCTGTCACAGGCGACTGACTACTTTTATATTCTGTTCGCACCAGTATTTTTCTAATATAAATTTTGAAGTATATTTCTCTTCCAAAAATTGTCAAAATGTGTGTTAGAAAGTTTTTTTTGAGAAAGTGGTGCTAGTTAGAATTAAAAACAGTGGCCTGTGGCATCTCTGCTATTACAGTGCCAAAATTAAATGACAATCTACGCTCATCACCATCATAAGGATTTTAAAGGTATAGGTTCATTGAATTGTGTGGATGAGGGTTAAACCTCGAAGTGGTTTGCCCGTCAATTTTCGTTTTCCTAAAACAACTTAAATCGGTTGTAGGAAAAATATTTTTAACAGAACTGTATTTTAAGATGAGTGTCAAGCAAAGACGTACGAAGTGTATATTAGAAACAAACACAGAAAGAAAATTTAAATTAACATTAGTTTTATAAGCATTTTTATGAAAATGCAGGAAAACCCTCAAAACGCTTAGAGGGTTAAAAGGAGATATAAGCATCGCATCTTTCAAACAAATAACTGAATTTCAGCATCCACCCTCTTAGATGCCTGCAACCAAAATTCTCAGCCCAAAGAGAATAAAAGTGACACCTGTCGCGCTGTATACATACAAGCCGAATAAAGATCTATTTATATGAAAGTGAAACAGAATATAAAGTTTCATTAAATTCCATGCATTAGTATTTGAGATAGAGCTATCGCGAAAATCGTGAAAAATGCAGCATAGCAGCGCCACGATATGATTTACACGAAAACCTTATCAGCACAAACTTACGTCAAGGTCCAACAGAAAATGAAGTTTAATGAAATTCCGTGCATTAGTTCTTGAGATATGAGTAACATTAAGGCGGTTTTCAAGTCCACTGCTCAACAAGCACAAAATTTCTGAGACATTTACTTATTCATTTTTAAGCGTAAAGGCACAAAATTAGCAAGACCGACTATGGAAGCGATTTAGAATCGAAAGACGTTTTTCATTTTTTGATAAATAAATTATTTATCGAGTTATGAGCGATTTTGGGTCACGAAACAACCTGTTTTCTCTCTGAGTGGTGCTTGCTCGTTCAGTCGAAAATTTGGCTCAAAACACCAACTTTGACAGTATTTTTTGAAAGATCTTTTGCGTTTACAAAAAAATGTAAAACGTCTTTCGGTCACATAGTTTTTGAATAACAGCATATGCCAATTTCCTGCGTTTCCAAACAAATATGAATAAAACTTGTGTCATAAAGTTGCACCTTTGCATTTGAGAACAGCCTTAAAATCGTGTAAATCCGAAAAAATGTAGCGTAACAGGACAACCTGTTGGGAGATTCACACCAAAACCTAATCAGCAACAATTTATGTCAACGTCTAACTGAGTTTGAAGTTTGGTGAAAATCCGTGCATTTGTTCCTGAGATAAAGCTATTGCGGAAATCGTGAAAAATGCAGCATAGCAGAGTTACCTGTTGGGCGATTTACATCAAAACCTAATCAGCACCAAATTATGTCAAGAACTAACTGAATCTGAAGTTTTATGAAAATCCATGCATTAGTTCTTGAGACAGAGCTATTGCGGAAATCGTAAAAAAATGCAGCATAGCAGCGGCGTAAATCGTAAAGAAATGCAGCATAGCAGCGCCACATGTTCTGTGATTTACACTGAAAACTAATCAACACCAATTTATAACAGGGACCTGAATAGACCCAAACTTATTCCAGATTTTTTTCTATTCAAAAATTTGTTTTAATCATGAAAACTATTAATAAAGTCATTATAAAAAATATATTAAGAAACAAACTACAATTGTTTAAAACAACGATGTATACAGCTAATTTGAATAATTAGTTTTGGAAAATTTATGAAAAACCATTTAATAGTAAATAGTATATTCTAAATCAACTGGTAACATCTTTTTTATACGGTCATTTTCAGGAAAATTGGTGGGGTTGATCACTTTTTTTTCCTTCAGATATCTATCGATAAAAGAAAATAAGAAAGCCCTACAGTCATCTATATACTTACAAGGTAATCTGTGTAACTTCCTGAAGTTTTTAGATATTATATGATTTGTTTTACAAAATTACATAGTATTGTGTAGGTTTGATAGAACTTTAAATATGCACGGAGAATATAGCGACCTACCTAAAGTTAGAGATATAATCTAAGCTATTATTATTACTTGGTGCTATGCGAGTGTGTTAAACATTGTCAAGGGACACAACACAAGGAAGTAAAATTGACTTGAGTTCGTTAAAATTTTTGCGCCCTTTGGAAATCCAAGGTCTGCGCCCTTTACACTGATCCAGTCCGACCCTGCTTCCACAGCCAAAGTTAGCTGCAAAAAGCGCGATGCTGGAACAATATGGTATCATTTATACAGTTTAAAAATAAAATTAGTTTCGCGCCAAACTACACTTATTGTAATAAGCCAATTGGCTGTAGGTCTGATTAATGAAGAATCCCAAACCAAGTTTTACAAACACCAAAATCGTAGCATGACAACAATTTATCTTTTCAGGAAAAAGCTGAAGGACACGTATAAATTTAAATGATTATGAAACTTTTAATATGGCTCAAATTTTTTAAAAGTGTTTATGGCTTCAGTTCGTTTGTTTGTCCTATCTGTTCTAACTTTTCTAAAATACTTTGATTGCCGCGAAATTTATATGTTATTAAGTTTTACTGTTATTATTATTATTAAGGCTGCTAATTGCAAGATTCGAGCTTAGATAAATTTTAGTACATTATGAAGTGCATTGAACTTCTATATACAGTGATGGAACAGCAAGGGCCTCATTTTGGAGCAGCAAAAAGCCACTTTGGAGCAGAAAATAACTATTTTGGAGCATCAAAATGTCATTTTGGTATTCTTTGACGAAATTCACGTTTTTTTTTTTTTTTGCAATTCTTTGACGAAATTCGCGTTTTTCCTGCGATTCTTTGACGAAATTATCGCTTTTCCTGCGATTTTTTGACGAAATTTGCGTGTTTTACGCGATCTTTTGACCAAATATGCGTATGTTCGCAATCTTTTGACCAAATTTGCGTATTGTTCGCAATCGTTTGACCAAACTCCCGTTATTCGGACCCTTTGTTGAAATCAGCATATTTTTCGCTATCCTTTGGCGAAATTAGCGTGTTTTTCGAAATCTTTTGGACGAAATTTGCGGTTTTTCGCGATCTTTTGACAAAATGTGCGGTTTTTTGCGACCTTTTGATGAAATTTGCGGGTTTTTTCCGAAATCTCTTATCGAAATTCGTGTTTTTTCACAATCTTTTGACCTCTTTTTGTTCATTTATGACATAACTAGCGATTTTTTGACAAAATTTACGTTTTTTTCGCGATCCTTTGACAAAATTTGCGTGTTTTTCGCGATCTTTTGACAAAATTTGCGTGTTTTTTGCGACCTTTTGATGAAATTTGCGGGGTGTTTTCGCTATATTGTAACGAAAATAATGTTTTTTCTCGATCTTTTGACCGTGTTTTGTTCGTTTTTTGACGAAGTTAGCTATCCTTTGGCAAAATTCACGTTTTTTATGTGATCCTTTGACGAAATTCGCGTGTTTCTCGCCATCTTTCGACAAAATTTGCGTGTTTTTCGCGATCTTCTGACGAAATTTGCGTTTTATTCGCGATTTTTTAACGAAATCACGTTTTTCGTGATCTTTTGACCGCGTTTTGTTCGTTTTTTGACGAAATTAGCGATCCTTTGTTAAAATTCACGGTTTTTTTTCGTGATCGTTTGACAAACATCGCGTGTTTTTCGCTATCTTTTGACCAAATTCGCATGGTTTTCGCAATCTTTTGGCGAAATTTGGGGTGGAAAATGATTGATTTGGCTCAAGAATTATTATCGAATTGGCGCAGTTGGGCGCAATTTTGGTGAAAAATGATCGTTTTGGCGCAGCTGTTCCATCACTGTATATATCATATACAGACGTACATAAGGTCTTATATACACAGTAACTCACATAACACATGTGAATTACAACAAGGATATTAATTATGCGCCAAACCAGGCGCGCCAAGACATGCCAATTGGCTGTGGACCCAATTATGAAACTTTTCATGGCTTAATACATACAAACTTTATATGAAAAAACAGTGAAGCTCGCGCCTAAAGTATGTTAAGCTGAAATGATCCCAAAGCGCTTCAAAAATAAAACAAATCATAAACAAATAAATAAGTGAAAGTGTGCATTTAAAAAAAGTGTAAAGGAACGATATTAAATTTGTGGTATTAAGACATTAACTGTAACCGAAGTTAACCTAGAACAAGAGCTCATATTTATACTTATGTTTATGTGATCGCCCGGTGGCGAGGTCAGTAAGCGGAGGCTGCTGTCACCCCGAGGGCCCGGTTCGAGTCCCTGGGTAAGACATGGATGTAATTGTGAATGTCCCTTTGTAGTTGTATAATATATGTAATGGTAAATAAAAATTGTTGTGACCTGTTGTTGTTTCTGTATAATAAGGATCATTCGAGGTGACAGCCATTGTAGCTATAGGCCCCAAAGCATTCTCCACTTCGGTGGACTTCAAATGTCAAAAATGTTATGTGATGTTGTGTCGCGCTTGTATCTGTAACCTAAATAGAATAAGTTATGTGTGAATAAATCTATGCAAGTAAATTCACTGTATACATCCATTGGAGCCTTCGACGGTTCGCTACATTATTAACATAACTTCATAACAACGCATGGTGGCAGTCGGTTAATAGGATGTTTACTACAGTTGAATACTGAAACGGATTCATATCTTAAAGTAAGAAGTTTCCTTTTCTTGCATAATTATGCGGCACATTTATATTCATTTTATTAAGAATTAAAATGTCTAAAGATATAGAGTATAGAAATTCATATCAGGTTACACCGCCAGAATCATTTACTTTTTCATCACCGGCACTTTGGTTAAAATGGAAGCAACGTTTCGAAAGGTATCGATTCGCTTCGGGTTTAAAAAATCAATCAGAGGTAGAACAGGTAAATTCTCTTATTTATCTCATGGGAGATAAAGCAGAAGATATTTTTGCGTCTTTTAACTTGTCGGAAGATGACCAGAAGAAATATAATATCGTTCTGAAACATTTTGATGATCATTTTATAGTAAAGAAAAACACAATTTTTGAGCGTGCGCAGTTTAATCAACGCATTCAAAATGAAGGAGAATCTGTTAATGATTTTGTAACTTCACTTTATTCACTAGCTGAACATTGTGATTACGGAGTTCTTCATGATGAACTAATACGCGATAGAATAGTTGTTGGTATTAGAGATAAATCATTAAGTGAGAAATTACAATTGGATCCAGACCTTTCTTTGAGCAAAGCTATAGAAAAAGTTCGGTTATCGGAATCAATTAAAAAGCAACAAGAGATTCTTACTTCTAGTAATGCCTCTGTCCATAGAGTTTCTAGTGTAAACAAAACAAAGGTGAATTTTAAGAGAGGAGTATCCAGTCAAAATCCACAGTTTAAGGAAACTGGTAAAAGGAACTATGGGAATAAAGAAAATCCAAAACCCTTTGATCTTTGCAAATGGTGCGGAAAATCTACACATAATAGAAAAGTGTGTCCAGCAAAAGATGCTAAATGTCTAAAATGTTCAAAACTAGGGTACTATGCGCGAGTTTGTAGGAAAAATGAAGGTAAATCTGAAATTTCTTTCTTAGGAACAATTAGGGAAACACGCTGTAATAATAATAACGATTTGTTATGGTCAGTGCCTATTCAAATAAGAGGTAAAACTATTCGCTTCAAAATAGATAGCGGAGCAGACCATACTGTTATTCCAGCTACTTCATCGATTTTAAAGGATTCGAAAATCTTAAAACCAGACAAAAAGCTTTGCGGCCCGGATGGCAAAATACTAAAACACACAGGAAAACTTATTGAGGAGATCCAATACAAGGAAAAGAAAATAACCGAAGAAATCCATGTAATTGAAGGACTGCAGAGCTACTTATTGGGAAACCTACGATACTAGCTTTTGGACTGGGACCGAATATTTCAAAAATCACAATAAGTCCTAAGCAAGATTTTCCTGAATTGTTCACTGGCCTGGGGCTACTGAAGGGTTGTTATACGATTAAGCTTAAACCGAATTCTGTCCCGTTTGCTATTTCAGCTCCAAGAAGGATACCAATTCCACTGCTGAAGAAAACTGAAACGGAAATCAAGACGATGATTGCCCAAAAAGTTATTGTTTCTGTAACCAAACCGGCAGAATGGTGTTCACCGGTCGTTGTCGTTCCTAAAAGTGATGGAACTGTTCGCTTATGTGTCGACTTAGTCCAGTTAAACAAGTCTGTGCAAAGAGAATTTCATACATTGCCTTCAGTGGAATATTCATTGAATCTACTGACAGGTGCTAAACTTTTCCAAAGTTGGATGCTAATTCAGGTTTTTGGCAAATTCCGCTTGATGAATCTTCGTCATATCTCACGACTTTCATCACTCCTTTTGGAAGATACAGATTTTTAAGATTACCTTTTGGAATCTCATTTGCAAAAGAACATTTCCAACGTAGAATGTCACAGCTGCTAGAAAATATCCCAGGTGCTATTTGTCACATGGACGACATCTTAGTGTGAGGAAGAAATCAGACTGAGCATGACCAAAGACTGAAGATTATACTGAATAAACTTAAAGAAGCTGATATTACTCTAAATGGCAAGAAATGTAAGTTTTCTGTCAAGAGAATCAAATTCTTGGGACATATTATTGATGACAAAGGCATCCATCCTGATGAAGATAAAATTAGAGCAGTAAAAGAATATCCACCACCAAAGAACAAAAAGGAATTAAAGCAAATGCTAGGCATGGCAAATTTTCTCGCTAGATTTGTTCCAAATTTTGCAGAAATGTTTTCACCGTTAATATCTATGTTAAGTCAAAAGAATGAGTTTGTCTGGGATGAACCTCAAAAACAAGCATTTCAAAATTGGAAGAATATCCTGACATCTCAACCTGTTTTAAAGGTTTATAATCCACAGAAAACTTCAATTGTCACAACAGACGCTTCTTCTTATGGAATAGGAGCCACCTTGAGGCAAGAACAAGAAAATGGAGAAATTTCTGTCGTGGCATATGCATCCAGAACACTCACACCTACTGAAAAGAGATATTCTCAAATAGAAAAAGAGGCACTTGCTCTAGCTTGGAGTTGTGAGAAATTTCGAGATTACCTAACTGGAACTCACTTTAGGTTAGAAACCGATCATAAACCTCTAATTCCAATCTTCTCAAAGAAAAACCTTGAAGATTTATCTCCACGGTTGCAAAGGTTGAAGACGAGGATGATGCGATATTCTTACTCCATATTTCACATACCAGGAAAGAAACTTTATGCAGCTGATGCCTTGTCAAGACAACCTCAAGAAACTAGAGAAAATGTTGAAGAATTGGAGGAAGAAATTGATGCTTATATCCGTATGGTAATTTCCTCATTACCCGCTTCATGCAACAGGTTAGAAGAATTACGACAATCCCAAAAGTCTGATGCAACATGCAAAGAACTAGAAAATTTAATCCTAAACGATTGGCCATCAAAAAAAATTTAGAACCAAGTTGTCTATCCTATTGGAATCATCGATATGAAATATCAATCCAAGATGGACTCATAATGAAGGGCTGTCGAATCATCGTTCCTGCCAATCAGCGAAAAAAGGTTCTAGAACAAATTCATGAGGGACATTTGGGAATTACGAAATGTCGTGCAAGAGCAAGATCATCTGTCTATTGGACTGGAATAAATAGAGAAATTGAAGGAATGATAAAAAGTTGTACATCATGTATCAAGGAGACCACTAATCGCCATCAACCTCTTATTCCTACTGAATTTCCTGAAAGACCATGGGAAATTGTGGTCATGGATCTTTTTAAGCTTTATGGATTTTGGTACTTAATCGTGACCGATTACTTCTCAAGATATCCAGAAATCGCCAAACTGGAAAGATTAACTTCGGAGGAAGTAATTCTCCACTGCAAATCAATCTTTGCCAGACATGGGATTCCTAATGTCGTTAGATCTGATAATGGTCCACAATTTGAGCCAATTAACTCATCTGAATTTTCAAAATTCTCAAAGCTTTATGGATTTCGTCATATCACATCAAGTCCTAGGTACCCTCAAAGTAATGGTTTCATTGAATCTGCAGTAAAAACCATCAAGAGGAGACTTAAAAAAGCTAATGACCCCTACCTTTCTATAATGGCATATAGAGCATCACCATTAGAGGATGGCCTCAGTCCTGCAGAGCTTCTCATGAATCGTCGCATTAAGACAACACTGCCAATTGCAAGATCTCAATTAGAGCCGAAAATTGAAAACAGGGCTGAACTTCAAAGGAAGGAAGAGAAGAGAATAGAACGGCAAAGAGATAACTATAGCAAAAGTTACGGTGTACGAGACCTCAATAATCTCGATGTTGGAGGTGGAGTGTGGATCACAGACAAGCGAGCTACTGGTACGATTCAACAAAGATTAGATTATCCACGTTCGTACATAGTCAAATCTGGAAAAAAGGTATATCGACGAAACAGAATGCATCTTGTCCCATCAACTAATTTCCAGCCGGAAACTGATGATGTGGATTATCTTCAACCAGACGTTTCCAATAATGAGTCTCCAGTACCACAGAGAGTTCCTAGTCCAACCAAACCTAGCTCTCAGAATCTTCATTCATCCTGTAACAATGGTAAACGTAACTCTATGTCTCCACGAAAGCATCAAGATCAGTATATCACCAGAAGTGGAAGAGTTGTTCGTCCTCCGCAGAAATTGAATCTTTGAAGAAAGGGAGATATGGTATTAAGACATTAACTGTAACCGAAGTTAACCTAGAACAAGAGCTCATATTTATATTTATGTTTATGTGATGTGTCGCGCTTGTATCTGTAACATAAATAGAATAAGTTATGTGTGAATAAATCTATGCAAGTAAATTCGCTGTATACATCCATTGGAGCCTTCGACGGTTCGCTACATTATTAACATAACTTCATAACAACGCAAAATTAATACTGTAACATGAAATTAACTGTGAAAAGAAGCAAAACACCTATACATAGAACATGTACATAATATGACATATTTGAAAATATAAAAGAGAAAATATATTAAAATATTTAATTTTTTCAGCATCCATTTATTTCAAAATCTAATGTAATATCACTGACGAATTCATGGAAAAATATTTTTCTTTCCTCGTTATTATTATTTACATAACGGAGCTCAGCAATAAACTTTTTTCGTTTAACAGTAAAATAAGTCCACGTTATTTAAAAGAAAATTTCTAGAACGTACGGAAATTTTTAAATTAACAACTATCCTTTTTAAACTACAAATATTCAGCATATCCTAAAGAAAATGTGAAAACAGATATGGAAAACAAATTCAAAAATATTTCTATTTCTCATGTTAGATGGCGCTAGTAACAGGACAACCATGTGGTTTCTAACCATAGATTAACATACAAGATGGGACATTTCCACAGAACGTAATGGTAATGCGATTGCGATCGTAGCGCCTTTAGTGACAATGGGGAAGAAACTCCCCATCATTGTAATATTTTTATTATTGAGTATCTACTTTATTGTGGTCTTTCTTTTTTTAATGTTCAATGTTTAAGTTTTCAATAGAATCTTACACCGATACATGAAGATAGAATAGATATTCTATTTTAGTATATATCTAATATCTATTCTATGTTCATGCACGAATATATGCTTTTTTTTTCACATGATGAGTGAACGATATAAGTGCAACGAAAAACAGGGTAAAAATTTCGTCTTGAATGCTACGTATGAATTAAATATGATATAATTGGATTTAAAGCTACATAAAGTAATAGTGTAATAAAAAAATATACGAAGTGTTGCACTCTACAAATCCCAGAAAATTTCATAAATATTCCCATTCGGTAGGAAATTTTTATAGCCGATGTTTTATTAATTTATGAAGTTTAACGTATTAAACAATCGTTACAATAATCTTTTAAAATTTACGCATTTTCACTTTCTTACAGATAAAATAAAAATATTGTTTTTAATGTAAATAACGTACAATCCATTCAATAATATTTATAATATTAACATAAGAATATAAATTACAGATGGGGAAAAATTCATTTCGACAAATCTTTAGAATTATATAAATCTAACAGTTAAAAATAAATAGAGGTACTGACATTACAGTCAATAAAGTTTTATTCGATATGAATAAATTAACACAATACCCGAATTTGATTTTTTACAATTTAATCTCATAAACTTACATATTTACGTTATTAACAGAATTTTCTAGCGTTTTTCTCTTATATTATTACCCTAATTATCATTTTGTACGTTAAAGGAGGACGCTACAGGTACGATAACAACAACAAAAAAAAAAGCAGCTAAATAAATAAAGCACAAATATATCGTCTGCCTCTGCTTCGTTTTAGGAAAGAATAGATATTCAAAACATAGAGCATAAATATATTCCTTCAACACAGGAAAATTTCGGAGACTTGTTAATTCTTCCCCCTTGGCGGTAGTGACGATAGGAATCAGTGGACGCTAGGAATAGTGACGCAAAATCTGTACTGTTGCCATTACAGATTTTGCCGCAAATGTCCCATCTTGGTCCTTAATCTATGTTTCTAACGACGTGTACAGCGGACAAAGGAAAGTTAGCGATTGTCAAGTCTGATATATGATAAGGAAGTCTTGTTGTTGATATAGCACGTATTTTAATTTCAACTTTTTTTCAGGTTTTATGAGAAAATGGCAACAAAAAGATACAGTAATCTCCTATTTTCCATTTACTTTGAATAGAAATTGTGTACTTTTGTTGCCACGATTAGAAAAATGGTATTAAAAACCACAAAAAAATTAATATCTCAAAAATAAATTGAGATACAGCTTTCAAACAAATTGCATTTTAAAGTACATTTTTCCCCCTATACGACGGTGTAAAAATTAAAAATGTGCGATATTTAAAAGTTTAAAAATTTGTTGTTGCGAGAATTGTAAAAGTGAAATTTCATTTAAAATATCAAATGTTGCCATTCGCAGAATGACGTATGCATTACGCCCAGATATGTTTGTCCTTTATAATATAGACAGAAATCAGATCTAAACAAACGATATTGTTGCCATTTAGATTCAAATTCCAGCAAATCTACAAACAAATGAATGACTCATTGAACGCTTCATAAAAAAAATATATATATATACAGGCTAACGCCGATTCTGGTCTTAAAATATTTGTAATAATATATTAAAACCTCTAAATATTTTAACTTTGTTTAAAACCTTCAAAAACTATCCAATTAAGTTCTAAATTTAAGGGCCAAATCATCATCAACAACAACAAGTCCTAAATTAAAAATAACAGATAACTATCGCCATCTGGTGGAGAAAAGATAACTTTCGCTCTAAAAAAGTCCGTGCAAGCACATTGCATTACATGTATTTTTAATTTATTCAGAATGATTATTCTTTTGCACAATTTCAAATTTCCTGTGACATTTGTTTTCTGTCTTATATGGCAAAGTAAAAATTATTCGAATTTGAATATCTAAAATTTTCAAATGCATTTACAATAAAGAATTCTTTCAATGGCACTTTAGCATTATTTAAAGGGAAATTAACCTTTTATGTACTGAATTATGAAAATTTAATCTTCTAAAGCATTTTTCGTGAATTTTTTAAACTAAATTAGAAGAGATTTATATAATCATTTAATAAATTTTAGAAGGATTCCTTAAATATGAATTTATAGGGATTTTGTGTAATATTTATAGCCACACTCAAATCTTTTATTTTAAATATTTTTCTTAGTATTTTGTAGAATTAGGAAATCTACACAAATATAATGTTCTTACTATAGAAATATTTCAGAATTGAAAAATCCCTCTCCTCCTCCCCCAACGACAAGAAAGCTGAAAAGATGCAAAGGCCAAAGAAATCATCCTTTAAAAAATATTTTTGTTTTGTGTAACCAATAATGCTTTTGGAACATGATAAAGTAATGCATCTATAACTCATTCTAAACTGTATTACTACTAATCGATGTATTAAATTAATTTTATAACTAGTTATTTTAATGGTACTTGTAAGTACCGCCAGTAGATAAAGGGTTAAAGGGACAATTTTTTTCTGTACCGAAGGCTGCAAGCAGCGCCTCTGTAGGCCATGTTAATTCCCAATAAATTAGGAGCTTATGTTTCTTGCTAATTCTTTTGGCATCAACTTTCTGTTGTAATCGTACATTTTTTTTTACAATGCATTTTATCAGATTTGAAGACATTGCAAATAAAATTAATATTTCCTTATCCGTACAACATATTTTAATTATCTTGCAGATAAGATTATGAATTTTAACATAATTTGTAGTGAAAAAAAAAAAAGTCCCGCTAAACAACAAATTTTTAATGTAAAGGGAATCTAAACAAGCATTTTCGTCATTGAATGTGTAGCTGGAAATGGCGCGTTTAAGCGCTGGTGACTAAATTGTAGTTTAGGGGTCATTCCATGTCAGTTCAGGCAGGCATGTAACCCACCATCACAGATTTTGATGAAACTGCGTGTGCTTGTTCCTATTAATAAGATATGATCACCAGTATTTTTTTTTACTCCTTGGTCAAATAGTTTCTGAGAAAAAAATTGTCAAAATTTTGAAGAACTGCCGTCAGTTGGCATTCTTGACTGCTCGGTTTTCAAATGTAGCATGACATAAATATGATCATATTTCTATATCTACTCTACAAATCATCTTCAAATAATTTATGCATAATATATAGGGTACGCAGTTCATGAAAAAAAAATACTGTTACGCTTATAACATTTTAAGTGTGTCTAAAAAAATGTTTAAACTTTGAAGTCATGAATTTTTTATGAAAAATAATGCATTAACTAAGAAAGCATTATCAACAAAAGGCAGTATTTTTATTAAATTTATTTTTTGTGGGGGATATACTTAAATGTGTCCTTTACCTGATTCTGGAATAAAAATCGTAGGATTTTGGGTGTTTTTAGTAGTATTTCCTATTTAAAAATATTTTGAGGCGTATTTCAAATCAAATCAAGCAGAGTCATTCCATGTCAGTTCGCTTAAGACATTTAATTCACTGTCACAAATTTCAATGAAACTGGGTATGTTTATAGCTCATTTTAAGACGTAATCACCTTGATCCTAAGTAAAATATTTTTAAGATAAAAAAATATCTAAATATTGAAATTTTTTTAAAAAATGTTTTCAATGACAGATCTATATTTAAATACTGCATAAAAAAAAGTCATTTCAATATAAAATCACTAAATAAGTTTCAAATAATGTATATGTGACAAATAACGTAGACAGATTATTATTTATTGTTGTTTGTCATGTTTAAACACTAAGAATGTGTTTAATCTTGTGAATTTTTAAAATCAAGAATTTTATGAAAAATAATGTGTTAATCAAAAAATTATTATTAACCGAAGGCAGGCTGTTATTACTTTTTTTAATTGTACGTAAAAATCTTTTCAAAGTTATAAAATAAAAATAGTGAAAATATGAGCAATTTTAACAAAACTAGCAGGAATGACCGAGCTAAGCTCGGTCAAAATTAGCTTTGTGTTTATCTCGATATATTATTCCCACTAAATCATTCTTGCTGTTTTAGATACAATTAGCTTGACCCTGAGACATATTGACCAAAAATGACGCACTAATCGAATTTTTTCGAACATGCGACCTAATACAATGCTCTCCTCGAGCCTGAAAACGACGGAATACAAAATTTAGTGAAAATCGTTAGTCATATTCTAGATAAAATAAGCTTGACCCACGTTGATTCAAAAAACCACTAACCGAAATTTATCGAACGTGTGAGCTATTTCAATGGTCTTTTTGTTCTGTGAAACGGTATAACAAAAAAAAATTGTTAAAATTGTTTGAACATTTTTGAGATGGATGCCGTTAGCTTGACCCCGACCCATTATCACCAAAATTCCATTAATAGAATTTTCTAGAGCATGCGACCCAGCCCACTGGATCTATATATTGCCCAAAAACGGTGTAGTGCAAAGTTTTGTCAAAATCTTTTGAGCCGTTTTTTAGATAAAGTTAGCTTGATCCTGATCCATTAGGACCCAAAATGACCCACTAATCGAATTTTCTCGAACATGTGACTTAGCCCAATTCTCTTCTCGTGCCCAGAAACGGTATAAATAAAATTTGGTCAAAATGTTTTGAGCATGTGAGCATGTTTTTAGATTCAATTAGCTTGACTCTGGCCCATTGTGACCCAAAATGACCCACTAATTGAATTTTCTCCAACATGTGACTTAGCCCAAACGTCATCTCATGACCAGAAACGGCCGTATATTAAAAAAATTGTGAAAATGTCTTGAGCCGTTTTTAGATGTAATTAGCTTGAACCTGACTCATAATGACCCACTAATCGAATTTTCTCAAACACATGACCCATCCCAATGGTCTTTTTGTGCCCGAAAACAATAGCTTACAGAATTTCGTCAAAATAGTAGAACCTTTATCTAGATAAACTTAACTGGACCCACGGTGACCCAAAAATGACCCACTAATCGAATTTTCTTGAACACGTTACCCATCCCAATGGCCTTTTCGTGCCCGAAAATTGTTAGATACAAAATTTAGTCAAAATCGATTGAGCCGTTATCTAGATATAATTAGCTTGACCCTGACCCAGTATGACTCACTAATCTAATTTTCTCGGACACGAGACCCATCCCAATGGTCTTTTCGTGCCCGAAAACAGTAGGGTGCAAAAATTCGTCAAAATCGTCAGAGCCGTTATCTAGATAACTTAGATTGACCCACGGTGACCCAAAAATGATCCACTAATCGAATTTTTTCGAACATGTGACTTAGCCCAATGGTTTTCTCGTAATATAAAACTGTAGAATATAGAGTTTAGTGAAAATAGTTAAAGTCTTTTTTTAGATAAAAATAATTGACCCACAGTGACCCAAAAATGACCCACTAATCGAATTTTCTCGAACACGTGACCCATCCCAATGGTCTTTGCGTGCCCGAAAATGGTTAGATACAAAATTTAGTCAAAATCGATTGCGCCGTTTTTTAGATATAATTAGCTTGACCCTGACTCATTATGACCCACTAATCGAATTTCCTTGAACACGAGACCCATCCCAATGGTCTTTTCGTGCCCGAAAACAGTAGGGTGCAAAATTTCGTCAAAATCGTTAGAGCCGTTATCTAGATAGATTGACCCACGGTGACCCAAAAATGACCCACTAATCGAATTTTCTTGAACATGTGACTTAGCCTAATGGTCTTCTCGTAATCCAAAACTGTAGAATATAGGGTTTAGTAAAAATCGTTAGAGCCGTTTTTTAGATAAAAATAGCTTGACCCACAGTGACCCACTAATCGAATTTTCTCGAACACGTGACCCATCCCAATGGTCTTTTCGTGCCCGAAAATGGTTGGATACAAAATTTAGTCAAAATCGATTGAGCCGTTCTTTAGATATAATTAGCTTGACACAGACCCATTATGACCCACTAATCGAATTTTCTCGAACACGAGAGCCATCCCAATGGTTTTTTTCGTGCCTGAAAATGGTCAGATACAAAATTTAGTCAAAATCGATAGAGCCGTTCTCTAGTATAATTAGCTTGACCCCGGCCCATTATGACCCATTAATCGAATTTTCTCGTACATATGAGACCCATCCCAATGGTCTTTTCGTGCCCGAAAATGGTTAGATACAAAATTCAGTCAAAATCGATTGAGCCGTTCTCTAGATATAATTAGCTTGACCCTGACACATTATGACCCAAAATGACCCACTAATCGAATTTTCTCGAACACGTGACCCATCCCAATCGTCTTTTCGTGCCCGAAAACAGTAGGGTGCAAAATTTCGTCAAAATCGTTAGAGCCGTTATCTAGATAAACTTAGCTTGACCCACGGTGACCCAAAAATGATCCCCTAATCGAATTTTCTCGAACATGTGACTTAGCCCAATGGTCTTCTCGTAATCCAAAACTGTAGAATATAGAGTTTAGTGAAAATCGTTAGAGCCGTTTTTTAGATAAAAATACCCACATAGATAGGCCCACAGTGACCCAAAAATCGAAATTTCTCGAACACGTGACCTAGTCCAATAGTCTTCTCGTGCCCGAAAATGGTTGGATACAAAATTTGGTCAAAATCGATTGAGCCGTTCTTTAGGTATAATTAGCTTGACCCTGACCCATTATGATCCAAAATCATTTTTTTCCATATTAGCAGCCAAATATGAGTTTAAAGATTAGGAGTGTCATTTTGAAAATTTCTATTGGGCGGCGAGGAGCTAGTGATTTTTCTCTTTTTTGGAAAGTGATAATTGCTCTTTGCCAGAAGTTTTACTAAAAAACAATATTGTTTATTTTTTTCCTTAAGAAACGAACATAAAAGATAATTTGAAAAATAAAATAAATGTACCGTAATTTCCGGTGTATAGGCCGCGGATCAAACAATCGTGTTTCGACACAGAAATTTTTAAAAATAAAATGTAACTTTTTAGATCACGGTAAATATTGGTCTTCAAATACTGAATAAAATTTCTGGGTCCAAACTGAATTGTTTGATCTTATACACCCGAAATTACAGTATAAATAAAAATATTTCCAGGGGTGATACATCGGATAGATTTTACATATGAAAATATTGATAATTTTAAATATGATTTAAATACTACTAAAGCCAACCAAAATCCCACTATTTTTATTTCAGATCCAGTTATAATGTAGTATTATGTACAACTTAAAATTAAAAAATTAGTCATAGGAACTCCGCCTCTGATTGATAAAGCTTTTTAAATAATTTCATTATTTTTTGTAAAATATTTTTGATTTCAAAGATTATACAATTTTTTAGACACATTTAAATATTTTTTAACATTACAGCAATATTTTTTTCATAATCTACATACTTTATTTACCTTGCTTAAATTATTTGAAGAAGATTTCTTTATTAGTTATTGAAATATGATTTTATATATAAAATGAGGCCTTTGAAAATTGAACAATCATTAATGGCAACTCGTGGCAATTTTCCAAAACTTTGATAATTTTTTCACATATTTTCACTATTAGGTAGATTTCGTAAGAAATACTACCTATTGCAGTCGTTACCATGGTGCGACTTTTGAAAAATTCCTTCATAACTTTTCATTATAGGACCCCAGGAACCCAAAACCACCCCCACCTAAAAAGTTTATATATATAACCGGGTGTCCCAAAAAGGACTGACTGATTTTAAAATTCAATAACTTGCAAACGGTGACAGATATTTAAAAAATTCTTGCAGGAGGGTTATGCATAAGGTCAAAAGTATTTTTACAGTGATTTTCAATTTTAGTTCGAATTACAAACAATAGATGGCGCTGCGATCAATAGATGCTGAATTCAGGCTCGATTTTTGGTACTTCGTGGCCCGGATAATACATTTCCATCTCCTTTTTCAGCATGGAACAAGAGAAAGGACTAGAAATCGAGCCTGCATTTAGCGACTATTGCTTACAGCGCCATCTATTGTTTGTAATTCGAACTAAAATCGAAAATCACTGTAATAAAACTTTTGACCTTATGCATAAACCTCCTGCAAGAATTTTTTAAATATCTGTCACCGTTTGCAAGTTATTGGATTTTAAAATCAGTCAGTCCTTTTTGGGACACCCGGTATATATATATGTATGTATGTATGTACTAAATTTTGTCCGCACGATAAAAGTCGCAGTTATGCACGGATCGTCTTCAAACTCGCGAACAACTATGAGATGGCTAATTTCTCGGCGGGGATTGAAAATGGGCAAAATCGGCCCAAGGGAATGGAAATGGGGAGGGTTCAAAATTTTGAATACCGTCTTAACAAGAGTCTGATAAAACAAGCTCTTACACAACAATGACAGGAAAAAATAAATATTTTTCGTTATAGCAGTTGCCAACAATTAAAAAAAGCAATAAAATTCTCACCACAACAATTGATTTCCTATTGCAAAATTTTCACGCGAAAATTAATTAAATAAAAAGTTTGACGAATTGAAAACAAATTGAATATTACGTCATAAGTTTTCTAGAGTAAGATTTCCGCATGAAAACTCAAAATGAAATAAATAGTTTGACAAATTAAAAAAAAATAAAAATATTGCGTCATATTAGAAATATAATGGACCTCAGCAGGTGAATATGTAACGTCATGTGAGTTTGAAGAAACGTATTAAAACATGATAAAAACCAGACTATGGAAATATTAACATATTTTAACACTTTGAGGTTCTCTGAATTTGCTGTAGCCATTTTTAAATTTATTCCATATACATGCGTGTGTGTATTCCTGTATATTAGAATTTTCACAAAATGTTTAGCTCCCTAGAGCTCATTCTTGGTGAAGGAACTGGGTTTATCTCTAATCTTGATTTAAGTTTTGTTGGTGAATTTAGTACTTAACTTCGAAATCTACCTCCGCCTGTAGGCCCGAGCCGGCAGGGATTTTTATTTTATAGCCATTTAAAAGATATTTTTACGTAAAAAGCAATAACACCCTGCCTTCGGTTGATAATAAATTTTTGATTAACACATTATTTTTGACAAAATTCTTGATTTAAAAAATTCACAAGATAAAACACTCTCAACAAGATACACACTCTTAGTGTTTAAACATGACAAAAAACTAGTATGTTGTGGCCATCACAAAACTTTCTTCTATATAAATCACGTCAATTAAATCATTTAAATAGTACAAGAAATTACATGAATTTAGCACCAATTCATATCAAAGTATATCTGAATTTGAAGTTTGATGAAAATTCGTGCATCAGTTCCTGAGATAGAGCTACAGCGGGAATTCTGAAAAATGTAGCATAGCAGCGCCACCTGTTGAGCGATTTACACTAAAAATAAACAGCACTAAATGATATCAAGGTATACCTGAATCTGAAGTTTGTTGAAAATCTAAGCGTTAGTTCTTGAGATAAAGCTATTGCGGAAATCGCAAAAAATACAGCATAGCAGCGCCACCTGTTGAGCGATTTACACCAAAAATTAAACAGCACTAATTTACACGTCAATTCATGTCAAGGACTAACTAAATCTGAAGTTTGATGAAAATCCGTGCAATAGTTCTTGAGATACAGCTCTTGCGAAAATCGTGAAAATGCAGCACAGCAGCGCCACCTGTAGGGCGATTTACACCAAAAATTAAACAGCACTAATTTATATCAAGGACTAACGAAATCTGAAGTTTGATGAAAATTCGTGCATTTTTTCTTGAGTTAGAGCTATTGCGATAATCATGAATAATGCAGCATAGCAGCGCCACCTGTTGGGCGATTTTCACAAAAAAGTAATCAGCACCAAACTATATCCTGGACTAACTGAATCTGAAGTTTTACGAAAATCCGTGCAGTAGTTCTTGAGATATAGCTATTGCAGAAACCGTGAAAAATGCCGCATAGCAGCGCCACCTGTTGGGCGATTTTCACCAAAAACTAATCAGTCTAGTTTATATCAAGGTATAACTAAATAATAAGTTTTGTGAAATTCTGTGCATTAGTTCTTGAGATAGAGCGCCCACAAAATTTTTGTCATATACAGACTCACAGACAGAGTGACGGAGTGACAGACAGACTCACAGACAGACATTTTCTAAAAACCATCAAATCGTGTTCTCGGCATTCTAAAACGTGTAAATCCGTCAAAAACCGGGAGTCGAAAATTTTCACGAATCCAATACTTTCTTCTTGTAAAGATAGAAGAAAGTAACAAGAAATAATAATCTGCTAACATTATTTGTCGCATATACATAATTTGAAACCTATTTAGTGATTTTATATTGAAATGACTTTTTTTTTTTAATGCAGTCTTTGAATATAGAACTGTCATTAAAAAAATTTTAAACAATTTTTCAAAATTTTGATTTTTTTTATCTTAAAAATATTTTACTTAGGATCAAGAAAATTAAAGGTGATTACGTCTTAAAATGAGCTGTAAACAAACCCAGTTTCATTGAAATTTGTGACAGTGATTAAATGGCTTAGGGGAACTGACATGGAATGACTCTGCTTAGTTTGATTTGAAATGCACCTCAAAATATTTTTAATTAGAAAATACTACTAAAAACACCCAAAATCCCACTATTTTTATTTCACAATCAGGTAAAGGACACGCTTTAAGTATATTTCCCATAAAAAATAAATTTAATAAAAATACCGCCTTTTGTTGATAATGCTTTTTACTTTCTTCTATCTTTACAAGAAGAAAGTATTGGATTCGTGAAAATTTTCGACTTTCGGTTTTCGACGGATTTACACGTTTTAGGGGTCAGAGAAGCCGAAAAACATGTTTTTACAAAATGTCTGTCTGTGAATCTGTTTGTATGTGACACAAGTTTTGTGGGTGCTCTATCTCAAGAACTAGAGCACGGAATTTAATAAAAATTTATATTCAGTTAGTCCCTGATATAAATTGGTGCTGATTAGTTTTTGGTGTAAATCGCTCAACAGGTGGCGCTGCTATGCAGCCTTTTTCACGATTTCCGCAATAGCTCAATCTCCAGAACTAATGCACGGATTTTCATCAAACTTCAGATTCAGTTAGTCCTTGACATGAATTGAAGTTTTGTACATTTTGGTGTAAATCGCTCAAAAGGTGATGCTGCTATACTGCATTTTTTACAATTTCCGCAATAGCTCTATCTCAGCAACTAATGCTTGGATTTTCAACAAACTTCAGATTCAAGTATACTTTGATATGAATTAGTGCTGGTTGTGTTTTGGTGCAAATCGCTCAACAGGTGGCGCTGCTATGCTGCACTTTTCAGAATTTCCATTATAGCTGTATCTCAAGAACTAATGCAACAATTTTCACCAAACTTCAGAATCAGTTAATCCTTGATATGAATTGACATTTTGGTGTAAATCGCTCAACAGGTGGCGCTTCTATACAGGGTTTTTCACGATTTCTGCAATAGCTCTATCTCAAGAACTAATCGACACATTTTCATCAAACTTCAGATTCAGTTACTCTTTGATATGAAATGATGCTGACTACGTGTTGGTGAATATCGCCCAATAGGTGGCGCTGCTGTGCTGCATTTTGCACTATTTCCTCAACAGCTCTATCTCAAGAACTAATGCACGAATTTTCATCAAACTTCAGATTCAAGTACACCTTGATAAATGTTGATGCTGATTATGTGGTTATGTAAATCGCTCAACAGGTGGCGCTGTTATGCTGCATTTGTCATGATTTGCGCAATAGCTCTATCTCAAGAACTAATGCACGGATTTTCCCCAAACTTCATATTCAGTTAGACATTGACATAAGTTGATGATAATTAGGTTTTGGTGTAAATCACCCAATAGGTGGCGCTGCTATGCTGCATATTGATGGATTTACACGATTTCAGGGACAGTAATATCTCAAGAACTAATGCACGGAATTTCATCTTTTTAGAATCCTCATATGAGCATAGATGCACTGTGATAATGAATTTTGAAGTATTGACAAGTATGAGATAGAAGAAAGTTTTGTGATGGCCACAACATACTAGTTTTGTTAATGCATTATTTTTCATAAAAAATTTACGACTTCAAAGTTTAAACATTTTTTTAGACCCACTTAAAATGTTATAAGCGTAACAATATATTTTTTTCATAAATTGCGTACCCTAAATATTATGCATAAATTATTTGAAGATGATTTGTAGAGTAGATATTGAAATATGATTATATATATGACATGCTACATTTGAAAACTGAGCAGTCAAGAATGCCAACTGACGCCAGTTTTTCAAAATTTTGACAATTTTTTTCTGAGAAACTATTTCACCAAGGAGCAAAAAAAATTACTGGTGATCATATCTTAATAGTAAGAACAAACACATGCAGTTTCATTAAAATCTGTGATGGTGGGTTACATATTGGTATTTTACTGCCTGATTTGATGTGGAATGCCCCTTAGATAATTTCTTTGTTCTAATCATAAAAAACAAAGGATAATACTTTTTGATTAACAAAATGCATGAGGCATTTTTTTTTTCTTTTTTAAGTTTCTTTTTTCAGAAAAATATTTTTTAAACTATTGTTTTGAAGATTTATCATTTACTTTCCGTCATAGAATGTGTAGCTGGAAATGGCACGTTTAAGTGCTGGTGACTAAATTGTAGTTTACATAATTTCTTTGCTCTAATCATAAAAAATCAAAGGATAATACTTTTTGATCAACAAAATGAATGAGGCATCTTTTTTTTTTTTTAAGTCAGAAAAATATTTTTTAAATTATTGTTTTGAAGATTTATCATTCACTTTCCGTCATTTTTAACAGGGATTATACTAGTTATCAATAAGTTTTGCTAAAACCTTGTTGTTGCAACATTCTCAAAAGGAAATACGTTTATCATGAATGAGTAGCTTGGCGACTTTAAAATATATATGAGAATATAACTGTATATCAATTGCTTCTAAGCTGTGCACAACTAGATCGAAAAAATTGTTGCCCCCTCAAGTTTTAAGATGGCACACTGCATGCAGCACTCTTTTAAAACTGTATGGGGGAGTGGGACTCTGCGATACATTTAAATGTAGTTTTGCAAGCGGGGTTCTGACAAAAAATTCTAAAAACATTTTTAAGCTTATGAATCCTGGGTTGAATTGAGTATTCGTTTAAAAACTTCACAAACAATAGATAGTATTTCTCAAAGATTTTGGAATGCAGAAACCCAACATTGGAACGCCATTTTCCAACGCGTAGTTTCGGTTATCAGAATTTTCTATGTCAGTCTGCAGCAAACTACAATTTATCTGCGACTTAAAAAGCCTACTATAATAAGAAATAACAGAAACACTTAAAGTAAGCATATAAATTTCCATTTATAAAGAAAATATGATATAACAGATACCATAAATCTAGAGACATAAAGCAAATTTCAGCTATTTTTTAAGCCCAACATTTCTTTTTAAGTTGGTTGATTAATCTGCAAGGTTTAAAATAATCTGCAGCGCCCGCTGCCGTGCTGCACTGTTTCTGCTACTGGGCTTTTAGGAGAAAGCTGCTTGGCATTTAGAGGTAGCAACGAAAATTTGTATGAACATGATAATGGAATCTTTTTGAAGCTAGTCCAACTGTAAGGTGAATCTGATCCTGTAGTGGAGGAGCATGTAAGGAGGGTTTCGAACAAACGACATAAAATAACCACATACTTGAGTAAAACCATTCAAAATGAGGTCATTGACATAATTGAACATAATGTCAGAAAGATGAAGTCATAAAATCAAAATTTTATTCTTGAACAAGACAACATTCGCATCCGAATGAAAGACCACCAAATTTTCGATGCCTTACCCCGAGAAACAGAAAACCTGGGTTTGCCTTTGGTAAACATGAGAGGCCAGCAATATAATGGACCAATATGAAAGGAGAACGCGCGGGGGTGCAAGCAATGACTAGAAATATCAACCCTCATGCTATGCCATGTGGTAACCACTCCCTTAACCTGGTGTAAATGATATGGCCAAATTATCTTTAGGAGCCAACTTATTTTAGTATTGTTCAAAAGTTGTATTTGGTTGGCAAGAAAGTAATTTTGGTTTTGTAGTATTGAAGAAAACTCATTTTTTTAAGACAAAGAATAAACTTTAATCAATTATATATTTTCCATTTTGTTCAAGGACCTTCTGCCATCTTTCTTCCAGCTGCATGATTCCACGTTCATGAACTTCTGGTCCTTATCAGACAAAAACTGAACCAAGAACTGTTTTAGGTGATCGTCATTTGTGAAATTTTTACCATTCAAAGAATTCTGCAAACTTCGAAATAAATGGTAATCAGATGGTGCCAGGTCAGGGCTGTAGGGGGGATGCGACATCACTTCCCAACCAAGCTCTAATAATTTCCCACGAGTTACCAAAGATGTGTGAGGCCGGGCATTATCATGGTGTAAGACGATTCCTTTACGATTTGCCAATGCCGGTCGCTTTTCTTTGATTGCTTCATCCAGTTTTATTAGTTGCTGACAGTAAATATCTGAATTAATTGTCTGGTTTCTTGGGAGAAGCTCGAAATACACAACACCTTTGTAATCCCACCAAATAGACAGCATGATCTTTTTTTGATGCAATTCAGCTTTCGATGTGGTTTGTGCTGGTTCATCATGCTTGGACCATGATCGTTTTCGAATGACGTTACTGTAGGTGACCCATTTTTCATCGCCAGTGATGATTCTTTTCAAGAAAGGATCGTTTTTATTGCGTTTAAGATGCATATCACAAATATTGATTTGTTGTGTTAAGTGAATATCTTTCAATTCATGCAGAACCCAAATATCGAGCTTCTTAACGAGTCCAAGACCTTTTAAGTGATTTTCAACAGTTGTGTGAGATACTTTTAACCTCTCTGCAATCTTTCGAACAGTTACATGACGATCCTCTTGAATAATGACACTGATTTGGTCATCAGAAACTTTAGTCGGTCGACCAGAACGTTGGTCATCTTTCAGTGAAAAATCGCCAGAACGAAATTTTTTAAACCAATTCTGACACGTGCGCTCTGTTATGCAATCAACATCATAAACTTCACATATTTCTTTATGAGCCTCTGTAGCTTTTTTTTTCTTTCCAGAAATAAAAAAGTAAAATATGCCGAAAATGTTCGTTTTTGCACTCCATGTTAAAATTGACCCTCAACAAACAGTTGCAAACTAAATCACACTGCAATGGCTTAAAAAGCAACCTCAAGGTCACTGCTATCAAATGGCAAAATGCCAAAAACATTACTAGCAGAATTCATTCAAAAAAATTTACATAAATCTCTGAATGTGTGAAAACCGAAATTACTTTCTTGCCAACCCAATACTTTTTTAATCCCTTTTTAGATGAACCATTCTTTTGAAGCATGTTGAAGAACTAACTTAATGTCTCAGCGACCATCAAGTGCGAAAGTCGAATTCATGCTATAAAGCCACTGAGGTATCAAATTGGTCAAATATATGATGCATTGCTTAGCATTTACGAGGACAAATATATAGTTAGTTCTGAAAGAGATGAAGCATCTGGGCTGGTACAAGATTTTAAATCACGTCAATCCCATTAGTAAACTCATCAGGGCCGTCTGCCCACCTACCCGCCCAAAAAAACCCAAGTGGGTTTAATAAAAACACTTAAAAAAAACCACATAAAAAAGGGTTTTATTGGGTTTTTTGGTTTTATATGAGTTTTTTGCTGCACAGTGCCATTTATTTTTAATTACTACTTATTTGTTATGACTCTGTTATACATGTAAGATAAAAATTTAATTAAAATTAGGTTTTCAAACATCTTTGTATAAAAATATAAAAGTGATTTGAAAGAACTGCAAAACCGAAGCCTTACCAAATTAAAATTATCCAAATAACTTGTATTTTTTATTTTTTTTATTACTACATAGGAAAAATGACTATAATTTATCATTCATTATATTATACAATAGACTCCCTCAAATCCGCACAACTTGGGACCAGAGGTTGTGCGGATTTCTGGTCATTGTTTTGTTACATTTTTAAACAGTAATTTGAATGTAATAATGCAATCAAAATTATAATGAATGTTTGAAATATAGTAAAATATTAAAATAATTAAGTAATAAACTAAAATGATAAAAAGTAAGATAATTTTAAAAATGATTAAAATATTAAAAGTAAATAATTAATAATGTATAATTAAATACGTATAATAAAGATGAGATGCAATTTCCTTGAATTATTCAACGAAACTTTCCTCATAAAGGTACCCTATTAATTCACATAAAAATCAAAGTAAGGAAGGTTTATTTCAAGTTCAGCAATTCTTAATAACCAAAAAAGCTTGATTAATGGATAAATATTTGGTAAAAAGATTGCGATTACCATAGATATAAGCATATCTTGATTTATTTCAAAGATTTATAAATTTATACTTCCTTCATTAAAAACCGTAAGTTCAGTCATATTATCGAGAATTACATATTAAAATACATACGGAATTATATAAAACTTAAATATTCTGTAATTTTGCCTCTGCATCTGAACTGAAAGTTTCATTGTTTACATCTGTGATGATGTGCAGATTTTAGGGAGTCAATTACATATCATTCATTAAGGTCCATATAATTTATAATTTTTTTTTTTTTCTAAATAACAATTGCTTAAAAATATGTTTATAATCAGTGGTGGGATTCAGCTGGTTCGCACCGGTTCGGTAGAACCGGTTGTTAATTTGTGTTGAGTTCGGCGAACCGGTTGTTAAATTGATACTTCAGATGCGAAAATCGCATTTACATTAATTTGCTTTCTTTAAATGTTTATCTGCACAACATTGTTTTCTAGGCATAACTTTGTGATAAGTCCTGATTAATTTCATTTAATAAAATAACATTTCATTTGGAACAATAATACATTTTTTCTTCACCAATCCTGTAAGAGAAAATTCAACTAAATAATATATTAAATTTAAAAAATCAAAGAACCCGACTGCGTAAAAAGCGAACTAATTAATTACTTCTCATCAATATGAAACTATTTTTTATATTACTTACCTTTTTTTTATTTACTTGTATTGATGACTTTTAAGTTGTGTTTAATTATTAGTTCCTATCTACAAACACTCTTTTGATGTGGCCTATAGATGTCTATTATGAAGGTTAGAGTTATAGTAAAGGTAGCGATCCTAAGAACACAACTTCCAGGTTGTGTAATATTTAAACGGAGCTTCTGACTACAAAAGGGTCAATGAAACATCGTCTTCATTTTTAAAGATCTATCGAATGATATGCCACTCAATATGGTACGTAAATTCTTTTTGTCGTCTCTACCGCCATTTTTTATTTTACGGCCGCCATTTTGAATTTATAAAAACAAAAACAATCCTATAACCATCGGAAGATTAAGACGAATCGATAGAGACCTCATTCATAAAAAGCCATCCAGCCGTTGGTATGTTTCGAGGGTATAAAGAAATCCACATACACAGATACGCGTGAAACACATAACCCTTTTTTTCAGTCGGGTAAAAAACGATATTTTGATAATTTTGGTAACTAAATTGACAGCCCTAGACTAAATCTAGTTATATAGCAAGGTTTAAAAATTACACTAACTATTTATCTATACTAATAAAAGAAAGTTTTGCTTTGTCTGTATGTGTGCGTTGTCTAGCAAAATCTACGGCACGTACGAGACTGAAAATTTTTGTGAGGCTTGCTCAAAATGTCTCCTGATGCACCTGAAACACAGAATTTTAAAATTCTAATAATTAGTTGAGTTATTAATTAAAAATCGCAACTCACTCTCATTAAAAACTCAACTCGATCCTTGCGAGAACTAAAAAAACTCTGGCGCGAGCACAGAAGCCTTATTTACGCATCAGTTGAAAATGAAGAACGAAAAGAAGTAATTTCGGAGGTATTTTGTCATTATTTATTAGCGTACATCGGCCAAACCGCTTAGTAACGTTAAAAATGAAAGCCATAGTCTGAAAGATCTACGTCTCAAATGCCGCAATCAATTAAAAAAAATATCGCAGTTAACCACTTGAAAAACAATTTTCAAAAGGGGTCGTTTTTCCGAAAATTTTTTTCCCTTATTGCAACGCCCCTCCAGGGCGCAATTTTAGAGGTACCGACAAACCAAAAATATGTTCTTAAAGTGAAACCTTCTTCTAATTGATGGTGCAATTGGTTTAAAATAATTAAGAATTTTAACCCTTTCTAATACACCAGTAAACGCAGGTCACTTCGCGCCTCACGAAGACGATATTTTTCCTACGCTAAAAATAACTAAACGTCCGTGTTTTAACACAATATTTTTAGAGCATCTGAATAGATCAAATTTACATCACCTACAAAAATTTTGAAACGTTCGAACGGGTAGAAATATTTCTTACAAAATAAAATGTGGGAAATTTTCGACGAAATCAGTAAAAATCTGACTGTTTCGCCCAGGTTTTGCTCCTTCAGGGCGAAATTTTAGAGGTACTGCCAAACCAATACGTTCATAAATCTGAAACCACCTTCTTATTGATGGGACAATCGGTTTTAAAAACTGGAATTTTAACCCTTACAAATACACCGGCAAATGCAGGTCATTTCGCGCCTCACGGAGGCGATATTTTTGCACGCTAAAAGTAATTAAACGGCCGCATTTGAACACAATCTTTTAAGAGTATCTCAAACTGAGATGGTATTGAGATTCTCAGTGGATCAGATTTACATCATCTACAAAAAATTTTAAACATTCGGACGGGTAGAAATATTTTTTACAAAAAATAATGTGTGAAATTTCGACGAAATCAGTGAAAACCTGAGTGTTTCGTCGCGGTTTCGCTCGCTTTTGGTGCGCATAGACTCCACAAATCCAATTGTGCAGAAAGTTAAATACCAAATATAGCATATACTTTCAATTCAATATTTTTTCATTTAAAAATATAAATTCAGATAAAATAGATTTAAAGATATAAAATCATACAAATTTTAGGTTAATTTAAGGGTTATTCATTAAGGCTCGGGGCTCGGGCAACGCTGTTATTCGAATAAACGGTACTTTGCTTTGGCACGGAATGTTCCCTGTTATCGCTGATCTACAGCTAATACTTAAATTGTCAGATTTAGATATATACTTCCAACTGCACATTTTTTAATGTTGTTCTTTATATATTAGAAGTTATTTAAATGAAAGTAGTTATTTTCGTAAATGTAACAAATCCAAAATTTTGGTAAGTTCCTCGAGTCCTATAAGTTATATTAAAAAAAAAATATTTTTCCAGCTCTAACAAATGAAAAAGCATTGTATGATCTAAAATTGTCGAATCATGATACTTTGTATTTTACGAATTTCCAGCGTTGTCTGGCCTGTTTTTTTTTTTAATATTAAGAAATGATAAAAATTCCTAAAATTTCTAACTGTCATAACTCGAGAAGTTTTGGTCGAGCAAAAATTTGTCTTACTTGCTATAGCATGGATAATATTTTTCTAAATATGTTATATACAACTTTAGGTCATGAACATGGCTTAATTCTTAAACTTACTTTTCTGCTATTTTTATATTATATTGTTTTCAATATAATACAAAATTTTTTCAGTATAATACATAATTTTATCTTAATTTGCGCCGGAGCCCACCGAAACTTAGCTCTGGTATTTCTCTGTTTTAAGTAAATATTTAAATATTGGTCGGAATTCATAGGAGCTCATAAATACTGGGCTCCGGAGCCCAGTGCAATAGTGCTTCCGAAAAATCAAAGCCTAAATTTTCCTTTCTTTCCCATCTGCAAGCTTTTACATTCTTTTTCATCAAAACAGTTATATGTGTCGTAAGGAGATGTTTCAACTAACTTTTTATATCAGTTTTCGGGCTTGGGAAGGCTCAAGCTCAATCTGAATTACTTTCAAAATTTTATTTATTCGTGTGTAGGAGGGGGGTGAATCCTCCTTAAAAATTACGTATTCTATTATATTTCAAATCATTTTAATGCTATTTTGGTCAGAATAAAGGGAAACAGGAATCGTATTTTTCTATTCTATTAGCAAATTTATGTCTGATATTGATGGTGGCGACGTGTTAATACGGCACCAATCAAGAGACTGAACA
Source organism: Maratus speciosus (assembly GCA_963932465.1). Lineage (NCBI taxonomy): Eukaryota > Metazoa > Arthropoda > Arachnida > Araneae > Salticidae > Maratus > Maratus speciosus. The sequence goes on along the minus strand of OZ010788.1, from coordinate 26,401,543 downwards.
ATAAATTTTCTTACAGTTCAATTTTATTTTGTGACATTACGATAATTTTTAATTGACTGATTTATTATATTTTTTGATTTAGATATCGAACCTGAAAAGAATATTTTCAGTTTTTAGTCATTGGGCATCAGCTTGAGGATTTGTTTGCATGAGGTTTTTAGTCTTCTATTTTGTACAAGTATAAAATTCACGTTAGTGATTTTTCTGTTTATTTTGTAACATGAACGATGTCCATGCTAAGGCTCTGCATGCAGATTTACGAAGTTTACTTTCATTTGTAAGTAGAAATAATTGCCATGTATCGTTTATTCTGATAGAAAGCAATCGAGCAATGTTACCTCTTTTTCTATAAAAGCATCGAATCTTTCCGATAACGGTGGATCGATTATAGTTTAAGGTGAGCATAATCTATAGGAAATTGAAAAACGCTGTTCCATTCTTCAGCATGTCAATCTTAATTTCTGTAAATTTCATTCATCTTTTTATAAAAATGCATAGTTGCGAACTATTCTTTTTTGTGTTGACACTATTTCTGAATCATAATCCTTATCATATTTAATCGCATTGTTAATCAATTAATTAACTTTAAAATTAGACAAAGATTTCTAATCGGAAGGAATGATAACTAAAAACAGAAATAGTTGACAACTAAGTATATGCAGATAGATATATTTAATTTTTTTTATTTTGCTAAAGAAAAAAAATGCTTTAAACTTTTCAAATAATGTATGAAATATAAATATGCAGATTGGAGTGACCAGGTTGGGGAGGGGGGCACGCTACGGTTGTTAGCATTGCAGAATATTAGGACTCCGGTACTTTTTTTGTTAGAAATTAAGTCCTGATTGCTTTGATGCGTTTTCTGATAGAAATTATGATCAAGGTTTCATGATTGCCGAATATTTATTAACATCCTTTTATAGGGAAACATGTTTTAGGATTTTTTTCACTGTACCAAAGGATCAAAAATTTTTTAACAATGTTCTTATAATATTGGAAAGTGTTTCATAATCTGTGTGTGATGCTTCATTTTTCTTTCATTTTTGTACATCAAAAATCATTCTGGCAGCGAACCGGTTGTTAAATTATTTGAATCCCACCACTGTTTATAATGTATTATGAATTTTTCCAGCTGAGCTGCATTTAATATTTCATTTTGTTTTACACCCAAAAATCCTCATTTTTATTATTAAAGGGTGTGACTTAAGATAACAGATACAATGAAAATCAGAAAATTATAAAGGAGGTATTTATCATCTGTATCTGTCTGAATAAGAAAGCTTTAATTTAGACACTCTGCATATAAGTAAAATTGAAATATTAAATACAGCTCAAATGCAAAAATACATAATACATTATGAACACATTTTTATGTACTATTATAAACTATACACTATAGTCATTTTTCCTATGTAGTCATAAAAAATTAAAAATACAATTTCTTTGGATTATATTAATTTGGCGAGGTCTTGCAGTTCTTTCAAATCACTTTTAATTTTTATGCAAAGATGTCTGAAAATGTAAATTTAATTCAATTTTTATCTTAGATATACAATAGAATCATAACAAATGATTAATTAAACGTAGTTGGCATTGTTCAAAGAAATGTGCAGCAAAAAACTCCAAAAACCCGAAAGAACCCCAAAGTGTTAGTTAAACTACACTATAACTAACCGCAAGGGTTAGTTAAAACACTGGGTTTTTTTCACCCTGAAACTTATGCAAGGGAAAAATTACGACATTGCATTGGCAATAAAACTATAGGAAAGTTCTAATAGTTTTTTAGGAATTAATATTGTACAATCACTTTAATGTCATCCTTGTCGATACTGGCATCCGTAATAGATGCAGATAAAAATTTTGAATCAATACAGAGACAATGAGGTCGTTGGCGAAAAATACAATTTTATTATGAAAATCAAGATGAACCCATAATCGATGCACAGGAAAAATACAAAATTGAATTCTTTTGCAACCTTGTTCACACTGTGATCAATTCTTAAGAACAAAGATTTTCTCAGATGAGACATCACAACAGTTTATGTTATATATATATATGAACTTAAAGATGTTTGTTCTTCTGTAATTTTGGCCAATTGAAAAGATTTGGAAACTGTTTTAACAGATGGAGAATCATCGAATATAAACGGCCTGGAACTTTGTAATTAAATATCAGTGGTGTGTTCCCTATCGGAAAAATATTTACCGCCTTTGGAAGTTTTGAGATTGATAACAAAACTTGAGCAGTCCTCAAAGAATTTTACCAAATCTTCCAATAATTGTTGCATCCAGGGGACGTAATTTTTCCAAACTAAAGTTAATCAAGAACATCGAACAACGTTAATCAAGAACAGAGTTATTATGCGAACATCTCATACAAGATAGTCAGACTTTACTAGGAATTGCACATGAACTCGGTAACAGTTTAAATGTTTCTGAATTAAAGGACTCTAAACTAAAAAGTTCGTTTAAAAAAAAAAAAAAAAAGTCTGAATTTTACTCCTGTTAACTGTTTTTTTTAAATTAATTATAATTATTTGTGTCAATTACTGAGTGTGAGTTACTGTTGTTTTTTGAACGTTCGCTAAAAAATGTAAAAAAGACCATATACCTCTTTTGTTTTTAATGCTTACTATGACACAATTTTTTACTTTTATACAAAGTGGTTTAAAGGCTAAATCTGGCTCTATAAAGACATTATAAAAATTGTAACAATATCTAAAAACACACTAATTTGATATGTAACAATTATGGAAGATTGAATTATAATTAAACGATCAGTGAAAATCTCCTGTAATCAGGTTTCCATTCATTTCCCTTTCACAGGAGGATTTTAAGGCCAAATCAATTGCTGTCAAGACAGCTAATGACTGTTTTTGTGATTTATTAAATAAGGTCAATTAAATGTTCGAAAATCAGCTTGTATAAAATGTCTTAGTAAATAATATCGTTGCCTATATATTCTCTTTAATTCCTCACTGATCCTGTAACAGCATGACAATCAAATGACACTTTTACTATTGTTTGAAACATACAATTGCAGAAAAACATAATTTGATAAACTTAAATATTAATTTTACTGAAAGTTGAATGACTTCATCAAATAGAAAGTGCAATTTGTCTTGCTAAATATGCAAAGTTCGAATTCTATAACCAATGAATAAATTCACTCCTAGTTACTTGAAAACAGTAAAAAGTCAAAACCAATTTTACTTCTAAGGGGCGGTCTATAAATGATGTCACACTTTTTTTCAATATTTTTGACCCACCTCCCCCCCCCCCTTTGTCACAAAGTGTCATACTTCACCATACCCCCCCCTTGTCACATGTCACGCTATATTACATAAACATATATTTGCAGTTCAGGAACAAAGCACTACGTTATAGATCATATTTCAAACTTTATTTTTAAACTTTAACTATGTGTTTTAACAACATTTGTGAGAATAACAATAAAAATGACTCATGTACTTATTTTGCATGAAATAAGATTAAGGTTTATAACAAAAACATAATTAATATACAATAGTAATAAAATATTAATACGAAAGAACAGCTGGAAACAGTCGTATTTTGGAATTTGAAATGGAATTTAATATATTTGGCTTTAAATCTACTTTATAAAACAAAATACTTTAATTTCAAAATAACTTCAAAATTTAATCTGCTAATTTTTCATACTTTTATTTTAACCAAAATGTGTGATGTCACATTTCTTCTTACCCCCTCCCACCCTCTTGTCACAATTTTACGAACCCCCCTCCCCCTTCAAGCGTGACATCATTTGTGGAAGGCCCGTAAGTGGCTAAGTATTAGGAGGGGGGGAGGGGAATCCAAATTAAATGTTTTCCAATATATATATATATATATATTTTTTTTCTTAGCTTCAATCTTACACATGGTCATTTACTTTTAACGGCTTTCTTCCTGGGTATTACACATTAAAGATATGATTAGCATTTCTATATGTAATTCTGGACATTTTTGCATTGAGATTGAGATGGATGACATAATACCAAGAGCAATTCTGGATAAAAAAAAAAAATGTTCTGTAAATTCATAGCAACTTTTCTCAAAGGTTACAGCTTGTGAAAAGTGGGAGGGGGGGGGGGGATCTCTCCCGGTTCTAATTATGTGTTTTTTCTGCAGTCCTTTGACGAAATTCCCGTTTTTTCTGCGATCTTTTGACAAAATGTGTTTTTTCCGCAATTCTTTAACCACTTCAACGGTTGCCCCAAGATAAATCAGGGGTAAAAGCACTGTTTCCCTATACCTGTCGCTGGTGAAGTGGTTAAAGAAATTCATGCCCCTCCCCCACCCTGAGATCCTTTAATGAAACTTACGTTTTTCCTGCAACCTTTTGACGAAATTTGAATCTTTTTTGTGATCCTTTGATGAAATCTGCGTTTTTCTCGCTATCTTTTGCGAAATTTATGCTTTTTTCCGCAATCCTTTGCAGAAATTTGCGTTTTTTCCGAGATCCTTTGACGAAATAGCCAATTTTTTCTGTGAGCGATTGACAATAATTTTTTTTTTTTTTTTTTTTTTTTGTCAACGATCGATTGATGGAAATTTATGATTTTTTTCCTTGAGTGATTGAAGGCATTCGCGAGTTTTTTCAGAGTACGATTGAAAAAACAGCGATTGTTTTTCACGATGCATTGATGAAATTCGCAGGTATTTTCCCCCCACGGCTAATCAGCGAATTTTGCAATTTTTCAGACCTGCCAACTGCTATGAAAAAATCGTAGTTGCTACGATTTGGACATATCAACTACGATGCTACAAAAATCAGTCTTAAACTAGGATTTTTTGCAAAAAACACAAACGCATTTTTGCTTTCTAGTTGCGATTTTTATCTCGTGCAGCATATTTTTCAGGAGTGATTCTGTTCCGAAATTTCCAAAATTTCAAAGCATTCATTTCCGAAAGTTTTAAAAATTTGGCCATTAGTCCAAAAATTCGGACATTAAAAAATGCTCATGGAAAAAAAAAAATCTGAGCTGCAAAACGAACTTCTTAACAGAAAACACTCTTTATGTATATTAATCACGAGTGAATCGTGTTTCTGTAAATATTTATACAGGAACAGGAATTCCCTTCCTTAGAAACAAGGGTGTCATTTTAAGAATTTCTGGAGGGGAGGGTGGGTTCTTTGAGGGGCAAGGTTTGAAATAGCATGCAAAATAGCACGATTTGCAATAAACTATCGCGAATTCCGACAAATGACAGAGTAAAAAAAATCCATTTCGTCAATTGACCGCAGAAGAAAATAAATTCTGCCAAAGGATCGTGGTAAAAACGTAAATTTTGTCAAAATATCGCAGAAAGAAAACAGGAATTTCGTCAAAAGATCAGTAAGAAAACTCAAATTTCACCAAAAGATCGCAGAAAGAAAACACTAATTTCGCCAAAGGATTGTGGTAAAAAATGCAAAATTCCTCAAAGGATCGCGGTAAAAAATGCGAATTTCGTCAAAAGTTCATGGTAAAAAGTGCAGATTTCAGCAAAAAATCATGACAGAAAAATGTGAATTACGATTGTGAGAAAAAAATTGTGAATATCCTAAAATGATCGCGGGAAAAAATCGCGAATTTCGTCAAAATCTATTGCAATGTGCAAATTGGAACCAGGCTCCTTTTACAAATCTAAAAAAAAAACGCTGCAAAATGAGAAGAAACTCTAAAAATCATATAAAAATTTTCAGAGGAAAAAATTTACTATATTGAGTTGAAAGACTGAAACCTTATTCTTTTTACGAATGTCAAAAGATGGCTGCGAAACACGGAAAACCAACCAACCAACCTCCAGATTAAATTTAATTTTTTGAGCTACGATTTCTCATTTTCAAAGGTTGGCAGGTCTGATTTTTATTCAATGAGCGATTGATAAATTTCCTGATTTTTTTCAGACATCGATTGATAGAATTTGCTATATATTTTCAACAACCGATGATTGACTAAATTTGTGATTTTTTTCAATGACCGACTGACAGAAAATTCACATTTTTTTTTTTTTCCAATGACTGATTAACGAGATTCACAATTTCTTTTCAATGATCAACTGAAGACATTTGCGATTTTTTCTGAACACGATCCGAAGAAAATAGTGAGTCTTTTCAGGCATCAAATTAGCGTAATTAATATTTTTCTTATGATCAGTAGATTTTGAGGGATGCAAAAATTGCTTCAAAACTGTTTTCAAAAGTATTTGTTGAACTTTCTGCAATTTTTTACATCACATTTTCAGTTACATTTTTGAGCTTTTTGATGCGTTTTTTTTCACTGAACATAACAATATCATAGACCCTGAAGGATCGATCGAAAAATCCGGGACACACCCGGAACACAATCACCCCTAGATTTTGTTTGCACTTAAAAAACAGGATATGTTTACTTAACTAGGGTAAAACATTAGAGAGCAGGTGTTTTTGCATTAGTGAAGTAGCCCCTTAACAAAGAAATATTTACATGTTAAGCAGAACAGCCATCTTTCTCACAAAAAGAAATATTAATTGAATACATGATTGAGCTACTAAATAACAATCATTTGCATCAGCAGATAATTTGATTTCAAGTTATGAATAGGGATGCACTGAATATTGAAATATTTGGCTGAACCGAATACTTAAAAAAAAAAGGAACATTTTTAAAAACCTTACAGAACTTCTAACTGCCAACTTTAATGAGGATCTTCATAGAGTTAATGATGTACAAATGCAAGTTCCTGAACATTATCTAGTAAATAATCTGTTTCTTGCTTTTCCACAATAAAGGGTGTTTCTAAATTAAATAGAAAATCTTTCATGGTTGATAATAGACATCAAAACAGACAATTTTTGTCCAGGAAACCATAATCACAATCCACTTATTCAGTCATAAATACAGTGTCTCTCGTCAGTCATCTCGCTCAAACTTGGGTTTTTGTAAGTTACTTTAACAACAATGAAGATATCATAACTATATTCCCAACAGACTTGCTTTGATTTCTGTGAAATATGATATCAAGATGAGAAGTGCTGGAAATTGCCACCATTCATATCTAAACAACTATGAGCTAGTCATTCCTTTATTCAGAATGCAGTTGACAGTATTTATACTGCACCATTCAATCATTTTCAATGATATCATCACATTTAATACAAGCAAAATTAATATGAAACAAATCTCGCTAAAATATCTTCATTATTGATAAAGTTGTGAACGGAAATTCAGTTTCAGCTTGTAGTTACACATCCAGTGTTTTTGAATGAATGTATTGTAATTTTGATGGAATAAATGGATTGACATGTTTCTTGTTCAAAAAACGTTTGTCTTGACCTTATTATCTCCGTTGAAAGTTTGTTGCAAGATTTTAGGAACAACCTGTATGTTTTCATATACAGGTACAGTACATTACAACTTAAATAGTGTCACATATCATTCATACATTCACAAAAAGAAAAAACAAACAAATTAAAAAAGTATTAGGCCAATACTTGTGTCACAGTGATAGTTTATAGACAGAATGTGAGAATTCTGTGAGAATTATAAACTGAGTTGGTAAATTTTTACAAAATTAGATTTTGTTGGTCATGGCTGTAAATTATATCTTTTTGCCAACAACAGAGTATTAAAGATGCAAAATAACTAACAGAATAAACTGCAAATAATTAAAAGAAAAATCAATCTGATAACAATAACCCCCCCCCCCCTTTTTTTATTCATAAGGATTTTTGTCTGAATTATGAATGATTTCCTTTACTTAAAAATACAAAGGAATGTTTGCAATCCTACTTAAAACTTACAATCCTGAAATTATATGAAAGTAAAAAGAATCATGCAGGGTATGATTAAAATCTTAATGGCGACACAACTTTGATTGTAACTAATAAAATACACTAAAACATTTTGGAAATATTAAACATACTATTAACACTTTTGAGTGCCAAGAAGCATGATCGCACTCCTCAATATACTGGCCGAAAATGCTCACGCATGAACTAATACGATCTCTATTTCATACTTGTCGATTCTTGTTTATTGTTTTTTTTAATCCCGCATGTGTATTTATAAGAAATCTAAAAAATATGATCTCTATTTCATACTTGTCGATTCTTGTTTATTGTCACTTATGTTGAAATTATAATATTTATTGGAATTACATCGCTTATTTTTTGTTTTTGAAATACTTTTCGCAAATAAAATGTTCCAAATTTAACTAAGAAATATATATATATTATTTTAATTTCTATTTTCCTCTAGCAGCGTGGCACTTGTAGCTAATTCTCTAAAAATAATGTTGGCACTCAAAAGGTTAAATTATTAAAGGTACTTTCTAAATTTCTATAACATAATACCTTTCTCTTAAAAGTCGGTGAAAAATTATTAAAAAAAAAAAAAATGTGAAATCTAAAAGACGTCAAGCAAAAAACAATCTGAAATCAAGACAAATCTACATAAAATCACCCCTGAATATAAATACAGGGTGAATTTTTAAACATTAAACCCTGGCTTTAAATGCACATCATGCCCCCAAAATGTAAGAGAGAATTTTCAACTGCTGGTCGAGGTAGCACCGGACCAAGATATGCATGTGTGACGAATGTCGTTCTTGGCTCTAGTTCTGTGCATGAAATAACACATTGAAGCTTTTGTTAGCAGCCATGGCTTTCGAATGCGAACACTTGACTTTGTTATTGAGCTATTATTTAGCATCTCACATATACTGAAATAAGTTTTCTGATGCATTTCTCAATGTCCAGGTACTGAATAAGAGCACTATTAAATGAGCTGTCGACCACTTGAATGCGCACAGCAATATACGGAACCCACTGAGAGGGCAGAGTAAAAGGAAATTAACCAAGGAAAATGACTGATCTTTATCTTGGAGGACACTTTCAATACCCGATGTAACTGTTCGAATAATGTAAATAATAATTTATCATAAATTGTGTATTTTTTTTTGTTCTGGGTTGCATTTAAAAAAAACTCACCTTGTACTTTGTACTCAAATGAATCTTCAGTATTAAGTTCATAATTTTCAACATAAATTTACAAAATACTTAGCAAAATCTTAAATGAAAAACATTCAACATACTGGTTAAAACAAATAATTTATTTAGACATAATTTGATGCAAGCACTTTTAAAATTAAGCAGTTTTAACATTTCTTTTCATTGAATCCACCGTCTTATAGTCAAAATACAAAATTGCGTGAAGTAGAAAAATGTTGCTGTTTTCGAAACAAAAAGGAGATGGAATTTACAAAATGCAGAATGTTGTTGAACAACAAATTAAACAAATGTTCTTTAATTGTCATAACCTTCAGTTGTTCTAATATCATCTATTTTAAGTATCATCCTTACCAGCTGAGTAGCTAAGCTGATTTGTTGTTTTTTACTTGTCAAAGTCTCAATTACATGTTGAGCTTTCATATCTAAAAAGTAAAAAAAGAAAAGTTTAACATTATCAAAATGGTATAGCTGTACATTAAATGATAATCATGAAATAAGTTTTCCATATATTGTTTAAATATCCTAAATATATTTTTTTTTTATTCTGATGCCCAACAGGTTATTGCATATCAAAATCAATTATATATACATTTCAAGAAATGACCTTTATTAGCCAAATCAAGAAGCTCCACATTTTAAATTATTTTATTTATTTACTGGCAGATCTGATGATGTTGCCTAGAATGGTCCCAAATCCACTGAAAAAAATTAAGCTAATAAAATGAGCTAAAATATTTAATCTGTTAAATGACCTATGATACTGTGTTTCACATGTTGTATTTTTAGTTATATGACATAATAATTGCACAAATGCAGCTGGATGAAATCAATATGCCCTATCTTGTCAAAAAAGTATTTCTCAACTCTTGTGTGGGATATAACATCATTCAATAAAGAAATTTTGGATAGAAGAAGTGCAACTCATAATACTTAATAATATACAAAGTAGCCATAGTGATTCTCTAGAAGAGAATAATGATTTGTAAACAAATACTTATTATGAAAATATTGCAATACCTCTACTTTTTTGTCACTAAAGAAATTATGTGCAACCACTTTTGAAGGAACATAGTATTTTTATCATCTATGCATATCTAACATAAAAAAATGTTTTAATTGGCAGAAATGGCAAACAAAACTTATTTTCTATTCATTTTTTGGCCTGTCGCCCCACAGACTACTATTACAGATACATGGATGGACAGAGTTTAATGGGAAAACATGGAATATAAGATCATGGAATATTAGCACTTTGCATTTACTAATTTTTAACACTAATTATTTTTAACTCTTAATATTAATTATTTTTAACACTTTTCAACATAGCTGAAAAGTGTTTGCATTCGGTTTGTCTATCAGTCTGTCTGCCGTCTATTCGGCACTCCAATTCTCATAATTACACTCAAATTGTTACGTTATTGAGGTTGACTATAGCTTGTTTGCAATTGAAAATGGCAGTGTGTCATATTTTTAGCTTGTTTACAGGATCACAATAAATAAATTAAAAAAAAAATCTTACTGCATTATGGTCCATGGGGAAAAATAGTTGTGCTACATTTAAAATATATTACACTGTTTCAAGCATAATAAAACTGATAAGCATTTCTCGAGGTCCACTAAAAGATGCTTTCTGTAGAATATGAGTGCAAAGCATTTATCGTTTATTTACAGGGCACAGAAACCATTTGATTAGAGTACTGTATGAACTATAAACACTGGAAGTGAGTTTTCAGCTTCAGTATGTGTATTTAAGTTTAAATAATTTTTTGTATACTATGTGGAGTGCCTGCGGTAGAAAGTTACTGTGCTTTTTGCATGAGCAGTCCCTGAAGTCAAGACAAGCAACAGAGTTAATATACTTTGGCTCCCGTACCCCCATCTCCATATTTAGCAATCCAATTGGGAAATTTAGAGTGATTAATTGTTTCATTGCTTCGAAGTAACAAATAAGATAACCAAGGCAATGCAACAAACAAAAAAGACAAAAAGAAGTTTTTAACTTCATATGCTGGGGAGGGGAGGGGGGGAGGAGGCAGAAGAAGCCAGCATTTCAGGGGAGAATTAAAAAAAAGTGTATCTATTGCCTGTGAAACATTAACAAATAGAACAAGAAAATAAAAAAAATAATTTAAAATTTTTGTGTTGAGAGGGAGAAGAAAATTTCAGGGGGGGGGGGGGGGAGGATCGGTGAGAGAAAGAAATAACAGATCATTCATTTATTGTTATTTTTCAAAGCAATAAATAGGGCAGGTTTTGTTTTTTTAATGAAAAAGTTTCAAATGATTCTCTGATGATGGAGCAAAGAGGTGGTGATCGGAATTTTCGAGGGAGGGAAATCTAGATGAATATTTATGTATTAGTATTTCAAAGTAACGAACAAAAGCACTAAGGGAAAACAACATTAAAAAAAGACACAGTTAACTACAGATACTATTGAAATTTTGTTTTGTTCAGAATCCTAGTACTAATTATCCTAGTAGCTAGAGAATTTTGAATGGTGAACTTTAATTATAATAGTCCTGTACAGAAACATCATCCTATAAATAACATTTTTATTTCATTTTTTTGATCAAGCAGTCTCAGAGAGTGCTCACGATATCTATGCAACAGTTTTTGTCAGCACAGTTAAGGGTTAATGCTAGACAAGAGTAAATGATCGGGGGGGAGTATACGATTAGAAATTTCAGTGGTGGAGGAAATGTAGATAATTTTATATTTATGTATTAGTATCTTAAAGTAACAAATAAAACAACTACAGCAAAACAATATTAAAAAACTGGGCAGAAATTAGGGCTTAACAATTTTAAAGGTTTTCAACATGAATGCTTTGGGGGACAGGAGGAAAACAAAAATTTTGATGGGTGGAGGGATGAAAATTTCCAGAAACACAGAAGCAGGGATGTAGTGGAGGTGTACGGTGATATACGCTGTATACCTTCTGGATTTTTTAAAGGAATATCGTATACCCTCTGTTTCTCAAAAAAGCTATAGTATATAATACTGTAGGGTGACATGAGCCTTGAGTGTATGCCCTCAGCTTTTTTTTAACGACTACACCACTGCACAGAAGACTGTCACTTCTTAGCAATATCGTTATGCGGAATTGAAATAGAGAAGATGTTTTTAATGTGGTAAGGATCTTTTCTCTGTCCATAAAATAAACATTTTTTACAAAATGAAAATTTTTCTTTGCAAGAGATCTTTCTCATTTTGTAACATTGTCACCCTGATTCTTCACGGGGGTGGTGTGTATAATTTATGTAGATCATATATATATATATATATAAGGTTACACAAAAGAAAGATTACTGTGTACAAATGTGAATTGATAAAAGGTGTTTTTTAATTGAGTTATGCATTTTCCAGTTGAACTATATTTAGTACACTTGTAGAATATAAATAAATTCATATACAGGACTATGCTTACAGAAGTAATGCTTGAATATATTTCTTCGAAATGATCAGAATATATATGTTCTTGGCGGGGATATGTATTTATCATAATCTCGGAATTTTTAATATTTCAATGTTGAATGTGAATTGTTCTAAATGTCGTCATGCTGTGCTGTGAATAATAAAAGATAAAAAGACTTTCAAGGTTTATTAATTTTCAAGAATTTGATTCAACGAAATATTTTTTTGTTTTTCTCGAAATCATTTTATTACTTTGAATGATATTCTCGACAGTTTTGAAATGAAAAAGTTTTACTTACCATTAGTTGCTCTACCCATACAGTCAATTCCAAGCCAATGATTCTTTTCTTTGATTTGTCTGGTTTTGATGGAGGTTACTTCGTACATTGGATTAAGGCCACAATTTTCAGCTAAGGCTAGAGGAATGCTTTCTAAAGCATCTGCAAAAGCTCTAAAAGCATATTGCTCCATAGATGAAATCTAAATTCATGAAAGTAAAAGGATTTAAAACAAACAGCACTGAAAATAAGAACAAAAATAAAATACAGCACAAATATAATTTTTATTCTGAATTTCATTATTATTTATAGATCTGGTCCAATCTCATTTCATGTGTAAAATAAAGAGAAAAGATGAATCCATATATAATGCAGTCTCTTGGGGAGGAAGAATTTGCAGGTCAGCAGTCTTATTCAGTCATATGTGAAGGTGTTTTGTGTCAGGTTTCTGACTTTAATGAGATGCATGTTTAATGAAAATTTCTGTTTAATTAATTTTATTTATTTATTATATTTATCTGTGTATTATTATTTATGTACTTGAGTTATAGACATTTTCTTATCTACAAGATTAAAATGAGTTTAAATTACACAAAAGAGATTAGCAGTAAAAAAAAAAAAGAGTTTATGAGCAGAAGATAATATTGTTTGATGACCTGGCACAGGATAAGTTGTCAGCACAGACAGGTAGTGCTGTCCATGAAAATAGTGGGGAGACCCCAGAAATTGGATGTCTAATGTGTCTAAAAGAAAGCACTAAAAGTGAAAATATTAGATTTATTTATACCAAAAACATAAAAATTAAGTAAGTACTTATGTACTTTAGTATAGGTAATAAGTATAAAAGCTACATGGGTATTTTAAGGAAAAAAATAACAAGGTCAATCTATGAACAAACGGCTAGTATTTAAGTACTTCATCTGTATCACACATTTCTATCTCGCTTTCAGGGGCAAGGTACTTGTATTCGTAAAATGTTGAAATAATTTAATAACACCAGTATTTACAAGAGAATTTATTTGTAAACAAGCAAAAGTATATTTTCACGTACTTAATAAAGGTGAAATTTTCATTATAAAATTCTGGCACAAATATGCAAGTAGGGATTAAAATTAGGTGATGCCCTAACGGTATCACCGCCCTTCAAGGGGTTAAGAAATTTGGTTTGATACCACCCAATATGCTTTTTTAAAAATTTTATTGCATAATTTTTTAATAAGATATTCTACATTTTTCATTGTGAGCAAAACACAATGAGGAAATTTATTTCCTGTAGTAAGAGAAACTAAGAAAAAAAAAATATTTATATCTACTGTGTACCTCTGATATATGTCCCAGTTGCCCCATTCTTGAAAAATTTATGGGGTAACTGGGACACTGGGCTTACATTTGAAACATGAAGTAAATATGTATAGATACCTAATAATATTAATATAGTTATATACCTAATCTTAAAAAACAAGTGGGTAAGTGTGATCACAGATCGCACAGAGGGTTTCGTTTAATATTCCTTTCAAAACACTTTATCCTTTTGAAAAATCTGTTAGTTCCACATTTCACAACCAGGGGTGCACTCTATTCCAAACAAACCTCTATCCGAACAAAACTCCATTTTACATACTACCTACTACTCGTAGATTTATTAGTCGAGGGGATTGGGCCCATAGCAATTGAGATAATTAGGCACCCCTGGTGGTAAAAAGTGGAACTAAAACATGTAAGGCTATGTTGCAGACCTGCCAACTGCTACGATTTGGACCTATCAACTACGATGCTACGAAAATCGGTCTTAAATTTTGCAAAATTGGATTTTTTTGCAAAAAACACAAACGCATTTTTTGTTTCTAGTTGCGATTTTTATCCCGCACAGCATATTTTTCAGGAGTGATTCTGTTGCGAAATTTTCAAAATTTAAAAGTATTCATTTCCAAAAGTTTTTAAAAATTGACCATTAGACTGAAAATTCAGACATTAAAAAATGCTGATGGGAAAAAAAAAAATCTGGGCTGCAAAACAAACTTCTTAACATAAAACACTATGTATATTAACCACAAGTGAATTGTGTTTCTGTAAATATTTCACAGGAATTCGCTTCCTTAGAAACAAGGTGCCATTTTAAGAATTTCTGGAAAGGAGAAGGAGGGGGGCGGGGGGGAAGGAGGGGGGGCAAGGTTTGAAATAGTGTGCAAAATATCACGATTTGCGATAAACTACCGCGAATTTCGACAAATGACTGTATAAAAAACTCAATTTCGTCAACTGGTCGCAGAAGAAAATAAATTTTGTCAAAGGATCGCGGTAAAAAGTAGTATTGATTTCAGGGGGTGGCCCGGGGGGAGGGAATGTCCCCCCGGAAGATGAGATTTTGTGTTTCAATGGCATGAATTTTGTCAAAATATCGCAGAAAGAAAACGCGAATTTCGTCAAAAGATCAGTAAAAAAAATGCAAATTTCATCAAAAGATCAGTAAGAAAACACAAATTTTCACCGAAAGGTCACAGAAAGAAAACGCTAATTTCGTCAAAAAGATCACGGAAAAAAAAATGTAAAATTCGACAAAGGACCGTGGTAAAAAAATGCGAATTTCGTCAAAAGTTCATGGTAAAAAGTGCAGATTTCAACAAAGAATCGTGATAGAAAAATGTGAATTACGATTGCGGAAATATTGTGAATATCCTGAAATGATCGCAGGAAAAAATCCCGAATTTCGTCAAAATTTACTGCACTGGGCTAAAAAATTGGAACCAGGCTCCTTTTACAAATGTAAAAAAAAGCTGCAAAACGGAAAACTAAAAATCGTATAAAAATTTTCAAAGGAAAAAATTTACTATATTGAGTTGAAAGACTGAAACCTTATTCCTTTTACAAATGTCAAAAGATGGCCGTGTAACACGAAAAACCAACCAACTAACATCCAGATTAAATTTTGTGTGCTATGATTTCTCATTTTCAAAGTTTGGCAGGTCTGATGTTGCATAATATGAAAGAATGGTCAAAGGGTTGGAAAGTTGGAAAAATGCTCCACGGGTGAAAAGGGCGGAGGTTAGAAAAATTGCTTAAAATACACAAGTTAGAGCTCGGAGGAGTAAATAATATATAACTTTTTGAAAATTTTATGATTGGTCGTGTAGTCTGATGTATTAAGTCGAGAAGTATGCAAAAATTCATGTCTCCAACTTAATTAAGGGCTCTCTTAGAAAAAATTCCTTAAAATACATAAGTGGTAGCTCAAAGGGTTAAACGTAAGACTTTTTCAAGATTTTATAATTTGTCGCCTGACCTCAAATGTTCTCTAGATTTATGCAAAATTTCAAATCTCCAGTTTAATAAGGGGCTTCTATATTTAATAATTGCTTAAAATACGCATGTGGAAGCCCAAAAGGTTAAAGGTACGACTTTTTCAAAAATTTTATGATTTGTCGTTTGATATGAGGTGCTCAGCTATAAGTATGCAAAATTTCACGCCTCCAACTTAATTAGGGTCTCACTTAGAAAGAATTGTTTAAAATACATATGTGGGAGCACAAAGGGTTAAATGTACACCTTTTCCAAAATTTTATGATTTGTCATTTGATGTGAGGTGTTCAGCTATATGTATGCAAAATTTCACTCCTCCAACCTAATTAGGGGCCCACTTAGAAAGAATTGCTTAAAATACATATGTGGGAGCCCAAAGGGTTAAATGTACGACTTTTTCAAAATTTTATAGTTTGTCGTTTAATGTGAGGTGTTCAGCTATAAGTATGTAAAATTTCACGCCTCCAACCTAATTAGGGGCTCACTTAGAAAGAATTGTTTAAAATACACATGTGGGAACCCAAAGGGTTAAATGTACGATTTTTTTCAAAATTTTATGATTTGTCGTTTGGTCTGAGGTGTCCAGCTATAAGTACGCAAAATTTCCCGCCTTCAACCGAATTAGGGGCTCCTTTAGAAATAATTGTTTAAAATACACATTTGGGAGCCCAAAGGGTTAAATGTATGACTTTTTCAAAATTCTATGATTTGTCGTATGATGTGTGGTGTTCAGCTATAAGTATGCAAAATTTCAAGTCTCGAACATGTATAGTTTCTGAGAACGGTCTCTGTGACGGACAGACAGACAGAGGAGCGAGACGAATAGGGTTTCGTCAGATGAACGAAACCCTAAAAAAATAGTTTAATAAAAGTACTTACAGTATTTTAATAAAAAGTCGAGGAAGTTAAACGAAATTGACGTTGTTTTTTAAAAAAGAAACGTAAATTTTCGACAACCTATCACAGCAAAGAGAGAGTTATGATTCAGTTGACACACGTTGCTTTAGGAAGTAGAGATGAAGGTGCATCGTTCACAAAAGTTAAAACTTTACGGTTTTTTATACAATAGCCTATGGCCCACTTACCTCGTGGGTCCAGTTATCCCATCTAACACTAGTACACTGAACATTTAAATGAGATACATTTTCAAGAGCTATGATTATGAAGCTAAAGCGAGGGTAAATACTCGATAATTTTTTTGTAATAGATAAATGGAATCACTTTATAATTTATCAAATGCTTAAAAGGCACGAGTAACTGTGATTACTGCTTAAAAAAACTAACAACTTTAATCAAATTTCATAATTTTAACAACATGATGCAAAAGGCATGCTTTTCCTTATAGCATATACTTTTTCCAGAAACTTTTACAGCCTTTGAATGATAAAGCAGCTGTAAGATATTATATTTACTAGGTTGTTTTAACCCTTTTGCGGGCAGTTGTCACAAAAGTGACTACTTAATTTTAAGTTTACTAGCACTCAGAATATTTAATTATTATTTTTTTATAATGTACGTATGTAAGCAAATATTTATTTACTAATAAATTTGTTAAATTCTGAAGCCAGCCAATCATTTCAGCATTTTACAAAAAGAATTACTCCATGCCGGAAAGGGTTAAAACAGCCTTAATAGCAAATGTAAAACTATTAACATAAACATAAAATAATAACTTAGAGTTATATAACCAAAATATAAAAATAAATAAATATCTTCATTTTTTAGAAGTCTTTTAGTATTTATCTAGTCATCTTCAATCTACATTTTTTTTGTAACATTTAATGCAGTAATTTTCGGCATAACAATTAGCATCAGTGGATTAACTTACTTTATCTGCTTGTTCACTAACAACTAGAGAACAGGCTATTTCAACAGCACCACCACCATATACAATTCTGTTATCTTTTACTAAATTTCGAACAACACATAAGGCATCATGGATACTTCTTTTAGCTTCTTCAACAACCTAGATTATGAATTAAAAAAAAAAAAGTGTTAGGACATTTAATGTATTCTAATGATGTTATTGCATGTTCAATATGCTTTAGAATAATAATATGCACGTAACACTTTATAATAGATCAGGGATGCACAACCTATGGCCCGCTGGCCAAAAGTGGCCCGCGATGCCTGCTTCGTTGGCCCGCCAATCCCAAAATGATAATCCCAAAATAGAGATTAGTTTTTTTTTCTCTTTTTTAATTGAAAGCTTACATGTTTTTACTTAATTTTTCAACAGAGAACTGCTTGCGTTTTTAAAATAAAAAACAATCGCCATCTTGATTGACTGGTTGGATGACGCGATAAAAGCATGCTTTTTGTAACTTGCATGTATTCAACTGTCAAGTTGCGATATATCGGCGCTTCTTTAAGATCGACAGAGAGAAATTCGATGCAAGCGCATCGCATCTACAATGAGACTAAAACTGAGCTCTGATTGGCTGATAGCATGTAGCGAACGAAGTGTCTAGTTGCTGAAGGAATGTATCTTCTCAACTTAACGTTTATCTTTGGAATGCTTGGCGGTCGGCAGTCGGTTGATGTCTATTACTTGTAGATGGAAAAATGAGCGGTGAAAAAAGAAAAGGCGATTTTCAAATCGAAAATTTGTTGATTCATGGATGGATAAGTACTGTTTTATTAATCATAACGACATGATTATTTGTCTTTTGTGCAATTTTACTGTAGCTGTAGCCAAGGAATATAATGTGAAACGACATTATGAAACGAAACACATTGCGTTCTCATCTATTCAAGGATATGAACGATCAGTAAAAATTAAACACTTGAAGAAATCTTTGATAAACTAGACCAGTTATTTTCAAAAACAGACATCTGAATTGGATTCCTGCGTTGAGGTAACCCTGAATATTGCCCAGCTGATCGCTGATCGCAGAAAACCGTTTACTGATGGTGATTTTGTGAAAGATTGCTTGTTAATTGCTTCAGAGAAACTTTGTCCCGAAACAACAAATAAATTTAAAAGTTTAAGTTTGAATAGAATGACTGTTCAGAGAAGAATTCAACAATTAAGTGAAGACATTGTAGATCAAGTAAAGCTTGCTGCTTCACATTTTGAATATTTTTCACTTGCTGCTGATGAATCTACTGACATTACCACAACAGCTCAACTCCTTGTTTTCATTCGAGGTATAAACAAGGATTTCTGCATTACAGAAGAACTTCTTGGAATGTACCCTATGAAAGGCCAAACAACTGGCAAAGAACTTTTTCACAGTTTATTAGAATTATGTAATGGAGCTGCTTTGAATATGGACAAAATTGTTAGCATTACAACAGATGGAGCACGATCAATGACTGGTGGAATTATTGGAATGATAACTCTGCTAAAAGAACATCTGGGAGAACGTGAAATGGAGTTACTTCAATATCGCTGCATCATACACCAACAAAATTTGTGTGCCAAAGAATTAGGTTATGAACAGCTAATGAAGCGTGTTAGTAAGGCAATCAACTTTATTCGTAGTAGTGCATTACAGCACAGAGAATTTAAAGAATTTTTGGCTGAATTTGAGGATATTCCTAGTGATGTTGTGTACTACACAGAAGTAAGGTGGCTCAGTCGTGGAATTTATTTTTCTGTTCTCGGATTTTCTTCCCTGTCTTGTTTCAGTCCTCTGCATTTTCAAAAGACGGAATTCCGCCATGCAGATGGAAAACTTGCACCCATGGCATGAATAATTTACTGCATTTTAAGTAAACTTTTTTTTCACAATTTAAGCCCTTTAACTGCATTTTAAATAAAGACTTTTTTTCACAATTTAAGCTCTTTAACTGCATTTTCTATTTTTTTATATAAAACTTTTTTTTTGTTTTTCTTTTACAGTTTGTTAAATAACTTTTTGCTTTCTAACATTTGCAACTCTTGTTTTATTTTGAACATCTGAATAAAAAAAAAATTAAGCACCTATAAAAAAAAAGCAATGAAAATTAAGCACCTTCATTAAAATTTAAACAAATTCAAGCACTTTCAAGCATCGTATGAACCCTGTAATAAGGCAAATTAACTGTGTTACTGCGGTTGTTGCCAAACGGCAAGCTACAAATTCTGCCCTATTTTAGCACCATGCAAGAGAAATATATATATAAATATTTCACCTTTTTTTCTTCCAACTATATACTAGCAAACCCTCTTAAATTTACTAACATATACCGAATTTCGTATACCAAACATGATAAAAAAAAAAAAAAAAAAAATGTATTTTTCAATAAAAATAGCTTTTAAATTAATATATACAAATTTAAGAGCTACATTAACATTTTGCTTCATAACATACCAATAGATGAGCAGAATCATGTTAAAAAATTTTATTTCAATATCTAAAAACTTTTTAAGAAATGATGTTTCTTGTAAACGTACACAATGAAAAACAGTTTTCTAGAAAACACAAATTAAGATTTTGATATAGCAAAAAAAAAAAAAAAAAAATTATGTATAAAGTGTACAATATTGACTGTTTTGATAAAAAGTTATTTCTTAATTATTAATTTACTATTTTAACTTATGGTTTGGAGAGAAGTAAGTATTAAACTGAAAATTCAATTAATAAGAAAAAAGACAGGCAGCTTACTGTAACAAGGGAAAAAAGCTGCTACAACTTAATTTTTTCAAAATCTGTTTATATCTGAATATGTACTGTAGATTAAAGGTGTTTGCAGATTACAGGTCCATGGATATGCATAAAACAATCTTAAAAAAAGTACAGCAATAAAATTTTATTTTACTGTTACACAAGATGCTTATAATATCTGAATTTAGTAGAGTATAAATATGGAATCTTTTAATAACATATAATTTGAAAAAATCAAATATTTGAAATAAATTTCTTGGAAATTTTGAGGTGGTGCAGAAAAAAAATTCCCACCCCACAAGAAAAGGATATTTCTAACAAATTAAAGCTGTTCTTGTAGTTTAATTTTCTTAGAAAATGTAAAATATTAAGCATATTTTAAATTTATGTACACTTGGGCTGCAACGAATAGTGATTTGGCCGAATACAGAATATCCGGCCAAGTTTCAGGTCGAATACTGACTTAATAAAAAAATATTTTAATTGTTTATTTTTTTTTTCAATTTTGAAATCAAAAATTAAATTAAAGACTAATTGAAATTAATTTTTTGTTTGAGTGTTCAAAAAACACAACAGCTGAATGTATTTTTTGTAATATTTTAAATACTTTGATGCCAATAACATAGCATATGACTTTAAAAAATGTAAATAATAATTTAATTCATAATTTTTTATTTAATTCATAGATAGTTCTAGTAATTTATATACATTTTATCTAAAATAGAAACTCATTACTACTGTAAAAATGAAACTTTTTTTATTTTAGTAAAATCATTTCACCCCCCAAAAATAAGAACTTGCATATGTCCTCTGTTTTTTTATATCCTTTCTCGTGCAACTCAAACTTAGTAAATTTACATTCTGTATATCAAGAAACAGGTTATTTTCTTAAAATATAATTATTCATTCCATTAAAACATCATTATTCTTTTCTGCTATCACGATATACTCTTTCTATCTCTCAAAATTAACAAGTCCTCATAATTAAAAAGCAGGAAAACCAACATTTAAAATGCACAAATAATGCATGAAAAGCAGCAAACAGCTATTTCGAATCTACTAACGAGATTCTTCTTCAGTGCAAGATAGGGAAAAAGGAAAAACATGCTAGAAAAAGCAAGGCTGAGCGAAGCTTAGCTCAGCCTTGCTTTTTCTAGTATTGGGACAATGTATTGGGACATTAATGAAAGAGAGATAATCAATGAAGAGGAGATATACTGGATTAAATGAAGTAGGGCAGCGAAAAAATGCATGTGCTTTTTTTCAGGGTTTGAAATTGCACTGCAAAGGAATAATAATAATAAAAAAAAGCAAGCTCTTGGGATGTACTGGTAGAGTCAGAGCTTAGATATTGCTAGTGCAATAATTAAATATTTGACCGACATATTGATAAATAATCCAGCCCTAATATACACAATAAAAATATTTTAATTGTGCTCTTAAAATAAATAATTCTTACCATTTTATTACTGCCTCTTAAAAATATTGTAACAGCTCTAGAATTTTGACATTCTTCAATTACTAACATTTTGTCTTCAGTAGTTCCAAAACTAAGACCCTTGACAATTCCTGCTCTACCAAGTTTTTCTGGAGTTAATTCTTCAAACCTTGGGACAATTCTACCACCAGTGGCTATTGCGATAAGCTAAGTAATAAACAAAATATTCACTTAAAATGAAATAAATATTAGCTTCAGACATTAACATATAGAGAACTAATATAGTTTGAGTATATTATACATCTTAATCACCAAATTAGCACAGAGAAAAAAAATATGTATATAGTCATTAATTGAAAATTGTCTTTTTTTTTTTTTTTTCAATTTATGTTTGAAAAAAGGGATAAGGGGAAGATAGGGAATATTAAAGATGTGAATAATCACATTGCTAACAAGCAAGACGTGAATAATCACATTGCTTGTTAGCAATATGATTATTCACGTCTTTAATATTCAATAATTTCAAGTGTAATTTCACTGCTGAAAAGTAGTTGAAAAATTAATTAAAATGGGAAGATAGGGTTCATACAGAAATTTCCCAATGTTCTACAGTGGACCTCCAGCTGATCAAAAATATTCTGTGGGAGTAAAAAGGCAAAACACAGAGAGACGTTCTTGTATATGTAGGGTTATAATAATTCTTCGGACGTGGAGTTGGCTGTTGACTCAGTGCAACAGGCCATTCTCCAATCCTATTATAACAATTGTGAACCTCCTGATGCTAGCTCCCCCAAGGCCTGTGCCTTGGTGGTCTTCTGAGCTTATAGCAAACTCAGGAAAATTACCCGCAGGGCTTTTAATAAAGTCAAGAAGGGTGGTGACTGGCAGCAATATAAGTCTGCACTCACCACATACAATAAGGCCATCAGGAAGTCCAAGTATGACTCTTGGAAAAACTTCTGTGATGGTATTAATGATGTCTCTACTAGTTCCAGTCTGAATGCCATTAAATTGGCAAATGGGCAGTATGCCGAAACAGGAAAGGAGATTCTCTCAGAAATGATGAGGATTCATTTTCCTGATTCCACCAGTGGTGACACAGATGTAGCTCCAAGCACACCGGCTGCTTTTAGTAGCAGTAGGGAGTGCTGGAATCTTGCTGATGATATCATCACTCACTACAAGATCTTGTGGGCTATCGATTCATTTGACCTTTACAAGACTCCGGGTATGGACGGAATCGTACCTGTTTTGTTACAAAAGGGGAAAACGATTTTAGTGCCAGTGCTTAGTCAGATTTACAGGGCATGTCTCGCTTTTGGATACATTCCAAATGCAAGGAGACATACCAAGGTGGTCTTTATTCCTAAACCTGGGAAATACACATATTTTGAAGCAAAATCTTTCCGACCAATTAGTTTAACATCATTCATGCTTAAGACATTGGAAAAGTTAATGGATAGGCACATCAGGGAACAGATCTTGAGTGTAAAGCCACTCTCGAGCTCCCAGCATGCCTATCAGACTGGCAGGTCAACTGACACTGCTCTTTATAATCTTTCCTTTGTTATTGAGAAAAGTTTTAAGGCAAATGAAACTGCTTTGGCAGTCTTTCTTGATATTGAGGGTGCCTTTGATAAGGTATCTACGGATGCCATCCTTAGGGCATTGGCCAATAGGGGTGCGGATGAGGTAACTTTGAATTGGATTAACTGTCTGCTCAGGGATAGGTCTATTCATGCTGAGTTGTTGGGGGATACAATTCATGTTAAGGTAAAGAAGGGCTGCCCACAGGGTATAGGTCAAAATTGGGAAATTTCATTAGCGGCCACTGGCCGGTAGGACTAATTTTTAAAATGGCCACTTTCTTTAAACTAGCGGCCACTTTTTTATTTCAAAATGCTAAACAGTAAAATTTCTGTAAGAATTAATCTAAAACTGAGTAGCCCAAATAAATATGTTAATATAAATATACTGGAACCAAAAAAAGTAGAATCCTTGATGAAATGCAAGAAAATTTTATTATCTCCTGGTAAAAAAGTGGCCGCTGATAGACAATTTTTCACTAGCCACTTTTTTTATTTACTGGCCCTGTGGCCGGTGGCTAGTGCTAATTTTGACCTTTACCACAGGGCGGGGTACTTTCTCCTGTACTTTGGTGTTTGGTGGTGGATGGACTCTTTGTTGAGATTCATCTGCATGGTGCATACTGTATTGGGTATGCTGATGATATTGTCATCCTCATTAGAGGAAAGTTTGAAAATATTCTTTCAGACATCCTTAATAATATCCTTAAGAAGGTAGAGCGGTGGTGCAGGGATGTTGGTCTTTCTGTTAACCCAGAAAAGACGACTCTTGTTGCTTTCACTAGGAAAAAGTCAATCAAATTCAATGAGATTGTGTTTTATGGGTGCACTTTGAATTGCTCAAAGGAGGTGAAGTATCTGGGTGTCTATTTCGATGAGAGATTGTGTTGGAAGAGGCACATGGATTACTGCATCAATAAGGCCAAAAAGATTTTCTGGTCATGCAGAAATGCTATTGGCAAAACATGGGGACTCAGCCCAAAAGTGATCTGGTGGATATACAATATGGTGATCTGCCCTATGATCAATTATGGCAGTATAGCTTGGTGGTCAAGAACAATGACTGACATTGCCAAGTCAGAATTAGCAAAACTGCAGAGGATGATCTGCTTGTCCATGACGGGTATACTTAGGACAACTCCTACATCTGCTATGGAGCTGCTGTTGGGTATGTACCCACTGCATATGATTATTGAGGCAGAAGCATTGCTCTGCTGTTATAGACTCATTTTACATGGGCAGTGGCAGAGTTACTCGAGGTATCTTACTTGGGGCAGGCTTAACTGTAAAATCAGTAAGCACCCAGTCTTTATCATGAAGGGTGACGGCATGCCTTTAAAGCATGTATTTGATAAGTCGTTCAGAGTTAGTCTTCACTCTAGAGCTGAATGGGAGACTCTTTCTGTAACGGAGCTTAAGACTGGTATGATCTGGTTTAATGATGGTTCCAAGATGAATACTGGTACGGGAGCTGGGGTGTGCTGCCCAGCTGATGGTACAGCCTTCTTTTACACACTGTGTAGATACACCACTGTCTTTCAGGCAGAGGTCTATGCAATACTTATGTGTTGTTACATTTGCATTGAGAGGGGGTATAGTGGATTGTCTGTCAATATCTACTCTGACAGTCAGGCAGCATTACTTGCCTTACAGAAACATACAATTACTTCTAGGATTGTTTGGGAGTGTTACTGCTCTTTGAACAGGCTTGCCAGTAATGGTAATGATGTTGCTATACATTGGGTACCTGGTCATACTGGCATCCTGGGTAATGAGCTTGCTGATAGTCTAGCAAGGAAAGGGTCGGTTACTCCATTTATTGGACCTGAACCAGCTATTGGCATTTCCAAAGACTGCATTAGAACTACTGTTTTTAGAATTTTAAGAGAGCAGCAGTATCAAGAATGGCTTGACTCAAGAGGACAGAGACAAGCGAAAGAGCTCAATAGCGGATGCCCTAGCAAAAGAGCAAAAGAACTCATTGGGCTCAGAAGGAATAGTCTAAGAAATATGGTGGAACTGTTAACAGGACACTGTAGACTTAATGGACACCTTAGTACTATGAAGGTGGTTAATGACCCTCTTTGTAGGGGTTGTAAGTATGAAGAGGAGACTGCCTTACATGTGCTCTGTAACTGTGAGGCATATGCTGCTCACCGTTTCGAACACATGGGTCGACATCTGATTGAGCCATGGGAAATTCAGGATATTCCTATCAAATGCCTGCTGAATTTTATGTCAACTACTGGTCTATTTAAGGACTAAGTGAGGATGTTTTCCTCTTTCATTTTTGGGGGATAGCACAATAGACCCCTGGTCGTGGTGCTTTGGCTCAGCCCCCCCCCCCCCCAGTAATACAGTGTATATGTAGGAGTGCACTTTAATCTTTAATAGAAATGCAAAAAACCATTTCATAAATTACTGACTGACACACACACAAAATAAACATTTTGAAGTAAGATTTGTTTTTAAAACCATGGCATTAACAAAGAATTTACAATTCTGTCAATAACTTTAGAAGTGACATATTCTGAGATATCACTTTTATAGAAAAATGTCTTCGGAAATTTGGCCCATGCAGTTATAAGTCCAGCTTTTAGAAATTTTCTAACCGATTTATGCCCAGATGGAGGGACATGCATTCTTCTTTTGTAATTGAATTATTTAACAGGTTATAACATGTGTAATATTTGTTGGGAGGAAACTCCATTGCACCATGCATTATATTTATTTAATCGCCATGATCTGCAAATAAGTAATGAATAGAATAAAGTGTTGACTATTCACCTGCTTTCTTTATTTATGCATATAGATGCTTTTTCTTTCATTAACAAATGTTTAAAAATGTTCCTTTTATTACGAATATGATCATATTCATCTGCTTTCTGTATACACTCATATTCATACTCTTTGTATTAGTAATAAATATTGGAAAATCTCAGCTTTAATTCCATTATGACTTTATAAATATGTTCTCTAATTCTTTGAAAAGTTTATTTCAATTTCATTTTTCCCATGGAAACATGTAAAAAAGGTACGCCAGTGATGGACACCCTTAAGGAATTTCTTAAACTATTTTTTAATTAATAGTTATAATTATTACATTCCAGTTTTTTCAATATTAAAGTATTAACCATTCTCATAGTCTCATTTTCCAATATTAATCAAAATTTTATTGTAAATAACAGAAATATATCAAAATACCTCTCATTCTGTCTATGGAATGAAAACGTTCATGGGATGCAATTGCCACTGAACTGTGATTAAATTTTTTATCTTACTTTCAGCAGCATAAAGACAAAGAGGCTGCTTTAATTCATACAATCTTTTCAATATATTATATTTCGAGTTCCATTTTAGGGTTAATTACAGTTAATTACTCTAATGATTAATTTTTTTGGATTCAGGCAAATGCAACTGAACCTTTTCAAAATTTGAGCATGCAGATGCAGCTACGGATTGGTTAAAATGTCCCACAATGTTTTTAGCTATAGCTAACAGAAATAGCATGTTGGTACGATAAACCTGATTTTATTATAAGCTGTACATTGTGGATAGTGCAAGCTAGACTTTTAACATCAGTTTTTTGCTTTATTCAATGACAATTTGCATTATTCAAAATTACAGCAACCAATAACCATTTTTGATAGATGGATTTCAGGTATCAGAATGAGTTAGATTGGGGGTTAATGCAAATTTTTATTCTTGGGGCCCATTTTGTGAAAGTTATTTTTGTAAATTTTATTATATTTTTGTGAAAAATAGCATTTTGTAACGAAAGTTGAAATCCAGTTACTCAAATTCAAACCAAGAATTTATTAGCAAAAACTTCCTTAAATCCCCTTGTTAAAGTTTTTGTTTTTCGTGAACTGGTTTTATTTACAAATTACATATTTTAAAACAGTTTTTATGTAAAAAAAAAAAATATATATATGAAGGAGGCCTATTTTATTAAAAGGAATTTTGCAAAGGGGACTGTTTTATTAAGTTCATTTTTGTGAAGGGACCCAATTTATTAAATTTATTTTTGTGAAGGAGCCCATTTTATTAAATTTATTTTTATGAAAGGGCCAATTATACTAAATTTACTTTTGTGAAGGGGCCTATTTCATTAAATGGGTTTCTGCGAAAGAGCCCTAAATAGGCCCCAAATTTTCCCTGGATCAACCCCTGGTTACATAAATTGAAGAATCAGTTTTAATTTCACATTGGTTAATTTTACTTTTTAGCCCCGGTACGGTATGCTATTTCTTTCTCCCAGCTTATTTTGTGTCCAGAAAATAACGTTAGCTCACAGACGCTAGCAATAAACAAAGTAGATGTATCATTGTACAATTAAATGTGCTATAGCATTTTTAAAAATTTCTAAACATCGCACATTTTCAGTTTTTATACCATCATATTGGGAAAAAAAAGTACTTTTTAATGCAATTTGTTTGAAAACTGCATCTCTATTTGTTTTTGAAATATTAATTTTTTTGTAGTTTTTAGCGACATTTGTTTCATTTTGGCAACTCAAGTACGCCATTTCTGTAGAAAGTAAAGAAAAAATTGCTGAAAAATAGCAATTATATCTTTTTGTTGCCATTTTCTCATTAAAAAAAAAAAAAAAAAAAAAATTAACTAAAAAAAATTAAATTGAAAAAATAATTAATTAAAATACGTGCTACTTTGAGAAAAATATAAATGAAGGATTTAGCTATTATAAACTATATTTAATTTTCAGTTTCTATATTAATGCAAATGACGTCATTTTACATAAAATAAAAGCGTGTGCTTTAAGTCTTAAAACTGAAATATGTTTTGCAGTAAAGTCCCAATTATCCGTGTCACACTTATCCGAGTTATTTTCTTCTGATGGACTGGTGGCTTCTATTATTATGAAACAGCCGTTATAAATGAAGCGTTAGGTGAAGATGAAAGAGCTGCCGTAAAAAGTTAGAACTCTGACTTTCTGGTCAGAATGGAAAAGAAAAATGGCCATAATTTTTTTTAACGCTTCATTTATAATGGCTGTTTCATAATAATAGAAGCCACCAGTCCACCAGAAGAAAATGAAATAATGGAAATACCGGGGCGACACTAAATTCTGAAAAAGCAGAATTCCTGTTCTGAAGTTATTATATTATTTATTATATCTTAATCAATATTAATTGAATAATAAAAATTATTACTATATATTTATTATGTATCATTTTTTTTTCCATCTTTTAAAAACAATGCTATTTAAAATTTTTTGAATTTTCAAAAATTTTCTTTAAAAGGTGCATAGTTAAATTTCAAATTTAATTAGTTAATTTGAAATTTTTTTAAAAGTTAATTAAATATGATTATATGCTCAAGAAGTATGTTTATATATATTTATACACAGAGAGACATGGTACCTACTAGAGTCCTGCATCGGGTCGAGTTACCTGCTTTTACCCGAACCCGACCTGCAGTTAGGGTCGGGTCAGTGCTATATTTTCCCGTTGCGGGTCGGGTTGACTTTATTTTTTTTGGTGCGGGTCGGGTTGGCTTTTTTACTCTTGCGGGTCGGGTTGAACCACTTTTTAAAAAGAATGTGGAAAATATTTTTCCCCGTTAAAAACCTATACAAACCGCAGATCAAAGTTTCACAAAAGCAAAATGTGTGCCTGCCTGTTTTGTCTTTAGTCATCCTTTCACGAGTCTTCAAAATAACAAACTGCATTATGTTTTTACCTTATTTTAAAAATACAATACGCAGCAAAATGCTAAATGGTCCTTCCTGTCTAATGTACCAAGTGAATAATTTAATTGTGGTGATACGCGATGCACTATGCTAGACGGGAAAATTTTCAAAATAATAACTGCTGTAAACTAAAGGCAGATGGCCACTTGTGTAAAACAAGGTGTATCGTTATAAGAGGAGCTTTTGAAACCGCAACTAATTTTAAAGCATATTTAAAGATTAGATTTTTAGTTTTATACCATTTAGAGTCCTGCATCGGGTAGGGTTTTACTATTGTTGAATATTAAAGAATATAGATTTGTTCATTCTTCTATGTAAAATGTAAAAATCGTATTAGAGAATTAAAGGTCTGCACGGGTTGGAATTTCCAGGCCCGGGAACGACCTACCCCGCCCCGTCCCGTACCATGTAAAACTTAAAAGTTTGGCCCTAGCGCGGCAGGGCCCGTTTATAATTGTATCGGATTCGTCTAAATGTTTATATCGGGCTGGTAGACCCGCTTAATTGTAGTTATCGGCATGGGCTGGCAGGGCCATTCACCTTTTTTGCCACCTCGGCCCGCTGAAAAAACTGTCCTAATAAAGCGGCCTGGCCAGTTCGAAATTTTGCCGCCCCACAGTGGCCATCGGACCGGACCGGTGCAGAACTTTATTAGATATACAATTGTAGATTATTTCCATAATGGTATTAAAATATGATTTGCTTTCCTTACATTGCGTGTTCGGGTCGGGTTGCAGGTTGAAATATTGCGGGTTCGGGTCGGGTTGCCTAAAATTATTTTTGCGGGTTCCGGTTGGGTTGCCGAAAATTATTTTTGCAGGTTCGGGTCGGGTTGACTTAAATGGAATTTGCAGGTTCGGGTAGAACCCGACCCGCGCAGGACTCTAGTACCTACTCTTAACTTGTGTTGTGCACATGATAGTTCTTTCTTATACACAACTACTTGGCCTCGGTAACTCGAACTCAGCCAAAGTGATACTCGGTACCCCTCTAATTTAACCATCCGTTTTGATCCTGACATCAGCCAAACATTTTAACAGTTTCAAATTTATTATATTATTAGAATTAGCAAAGAGTAAAAATTTTTGTGGCATCAGCAACAAAACTTTGGGAAGAAGTAAAAAAGTTACTAGGGCTATTGGTGTTATTGTGTTAAATTAACATTGATACTGGAAGCAAATAAATACTGTGCAGAAATTTTGCAGCATCAGAGACAAAACGGTGGGAAGAAGTAACAAGTTGGAAATTGCTCGTCAAACGTGGCAAATGAGGTGCGTTCGTACTATAACTAGTTTTAAAATTATTTTTTGCACCCCATATTGTACTGAATGTATAATTTTTTGCACTTCATAACGTGCATAGTCTGATACATCATTAAAATGCACTTCCAATAATTTTTTCGGAACACTTTTGACTGTCCCTGTAATTAAACTATACATCCGATTTTCCTAAAATTTGAAATAGCTCAACAAAATTTTGCAACAATTATATCTTTAAAATTTCAGACCATTCGGAAGGCTGTAATATCATTAAAATGCACTTGCAATAATTTTTCCCATTGGCCGTAACGTAAAGAAAAACTTTTGGCTGTCCCTGTAATTAAACTATACATCCGATTTTCCTAAAATTTGAAATGGCTCGACAAAATTTTGCAACAATTATATCTTTAAAATTTCAGATCATTCGGGAGGCTCTAATACCATTAAAATACACTTGCAATAATTTTTCCCATTGGCCGTAATGTAAAGAAAAACTTTTGACTGTCCCTGTAATTAAACTATAGATCCGATTTTCATAAAATTTGAAATGGCTCGACAAAATTTTGAACCAATCACATATTTGAAATTTCAGGCTATCCGGTTGGGTAGTTTTTGCTCTGTTACATGCGGACAGACGGACGGACGGACTGAACGACGACTATAGGTGCTACGTATTTATATAATTACGAACGCACCTAAAAAAAGTCACAGGATCTATTGTTTTATTGTGTTAAATTCACACTGGAAACAAATAAGTATTGTGCTGCCACACAATACATAAATTTGGTGATTAATATATATTTTTTTTAAATCTTTTTTTTTAGCTGACTGTAGATATAATATAAAGGTCTTAAAAAAAATAACGTAAGAATAAAGACTTAAGGATCATTGCAATTGTTTTTGATTCACAAAGCATGCTTAACCCTACTGCTCTCCTTAAAAACATATTAGACTTATAGTCTTTTGCATCAAAGTGACCTAAAGTTGATTTGAATGAAAACCAATATCAAAATGGCACAAGTAGTTGATATAAATTGAAATATAAAATTGTATGTTTTCTTACTCATTACAGTTTGAACAATAAAATGATATTGACTTTTACATACAAGTTTCTTACAATTTGAACATGTCATAGCAGTTTTATTGTCACATGTTGAAGGGCAGAACTTTGATCTTGCTTGGAATGGCTGGAACTTTGCTCAGATGAATCCTCTTGCTTTTATATTTTTAGCAGTAGCAATTGCTTGTTCGTCACTGCGGATTTATTTTTGCACACAGCACAAAAGCATTGTATGCAGTTACATACAAGATTTTGTGAAATGCAATTATGGGTGGGTGAATGTTTTTTTTCCCCCATGCATATGCAGAAATGAGCTTATCTAGCATATTAATACACCTCTTCATTGCATTGTAATCTAGTATGTGTTTTTTTTTTTTTTTTAATCATCTCTGTTACTTCCTTCCTTATCACCATGTATTGTGCTGATCAGAACGACATTTTTATTATTCTTTGAAATGTAGGATAATATAGGTGGTGGTTTCCGTGGAACAGAATTTTGAACAAGTTAGATTAGAGATCAATTTTATTCTTTCTAACAGTTCCTATTAATGTAATGTTTTTTTGAGGAGCTCTTGACCCAACTTACACAACTCAAATAAATTATCCCATGTAAAGTTTTGATCTATTAACTTGTATATAAAGTCTATGAGTACATATTTCTCACGTGGCTCACCATTTTTTTTCTTCCAGTATACATTTGTGATTTCAATACATAAGAGGTAGCAGTGTCGCAAAATGTCCATATTTCGATTCCGCATTGAGCTGATATGCCTAGCATAGACTTCTTGAATGAACATTGCCCTCTAAAACCTACCAACTTCTCACCAACAGTCGCATTTTCAGTGGGATTATACATTTTAGAAAGTACTTCTATTTTTTCCCCAAAATTCTCATATAGTTGCAAGTTTGTCATTTTGCCTTCTCGCCTGTTGTGATGACTTGCCATCAAAATGTAACACACGTGAGAATCGAAAGAATGTTTTCTAGATATTTGAAAAAAAAAAAAAAAAAAAATTTGTTTCAGGATTTCACAAACTCTTTGCAGATTCACCAAGAGACTTACAATAGTACACCAATGCATGCCTCAGATGTAATTTCATTTCTTTCATTCCATTTATCGCCATATACTTTCCACCCTTCAGTGTTAGTTATTCCTCGAATACAATTTCTCCAGAGCCCAGCAGCAGAATTTTTTTCTGCAGTCTGCAACAAAAGTAGACGCCCTCTTTCCAATCTCTCATGCACTCAAACCCCCAGTATTATTTGTGATTAACATAAAAGGAAAGTACTTTTTAAAATAATTTACCTTTGTCCTCAAAATTTTTAACACCACTATCTGAAAAATCTTTCATAAAATTTGTCAACATATCTGTGAAGTTAGAAAACAGAATAACAGTAAAAATAACATATGAACATCAATTTTCTAAAATTTTTGAAAAGATTGATACAATGTGATAATATCAAAAATTATATATAGATGTGATAATACACGGATGAAAGCACACTAAAGCCACTTTGAAGGAGCAAAAATCTAATTTTGTAGCAATAAAATCCATTTTTGTAGCAGCAAAAATCTAATTTTATAGCAGTAAAATCCATTTTTGTAGCAGCAGAAATCTAATTTTTTAGCAATAAAACCTGTTATTGGAGCAGATTGAAATTCTTAGAAAATCAAATTTGAGTAAATCATGCAAATACTATAAGTAATTCTAATGCAATGTTTTATTTAGCAATCTTAGCTAGTTATGCAATTCAAAATGTAACATGCTTTCACTCAAAATATGGCTAACTAATATTTAACCTGCCACTCAGCTGTAAAAAAAAATCTCATGAAAACATCAGTGTTGCAGCAAATTCTACCGCGATTCTTTGATGGAATTCACTTTTTCCCCTAGATCTTTTGACGAAATGCGCATTTTTTTGCGAGCTTTCGACGATGTTCGCGACCTTTCAACGATGTCCACCTTTTTTATTGCGATCTTTTCACGATATCCACCTTTTTTTTCTCGATCTTTCAACGATGTTCGCGTTTTTTCGCGATCTATTGACGATGTCGCGTTTTTTTGCGATATTTCGATGATGTTCGCGATCTATCGACGATGATCGCGTTTTTCGATGATGATCGTGTTTTTTTGTCGATTCTTTGAAAAATATTCGCGTTTTCTCCGCGATCTTTTAACGATATACGTGTTATTTCGCGATCTTTTGACGATATACGTGTTTTTTCGCGATCTTTTGATGATATACGCTTTTTTTGCGATCTTTTGACGATATATGCGTTTTTTCGCGATCTTTTGACGATATACGCGTTTTTTCACGATCTTTTAGCGAAATCCGTGCTTTTTAGCGATCTTTGCGCGAAATTCGCTTTTTCCCGCGATCTTCCGACGAAATTCGTGTTTCTTCCGCGATCTTTTGACGAAATTCGTGTTTTTTCCGTTATCCTTTGACAGAATTCACGCTTTTTCCGCAGTCATTTGTCAAAATTAACGTTTGTTCCCGATCATTTGACGAAACTCGCGTTTTCCCGTCATCCTTTGTGGAAAGTTGCTATTTTTCCGCAGCCCTTTGACGAAATTGGTTTTTTTTCCGATCTTGTGACAAAATGTTTGCCACCTTTTGACAAAATTCGCCTATTTTCCACGATCTTTTGACGAAAATCTCATTTTTTAGCGATCCTTTGATAAAATCTGCGTTCTTTCCGCGATCCTTTGATGAAATTTGCGTTTTTCTGCAATCCTTTGACGAAAGTTGCTATTTTCCTGTAGCCCTTTGACGAAGTTTGTGTTTTTCCGCGATCATTTGACGGGAAGCCGCATTTTCCCGCCAGCCTTTGACGAAATTAACGTTTCCTTCTTGATCTTATGACAAAATTTCGTTTCTTCTTCGCGATCTTTTGACAAAATTCACATTTTTTTCACGATCCTTTGACGAAATTGGCTATTTTAACTGCAAACGATTGACAAAATTGTTTTTCTGGCGAACATTTATCGAAATTCGTGATATTTACGTCTGAATTTTCAGACTAATGACCGATTTTTTAAAAATTTCTGAAGAAATCACCCCTACGAGGATTGATTCATTTAATAATGGGCGTTTCACGATCGCGTGTCGAGAGTTTTCTCCGTGAATTATTTATATTTTAAAGGGAATCGGAGCTTCGTCAATCGCATGTGGTGTGGATCGTATTATTATGGCACATGGCAAAAAATTTTTAGCAAAAATTTTTTTTTTCTAAATTTTAACATTTGAAAAATAGTCTGCAGACCTGCTCAAGAGTCTGCGACGTGCGTCGCACCCGAGCTCAAGAGTATTGTTCATGATTATTTGAAAGAAGATTTTATGTCATTTATTCTTGAAGTAGCATATCTGGTTATACTGGTGTCACTTTTATTACACTTGCACTGGATGCCTTTCCTTTATTTGGGAAGGATTCTAATCTCCATGTTATATACCCGTTGTTTGATTGTACTGTTTTCACATTCTATTTCTGTATCTTAATTTTCCTTATCTGAATCTGAGATAGCATGAAAACTGTCATAATGGATTTTTTTTCTCTTCTGAAACCTCCGCCAGAATCGAATGCTTTCAGTAATGCTACCACCCCATCTTGATGAAGGCTACCTCTTTGTTGAGAGGCCATGATAAGCAAAAGCTGAAAAAAAGGTAATAGTGAAATACACTACAATAAAAAAAAAAAAACAGACACACTATCTCGAACTTTACCACTTTTACAAGGATCGGACTTTCATTTCTTGTTTTCACTATATAGTTGGCAGAACAGCAAATGTAGCCTTCTTTCATTGGCTAACGAGTTTGCAAGGCTCAAACATATCTTCCTTTGAGAGGATATCTGACCTTGGAAGTGAGTCAGGGAAATCAACTGGCTGAATTTCAATGAGAATCGATAGTCGGGTTATATTGACCAAGGATAACAAGTATACACATTTTGATTTTATAACAGAAATTACAACACTATTTTATTTTAAAGTTGCATGAGTATTAGAATATAACACACAACAAACTCATTAGATTTTGAGCAAAACAATTATACATAAAAAAGTTATGAGCAACTACATTTCATTTCAGATGTTACAAAACCCAAGAGAACAGCAGGGTTTTAATTACAAAAAATAGTAAAGTACACAATATACTGCAACTTAAATAAGGAAACACTTTTTTCTTTTACATCATTATTTTAAGCATCATTTCAATCAAAATTTCTATAACAATAATTTCCACGCCTAAGAATTTTATGATTTAGAGTTAATTACTTCAATTTCAGGACCTCCAACCCAACGGACAGCAGGCAGTTCTTGTTTCAATAACAGATGATTAGCTTCATCATCAAAACCCCACTGACAGATGACAAGATTAGCTCCTGTATCTTTAACCTAAAAGTAAAATGATAAAATTCAGACATACAAGTAATAATAAGCAAAAGAAGTATTAAATAAAATCTAAATAATAATAAAAAGAATATTGAAATTAACGATATGATTAGTGTATGAATGAATCATGAATCAAATACAGTCAACCATCGACATACTGTCATTCTCTATATATACCAGGGTTGTTATGTTGTTATGATTTTGTCCAACCCAAAAAACCTGATTGGGTTTTTCAAAATTTCAGCTTTAAATTGCAAAGGTAATATATTCCTTAATATCAGTACAACACTCGTAAAGTTTATTACCCCCCCCCCCCCCTCAAGGAAAAAAATGCTTAATTCTCCCAATGACAATTTTTAAAAATAATTGTAACTTAATTTTCTATAAGTATCACAAACAACAAAACTAATTTTTTACCATTAAAAAATAGTATGATATATAATCCATTCCATGTTATATAGTTGAAACTCTTTTAACAAAATACCACATATGCTGAGAATTCTAATTTAATGATGAAGACATGTAGAATTATTTGGTTTATCCTATTAATTAATTATAATAAAAAATACTTTACAACAAATATTTTTTTCCAGTTCTATGAATTTTGTTATATCCAGTTTTAATTGCATAAACTTTTGCTTAATTAAATATAAACTATAAGTCGAATAATCATTAATTTGTTCATTCACATTAATACAGTAGAAAACATCTTCTCTCAATTATCTTTACCAGTCTGTTTCAACACCTTTTGATTTTAAACATCTATAAACTTTTACTAATTTTTTAGCCTTTTCCAGGGCTCACAACACATTTTAGCCTCCTAAAAGGGGGAAAGGGGACCATATTTATTTTAAAAGGGGACTTTGTGGGACCATGTCTAAAAATACTGCACCGAGTTTTCCTAAATATGCAAGCAAATTTTTAAAAATTACCCCCCAAAATATGTTAATTGGTTATCTTCATAAAGATGGGTCACTAAAAAGTACACTCAGCTAAATATTCTACTGCAAGAAGATAGGAAGTATTCCAATATTCAATACTCATATTGATAATTCTCCTTAAAGAAGCTTTTAATTTAAATTGATGCTTTATTAAGGGAAGACAAGACTGGGTGTAATCCTACGGGGAAATAATGCAAGCAAATCATACAAATGCAAATTCCGTCAAACAATTATGAAAGAAATGCTAATTTCATCAAAGAATTGTGGATAAAACGCTTAATTAGGGGGGGGGGGAATTCCTAGGTCTTCCTCCTCTGCTGTAACCTTTCAGAAAATCTGTGAATTTCAGAAATTCCCTTTTTTACTCAGAATCACCAGACCTGCCAACCTTTGAAAATGAGAAATCGTAGCACACAAAATTAAAATTAATCTGGAGGTTGGTTGGTTGGTTTTTCGTGTTTCGCAGCTATCTTTTGACATTCGTAAAAGGAATAACGTTTCAGTCTTTCAACTCAATACAGTAAATTTTTTCCTCTGAAAATTTTTACCCACGATTTTGAGAGTTTCTTCTCGATTCGAAGCGTTTTTTGTTTTACATTTGTAAAAGGAGTTTGGTTCCAATTTTTTAGCCCAGTGCAGTAAATTTTGACGAAATTCATGATTTTTTTTCGCGCGATCATTTCAGGATACAGTTTTTTTTTTTTTCCACAATCGTAATTCACATTTTTCTATCACGATTCTTTATTGAAACCCGCACTTTTTACCACTAACTTTTGACGAAATTCGCATTTTTTACCACGATCCTTTGACGAATTTTGTGTTTTCTTTCCGCGATCTTTCGGTGAAATTTGCGTTTTCTTACTGATCTTTCGATGAAATTTGCATTTTCTTACTGATCTTTTGACAAAATTAGCGTTTTCTTTCTGCGATATTTTAAAAAAATTCGCATTTTTACCACTATCCTTTGATAAAATTTATTTTCTTCTGTAACCAATTAACAAAATCGATTTTTTTTTACACAGTCATTTGTCAAAATTCGCGATAGTTTACCGCAACCGCGCAACATTTTCGATATCTTTTCGCGACCAATTAACAAAATTGCACGTTTCCGCGGCCTTTTGACGAAATTTGCAATATTTTTCCCTCGATAGTTTACCAAAATTCGTAATTTTTGTACGCAATCTTTAGACAAAATTCGCAATTTCTTTCTGAATTCTTATCGAAATTAGAGATTTTATTCGGTGACCAATTGAAGATAATTACTATTTGTCTTTGAAGAAAATGAATTTGAAATCTTTGAATTTGTTGATCTTTGAAGAAATACCCGATATTTTTACACGATCATTTAAAGAAATTCTCAACTTTTTCCGCGACCTATTCATGAATTAATTTAGGGAAATTCCATAAAAGAAAAAAAATTCACGGACTTCCAAAAAATTTCAAAATATACTCGCAAAAGAATCATTAGTATGTGGAAGAATTTGCAGGGGGAAATACTGCACAGCATTTTTCATTATGCAGGACTTTTCTTTTCCGTGTGCAAATCGTGTGATTTTGCACACTATTTCAAACCTTGCCCCTCAAAGAACCACCTTCCCACCTCTAGAAATTCTTAACATGGCATCCCTTTTCTAAGGAAGGGAATTCCTGCATAAATATTTACAGAAACACGATTCACTCGTGGTTAATATATACATAAAGAGGGTTTTGCGTTAAAAAAGTTTGTTTTGCAGCACTGATTTTTCCCCCCCCCCATGAGCATTTTTTAATGTCCGAATTTTTGGACTAATGACCAATTTTTTAAAACTTTCGGAAATGAATACTTTTAAATTTCGGAACAGAATTACTCTTGAAAAATATGTTGCGTGGGATAAAAATCGCAACTAGAAACAAAAAGTGCTTTGGTGTTTTTTGCAAAACAAATCGTAGTTTAAGACCGATTTTCGTAACATCGTAGTTTATAGGTCCAAATCGTAGCAACTACGATTTTTTCGTAGCAATTGGCAGGTCTGAATCACCCCTTGATTCAAATGTAGACGCTTTTTTTTATTTTTACTAAATTCAATGGTAATTTTCAATACTGGATAAAATTTTGTTTTTGCTTTACTAAGAAGTTACCAAGTGTTAATTTTGTTTCACAGATTACGTGCACTTTTCTATTTATTTCTAAATCTCTATATAATAAAACGCAGGTGGGGCGAACCCATCAATCTTACCACTCTTGTTAAGCTGTCCCACCCCTCATGCGTGATGTTAGCCGCGGGTAAACAGAAGAAAAACAGCAATAGGCGTGAAGAACACTTTAACAATGTTTCCCCTTTGTTCTTTCAGATGGGAGTCAACCCGAGATACCTATTTATTAATCAATATGCATATAAAAAAATTTGGGGGGGGGGGGGGGGGGGTACGATAAAAAAATAACAGATTAAAACTTAATTAAAATTAAACGATAAAAATACAATTTCAAAGTGTTATTTAAAAAAAAAAAAAAAAAAAAAAAAAATATTTCAATAGTTGCAGCAAACTTTTTAATTACGCAGTTTTATTGCATATTTGTTAAATTTTTGTTTTATTAAGAAATCTTAATTTTTTTTTATAGTATATTAGCCGGAAAACCCAGTTTACCCAGAAATATTGTAAATGCTAATTGTGTGTTTATTAGAACATAAACTAGCCGAACTTTGCTCATCTAAACGCTTCCATATTGTCAATTATTTTTTATCAGTTTTTCAAAATTTTAAGTGAAAAACACAATTTTTACCCACCGTCCTAGGATGGGCATTAACACTAGTATAGCAATAATTAGAAAAGCTTTACATAAGGGATGCAACGGATATCTGGCTGATTTTTTAATATCCGAATCCCAATCACCGGATATCCGACTTCTCTGCCAGATATCCGGCAGAACACAGCAAAGCGAATATATAAGGATAAGAGAAATTGTTTGACCCAAACAATGCCGAACAACTTTTGTTTATAATGCAAAATATGAAAGTAAATCCAGGGGTCGATGCAGGTTTTTATTCTTGGGGCTCATTTTGTGAAAAGTAAAAGTTATTTTTGTGAATTTTATTATATTTTTGTGAAAAATAACATTTTGTAATGAAAGTTGAAATCCAGTTACTCAAATTCGAACCAAGAATTTATTAACAAAAACCTCTTTAAATCCCCTTGCTAAAGTTTTTGTTTTTCGTGACCTGGTTTTATTTAAAAGTTACACATGTTAAAACGGTTTTTATGACAGTTTACTATTTTATTAAAAGAAATTTTGTGAAAGGGCCTTTTTTTATTAAGTTCATTTTTGTGAAGGGGCCCATTTAATAAAATAGATTTTTGTGAAAGGGTCCTAAATAGGCCCCAATTTTCTCTGGATCGACCCCTGAAGCACTACAGGGGTGCAGAAAATGTTTATACCCCCAACATTTCCCCCAATCCACATGAAAATCCCCCCAAAATTTTACGGTATGTTATAGGTAAATGCTGTATTACCGTAGGTATAGAAAATTTTATTTTTCCAATATTTCTCAACTTATGCGCGAGTATATATGGCAGGGGTGATTTTGAGTGAAAATTTTTTCTGAAATTCACAGCAAATTTCCTCAAAGGTTACAGCAGAGTGGGGGAAGGAGGAGAAATCCACTCCCAGCACTATGTTTTTTCCGCGGCCCTATGACAACTTTCGCGTTTTTTTTGTTTTTTTTTCGATCTTTTGACGAAATTTGCGGCTATTTTGACGAGTTTTGTGGTCTTCTCACCATCTTTTACGAAATTTGGGATTTTTTTTGACGAAATTCGCTGTTGTTTTGCCATCTTTTGACGAAGTTTGCCATTGTTTGCAATCATTTGACGAAATTTGCAGTTCCTCCGTGATCTTTAGACGAAATTTGCTTTTTTTGCTTTTTTTTTTTTTTTTTTTGCGAAACTTTAAAGAAATTTGCAGTTATTTCACCCCTTTTGACGAAATGCGCAGTTGTTTCGCGATCTTTTAACGAAATTTACAGGGTTTTTTTCACGTTCCTTTGACAAAATTTGCAGTTATTACACCATGTTTTGACAAAAATCACTGTTATTTTGCGATCTTTTGACAAATTTGCGGTTGTTTTGTGATCTTTGGACAAAATTTGTGGTTATTTTGCGATCTTTTGACAAAATTTGCAGTTCTTTAGTGATCTTTTGAGAAAATTTGCAGTTCTTTAGCAATCTTTTGATGAATTTTGCAGTTCTTTCACGATCTTTTCATGAATTCTGCAGTTCTTTCACTATCTTTTGATGAATTTCGCAACTGATTTTCTAGATTGATGACCGATTTTTTTTTTAAATTTTCGGAAAATTCGGAACAGAATCACACCTGATACATATTATTATTTTGAGATCGATTTTGTAAAGGTCGCCATACGGATCTCTTTATTTATAGTGAAATTTTTCTATCTCAGGGAATTAAGGAATTTGTTGTTAAAACCAAAATCAATTGTATAAGTTTCTGCAAAATTTTCCCAGGTGGTTAAAATTTCCCCCGATCCTAGATCACCGGATTGGACACATTCTGCACCCCTGGTCCACTATTCATGAGTAAAAGCGCAGGGTTCGTTGATATATATCTTGATATATATCCAATATTTATTTTTAAAATATCAAGATTTTTGATATTTTCAAATTCTTGATATTTATTTTCAAAATATCAAGATGTTTGATATTTTATATATTTGATATTTATTTTCAAAATATCACAATGCAAGGTATTTTTGATATTTTCTTCAGTCAAAACAAGTGTAAATGAAATTTTCAACTGTTATTGACTGTGACATTCTGTAGGTAAACAACTTTTGCCTCTAGCAGAAACTTTTTTAAGCAAAGAAGAAAAATATCTTTTCCAAGCTTCATGTTCTAAATTTTTATTTTTAAATGTAGAACTAATAATTATACGAGACAATTAATTCAGAACAGCCATTTGAAGATAAACTATAATTT
The DNA here is from genome assembly GCA_963932465.1 of Maratus speciosus. NCBI lineage: Eukaryota > Metazoa > Arthropoda > Arachnida > Araneae > Salticidae > Maratus > Maratus speciosus. Next base: position 26,359,611 of record OZ010788.1, on the reverse strand, counting down.
AGATAATCATTTATATACAGCTTCTTTAGAAAAGAATCTTTTCTGATTTTGGTTTAGTTGAATCTAAACTGTACAACAGGTTAGGGAATAAAAAATAAAAGAAGCTCACATTTATGCTAAAATTCTTCAATTAAAAAAAAACTTTGTATTTAATAAAATAATAAAATATAAAACTTTCTTCAAATTTGATACTAATTCTGCAGTTTATATAAGTGGATAAAGCAAATTGTATCTGTTTTCAATTAGTTGATCTTCTATTTTGTTTTTAGTGGAAAAAGAAAGTAAAAAATAAATGCACTTTTAGAACATTGTTTGATTAAGTTTTCATGTTAACTGCAATATGTTTAGCTTCTAATTTATATTATGCTTGAAAATATTTACTATCAGCAGTAAGTTTACTATTTTGAAAATATCGGATATTTTTGATATTTTCGAAAATATCGTGATATTTGCGAACCCTGGCTAAAAGGTAATTCTCAAAAGTTTTAAAGAATTACCAGCTTTCCTAACATTGATGTTTGAACTCTTTATAATAAATTTAAGAATTTATGTTTACATCTTTTAAAAAATTGTACCTTTACTTTCAGAATGTGAAACAAAATTTGAAGTTGTTTATTAACGCATGACTTTATTGATTTTCTTTCTCTCTTTTAAGTTTAACAATTAAACAGGCTTATTTTTACTTTCTTCTAACTTCCATAGAACAAAATATTGTAATTGAAATTTTTTTCGATTTCTGGTTTTCGACAGATTTGAGCATTTTAGGAGTCAAGGATCCCAAAACATGTTTATATAAAATGTCTGTCTGTCCATGTGTCGCCAGCACACCACCAAAAAGTGTATGAAGTTATGCATAGAATGTGAATGTTTTTGGCTATAGCCAGCTGGCCCTCCTTCAATATCAGTGGTCGGTCCAGACTTTTCTCTCGGGGTCCTGTTTTTGTGAAATTGTGAAGAGCTTTTTTACATTTGTGAATAATCTAGTTCTAATTTTGTGAATTTGAAATGAACGTTATACTCAGGTTCTTTTTTATATATTTTTAAGAAGATATATGTATGTAAAATATATATATTTTCTTTATATATGTAACAGTGACAGGTCAAATTTTACTTTTAAATGATTAAATTTGGGAAAAGTTTAATTTAGAGCTGGAAAATTTTTGTAAAAGGCTTATTTTTCAGTCTATTTTGTGAAGAGTCCTTTTTTTAAGATGAAAAATTTTGTGAAGGGTCCTGTTTTGAAATGAAAAAATTTCTGAAGGATCCTTTAAAGGACCCAATTTCTTCCTAAACAGTTCCCTGAATATGGAAGCATTCTGCCGGAAAGGGGTGCTGTAATTGCGATTTTTGTGCCATTTTCATTATTGTACTATTGAAAAGTGTATGAAGTTATCCATATAACTGAACAAAATTTTTTGTGTATGTTTTTGGCTATGTCCAGCAGGTTCTCCTTTAAATTGGAAATATTCTGTGAGAAGGGGGCATTGTAATAGCAATTTTTTTTTTTTTTTTTTTTTTTTTTTTTTTGTATATTGGTGACTTGAGAAGCAACGGGAACTTTGCATCCTGCTAAACTGGCTAACAAACAGCTGATGTACAACAGAATAACGAAAAAATTATTGACTTTAATAAATATCATGATCAAGATTAACTTATTTTGATTAATTAATTGACTGGAGCAGAAATTCAAGATCAAAATCAAAGTTGGTATAATATTGAACTAATAATATTGAAATATGAACATTTGGAACTACTTTTTGAAATATTAAGAGGTATGAGATTGAGATAGAAGAAAGTTTTGGGATTGGCACATCCAATTAGTTATTTTTATAACTTCATTATAAATATTTAAAATTAAAAGTAATTTTATTTTTTCTTATAAATATCACACTAATTTAATTTAAAATAAAACTAAATGTGTCTTAAAGCAAAACAGTATTACATAATGAAAACAGAAAAAAGGCATAAACTAAACAAATGATGGGCGATAACGAGATGTTTTTATCGATTGTCTCGATTGTATGAACATCTCGATATTTTTCAATTGTGTAAAATTTTTCTCAATGACTCCAGTTTGCCAATTGCTTTTATATGTTATACATTTATCAAGAATCGTAGGCGGGTTCTTCTTTTAATCGGGGCTTCTAATTTATACATAATCTTGTAATATGAAATCTCGAACTAGCTCCCCGCTATATAAGGCGCCGTAATAGCAGACGTGATGTGCCCGCACTACAGAGACTTGTAAAAAAAAAAATCTCGAGCCAAACGAACCAAGGACCGGATCCCTGGGGGGAGAGGTCAAAGTGAGTGGAGGAGCACACAGCAGCTACATAATATGAATAAATCGTCACAGGGCTTTAGGCCTTTCTAACCATATATTACATGAGGGGTCTCGATCTTAATTTATAAAAATGCCCTCCTCGTGCCGGCAAAGTGGAGGGAAAGGTGCGGGAGGTACATAACGTGAGTAAGTGGTCACAGGCCTTTCCGACAACATGTAACATGAGGGGTAAAAGTGTTCCCATGGGGGCAAAATGGAGGGAGTGACATCGGATGTTTACAGGGTTCATACAGAGTTGGGAAGAAAAAATCCAAGGAGTACCCAAAAAATCCAAGGAGTCCAAAAAATTTTAAGGATTTTCCATTTTAGGTAGATTTCGTAAGAAATACTACCTATTGCAGTCGTTACCATGGTGCGCCTTTTGAAAAATACCTTCATAACTTTTCATTATATGACCCCAGGAACCCAAAACCACCCCCACCTAAAAAGTTTATATATATATATATATGTGTGTGTGTGTGTGTATGTATGTATGTATGTATGTACTAAATTTTGTCCGCACGATAAAAGTCGCAATTATGCACGGATCGTCTTCAAACTCGGCAACAACTTTGAGATGGTTAATATCTCGGCGGGGATTGAAAATGGGGAGGGCTCAAAATTTTGAATACCGTCTTAACATGATTCTGATAAAACCAGCTCTTACACAACAATGACAGGAAAAAATAAATATTTTTCGTTATAGCAGTTGCCAACAATTAAAAAAAAAGAAATAAAATTCTCACCACAACAATTACTTTTCTATTGCAAGATTTCACGTGAAAAATTAAATTAAATAAACAGTTTGACGAATTGAAAACAAATTGAATATTACATCATAAGTTTTCGAGAGCAAGATTTCGGCATGAAAATTCAAAATGAAATAAATAGTTTGACGAATTAAAAAAATATATATTGCGTCATATTGGAAATATAATGGACCTCAGCAAGTGAATAGGTAACGTTATGTGAGTTTAAAGAAACTTATTGAAACATGATGAAAACCCGACTATGGAAATATTAATATATTTTATAACACTTTGAGGTTCTCTGAATTTGCTTTAGCCATTTTTAAACCTATTCCATATACATGCGTGTGTGTATTCGTGTATATTAGAATTTTTACAAAATGTTTAGCTCCCTTAGAGCTCATTCTTAGTGAAGGAACTGAGTTTATCTCTAATCTTGATTTAAGTTTTGTTGTTGAATTTAGTACTTAACTTCGAAATCTACCTCCGCCTGTAGGCAAGAGCCGGCAGGGTTTTTATGTTTTTATGTGCTGCATCGTTATGTGGTATGCACACTCCAATTTTTAATGCCCAATTTGGAGAGAAAAACATTTCAAAAACAAATTTTACTCTATTAGAATCTAATTGTGAGTGCTAAAATTGCACAGTATTCACAATATATTGATTATTGATTTCGTAAGTTTAAATACAAAATTGACTATCTACTTTTTTATACAGTGGCCAATGGCCATGTCACAGGGGTGATTCTGAGTAAAAAAAAAATTTCTGAAATTCACAGCAAGCAAATCTTCTGAAAAGTTACACCAAAGAGGGGGGGGGGTGGGGATTCCACTCCCGACACTAGCTATGAGTTTTCTCCGTGGCGAAAACTTTGACGAAATTTGTGGGTTTTTTCGCAATCTTTTGACGAAATTTGCCGATTTTTCGCGATCTTTTGACGAAATTTGCCGATTTTACACGATCCTTTGACGAAATTTGTCGTTTTCTGCGATCTTCCGACGAAATTTTTGGGTTTTCGCGATCTTTCGACGAAATTTGTGTGTTTTTCGCGATGTTTTGACGAAATTTGTGGGGTTTTTCCAGGGATGAGAATTGCAAAAAAGCAAAAAGACTGAAACCATGCGCAAACAAAAAATTGTACCACATTTTATCCGTGAAAGATGCTTTAAGAAATAAAACCAGGGTCTGATTTTCGGGCAAATGGAGACAAGCACACAAAACCTGTATACTACATTACAGGAGTGAAAATAGCCAAATTACACACAGCTCTTAAAACATGAAGTGTAGGTCATATGAAATGCTCGACTTATCAGAATCATGACCGCTCCTGAAAATGAAATAATTTAATTAAGAATAGAGTTTTTGTGTGCCATAATTTTAATAAATTTTTTAGCAAAAAATATGAAAAACTTAGTGAAAATCACAATGGTTAGTTATTTTTGGTCACACGGGCTAATTGGATCAGGACCTACAGCCAGCTTAATGTGAATTCTGAATCAGGAGCGATTCTGAGTAAAAAAAAAAAAAAAAATTGAAATTCACAGCAAATTTTCTGGTTACAAAAGAGGGGGGAAGGGGAGGATACACTAAAAGCACTAAATACATGTATTTTTCGCGCCATTTTGACGACATTTGGCGCTTTTTCGCGATCTTTTGACAAAACTTGCAGCTTTTTCGCGATCTTTTGATGAAATTTGCAGTTTTTTCGCGATCTTTTGACGAAATGTGCCGCTTTTTCGCGATCTATTGACGAAATTTACCGTTTTTTCGCGAACTTTGCCGTTTATTCGCGATCTTCTGATGATATTTGTAGTTTTTTTCGCTATCTTTTGACAAATTTTGCTGCTTTTTCGCGATCTTTTGACAAAATTTTGCTTTTTTCACAATCTTTTGACAAAATTTTCTGCTTTTTCACGATCTTTTGACGAAATTTTCTGCTTTTTCGCGATTTTTTGACCAAAATTTCTGCTTTTTCGCGATCTTTTGAGAAAATTTTGCTTTTTTCGCGATCTTTTGACGAAATTTGCCGCTATTTTGCGATCTTTTGACGAAATTTGCCATTTTTATCGCGATATTTGGACGAAATTTGCCGTTTATTTGCGATCTTTTGACGATATTTGTAGTTTTTTTGCGATCTTTTGGTGACATTTACCGCTTTTTCGCGATCCTTTGACAAAATTTTCCGCTCTTTCGCGATCTTTTGACAAAATTTGCCGCTCTTTCGCGATCTCTTAAAAAAATTTGCCACTTTTTCGCGATCTTTTGACAAAATTTGCCGTTTTTTCATCACCTTTGAATGTTTTTTTGAAATCGGAAGAAAAGCGGAATCGATAGGAAAGTGAAAATTTCGGAAAATAAGAAAATTTTGCAGGAGAAAAAATATGGAATCCTCGGAAAAAAAGGCGGAATTTCGAGAAAAAAAAAAGTGGAAATTCCTTGAAATAACAAAAAAGCGGGAATCCGCCAAAAGACGGAAAATTCTCATACCTGGGTTTTTCGCAATCTTTTGACGAAATTTGCGAGGTTTTTCGGGATTTTTTGACGAAATTTGCGAGGTTTTTCGGGATTCTTTGACGAAATTTGCGTTTTCCCGCGATCCTTTGACGAAATTGGCGATTTTTCTGCAAACGATTGACAAAATTTATTTTTTTCGGCGACCATATGTCCGAATTTTCGGATTGATGACTGATTTTTTTTAATTTTCGGAAATGAATGCCTTACATTTTCAGAAAATTCGGACTAGAATCACCCCTAGGTCATATAAATAGAGATTAGTCAAACCCCAAACACTTACTATGTATATCACATGCACGAATTCGCGTATTTTCGCGATCCGCTGGGGAAATTCGCGTATTCTCGCGATCCGCTGGGGAAATTCGAGTTTTTTCACGATCTTCTGAGGGAATTCGCGTTATATTTGGATCGCTTGACGAAACTAACGTTTTTTCGCGATCTTTTGGTGGAAACCGTGCGTTTTTCGCGATCCTTTGAGGAAATTCGCGTGGTTTTCGAGATCTTTTGGGGAAATTCGCAATTTTTTGAGGAAATTCGCGTTTTATACGATCTTTTGAGGAAATCTGCTTCTTTTTCGATATTTAACGAAATTCGCGTTTTTTTTCGAGATCCTTTGAGTAAATTCGCGTTTTGCACGGTCCTTTGACAAAATTTACGAATTTTTTCCGCGATCGATTGACGAAATTTACCGGTATTTTTTTTTGGAACATGTTTGCGAAAAACGCGATTTTTTGGAGATTCTTGGCTAAATGCCAAACATAGATAAAATTTAAAATAAAGGTCGGGTAACAGTGTCGAAAAACGGACTTTACGGACCTAATAATTGAAAAACAGAACTAGTGGGAGCCCTGCTATTAAGATTACCCTATCCAATCAATGTTGTGCTTCAGATGAATTACGTACATAGCATAAAGCATTTACCGTGCGTTTTTCAATCACGATTTTTTTTTTTCCTCGGCAGCAATATCGCTTGCGTCCGAAGCCGCAATAGAATATAAGGAGTTTCTAAGTAGTAGTTTGCTTATCTAAGTAGTTCTAAGTACTACTTGGGAACGTTTTCATTTCTAAGGAGCTTCCAAGGAGTCTAAGGAGTCTGTGCGAACCCTGTGTTTATAACACGTACAAGTGGTTACAGGCCTTTCCAATGATGTCACATGAAAGGTCTCAGCTAAATTTATAAAAATGCCCCATGTGGGGGCAAAGTTGGGGGGAGGGCCGTGGGAAGTGCATAACATGAGTAAGTGGTCACAGGCCTTTCCAACAATATGTCACATGAGGGGGGTCTTGGCTATATTTAGTCGGAGGTGCATAACATCAATAAGTAGTCACAGATCTTTCCAATGATATGTCACATGAGGGGTCTTGGCTATATTTAGAAAGTACGCCTGTGGGGGCAAAGTGGGAGGGGGGGGGACACCGGAGGTGCATAACATCAATAAGTAGTCACAGACCTTTCCAATGATATGTCAAATGAGGGGTCTTGGCTAAATTTAGAAAAGTACCCCCGTGGGGTCAAAGCGTGAGTGGCGGCGAACACCGGAGGTGCATATCATCAATAAGTAGTCACAGATTTTTCAAGTGATATTTCACATGAGGGGTCTTGGCTGTATTTAGAAAAGTACCCCCCTGGGGGCAAAGTGGGAGGGAACGGACACCGGAAGTGCATAATATCAATAAGTAGTCACGGACCTTTCCAACGATATGTCACATGAGAAGGTCTTGGCTAAATTTATAAAAGTACACCCGTGAGGGCAAAGTGGGGAGGAGCTGCATAACATGAATAAGTGGTCAGAGGCCTTTCCAACAATATGTAACATGAGGGGTGTCAGCAAAATTTAGAAAAATACACCGGAGGCAAAGTGGGGAAAGGGGCACGGTAGGTGCTTAATATGAATAAGTGGTCACAGGATTTTCTTATGATACATCACATGAGAAGCATCGGTAAAAGTTAGGAAAGTGCTCCCCCGAGAGGACCAACTACCGCACTTCCCCGGAATACAACCCGACTTTTTGAAATTTCATACATCATAAATAATATTTACCGGATAGTTCCGTAAAAAAATCCGATAAAATGATGAAAATGCAAAAAAGTTTAAAAACTACCCCCCACAGTGGGGGTAGAATTGAGGAGGGGGGAGGGAAGTCTTATAATATGAAAGCGTTATCCGAGAGCTTTCCGATGATATATCACATGACAGGTTCAAAAAATGTCTGAAAATTGCTCCCCCGACCCCCCCCCCCCTCCTATGTGGGTCCACTCTTTCACCCCGGAATTCACGCAGCCCCCACTTTCAAAATTTTTAAGTTTAATAAATAATATTTACCAGAAGACTCCATAAAATAATCCCTTAATTTAGATAAATAGGTTTTTCATGCAGAATTATTAGATTTGCTCCAAATTTGGTATACCGGTTTATTATGTAAAGGCATTTCCCTGATTAAACTTGGAGGTTCATTAGTTGAGTATAAAGTGGGAGAAGGGGTCTGGTCCCCCCCTTAATTTAGATAAATGGGTTTTCATGCAGAGTTATTCGATTTGCTCCAAATTTGGTATACCGGTTTATTATGTTAAGGAGTTTTGATTAAACTTGGAGGTTCATTAGTTGAGTATAAAGGGGAGAAAGCAGGGTTGCAAAAAAGGCGGCTAAAATTTAAAAAAGCCACGCCAGTGACTTTTATTGGTTTTAACCGGCTTTTTTTGGCCAAAATTGGCTTTTATACAATGAAGCATTTTAATTATATATGACACATTTTTATGTGTTTTTTAATTTGTTTTAAAGACATTTAGTTGAGGTAGAAATCAATATAACCCAATATTTATCAATAATGAAGACATTAATATTGGAATAAAAGGTCATACCAATTGCTTTGTCTGGTTTACAGGTTTACACTGACCTTAACAATCTTTTTTTAAAATTTTTATTGCTTTATATAATTAAAAGGGACAATGGTTGCTTAGTTATACATTTTATTAACTAATTTTAAGGGATATTAATAATACAAGTATTATTTTATTTCTCATAAACATTTATTTAAAATTGCACATAAAGTCATTTAATAAAAACATTATTTTTCTCTATTAAAGCAGTATTATGAATAACATATGCATTAATTTATATGCACTATTTTAAATAGTAAGTTGCTTTTCAAAATTCTCTAATTCAACAAGTTTAATTTGGAGAATTTTTTTTTTAATTGTTCTCTTTATTTTATGCACTTACATGTACTAAAATTTCCTCAAATGTTATATCCTTTCTAATTTCTCTTTCAACATTGTTCATTCTACTATTTTAATCTGTCCATATGGACATATCTGGAATAAGTTACATAACAGCTTAGTAGCAGAAAGACTTTTTACATATATCATTTTTATAAGTATTTTTTATACAGTAGACTCCCTCGAATCTGCAACCCTAAAATCCACAACTCTCTAAAATCCACACACAATTTACAGATGTAAACAATGAAATTTCAATTCAGATGTGCGGGCAAAATTTGGATTTTTTAGTTTTATATCAATTCTATATATATTTTAATCTGTATTTTTTGTTAATATTACTGAATTTGTGCTTTTCATAAAGGAAGAATAAATTTATTTCTGAAAAAAATCAAGATATTGCTGGGTTCACTGATAATCACAATCTTTTTGTGAAACAAATTTATGCATTAATCAAGCTTTTTTTATTACTAAGTCCAGCTAAACATGAAATAAAACTTCCTTATTTTATGATTTTGATTTGAATTAGTAGTGTACCTTTATGAGGAAAGTTTCATTGAATAATTTAGGAAAAATGCATCTCATCTTTATAATGAATATTTAATTATACCTTATTGAATATTTACTTGACCTTTGCTTTTAATATTTTAATCATTTTAAAGAATTATCTAATTATTTATTTTAGTTTATTACTGAATTATTTTAATATTTTACTATACTGTAAGCATTCATTATAATTTCGATTGCATTATTAATTACATTCCAATTACTGTTTTTAATGTAAACAAAGCAATGACCAGAAATCCGCAAAATTCTAAAATTCGCACAACCTCTGGTCCCAAGCTGTGCGAATTTGAGGGAGTCTACTGTATAATGATTGCTTATTTACTTATTATTGCTCAAGTATTATATAAGATAATTTCAGTTATTAAATACATATAAGCTATTTAGCTTTAATCAATTTTAAAAGTAAATATCATATGTAAGAATGTTTCTATTTTAATGTGTGGTATGTGTAGAGCCATGATAAAGAATTCCAAACTAATACTTTAGAGTCTTAATTTAATGTATTCTTCTGAATATTCACAATTTTTTTTTCAGACATAATGCTTTCACAGTTGCATTCTAGCAGTTATAAGGTCTTATTTATTTGACAAATTTTAATAGAAGTTAATATTTTTTTCATAGAAAATATTTATAAGTGTATTAAAAATAAATTAATCCAAAGTGTATATGAATTATCTATAAACCACCTTTTTGAAAAATAAAAGCCGGCTTTTTTTAAGTGGCTAAAACCAAAAAAAGCCGGCCGGCTTTTTTTTGGCCTGGCTAAAAGCCGGCAACCCTGGGAGAAAGGGGGGTAGACCGCCTCCTTAATTTAGATAAATGGGTTTTTAACGCAGAATTATTCGATTTGCTCAAAATTTAGTATACCGGTTTATTATGTTAAGAAGCTACCTTGATTAGATTTGGAGGTTTATGGGTTAAGCATAAAGGAGAGGTGCTAATCTCCCTCTTAATTTAGATAAAAAGGTTTTTCATGCAGAATTATTAGATTTGCTTCAAAATTAATATACGGTTTATTACGATATGGTGCTTCCTTCATTAGATTTGGAGGTTCATTGGTTAAGTATAAAAGGGAGCAAGTCCCCTCCCCTTAATTTAGATAAATGAATTTTCATGCAGAATTATCCAGTTTACTTTATTTTTTTTTTTCTTTGTTCATTCTGATAAGGAGCTTTCCTGATTAGATTTGGAGGTTCATTAGTTAAGTATAAAAGGGTTAAAAAGGGTGTTAGACACCCTTAATTTAGCAATATGTTTCTTTTTTTTTTTTTTTCATGCAGAATTATCTGATTTGCTTCAAATTTGGTATACTGGTTTATTATGTTAAGGAGCTTCCCTGATTAGATTTGGAGGTTCATTGGTTAAGTATAAAGGGGGCAAACAGGGGATATTTCCACTTCATTTATTTTTTGAGAGACATTTTTCTTTGAAATAAGAGTATAATATACAATTAGTATGAATAACCTGTGAGCTCAATGCCATCAGTTTAAACTGGCACTTATTTTTTTATTGCTATTAACTGATGTGGATTATGAGGCATAGTGGTTTATGTATTCAGTTCTGTATAGTACTAGTTTCAAACTTTACTGTTGAATTTAGTGTCATTTTGCCCCGAATTTTCAATGTTTCTCTTATTCATGGTTCATACACTCGAGAACAAATAAAATTCAAGCACTTTTCAAGCACTATTCCAGCACTATTCAAGGACTTTTTAGATACATGCATAAAAATGGCATAGAATAACACATAAGGAAAATAGCCACTCCATTGATTATCTATTTCAAAGAAATCTTTTCAAAACTTTTCATTTTTATAACAGGCATTTTCAAGACATGATTAGAGAATTTTTAAAGAATAATGTGTTTTAACTTATTAAGATACCATGGGAAGAAATTTCATATATAATAAAAAGTTAAGACAACAGAGCTTTATTTTCTTTTCTTTAAGTGCAAAAAAATATTAAAAAAAAAAAAAATAAATAAAAGGTATTGTATCACTACAAGAGCAGAAAACAGGAGTAAACCAGTTAAATTTTAGGAATTCTGAACACTCATCAGGAGTCATATGTTAGCATTTCTGAAGTTGTGAACAATATACTTTTTAATAAATATTCTCTGAATTCTCAAACCTTACAGCATTTGCGCTTATTTGTACAAAAATAATTGAAATAAAGGTTAGATAATTTACTTTTACTTTTTAAATACAAAAGCTTTTTTTTAAAATGGATTTATAAAAAGGAGATAAAATTTTATCAGTTACACAGTGAAAAATTTGGAATTAATATAATTCAGTGAAGTTTTAACTGATTGACAATATTCGCGATTTTTATAAATAACCGTTTGACTATGCTAAGAAGGAGCGAGGTTTTTTTTTGGGGGGGGGGGGGGGGGGAGGGGGAATATATGAAATCGGCATCAAACTGGCGAATTTTGTGATTTTTTATCGATGACCAATAGATGAATTTTGTGGTATTTTTCCCCAGCAGATTGTTAAAATTTGCAATTTTTGTTCAATGACAGATTGAAGAAATTCGTGATTAATTCACAGCAAATTTTCTGAAAGACTCCCATCCCGGCACTGGCTATGTGTTTTTTCTGAGGCCCTTTGACAAATTTAGTCTTTTTTCGTAACCTTTCGATGGAATTTCCCTTTTTTCCGCGATCCTTTGAAGAAATTAGAGATTTTTCTGCGACCTTTTAATGCAATTCGCGCTTTTTCTGCAATCCTTTGACTTGTGTTTTTTTAGCGATCCTTTGAAGAAATTTGCATTATTTCTGCGATCCTAGAGGTGATTCTGAGTAAAAAAAAAAATTCTGAAATTTACCTCAAATTTTCTGAAAAGTTACAGCAGAGGGTGAGAGGGGGAAATCCACTCCCGACACTAACTATGCGTTTTTTCTGCAGCCCTTTGACGAAATTCGCGTTTTTCACGATACTTCGGCGAAATTTGCCTGTTTTTCGGAATATTTTGATGAAATTTTCGGTTTTTCGCGATCTTTTGAAGAAATTTTCGGGGGGTTTTCGCGATCTTTTGAGGAAATTTTCGGGGGTTTTCGCGATCTTTTGAGGAAATTTTCGGGGGTTTTCGCGATCTTTTAACGAAATTTTCGGACGAAATTTGCGTTTTTTCCGTGATCCTTTGACGAAATTTGCGTTTTTTCCACGATCCTTTGTCGAAATCTGCGTTTTTTCTGAAAACGATTGGCAAAATTTATATTTTTCGCGATTTTTTATGGCGAATTTTCGGATTGGTGACCGATTTTTTAAATTTTCGGAAAATTCGGAACAGAATCACCCCTACGCGATCCTTTGTCGAAATTTGCGCGATTCTTTGATGAAAACACGCGTATTTTTGCGATCTTTTAATGCAATTCGCGTGTTTTCCGCGATACTCTGACGAAATTTGCGCTTTATTCGAGATTTCTTGCCTGGTTATTTCTCTAGTCTTTCACGAAATACGCGTTTTTTTTAACGACCTTTCGACGAAATTTGTGTTTTTTCCGCAATCTTTAGACGAAATTCGCATTTTTAAAGCGATCCTTTGGCGAAATTACCGATTTTTTTAATGCGAACGATTGTTGAAATTGATGTTTTTCGGCAACAATTTGTCGAAGTTCGCGATATTTTCCAGCACTTTTCATTCCTTGAAAATCAATACTTTCTTTTCCAGCACTTTTCATTCCTTGAAATACTTTTTTTTCCAGCACTTTTTCTATTTTTTCCAAAGCGTACGAACCATGTTATTTTAGCTCTGTCAAGCTGCCTCATACCTGGAGCGCTCAGATAAATATTATTTATTAAATATAAAAAGTTCAAAGAGAAAGGTGAGTGAATTCCGGGGGGGGGGGGGTAATTTTCAAACTTTCACCAAACCTCTCCTGTGACATATCATCGGAAAGTCCTTTGACCACTCTTTCATATTATGAACCTTTCTCCTCCTGGAGTTGAATTCCGGGAGGGGGGCAGGGGAGGGAGGTGTGAGGGGGGTGAATTTTTTTTTAATTGTAGCGATTTCTACAATAAATATCATTAAATGAGGTTTTTTGATGGAGCCCTCCGATAAATATTATTTATTAAATATAAAATTTTTAAAATGGGGCTGTGTGATTTCCGAGTATATTCTGGGAAGAGAGAGTGAACCCACATGGGAGGGGTAGATTTCAAACTTTTTTTCGACCCGTCATGTGATATATCATCGGAAAGTTTTCAGACCACTCTTTCATATTATGAACCTTTCTTCATCCCTCCCTAGTTTGGCACCCCGAGAGAGGCACTTTTCGAACTTTTTTTAAATCTTAGTGCTTTTAAACATTTTAGATCAGATTTTTTTCATGGAGTCCTCCGATAAATAATTTATAACTAGCGGGCATGACCGAGCTAAGCTCGGTCAAAATTAGTCTTGTGTTCAATTTGATATTTCATTCTCACTGTATAATTCTTGTTTAGATAAAATTGGTATGATCCTAAGCCATAGGGGTCCACTAACCGAAATTTTTCGAACACACAACCTAACCAGTTGCCTTCTGCAGCCTGAAAATGATAGAATACAAAATTTAGTCAAAATCGCTAAAGTCATTTTATAGATAAAATTAGCTTGACCCACGGTAACCCAAAAAGGACTAACGTAAATTTATCGAACATCTGACATATCCCAATAGTCTTCTAGTTCTAGGAAACGGTATAATAAGAAATTTTGTCAAAATCGTTTGAGCCATTTTTAAACCTTTAGCCTTTTTAAACCATTAGCTAAACCTTGACCCATAGTGACCCAAAATGACTGGTTAATCGAATTTTCTTGAGCATGCGACCTAGACTAATGGTCTTCTTGAACCCGAAAATGATAGAAAACAAAATTTAATCAAAATTATTAAAGCTGTTTTCTAGATAAAATTAACTTGACCCACAATGACCCATTAATCGAATTTTCTCTAACATGAGACCTAACCCAATGATCTTCCCGTGCCCGGAAAACAGTATAATACAAAATATCGTCTAAATCATTTGAGCCTTTTTTTAAGATACAGTTAGCTTGAACCACAGTGACCCAAAAATGACCCACTAAACGAATTTTCGAGAACATGCGACTTAGCTCAATGGTATTCTCATGCTCAGAAACAATATAATACAAAATTTTGCCATAATGTTTTGAGACGTTATTTTAGATCCACTTAGCTTGACCCACAGTGACCCACTAATTGAATTTTCTAGAGCATGTGACTTAGACCAGTGGTCTTCTCATGCCCAGAAACTGCACAATACAAAATTTTGACAAAATCGTTTGAGTCTTTTTTTTTTTATACAAATAGTCCACAGTGACCCAAAAATGACCCACTAATAGATTTTTCTTGAACTAGTGACTTAGCACAATGGTCGTCTCATGCCCGAAAACGGTATATTACAGATATTAGTCAAAATCAATTGAGCCGTTTTTTAGATATAATTAGCTTGACCTTGACCCATTATGACCCACTAATCAAATTTTCTCGAACACGTGACCTAGCCCAATGGTATTCTTGCGCCCGAAAATGATAAAACACAAAAAATTCGACAAAATCGTTAGAGCTATTTTCTAGATAAACTTTGCTTGACCCACAGTGACCCAAAAATGACCCATTAATCGAATTTTCTCTATATGTGACTTAGCCCATCGGTTTTCTCGTAATCCAAAACGACATAATACAAAATTTAGTCAAAATCGTTTGAGCCGTTTTTTTAGATAAAATTGGCTTGACCCAAAGATGACCCACTAATCGAAATTTCTCGAACATGTGACCTAGCCCAATAGTTTTCTCGTGCCGAAAAACGGTTGGATATAAAATTTAGTCAAAATCAAATGAGCCATTTTTTAGATATAATTAGCTGGACCTTGACCCATTTGACCCAAAATGACCCACTAATCGATTTTTCTCATACATGTGACTTAGTCCAATGGTCATCTCATGCCCGGAAATGGTATATTACAAAATTTTGTCGAAATGTTTTAGGCCTTTTTTGGATTCAATTATCTTGACCCTGACCCATTGTGACCCAAAATGATCCACTAATCGAATTGTCTTGAACATGCGATAAGCCCAATAGTATTCTCATGCCTGAAAACATTAGAATACAATATTTCGTCAAAATTGTTTGAGCCGTTTTCTATATAAACTTTGCTTGACCCACAGTGACCCAAAAATGACCCCCCCCCCCTTCCCTAATCGAATTTTCTCTAATATGTGATTTATCCCATTGATTTTCTCATAATCAAAAACGACAAAATACAAAATTTAGTCAAAATCGTTAGAGCTGTTTTTTAATTAAAATTGGCTTGACGCATAGTGACCCAAAAATGACCCGCCAATTGAAATTTCTCGAACCCAGCCCAATAGTTTTCTCGTGCCGAAAAATGATTGGATGTAAAATTTAGTAAAAATCGATTGAGCCGTTTTTTAGATATAATTAGCTTGACCTTGCCCATTATGACCCACTAATCGAATTTTCTCGAGCACGTGACCTAGCCCAATGGTATTCTTGTGCCCGAAAATGGTAAATTACAAAATTTCGTCAAAATCGTTAGAGCCATTTTCTAGATAAACTTTGCTTGACCCACAGTGACCCAAAAATGACCCACTAATCGAATTTTCTCTAATATGTGACATAGCCCATTGGTCTTCTCGTAATCGAAAACGACAAAATACAAAATTTACTCAAAATCGTTAGAGCCATTTTTTAGATAATAT
The DNA here is from genome assembly GCA_963932465.1 of Maratus speciosus. Lineage (NCBI taxonomy): Eukaryota > Metazoa > Arthropoda > Arachnida > Araneae > Salticidae > Maratus > Maratus speciosus. The sequence goes on along the minus strand of OZ010788.1, from coordinate 26,343,522 downwards.
TGGCTTGACCCATAGTGACCCACTAATCGAAGTTTCTTGAACATGTGATCTAGCCCAATAGTTTTCTCGTGCCGAAAAATGGTTGGACATAAAATTTGGTCAAAATCGATTGAGCCATTTTTTAGATATACTTAGCTTGATTTTGACCCATTATGACCCACTAATCGAATTTTCTCAAACACATGACCTAGCCCAATGGTCTTATGCCCAAAAATGGTAAAATACAAAATTTCGTCAAAATCGTTAGAGCCGTTTTTAAGACAAAATTTACATACACACACATACATACATACAAACACAATTTTTGCTCGCATTATAGTATAAGATATATGAAAATTTCAAAGAGAGGGATGGGCAGGGTGTATTTCGGGAGGCAATATAATTGGAATTCTGGGAGTTGGGACTCTTTTCTATCTTTTGCTGACACCCCTCATTTGATATATCATTGGAAAGCTCTGTGACTACTATTTCATTTTATATATCGTGCGCGCCCCTCCCCTTACTTTGCCCCCGCGCAGGGGCGCTTTTCTAAATTTAGCTGACACCCCTCATGTGACATATCGTTTGAAAGTCCTGTGACCACTTATTCATATTATGCACATTCCTTGCCCCTCCTCCCTACTTTGCTCCCGCGAGGGTTCGTTTAATGTATTCCAGTCGTAGGCTTTCTAAAAATGGGGAAATTAAAGATCCAATCTCAAATGACGTTGAAAAATCAATAAAAAATTTTGATCCCTTTTATCATCCTTTAGTTCATATTTCTGCCACTAGGGGGTGCTTTTGATTCTTATTTCTTTGGCCATTTTGGTGCTAATTGCCGAAAAATTCTAATTTTTGATACTTAAACTCCCCTTACCGCTTCATAGCTACTCGCGTTTTTTCAGCTTCATAGCTACTCGCGTTTTTTCAGCTTTTTTCAACCAGGGTGCACCCTTACAAGACTTTTCCAGTCTTATGGCTCCATTATAGCCTCCCTTTGGTTTGTTGTTTTTTTATTCTATCTGTTTTCAGTTACCCTATATTTAATAAAATCTGCCTTATATATATGTAAAAACAACGATTTCAATAATCGATTGTAGAACATCTCGATTGTAAATTCTCGAAAGTAATCGATGACTGTATCGATTGTGTTTTTTACGATGTTGATTTTTTTCAATTGGTAAATTTTCGAGAATCGCCCATCACTAGGTAGACCACCTCCTTAATTTAGATAAATGGGTTTTTAATGCAGAATTATTCGATTTGCTCCAAATTTGGTATATCGGTTTATTATGTTAAGCTGCCTTGATTAGATTTGGAGGTTTATGGGTTAAGCATAAAGGGGAGGGGCTAGTCTCCCTTTTAATTTAGATAAAAGTGTTTTTCATGCAGAATTATTTGATTTGCTTTAAATTTAATATACCGGTTTATTCCGATATGGTGCTTCCTTCATTAGATTTGGAGGTTCATTGGTTAAGTATAAAAGGGCGAAATGGGAAGAAGTTCCTCTTCTTAATTTAGATAAACGGATTTTCATGCAGAATTATCCAATTTAATTTTTTTTTCCTTTGTTCATTCTGATAAGGAGCTTTCATGATTAGATTTGGAGGTTCATTAGTTAAGTATAAAAGGGTTAAAGGGGGTTAAGACCCCCTTAATTTAGCAATGTTTCTTTTTTTTCATGCAGAATTATCTGATTTGTTTCAAATTTGGTATACTGGTTTATTATGTTAAGGAGCTTCCCTGATTAGATTTGGAGGTTCATTGGTTAAGCATAAAGAGGGCAAATGGGGGATATTTCCACTTCATTTATCTTTTGAGAGACATTATTCTTTGAAATAAGAGTACAATATACAATTAGTGTGAATAACCTGTGAGCTCAATGCCATCAGTTTAAACTGGCACTTATCTTTTTATTGCTATTAACCAATGTGGGTTATGAGGCATAGTGGTTTATGTATTCAGTTCTGTATAGTCCTAGTTTCAAACTTTACTGTTAAATTTAGTGTCATTTTGCCCCGAATTTTTAATGTTTCTCTTATTTTAGCTCTGCCAAGCTGCCTCATACCTGGAGCTCTCAGATAAATATTATTTATTAAATATAAAAAGTTCAAAGAGGAAGGGGGGGGGGGGGGGTAATTTTCAAACTTTCACCAAACGTCTCCTGTGACATATCATCGGAAAGTCCTTTGACCACTCTTTCATATTATGAACCTTTCTCCTCCCGGAGTTGAATTCCGGGAGGAGAAAGGTTCGGGCGGGGAGGAGAAAGGCGGGGGAGGGAGCTGTGAGGGGATGAATTTTTTTTTAAATTGTAGCGATTTCTACAATAAATATCATTAAACGAGGTTTTTTGATGGAGCCCTCCGATAAATATTATTTATTAAATATAAAATTTTTAAAATGGGGCTGTGTGATTTCCGGGTATATTCTGGGAAGAAAGAGTGAACCCACATGGGAGGCGTAGAATTCAAACTTTTTTTGGACACGTCATGTGATATATCATTGGAAAGTTTTCAGACCACTCTTTCATATTATGAACCTTTCTTCTTCTCTCCCTAGTTTGGAGCCCTGAGAGAGGCACTTTTCGAACTTTTTTGAAATCGTAGCGCTTTTAAACATTTTAGATCAGATTTTTTTATGGAGCCCTCTGATAAATAATTTATAATATATGAAAATTTCAAAGAGAGGGATGGGCAGGGTGTATTTCAGGTAGGGGGCAATATAATTGGAATCCTGGAAGTTGGGACTCTTTTCTATCTTTTGCTGACACCGCTCATTTGATATATTACCCACGTCCCTCCCTTACCTTGCCCCTGCGTGGGGGCGCTTTTCTAAATTTAGCCGACACCCCTCATGTGAAATATCATTGGAAAGTCCTGTGACCTCTTATACATATTATGAACTTTCCTTGCCCCCCCCCTACTTTACTCCCCGCGAGGGTTCGTTTAATGTATTCCAGTCGAAGGCTTTCTAAAAATGGGGAAATTAAAGATCCAATCTCAAATGACGTAGAAAAATCAATAAAAAATATTGATCCCATTTACCATCCTTTAGTTCATGTTTTTGCCACTAGGGGTGCTTTTAATTCTTATTTCTTTGGAAATTTTGGTGCTAATTGCCGAAAAATTCTAATTTTTGATACTTAAACTCCCCTTACCGCTTCATAGCTACTCGTGTTTTTTCAACTTTTTTCAATCAGGGGGCGCCCTCATATGACTTTTCCAATCTTGTGGCTCCATTATAGCCTCCCTTTGGTTTGTTGTTTTTTTATTCCATCTGTTTTCAGTTACCCTATACTTAATAAAATCTGCCTTATATATATGTAAAAACAATTATTTCAATAATCGATTGTAGATTCTCGAAAGTAATCGATGACTGTATCGATTGTGTTTTTTACGATGACGATTTTTTTCGATTGGTAAATTTTCGAGAATCGCCCATCACTAAACTAAACCTATGTTTGGAGAAAATAATTCTTTAATCATGTGTATATTAGTAGATATTTTATGTTTAAATTATAAAAAGAAAATATGAATTTCTTTGTGAAAATATTCTACAATTATAGGCATATTAATTGGTTAAAATTCGTTATACAAATTATTATCAGCATTTCATAGTACAAATTAATTATTAGCAATTATTATTATTAGCAACCTACAGACGAATTTCACGATTTTTTCTGGAGATCGATCGGTGAATCACATTTTTTCTTTTCTCGTGATCAATTGACAAATTTAGCGATTTCATTCTGTGATCAATTGGCAAATTTCCCTGTTTGTTCTTGCCACACACTGATGGAAGTAACGATTGTTTTTCTGCATCTGATTGAAAAATTTCACGTTTTTTTTCTCTGCGACTGGCTAAGGTGTTTCACGATATTTGCTCGCGATGGACTGTCAAATTTCACGATACTTTTCCGTGATCGATTGACGATTTTCGTGATATTTCACCACTGTCAATTTCCCATGAACTTCAGTATTTTTTTCTCGCGACCAATCGACAAATTTTCACCATGATTGACGAAATCAGCTATATTTTTTTCTATGACCAATTTATGTATTTTGCGATATTTTTTTCCCTGTGCCCGAAATAGGAAATAACTAAAAGGGCAGCAATGGCCACCGAAGACGAACTCTACCAAATTGGCCAATAGTCAGCAGTAAACAAAATGAGATTACTCTAAGGTGCACATGAAAAAAAAAAAAAAAAACTTTTGTGAACTTAAAAAAACATATTTAGAAACATATTAACTAGTTGATTCTCGCAATTCACAGAAATTAGGACATGACTTTTTGAAATCAACCTTTTCTCATGTAATAGAAGAAATCAATTGACTATTCCCTTTTCAAACTTTGGATTTGGATTTAAAATTCCAATGCATAGAACATAGTTCAATTAATGAAAATACCAGGGATTACAGTTTTGACTATAATTCCCTTAAGGATGTAATAAAACAAATTTGTTCAGAAGTGATATACAATCACCGATATGCATTATTCCTGTAAGTTAAAAATTAGTGCACATCAGATTTTGCAAAGCTTTTTAAAATTTTTTTAAGAGAGCATAACCATGTGTTTCTGATAATTTCTAAACTTATAAAAGTTGCTCTGTGCTGTTTGTCAAAAGTGTAACTTGTGAAAGAGGCTAAAGCACGCAAAATGGAATAAAATCTAAATTAAGAAATTCAATTAGCAACACAATTGTTAATTGCCCATAACATTAGGTGAAAGTTGAAAAATAGACATGGTATATATAAAGCTTGATTCTGTTCCTTTGTTTTAATAAAATAATAATTTGAATAATTTTAAATAAAAACAAGTATTTGGGCTTTTCTAAAAAGTAACATACAGTATTACAATAATGTTAAAAACTAATTTCAGATATTGCAACTAAAAACTTTAATTTGACACCTAAGATTTTTTACAGTAATCATCTTTTACTTCCCAATTTCCATCACTGATCATAAATTATGCTGCAAAGACAGCAATTTATTTTATATTTTCAGGAGATAGATTTTTTTATTATTGTAAATTTGGCAAGCATCAGAAAAAATGCATTTGCTGTAAGCATTATTTGAAGTGTGGATAAGAATTTTCTTGCAAACTTGCATGCAATGAAAAAAGTCTTATTATATTTTTCCTACATACTAACAGACTTGTCCATTTTACCCAATTGTTGAGAAATCACGTAACTCCTCTTCCGGAAGAAGTACACATTTTAATTGGCGCTGACATGGCGGCGAAATTATTCACAGATAATATAAAATATTTTCCTGATTTGGGTATAACAGCTTTTGAAACAAAGTTAGGCTGGACAATTATGGGGAAAACAGAGGGTAATGGAAATGATTCAGAAGGTTCGTTGTCAGTTCTATCGCTGTCATTATTTACTTCAAATGCCAGTTTATCACAACTGTGGAACTTAGATACCTTGGGTATCACTGATGAAGATTACAAAAATAAAGACGATTTAGCTAGAGAAACTTATAACCATTTTCTTGAAACAGTCAAACGTGATGAAAGTGGCCGCTACGAAGTGACACTACCCTGGATTGTTGATAACTCAATTTTAAAGCAACTTTAAATAACAAAGCGAGCAATCGCATATTAGCAGAGAAACATTTGCGCAAGACAGAACAAAAACTTATCAAAACAAATAAGAAAATAGAATATGAAGAAATTTTTAATTTGTGGAAGGATAATAATATTATAGAAGAAATTTCAGACGATAAGGAGAATAAAGTACATTTCTTACCCCACAGACCAGTAATTAAAGAAAATAGTGAAACGACGAAAATGCGTCCAGTTTTTAATGCCTCCGCACATAATGCAAACTCTCCTTCTTTAAACGACTGTCTCATAAAGGGACCTAATTTGATTGAAATAATTCCGAGTATTTTGAATTGTTTTCGTAAATACAAAATAGGTATTTCTTCAGACATTGAAAAAGCATTTCTCCAGATAAAAATCACAGAAAAAGATCGCGATTTTTTACGCTTTCTCTTGCCTCAGGCCATGATCGATGTTTCTGAAGAAAATACAAAGTTAGCACCAGTTTTGGGATTGGTCTGGGACTTAGAACAAGATAGATTAATGTGTAAAATAGAGGAAAAAAATGAAACGAAAGAACCACTCACAAAGAGAAAAATTTTATCAACAACAATTTTATCAATTTAAACATGGAAACAAAAATTAAAATGGGATGAAGAACTCCCTGAAAATTTAAAGAAACAGTTTGAGACCTGGTTAAAACAAATTAACTTTTTACAAGAAATTCAAGTTCCATGCTGGTTGAATGTATCGCCCGAAAATGAAAATAACATTTCCTTGCATACCTTTTCTGATGCTAGTAGACACGCCTATGCCACTTGCATGTATCTTAGATGTCAAACACAAGAAGGAGTTAAAGTTCAGTTAGTAAATGCTGGAGGTAGAGTAGCACCCATTAAAGAACTCACAATTCCTTGCCTTGAGCTACTCTCGTGCCTCATTGGAGCTAGACTCGTTAAAACTATCATGAGTGATCTTCAGTTGAAACCAGAGAAGACAATCTTTTGGAGCGATTCCTCAGTAGCTTTAGGGTTGATAAGAAGAGAACAATCTTGGGGTACATTTGTCCACAATAGAGTTTTAGAAATCAGAAGCCTTACCCAAGTTGAAGATTGGCGACATATACCAGGAAATTTAAATCCGGCAGACCTCCCATCCAGAGGATGCTCCTTTGAGCAATTGGAGAAATCACGATGGTGGGAGGGACCAGCTTGGCTACCGGAAGATCAGTGGCCACAACTGGAAGAACACACTGACGAGGATATAATAAATAGAGAAAGGAAAAAGACAATCCTAACACTTTTAGACAATGAAGACACTGATTTACACCATTTTTATCGATATTTTTCCTCTTATCGAAAAAACATAAGAACGATTGCATTTATATATTGTTTTTATAACAACACAAGAAAGAAAGAAAGAATTTCATCACCTAACATCTCCGTTGATGAATTTGAAAAAGCAGAAAAAATATTACCCAGATTAGTACAAAAGGAATCCTTTTCAGGAAGCGCAGATCCCAAATTAAGAGCCTTAAGACCATTGGAAGACAAAAACGGGCTTTTGAGAGCAAAAACAAATATAATCTGTAGACAAGACAAAGAAGATTTTCGTTATCCAATAATTTTGCCCTCAAAACATCCTGTGGTCCTGAACTGAAGTTAATTTTTGAAAAACATTTAGAAAATCACCACACTGGAGTTAGCATACTAATGGCTCAACTTCGAGAAAAATTTTGGATTTTGAAATCAAGAAAGTATATCAGAAACGTCATTAGACAATGTGTTAAGTGTCTAAGATTCCAAACACCCAGAACAGAGGTCGAACCAGGAATCCCACCTGAAGACACAATCAGAGATGCAACTATATTTGAAGTGGTGGGAGTCAATTTAGCCGGTCCTCTATACCTTGCTGATGGTTTAAAGGTGTGGATAGCTTTATTCACCTGTGCTGTCTAACGAGCGGTACACTTGGAGTTGATAACATCTTTATCAGCTGAATGCTTTATGCAGTCCCTAAGAAGATTTATAGCACAGCGAGGCAGACCATATATAATTTACTCAGATAATGGAAAGAATTTTGTTGGCACCGAACGATCCTACTGCGCAAGAGCAGACAGAACTTGTTTTCCTTTTTCTGTGAGAATTGACTGAGATTTAGAACAGAATAGAAACCAGATATGTGCGTAGATTGAAAAGAAAATAACTTTAAGAAAACTTTAATACTTGAATTGTAACTTGTACATAATGTTTGTTTTGTGAGTGTCTAACTATGTTGTGTACGTCTCTTCATGAATGTTTAACGTAATACATCTTTCTTTATTTCGAAGATTCAAGATTAATTATTTTGATGTTCTGTCATTTACTTCATCATATGCCCGGCTATTTCCCCTTATGCGAAGGAAAGAACAGGTAGGACATTTAGCTTTTATTTTATGATTGTATAAGTTGAAAGCTTTTTTTATTAGATAATAAGATTAATGAGAAAATTAGAAACAGAGAATAAGATCAGTAGTAACACCAATAACACTCCTGCTGACAAAGGTCTCTCTTAAGGTTATCTCTTTTCTAACTGTTTCTTCATATTTATTGCCAATTTAGTGTTAGTGTCATAATTATTATCCTACTCATTTGCAATCTCATCAAAAAATAGGCAGACTTTATTCTGTTGTCTTTTTATTTGGATCATCTACATCAACATCACTAGCAGTGATTTCATGTTCTATTTTTCTTTTTTTATGTGAATTTTGAAGATTGATTTTCATACAGGATGGCCACAGAAATTGTGAAAAAAATAAGTCCTCTGATTTTTCCATAACTACCTTTATCAGATTTCCTTTATTAACGATACACATACGCATACTTGCCAACTAAATTTCGGTAAAACTCAGAAGATTTTGGACAAAAAAAATCACAAGAAATCAGAAGATTTTTAAGTTTTATAACATTTTCAGTAAGGATTAAAAAACAGCCGAATCATTATAAATAAACAAATTTCAAAGAGAAACTCGAATAAAATATTCACTAATTTGCAATTACACAATATATATTATGACAAAAAAAAAAAAAAAAATAATAATAATAACTTAAATATATTAAAAATAACAAATTTTATTTATTTATTTATTTATTTATTTATTGAATATTCATAGATATCCTACCTTTCACATTAAAAGACACTTAAAACTTCTGACTCCTCAATTTTTCTTTTTTTTTTTTTTTTGAGGGCGATTCTGATTTAAAAAAAAACTTCTGAAATGCACAGCAAATTTTTTGAAAAGTTACAGCAAGGGGGTGGGGTGTGGGGGGAATCCACTTCAGACACTAGCTATGCGTTTTTTTTACGCGGCCCCCCCTTTGACGAAATTCGCGATCTTTAGCCGAAATTTGTGGGTTTTTTTTTTCGGGACCTTTTGACGAAATTTGTGTTTTTTCGCGATCTTTTGACGAAATTTGCCGTTTTCTCGCGATCTTTTGACAAAATTAGCATTTTCCACGTGATCCTTTGACGAAATTGGCGATTTTTTTGCAAACGATTGACAAAATTAATTTTTTTCAGCGAAGATGTCGAAATTCGCGATATTTCTAATGTCCGAATTTTCAAATTGGTGGCCGATTTTTTTTAATTTTGGGAAAATTCGGACCAAAATCACCCGTACGCGTTGTTTACGCAATCTTTTGACGAGATTCGCGTCTTTCCAGCGAGCTTCCGGCAAAATTTAGGTTTTTCCCGCGATCCATCGGTGAAATCTGAGTTTTTTCCGTGATTTTTTGACGCCGCTTTTTCTACCTGATCTTTTCACGGATTTCGTATTTTTACGCGCTCTTTTGGGGGAATTCTCGTTTTTTACGCGATCTTCCGACAAAATCTGCGTCTTTCCCGCGAACCTTCTTCAAATTTTTGGATTTTCCTGCGATCCTTTGATGATACTCGCGTAAAAAGCGTAAGAAAAGGCCGAAAGTTGGAAGTGTGGAAAAATATTCCCAAGCATTTTTTTATTTCTATTTTTTCCATTAAACAATTTGTAAAGTCTACCTGAACTCGACAACACGATATTTTCTTTTCATTGCCGCCTTTCGGCGTTTGTTTACGTTTTTACCGCCACGGTTGGATGGTTGTGTATTGCGTTTCGGTCGTGGACCATATACGGCAATTTTACTTGTGATCGCATTCGCTCGTATTCATTTTTTTTAAAGATAAGTATTTAAATTTAATTAACATATAAAATCATCTTTTAAGTCATTTTTATATTAAAGTAATTTTTCTAAAGTCATCGTAATATTTATTAAATGTTATTCAAATTATAAGTAAATGTTAAGTATCTTCCGACTTATGCAAATTGCGTAGTCGATTCTGATTGGCCGATAGGTTTTCGTCCTGATTTAAAGGGACAGCGATTTCATGTTTTCGGTGTGCGATGTCTGATGGCTGACTTATGGTACTATCTGGTATGTTTTTATGAAGTTTCAGCGAATATCTATGGTATATGGCTAAATACCAATATAATTGTAATAACTTAAAGTTTATTAAGCATAATGGTTTAGTATGAAGACGTTTCATCGAAAAATTGTTAATTAAATCGGCGAGAGAGTTGTGTATAATATATTTCAAGTTGCTAATCACTTAAAGATTACTTATGTCGTCGAATAATGAAGTGCTCTCAAGTTCGGGTAGACAATCGTCGCAAGTGTCCATTAATTTAATCCTGGAACGAAGTCACGTTCATGTATTTCAAGCTCCAATAAAGGAAACCTTCTTCTGTTCATCATTTTGGCACATTACTGTAAGTACATTTTACACTTACCTTATCACTGAAACATCATATAATATATATAGGATTCATGAAGTTGCATATATTTCAACATATTCTTATTCAAAGTTATTATTTCAACAATACTTTCAAAGTTTCATATATAACTTAAACTAATTTGTCAAGTCAATCTGCTGAATTTTTACGTGGGAGGGGCAATCAACCGACACCCCCCCCCCCCCAACAGGAAGAAAACGCATTACGCGCGTAAAATCAGAAAACATGCCGATTTTTCGGAAGAATTCTGAAAAAATCGGAAGAGTTGGCAGATATGACATACGGTATTTTTTAATATATGCTGCTTCCTCGTATAACACACTTATCCAGTTGTTAATATCTCATTTGGGAGAAAAAACAAAAAATTGCATGTTTGTTGGTGAATCAGTTTCATTGGCAAGGCGAAAATGCAAATATTTTTGCATATAGACAAATTTCCCCGATTTTTTCCATATTTCTAGAATCTGTAGCCACCCCGTCATGTATTAGTTCTATATCTATATTTTTTAAACCTTTTTTAATTCTACATTTATATTTTTCAGTGAAAAATGACAATTTAAATTGAGGATCAATAGCAGTTGCGATAAAATAATGAAAATGTTCTTGGAAATATCCTGCTGATTCTCACTTGCCTTGTTTACATTTTTCACAAATGTGAATCCTTTTTCCAGTTCACTTTTTAATGCCACTTTCATTGTATTCATGACTGGAACTTTCTTTTCCAAAAAATGTCGCAATGTTTTAATTGATGATATTACTTCTAATATGATCTATTCATTTAAGCTAATTAAATGTTATAATTACTCTAAATGGAAATAACAATTTTATTACACTTTCCAGTAATTGTCACAGAACTGTGGTTAAATTTTTTATCTCACTTTCAGCAACATAAAGGCAAAGAGGCTGCTGTGACACCTTGTTCTATTGTGAAGAAGTGGGTAGTGTGAGTGGTCTTCAGAGGCGATTACAAAGTTAAATCAAAAAGGACTTAATAGTATTCAATAAAGAAAACGAATATAACACTTCTTGGTTAATAATGCCATTATTCACAACAATTAAAAATAAGGGAATAGGTGGGATTGTTTTACAATTTTCAACAGATTGATAGTCAAGTCTGAATCCACATGAATTGATTCAAGTTCAATGTCTATTAATAAAGTCTTTGTACAGACAAACGGTCAATTTCCTTTCCTATGATCTAGAGAACTACATGACTAACAAGTCAGCCTAACTCCCTTCACTCCCAATTCCGCAGGAAGATTCTTCTTTCTTTGGATGAAGTCCTGAACAATTTATTTAGACAACTTTGAGAGAAAAACTCTCTCCCAGATTTACATACCTGCACCTCTCATTAAGAGATCTTATTAACTCTGAATGAATATCTCCTTAATCAGGGATATCCATTAGGGTGGGGCGAAAAAAACTTTTTCGATTTTAAGTTGCCTCTGGTGGTACTAAGTTCACACAAAAAATTTGAGATTTTTCAGACAATCTCTTCATTTGCCGCAAATGGCTTGAAGTTTTGATCAAATGATGATTTTTGAACTTTTTTAGCAAAAATTTAAAAAATGTTAAATTTAACTTATTTTAGCTGAATTTACTTGAAATGTCATGTTTAGTGTACAAAATGTTTAAATAAGCTCCAATTATGTATTATTTAACAGTCACGTGTATTTTGAATTAGGTGACTTTTATAGCCTTTTCACGTATAAGTGAGCAAAAATTGCAAGTATTGTTTGGTTTGTTAGTCGGTTTCTCTCTTTGTCTTTATTACATTCCTCGCTCTTCCTTATGTTTTTCGATGCGTTCAGTCACATATTTGGATGACAGACCACAGCATGTCTTGATAGCAATTGTGGAAGGAAGGGAGAAAGTGGAGATGAAACCAATGAAAACACAATCAGCCATCATGAGGATGAGGTAAGAAATAAGAGATGAGAGTAACCGCAATATGATATGTTAATTATTTTTCTGCTCTAAAATACAGCTATTGTCAGACAATTCAAAAAGTGGGAACTTTGAAGCAGGTAGTTTGTCTGAATCAGAATTTGAACAAGGGCCTTCAAAAGCAGACACTCCCAGACGCATATCCCTTTCTCACACAGTGTTCACCGGATTTAGAACTGGTATATCATATGGGTAAATTGCATTACGAGCTTTATCTGTGCTTCAGGATGTAGGAATTGTGAAAACAAGGAATAAGAATCTCGTCATCGATAAAAGCTTGGTCAGGAGACAGAAAAAGAAACTTGAAAAGAAGATACAGGAGGGAGAATATCTTGGAGGACGGAAAATTACAACCATATTTTTCGATGCTAGGTATAATAACATGGTCTTCATATAAAAAAATGAACAAGCGGCACTGCCGAGAGAAATACGGAGCACATATCACTAACGGCGTGCGAAAATGTATATGTCCATTTCTACAAGCCTATTCCTGTTTCATGGACATCAGAAATGCAAAAGGCTGAAGATTTGAGTACTCTATTAATCTAGCTTCGTTTCAGCTGGTAACGGTCTTAGGTAAACTGGTTCTATCATCTAGTTTAGACAGTTCATGTCACTGTAGGAGTAGAAGCTCATTCGTAGGAAGAATACATATCAAATGTTACAGTTCTCTTCTTGATTTTTTCCAAAGCAGACTTTATTCTGGCTTAACGATTTTGCTATTTCTCCACAGTGACCAGAAGGAGGTGTCAAGTGACACAAATATTCCGAACCACGTTCCGACAACATGGTGATATTTGTTTTGTCTTTCTGTCGATGGTGATGCTAGTCCCCTTTTTTTCCCACGAAGATCATTTTATTTTTTCTGCTATCAAAAAGATGTGTGTAATTTTTCTTCCTCTAATATCTTCCTCCTCCTTTATCTTCTTTCCAAGTTTCTTTTTCTGCCTCCTGACCAGTGTTCAAAATTAGTAGTTGTTAGTCGTCAAATGCAATCAAATTATTGCATTTGACGACTATAAAATTATTCTCGGTCGTCAAATTTGACGCCTAGCTTTCTAAAAAAATATTTATTGTATTATTTTAACGGTGAAAATAATTAGTGTACCTTTTGATTTCATGTTACAAGATTTAAATGTAGATGTTTTTTTAATTTTTTACTAGATTCAATTGTAACTATCAACAATGTATAAAATTTGTTTTGGTTTTGCTAAAAAGTTATCAAGTTTTTAATTTATTTAACAAGATTAAGTGCACTAAAAATCTCAAATTTTTTGTGTGAACTTACTGCCACCAATGACAACTTTTCCGTACTACCCATCATTGAAAATCGAAAAAAAAAGTTTTTTTCGGACCACCCTCCCTAATATTCATCTTCTCTTGATCCTCTTATTAAGACAATGGTCCTTTTTTAGCCACTTAGAATCTTGGGCCAATGAATTAATTCTCAAGCTCTAATATTATAGGTTCCCCTATGGCCCGCCTCTCTTTGAGGGGACGAGTTTCGCTTTCTCCTTAGAGCATGGGAAAGGTTTCACTTCTGTTAGGTTGTTTCACTTTCGGATGATGGACCATAAAGTTTCCTCAACCTCTCTGTTATTTCTTTTTCTTGTCTCTGTAGTGTCAAGTCAGATAAGATAGATCTATTTCTTTTGATCCATAGCCAAAATCTTGAGCTATCTCTCCAATACATTATTGTGTCTATGCAAGCTTTTACTTGAATATTTATGGGGGTTTTCTGAGGAATCAGTTCGATTTGTTACACAGCTTTAATTCATGCAATCTTTTCAACATATTATTTTTGAGCTCCATCTTATGGTTAATTACTCTAATGATTATTATTATTGTTATTATTATTTTTTTTTGATTCAGACAAATGCAACTGAACCTTTTCAAAATTTGAGCATGCAGCTACGGAGTGGTTAAAATGTCTCACAATATTTTTAGCTGTATCTAACTGTCAGAAAAAGCATGTTAGGATGATAAACCCAATTTTATTATAAGCAGCACATTGTGAATAGTGCAAGCTACATTTTTATCATCAGCTTTTTGCATTATTCAATGACATATTGCATTATTCAAACTTATAGCAATTAATAACCATTTTTGATAGACAGATTTCAGGTATCAGAATGAGTTAGATAAATTGAAGAATCAGTTTTAATTTCACATTGGTTAATTTTACTTTTTATGTAGCAATTTTTTTTCCTTTTTTAAAAAATAATGCTATTGTTTTAAATTTTTTGAATTTAAAAAAATTGTCTCTAAAAGGTTAACATTTCCAATTTAATTAGTTAATTTGAAAATTTTTTAAAAGTTAATTAAATATATGATTATATGCTGCAGAAGTATGTTTATCAGGGGCCGCGCTAACCATTCGCAAAATTGCCAAATGCGAATACATCGGGAAATTGGAGAGAAAAAAATTATTATGGCGAAAGATTTTTTGGGGTATCTTTTGTTGTGTAATCCTGTTTTGGAACGTAAATGACTTTCCGTTTTTAGCGCGAGTTCGCATACGGCCATATTTCCAGTCTATATTCCTCCTCTTCTTCTTGGCCGGCCAATTAGAGGTGATTCTGTTCTGATTTTTCCAAAAATTTAAGGAATTAATATCCGAAAATTAAAAAAAATCTGTCGTCAATCTGAAAATTCGGACATAAAAATATCGCGAATTTCGACAAATGGTTGCTGAAAAAAAAATTTTTGTCAATCGGGATCCAATACCGACACTAGCTATGCGTTTTTTCCGCGGCCTTTTGACGAAATTCGATATCTTTTGGTAGAATTTGTGGGGGTTTTCGCGATCTTTTGACGAAATTTGTGGGTTTTTTCGCGATATTTTGACAAAATTTGTGGGGTTTTTCGCGATCTTTTGATGAAATGTGCCATTTTTCACGATCTTTTGAGGAAATTTGCCGTTTTTTGAGATTTTTTGACGAAATTTGTGTTTTTACGCGATTTTTTGACGAAATTTGCGTTTTTACGCGATTTTTTGACGAAATTGGCAACTTTTCTGCAAACGATAGACAAAATTTATTTTTTTTGACGAACATTTGTCGAAATTCACGACCTTTTTTATATCCGAAATTTCGAATTGGTGAGATTTTTTTTCAATTTTCAGAAATGAATGCTTTACATTTTCGGAAAATTCGGATCAGAATCACCCCTACGCGTTGTTTACGCAATCTTTTCACGAAATTCGCGTCGTTCGGCGAAATTTGGGTTTTTTCCGCGATTCTTTAACAGAATTCACGTTCTTACGCTTTTTTTTTTCTTTTTCTTTCTTTTTTTTTTTACGGAAATAGTGTTTTTACGCGATCTTTTGACGACACTTTTTTTACCCGGTCTTTTGACGAAATTCGCATTTTTTCGCGATCCTTTCACGGAATTCATGTTTTTACGCGCTCTTTTGGGGGAATTCTCGTTTTTTATGCGATCTTCTAACGATATTTGCGTCTTTCCCGCGAACATTCGGGTTTCTCTGCGGCCCTTTGACCAAACTCGTGTAAAAAGCGTAAGAAAAATGCCGAAAATCTGAAGAAAATGCATTACGCGCGCAAAATCGGAAAATATGCCGATTTTTTGGTAGAATTCTGAAAAAATCGGAAGAGTTGGCAGCTATGGGTGTCCCAAGAGAGGCCATAAAAATAAAAAGTTTGAAAATGTCAAGTCTCACCTTTTAAAAATGTTCTTTCTGGCATAATATGATATTACAAAAAAATTCAAGTCATTTCATAAAGATTTAGAGGTCCCCCAAGCTAATAGAAAAAAGAGAATTATACCTTAAGATATTTAAAACAATTTTATTTTTTAAAAGAGCTTTTATTTATTCAGTAATTAAATTATCTTATAAACATTATAAATTATTTTCATTACTAATTATAATTCTTTTTCACACCATTTTAAAAAGTCAGAAAATATGTGATTTTATCATCTGATTAAAATCACCGACACTCTATTGCTATGTTCATTGTATATTAGGGTGTCCCATGAGAGGCCAAAAAAAAATAATAAAAAGTTTGAAAATGCCAAGTCTCACCTTTTAAAAATGTTCTTTTTGTCATAATATGATATTACAAAAAAATTCAAGTCATTTCATAAAGATTTAGGGGTCCCCCAAGCTAATAGAATATAGAGAATTTATGGAAAATTTGAATTTCTAATTAACATGCAGGATTGCAGAATTCTACCACTCTTCTCTTACAAATTTTGTTATCCTAAAATTTGTTTAAGAACACTTTATCATGTTTAAGAATAATTTCATCTGATGTTATAGTTTTATTACATTTTTTAATAAAAAACTTATACAAATCTATCCATGTACCATATTTTCATTTTTCTGATCATTACTCTTATAATGCTCTTGATTTTTTATTAACCTGCTGGAATTCATTAAATTAATATCACGTACTACAATTCTTTTAATTTCTAATATTAATAATATATGGCAGCTTCAGCAGTTGTTAACAGAACATTTAATTGGTTATTTATTAGTCTATGGTTTTGGATATCAATAAAACCAATAAATCTTCTAAAGAAAGCTCTAATGAAGAAATTTTAGAAAAAATACATTCAGATGATAATTAAAAACCCAAAATTAATAAATCTGAGCTATGCAGTCACAGATCCATTATTAATCCAAGAGTTGTTGCTGTTTTAGATTGAACTACACCTGCATTAGAAGGTCTGCAATGACAATAGAATCCGGAATAAACGAAGAAGGCTGCTTTTCCTCTACCATGACGTCTGACCCACTTGTAAAATCCATAGTGCTTTCAAAAAGTACTGTTCATCGGGAACACCAACATCTTCACCAAGAAATCGCTGAACAATTAAAAACACAGTTTGAAGCATCAAAGTCAGTTGGAGCGTACTGTTAACCGATTTGTAATCAAAAAGCACAGGAAAGATTAATCGTTTAGCGGTACTAGTTTCTTCTAATATACTAAGCTTCTTTGAGTTCCTAAGTTATTGTCTAGAACTAGCAAATCAGTAGCTGATGCTGTTTTTGAGCTCTTTAAAATCATAGAAATGTGAATCTCAGGTAATTAACATGTGTTTTGATACAACCCATATAAATAGTGGAAGATTAAATGGAGCATATACGCTTTTTGAGCCAAAGATAGCCAGGAACTTTTTGTGGATAGCATATCGGCATTACATGATTCAGAATCTACTTTCTGATGCATTTAGTGTGTGTTTCAGACAATCTACTGGGTCTGAAGTCTTTTTATTTAAGAGATTCCGAGAAAACTGATCTAAGCTGAACCACCATGAAACAACAACAAAAAAAGTACCCATAATAACAGCATCAGACAGTTTAAAAACTTTTACTTCTAACCAGCTAAAAATTGCTACAAAACTACCTAGGGATTATAGGTGAAAACTGGGAAATTGAGTTAGTAGCCAGTGGCCGGTATACTCAGTTTCATTAGTGGCTACTTTTTAAAGTTAGTGGCCACTACATAATGTTTCAAACTTTCTTGACATCTAGATAAACTATAATTGCTGTATATATACATATTTTTCTATAAATCAGAGTTTTATACCAGCCGACTATTCATGTTAAGAATAGGGAAGCAGTCAAAATTCAAGAAAATTACTTTAAAACCACAAAATCTGTTATATTAATTTTTTAGAATATATTTTTGGATTATTTGTATATGTTTATAAACACAATTATCAACCAAATTACTATTACTTTCTTTATATATATATATAAAAAAAAACTAAATCAAAATTCCAACAGCTAAGTGTATACAATATACAAAATAATATATAATATAAGTGTATACAAGTAAAAAAAAATCAAATAAAACACAATAAAATGTTATTTAGATTTTATTTAATAAGTAAATGTGCTATTAACATACTACACAAATTACATACAGTTGAAATCTAAGCTGGTGAGTGTATTTCGCAGGATTAAACAGTATCTCTTGAAGAAAAATAATCTAACTGGTGAGAATGTGGCAGGAGTCGAAATATTGAAGATACTGCAATGTTCTTAAAATGTGCTTCCATCCAGTGGGGGGTGGAGGGGAAGGAATAAATTATTTGAAATGCATGTGGAATCAAAGCTGATGAATATATTTTGCAGAATTCTTGAAAAAAAATAGAAATTTCTTGTAAAAAATAAGTGAGGAGCTAGCATATGACAAAAAGTCGAAATATTGAAAATACAGCTAAATCGTTGAAATCTACTTGCATCCGGCAGGAAAAAAGAATTAACCAGTTTGCTACTTAGGTGTAATCAAAGTAGAGATGCATATTTCCATCAAAAATGCTGTATTTCCGTTGGCGATCGTTAGCAAAATTTATAATCGCCACTTGGCGAGTGGCGACTAAAGTGGCGATCGATGGCCGATTTTTTAATCGCCACTTTTACAACTTTAATCGCCACGTGGCGAGTGGCGACCGCTAATTTTCACCTATACTAGGGATGACTAAAAAGAAATTTTAAATCTTGCATCATTAAATCATTAATATTAGACATTCAACTTTCAATTTGGAAACCAGGTGCTCTTCACCGAGCTCGCTGAATGGCAAAAGCCATTTATTCCTTGAAAATGGAGTTATTGTTTAATGGGAATAAAACCACAAAAGTGTTACTTGCTGCAGAGTTTCTAATGTATACAATGATTTATTCGGTTTGTTGTGTGTTTATTTTTATAGTCGTGGTTTATTTGCCCATCTGCTGTTGATGATGCTCCTAATGTTTTACTGATTCAAAGGTTGAAAGAATATGACAACAAACATTTAATCAATATAGGATTTACAATTGAAGAACTGAGTGAATGAACATGTTATCTGTTTTTGAACAGATGCGCTTTGACACTGCACGGGTGTTTGGCGATTTTTTCATTGGTGCGATTTTCTAGTCCACGCCGAACTGCTATTTTCTAATACGTGGACAACTTTGAATCATGAGATTTTCACTCCTTATAAATAAAGATGTATTAAAAAGCACAAAAATATGTATTTTTACAAAACAATCAAAATAAAGCTTAAACACATATTTTACAACATTAATCTTATGGTAAATGTGCTACTTGCGTCATTTCGTGCTTTTAAAATGCCCTTCTATATCAGAGTAGACATAGGATAGTTCACGTGATAGTATGCACGTGACATCAGACGCCAAAGCCGCGAGGCTAACGAGAAAGACAGGCTATCGCGGTGCATTCCACGTATCTTTTTTTACAGACCTCTGGAATCACGTGATGCTCGAACACACCAATGAAGGTGTGAGAAAAGAGCATCACGTCACTCTAGCAGTCTGTAAAAAATGACACGTGGGATGTAACGTGGTAGCCTGTCTTTTTCGTTAGCCTTGCCAGAGCCGGCGGTATGCTGATCTGTTATTCTAAACACTGCACCTCCAGAATGCCAGTACGCGCAATCGCAAACACCGCAAGCAGACGACTTTAGCCTCGACCTAGGTTGAGTGCATAAATTTTAACCATAATTTTGCAAATTTAGGGAATTTTCTCGCGTACAGAACAACATTTTGATTTAATAAAACAATATATTAAGTATATAATGCTGCAAAAAAGAATTTTTTTCAGTATTTTTAACAAACAATCATTAATAACTCACACTCCATAGACTGCTATGATAATACTCGACAGTAAATACCGCCAGCAAACGAATTTTAGCATCGACCTCAGGTTGTGTGCATAAGGTCCATTTCTCGCAAGCTTTTAAATAAAATCATCACGTCATTTTGGTGATTTAAAGTGGCCTGTTACATTACGCTGTAAAAATTTTGCAGTATTTGCTGCGTAGTCACTCCCAAAGACTTTTAAGATATATAGACCGTCAATTCCCATTCAAAAGCATGCGAAATCATGGCAGACATCTGAAGTAAATTTAAACACCTGAACCGCGAGGTTTGTACGTCAACTGTGATTATTTACCATTAAGTGCTATGGCTAGAATGAGGTTAAAAAATAATTTTTATCAATATATATGAAGCTTATGGCATATTTTTTTACATGAAGCTATTTTTTATATCGAAATATGCGTTATAAATATTTAATTTTCAGAAATAAAGTTAAATAAGGCGATTTATTAATAATTTTATGGATGGTATGTTTGAAAAAGAGTATCTAATTTTAACATGCCTTATAAACCTAAATAAAGGTGAAATTTATATTGAAACAGATTGCTTAAGATTATAATTCCACATTTTTTTAAGTTTGATTTACAAAAGTAACTGGTAGGGAAGTTTAGATTAAAGGTAGCAATTGTAACATAATATAGCAATTTACAAAACTTCAAATTACTTGTAAAGAAATCTATGTTTTTTAAACTAATTTTTATGCAAAAAGGTAATTAAAAAAATGCATATTAACAAAAGTATCACTATATTTTTATCCTTGGAGGATGTTTATTGAAATACTTACTTGCTATACGACAAAAACAAAAAAAATAATGAATAATAGTTTTTTTTTTTTTTAAGGGCCTAAATGAAATAGGGTAGACTTATACTTAATGATCCACAATGAAAAAATACGCTGATAAAAGCATTTTCTTAGGTAAATTAAAATATAAAACATATATACCGCCGTACAACAGCTGTGATCAAAAATCCTCAGTTAAACTGACAGTTTGACGGTCTATATATCTTAAAAGTCTTTGGTCACTCCACAGCTTTTATAGAATATCTCTTTTTTGACCAATGTAAATGCTCCATAATATAATAAAGTAACCGTTTTATTACAGCGTCTAGAATATATAGTGTGGAAATAGGCTATCCCAGTAATACATAAAAAAGCGCTAAAATATTGAATCCCTTAAATGTCAAATGATACTGAAATCCAATGAGTCGATCACAGCGACATATGCAGGATATTTTCTAAAACTCCAAGACGATTTGGTCTAGACGCTGTAATAATACGATGTTTACTTTGAAATTTGAAAATATATTGCAGATGTCGCTGCGATCGGCTCCCTGGATTTCAGCATCATTGCACATTTAAGGTATACAACATTTTAGCACTGTTTGGATAGCAGATTTCCACACTATATATTCTAGACGTTGTAGTTTTATATAAAGTTGGTGGAGGGACGATGCAGCTACAGCAGCAGACTTTTAATAGTGTAGACAATGGAGTTACGAATAAAGAGGAGGAGGAGGACCTGCCTACGAGTTGCGAGTGCAGTAACTGAGGAGTTGTCACAAGATGACAGCTGCTTTTTAAAAATCGGATCTAAAGTAGGGATGTAACGAATATTCGGCCACTATTCGGTATTTGGCCCTTTTGCCGAATATTCGGCCGGCCGAATACCTGTGGCCGAATACCTGTAGCCGAATAGTGGCATATTTTAAGATATTTGGTTAGATATGTTCCAGAAAATCAAAACGAAATATGATTTTAAATATTTTCGACAAACAATATTAAAAAATTATACCTAAATACATTAATTACTATAAGAAAAAGATCTCATTCTGAAATATGGGTTGGAGGAAGTATTATGAGGGGCTTGTTAATTTTGAGAGAAAGAAAAGAGAAAAGTATATTTTGGTAGCAGAAAAGAATATATAATATTTTAAGAAAATAACTTTTTTTTTTTTTTTTTGACATACAGAGTGTAAATTTACTAAGTTTAAGTTGCATGAAAAAGGATATAAAAAGACAGAGGACACATGCAAGTTCTTACTTTTAGGGGGTGAAAGGATTTTACTAAAATAAAAAAAGTTTCATTTTTACAGAGATAATGAGTTCTATTTTAGATAGTATATATATATAAATTACTAGAACTATCTATGGATTAAATAAAAAATTATGAATTAAATTATTATTTACATTTTTAAAAGTCATATGTTATCTTTAAGGTATTTTTTAAAGATATTTAATGTATAAGTATGTGTAATGTATGTATAATGTAACAAGTATTTTTTAAGACATTTAAAGTATAACAAAAAATACATTCAGCTGTTATGATTTTTGAAAACTCAAACAAAAAATTAATTTCAATTAGTCCTTAATTGAATTTTTTATTTTAAAATTGAAAAAAAAAATTAAACAATTAAAATAAAAGTCATTTATATTAAAGTCAGTATTCGGCCGCCGAATATTTGGTATTCGGCCTAAAACTTGGCCGAATATTCGGTATTCGGCCAAATCACTATTCGTTACATCGCTAATCTAAAGTTTCTGAATACCGACGGAGCAAACTTCCAACCAGTAAAATTGAATAAAAAATTTTGTCTTATTTAAGCACCTTGTTCCTGCCTAGTAAAACAGTCAGTTTGTTTTACCGGTTGTCACAATATGGCGGAAACGCAAAGCCTGATGACCGCAAAAGTAAACTCCAACCTGTAAAAATGAAAATCTATTTTTGTGATTATTTATGACTGAAATTTTGCATTAACCCATTTTAGGCCAAGCATAGAAATATTATAAAATGTGGTATTATTTTCATTGAAATATGTTTAAATTACATTCATTAAGACAAAAAATGTTTCGTGCATGAAAAATAATAATTTATTTGAAAAATAAAATTCACTTGGCATTTTCAGGCATTCGGTCAATGGTGCGCTAATGCACCATTAAATTTAAAATTAATATTTTTTTTAAAATTTTTTATGACATTTGTTTTATTATTATTTTATCTACAGAACTTGGAACTTCAATCCATTATAAAAACATATGATTAATCTCAAGTGGAATAATTATACATTTTCAAAAAGTCGAATTTGTCACTAACCGTTTCAATTTTAAAAGACTCGCATATTTTAAAAATTTCTCAACAGAAAGTATTTACTCCAATTGAATTACTGATATTTTATAGATGTCTCCAGAAACCTTAAAAATAGCAGAAAAATAAAATTAGTGAAAAATATTCCTCACAGTGTTAATAAAAAAAAAAATATTTATTGAAATGGTGTGTTTACGCACCTTTGGCCGAAAATGGGTTAATAAAGACTTTTAAATAGGGAAAAAAAATTCTATATAGATTTACTGGTGAAAGTTTCCACCGGAGGTAATCAGCGCTTGTAAAAGCGGTTATAGTTGAAGCTTCACCATTTTAAGGATATGTCAGTTCCTCTTTATTAATAGTTCCATTGTGTAGACCAAATCGTCTTGGAGTTTTAAGAAATATTCTGCAGATGTCGCTGCAATAGACTCTTTGGATTTCAGCATCGTTTGAAAGTTAAGGGATCCAATATTTAAGTACTTTTTTAAGTATCACTGGGAAAGCCGTTTTCAATACGATATATTCTAGACCCTGTAGCTGTAACGTAACATACATAGTGTGGAAATCTGCTATCCAAACAATGATAAAAATTTGTATCCTTAAATGTGCAACGATACTGCTGAAATCCAAAGAGTCTATCACAGCGACATCTGCGGGATTTTCGTATTACTATATACGCATAGACTAGCAATATCTTGCAGCTTTAGAAAATATCCTGCAGATGTTGCTGCGATCTCAATATTTCAGCAGCATCGTTGCACATTTAAGGGATACAATATTTTACGGCTTTTTTAAGTATTATAGAGATAGTCGATTTCCACACTATATATTCTAGGCGCTATAGCACAAGTATTTGATTAATGTACGTTACTGTTTATTGAAATAAACAATATTTGTAAAGTACATGAATAAAAAACCCTAAAATGAAAGTAATTTCATTCAAATATGAGTGATGTGCTTTTTAATTTCATTTTTTGTAATATTTATAATGCGTAAATAGTTCTTTTACGGGGAGTTTTAAAGGACAAAAAAACTATCTCTGATGTAGAAGGGCACTTTACACCGTTAAAAATCTGCAGCATTCGGTGCTTAAGTCACTCCATCGCTTTTATAGAATAACTCTATTCTGACCAATGAGAATGATCCATAATATAGTCAAGTAACCGTTTTCTCTAAAAGCGGTGGAGTGAGTCTGCAGTAAAAGCTAAAGATTTTGAACAGTGTATAAGATCGTAGTGGCGTGTTGAAGTTTGCTTACTTCCAGATAAGCTTTGAAATTCTGTAATTTTCTATATTTCATCATCGATGAAGTAATAAATGCATTCACAATAATTTTCCTTCTCCTCTTTCCAGAAGCACGCAAACGAGGGTTACAAAATCAAATTTCAACAGCAATAACTTAATTCAAGCATAATAGCCAGGTTACCACTGAAGGAAATATTCCCAAAGTTTGGCGATTTTTTCCCCTTTTTTAACCGATAAAACGTGCATATCAGTAAAGCATCTTAGCTTTTTGACTTAACATGTTCATCCACTCAGCTCTTCAATTATGTTACGTCATTCATGGCATTTGAGTGGGAAACTTGCAACACTTAGCTTGTTTTCAGATTTTCTTTCTGACAAGCAAAAATCAGAGCTAGTTTTCAACATGAAAAAAAAAAGGAGTTCTATTTTACATCTATTAGAAATACTTCTCTTCAAATTGGATGATTTATGTATTTCTAATAGTTTCTTTGAAACGACTAAAATTGAAGACCTCAGTGCACCAATTAAAGATTGACCCGAAACTGAATCCTATAAAAAAGCTGCAATATTTGCTGAAAACTTATCTTGTATAAATGATGTTGCTAAATAAGCTGTTGCATTGACACATAACTAGTTGTTCAACAATGAACGAAGAGCAAAAACAGTTTTTGTTATAAGTGATAGAGATGCATAGAAAGAAATTTATAAAGTGCAATTGCCAAAATCTTTTTGAAACATAGTTGATAAAAAATGTGTGAATGTGTAAAAAAAAATGTGTGAATGTGTAAATAAATATGTGATTGTTTAAAAGCATTCCTCTTCATTGCTTTTATTTACCAATTATAAGATAATTGTTTACCTAAGTTCATTTTTTGTGCATAATTATACAAAAGGTGGAAATGTCTGCAAAATCACATTTTTCTTGATTTTGGTAATATTTTATGTCTCCTTCCTACTCAGAGCAAAAACATAAGTTTTACAAAATTTGTTTGAAACAATTTATAAGAGGTTTTCATAAATGAAAAAAATGTCATTTGAACATTAATAGTTTTTAATGTAACTAAAGAAAAAAATGCTGCATTTTACGTTGTTTTGGCCATTTTTATGTAAATTCAATGACCTTGAGGGACCTCTAAATATTTTTTTAAATTCTGAAACAATTCAAGGTGCTTTATATTCACAAGAACAACATTTTTGGAGGGTGAGAGTTCACAATTTTAAAAATTGATTTTTTGGGGACACCCTAGCGAATAGTCTTAATTTCTTAGCGTGGTCCCCGTGTTTATGTATATTTACACACACAGAGACATGTTACTCTTTAGGCTAATGTCAGACGAATGTCTTTTTG
Source organism: Maratus speciosus (assembly GCA_963932465.1). Classification (NCBI taxonomy): domain Eukaryota; kingdom Metazoa; phylum Arthropoda; class Arachnida; order Araneae; family Salticidae; genus Maratus; species Maratus speciosus. Next base: position 26,317,934 of record OZ010788.1, on the reverse strand, counting down.
CACGCCCCCCCCCCCCCCACATATCATCCCTACACAGTGCTAGCGGCATTGTGTAAAGATGATATGTAGGGCAAAAAGTATGCAAAAAGACGTTTGTCTGACATTAGCCATAAGCTCACTTCATGTGCACATCGATAGTTCTTTCTTATACACAACTACTCGGCCTCGGTAATTTGGCCAAAGTACTACTAGGTACACCCCTATTTGACTTTAGAGAAGGTGGTATGGGACATACACCTTACCAGGGGGCAATTTGACATTTTAGGAGGGCAATTTCAAATTTGCAATGTCATTCACTGTCAGTGTTTATTGGAAAAATAATGTTTCAGACTAAATTAAAAGTAATACATGCAAAATTAAAAAAAATTAAAACAGTAAGTTTTATGTTAAATTGTAAAACAGTTTTCAATCAAAAGCTTAAACATTCAGTTCAAAACAGAATAATTATATGAATATATATATATATTGACACACCCTCCCCCACTACCTTTTTTTAATAATTAAAAATTTCCATAATTTTTCTGGTTATCATCATATCTTAAAATTAAAAAAAATTTTCAATTATTTATTGAATGAGTTTTGTATTTCTATCCACTCCTCCATATGACACATGAAGAAACTTTTATGCGTGAAATCGCTTAAAGTTATATTAGCTGACCGTCTTGAACATATTTAATCTAAAATGTATTTGAAATGTCTAAACAAGGTTTAATCAACTTTATAAAATTTATAAATCTTCAACATTATTAGAAAAGGAAACTAATAAATAGAAAATAGTTAAGACTAGTGCAGACCATATAAAACTTTTATTTAACACTGAGGTAAGTTGCAAAGGAACAACAACCCTCTTTTTCATAAAGGCGAAGATGTATAGCTTCATTGCATTTATATAATTGTACTAAAAACACACGTGTAACAAAAGTTTAAAAAAGTGAAATGAATAGTTAATGTTAAGGCTGCTATGTTAAGCTTCCTCTATGTGAATACAGTTAATTTTTTAAATAATTAATAGGAGATAATGTTACAGTGTGTGTGTGGAGGAGGGGCATCATGATTTTACAGATGCTTCGGTGGGACGTGGTCAATAACAGGTTGGGAAACACTGCTCTAGACATATTTGGCAGGAAGCAATGCCCGGCGGTCCATTTTGACAACTTCACATATCCAGTGACGCTTTTCAAACTACTTTATGCATCTGGTGGCCCTTATTGCTCTTTTGCATTATAAAAAATAAACAAAAATAAATAAAATGGAAATTTGTCCAACGGTTGCATAAAAAAAAAAAAAAAAATCATACCAAGCATGTATCAAGTCAAATGGCACATACCAAGCTATTGTCAGCTTCAATAGCTGGGAATGCGCTTTTTAAAATTACAAATTGCCAATAATGTAAAGTGACATAAGTCAATTTTATTATTATTTCATTTTTTTATATGCAGCACAGTCTTTTCTTAGGCTTAATTCCATTATCATAAATTGAAATTAAAACTGGTTCCATACACAGATAAATTATAGCGTTGACTCTAGACATATTTGGCAGGGTGCCATGCCTGGCGGCCCATTTTTACTACTTTATACGCCCGGGTGATGCTTTTCAAACTACTTTATGCATCTGGTGGTCCTTATTGCTCTTTTTGATATCCAATAAATAAAATGGAAAATTTGTTCAACAGTTGCATAAAAAAACTGCAAGCTTTGCCAATATGTCATGAAGAGGGGGAGGGGGGATATGCAAACTCGCTGTGCTTTCAATTACGCAGAAAAAAAATTGCAAAATTTGTCAATCGGTCGTAAGAAAATAGAGAAATTCGGCAAGTGGTTGCAAGAATATATCGCAAAATTCGTCCATTGTTTGGAATAATTTCACAAAATTCTACTGACAAACACGGACTCTACACAAACCAAACCAGTTCAAAATATTTTTTTGAACAGGACACAAGAGTGCCCTTTTTGAGAACAATGTGCCTTATTTTTATTAAATGTCCGCCTGGCAGCTTTTTTGTTTTAGAGTCAACACACACACACACACACAAAAAAAAAAATCTAAACTAAAAACATGGAATTGATTATACAACATAATAATACATAAAACTACTACACAAATAAAACTATAATACACAAATGAGATACGCTATCTTTTTGCCACATTGCCAGTAGATATTCTAATTTAAAGTACAAAAGGCAGAATGCTATTTTATATGGCTAAAAGTTATATTTCTTTAAAAACAAACAAACACTACAACCAATGTAAAAGTTAATGCTAAATATTCAAAACGGACTCTACACAAACCAAACCAATTCAAAATATTTTTTTGAACAGGACACAAGAGTGTCCTTTTTGAGAACTATGTGCCTTATTTTCATTAAATGTCCGCCAGGCAGCTTTTTTGTTTTAGAGTCAACACAAAAAAAAAAAAAAAAAATCTAAACTAAAAACATGGAATTGATTATACAACATAATAATACATAAAACTACTACACAAATAAAACTATAATACACAAATGAGATACGATATCTTTTTGCCACATTGCAGTAGATATTCTAATTTAAAGTACAAAAGGCAGAATGCTATTTTATATGGCTAAAAGTTATATTTCTTTAAAAACAAACAAACACTACAACCAATGTAAAAGTTAATGCTAAATATTCATTTACATACCTGTTTCACCATATCAACAAATTTATCTTGTTCATATTTAACCAGATCTTGGTAGCTTTCTACTGATGTTACTTCCAACTTATGCTTGGTTTTTGGTTTTGGTGGCTCAAATGGGCAAGTCAAAATTGCAACTTTAGCATCTTTAACTTCTTTAGGCATTTGAGGATGACTGAAGTATTTGTCAATAATAACCCCTTTCACAAGAATGGAATCTTCAAGACGTGCACCTTCTTTGCCTTCTACTTTAATCAGTTCAAAATCGACATCCTTTCGTTCAAAATCTGCAACTGAGATGATAGCTTCAACAGCAATTTCTGCGAACTGCCTTTGACATCGATTGACACTGAAAATAAAAATAAAATGTCAATCTTAATTTAGAAGTTTTAAGTTGATATTTGATCTAAATGAGCTATTCTTTTGGAGAAATATATATTAGTCATTAGTGTAAATCAAATTTGCAGTAAATGACTGAAAATGGGAATAGAATGAAACATAAAAATCAAATAATTTAAAAAGACAAATATTTTGCTTTTTCATAGATGCCAACATTTCACTATCCTCATCTAGTCTGATTTAAGGGTATAATTCAAATCCAAACTGCTTATTTTCTGACTCATTTTTAAATTCATTTTTTGCTCTCAAACGCATCTAATTGGCAGGATATCTTATTCAGAAACTATATAATGCGACGTATTGGTCAATTTTTTGAGAATGACCGAGTATATTTCAAAAAAGACTGTCAAAGTGGGCAAATTTTCTGAAGCTATAGTGCTAGAAATGAAAAAAAAAATGGTCATACTGAGAAAATAATTGTTTATCAGCGATGCCGCGGACGCGCTATAGCACGTAAATTAGTACTGGGCGATGCATCGATACATCGCGAGATATCGATGTAAATCATAAATCGTCAAACCGATTTCCTGATCTTTGAATTAGCGATGCATCGCATACATACGATGCATCACACCGGGATCACAAATGAATGGGACAGTACAGGGAAATCTGGTTTCGCATCCGATGTGAATAAACAACTCGTGCATAGCTAGATATTTATTATGTGCAAAACCGATGGCAGAGTAAGGAGAGACTGGTTTCTCCTTCGATCATCGAAGCAGATAAACAACGTAATCCAAAATTGATACCAATTACAAATCGCTGCATGCTTCATATTTTCAATCCTGTTTTTCTAGCTGTATGAATAGTACCATGAAGTTCATTTGAGAAAATACTATGATGCCAAAGATACATTTTCCCTAGGCCACATTACTCTGACTCTGAACATGTGCTATAACATTTAGAGTCAGCTGATTTTTCATCTTGTACTGACAGGAAAAGAGGATTGGTTTATTTGTTTACTTTGATAAGATGAGTCATTTTCTGTGTTTTTTTATTTAATATGTATTATAGTAAAACTATTGTAGTCAATCAATTAATATAACAAATAGCAACAATTGATGCAGTAAGTTTTAGTAAGAAATGCTTCTTAGTGTTATAATCCATTTGCATCCATTTTTTTTTTAATTACTTTATCTTTATTAAGGAACTGTTATTTCAGCTTATTTTTCAATGATGTTGCAACTATATTTTGATAATATCTTAATTATTATATTTCTAGTTATTTATTTTAAAAATATTCCTCATTACTTTTAATCAATTGAAATCAAATTTCGTGTTAATTCCCATACGGTGTGACCATATGACAATCCTTTTACATCCTTTTAATTAATTTTTATTTATTAGGTACTTGTATGTTTTTTCAATCTTAAAAATGTAAATATAGAAATTTTACTCTTATTTTATTGATTTTTATTTTTTTAAATAAAATAAAATGGAGGTATTTATAATCCTTTTACATCCTTTAAATTAATGATTATTTCTTATTGCACTTTTACTATTTTATATTTTAAACAGCTATAGATGTACAATCTATAGCAATTTTATTGGTTTCACCCCCCCCCCCCCCCCTGTAAATGGAAAAAATTACAAATGTCCACGACATTTCATGTCTTTAATATCCTTTATTTTGCAGAACCAATTCAGGGAAAAACCAGTTTGCAAATTATTTAACATTCAATTTAAGAGGGAGATTTTTTTTTGGGGGGGGGGGGGGGGGGTGGGGGGGGGCTCCCCTTCCTAGAATTTTCAATTTTTTATTAATCTGAAATGAATATTCTTGGATTTGTAACTAGTTTCTTAATCTTTTTTAAAATTTAATACTTGATTGCTAAGAATTAATCCCAGTATTTCTTTTCTAAACTGAGTCCTTTTTTAAGATGTGAAAATCTTTTTTACATCCTTTAAAAAAATGATTATTTTCTATAAACATGTATATTTTTTTCAATCTTAAACATACCAGTATATAAATTTTAATCTAATTTTATTGATTTTCTTTTATATTTACTTCATAAAAGGGAAATATTTCCTAAAGGCAGGCACATTACATTTCAGTGCCTTAGTATTTGGCAATTTGTAGAAAGAAGGTAATCATGTTATAATCCTTTTACATCCTTTATTTCAATTGTTATTTTCTAAATACACTTATATTTTCGCAATCTTAAACATACCAGTATATAAATTTTAATCTAATTTTATTGATTTTCTTTTATTTTTACTTCATAAAAGGGAAATATTTCCTAAAGGCAAGCATATTACATTTCAGTGCCTTAGTATTTGGCAATTTGTAGAAAGAAGGTGACCATGTTATAATCCTTTTACATCCTTTATTTTAATTATTATTTTCTAAATACATTTGTTTTCACAATCTTAAAAATGTTGATCTATAAATTTTATTATAATTTTATGGATTTTTTAATTTTATGAAATGGAGTACTTGGAATTTTTCACAACATTTCTGTGCCTTAATATTGGTTATTTTGCAGACTCTCTCTTATAAAAAAGGCAGGGGCAATTTACAAATGATTTAAGTCGTCATCGGTGCTTCAGTTTTGCAATGCATCTCGCCGATCTCCAGACATCGGTTCTGACCGATGTGGAGACATAACTGAAACCCATGATTGCCGGTTCACGAAAATCAACTTCCACATTCATGGGAAGTAAATGTGCATGCGCAGAAAATCGGCGATTGTTTGGAATGAAACCGGTTCACTGATTTAAATTAAGGAGAGAGAGAGTGCCAAGAGGGGAGAAATTTGCCTATCTTCTCCTTAAGTCTTCAATTTTTGTATTAGTTGAGTTTTATTTTTAAACTAAAATAAAATGGAAGTGTTTATAATCCTTTAAACTAATGATTATTTCATATTGCACATTTAAAAATTTATATCTTAAACAGCTTAAGATATAAAATGTACTGCAATTTTATTGGTTTCACCCCCCCCCCCTCCCCCCACCTCCCTTGAATTTTCAATTTTTGTATTGATCTGGAATGAATAAGAAACTAGTTATAAATCTAAGAATAATCTTTTATAAAATTTAATACTTGATTGTTAAGAGTTAATCCACATATTTCTTTTCCATGAAGTCCTTTTTTAGGATGTGAAAATCTTTTTACATCCTTTAAAAAAATGATTATTATCAGTATAAATTTTTTAACCTAATTTTATTGATTTTTTTTTTTTTTAACTTCATAAAAAGGGAAATATTTCCTAAAGGCAAGTACATTACATTTTAGTCCTTTGTATCTGGTAATTTGTAGAAAGAAGGTAACCATGTTATAATCCTTTTACAGCCGTACCGATGCACGGTGACGAGTTCCTTCCTCAGCATAAAACCGGATTTTTCCTCCCCATCCCTTTCTTTTCCCATCATGAATAAACACACATCGGTTTGGTGAATGAACACACATCGGTTTCGTGAATAACCACACATGGGTTTCGTTTCTCTTCCCATCCTGAATAAACATGCATCGGTTTCTCTCCCCATTCAAGAAGTGAATGAACAATAGCAGGCAGAGACATCTATACCAGTTGTATGATGAACAGTGAGTAACGCGAGGTATAACTTAACGATGTTGATGTTTATTTGAAAAGAAAATATGGCCTGTGATGTGATAGTGACAGCTGATTTTTCTTGTGTTCACAAGAAAAGAAGATTCTTTCTTTTGTTTATTTTGGTATGATGATCCATTTTAATTTTTTTTAAATCAATTTATCTTTAATAAGGAACTTTTATTTTAGTTTATTTTTTAATGATATTTTAACATATTTTAAGAAAATCAGAATTATTGTGTTATTCTTAATTATTTATTCAAAACTACTTCATATTAGTTTTAAATCAATTAAGACTGAATTTAGTTTTATTAATTAACTACAAAGTATTTTATTAATATCATAAAGATTGAGAATGTCTTTCTATTAAATATTTAAAATTACTTCTTTAAAACTTTTTTCTTAAACTGTAGGATCTATTGTATTTTTAATTAATTTGAAATAAATATTCTTATATTTGTAAATCTGTTTTAGAATGTAACTTAATCCTTGATGTTAATTTTGATGATTAAGATTTAATGTTTTTGTAATTTACAACCCTTCAATATTATTTGAGTATTTGCTTTATAAACACATTACAAAATCTTATTTAGGTGTAATCAGATCATATGACAATCATTTTACATCCTTTACATTAATGATTATTTCTAATGTACATATATATTTTTTCAATCTTTAAAATCAAAATATATAAATTTTATTCTAATTTTATTGAACTTTATATTTTAATTTAAGAAACTGGAAGTATTTATAATCTTTTTGCATCCTTTAAATTAGTGAATATTTCTTTTTGTACATTTAATATTTTAAATCTTAAATATCTAAAGATATAAAGTGCACTCTAATTTTATAGTTTCCCTTCCCCCTTTACAACCCTTCCCTTCTTTAAGACTCCACTAAATTTCATTACTTTTGTACATGGTATTTTGAAAAAAAATTCTGATGAGGAGGGAGAAGGGGATCAGTATGCAAAGTATTTGGCATTTGAGTTTAAAGAGGTCTGAGAGTGCTAGGATAAGTGATAAGTAATTTTATGCTTGATTTTTGTGTTTTCTTTTTAAACAAGATCTTTTTTTCAAGATGTGACTATATGGCAATCTTTTTGCATCCTTTAAAGTATTGATTATTCTTTATGTACAAATATATTTTTTCTATCCTAAACATCTCAGTGTATACATTTTACTTTAATTTTATTTATTTGTAATTTGTAAAAAAGTAACTATGTGATAATCCTTTTACGTCCATCAGATTAATTATTATTTTACTTATACATATATGTTTTCTCAAACCAAAACATATAGATCTATAAATTCTACTATAATTTTGTGATTTTTTTAAATATTAGGAAATGAATTATTAGCAGACTTACCTCAGTATTGGGTATTCAATATTGAGTACCTCAATGCCTCAATATTGAATATTTTGCAGGAAATTTTGTTGTATAAAAAGGAAGGAGTATCAACTTGCAAATTTTTTAATTCTTAGGTGCTGGTAGGAGTAAGAGACCTTCTCTTCTGAATTTTTATTTTGTAATTAATTTGAAGTTTATATTAATTTCTATTATTTTTTAATTATAAAGGAATGCTGCTTTTTTATGGATTTAGTTTGAATGTTTTTGTAAATCAAACACATAATATTCTTATCCACATTTTTGCTTTCTGAACAAAATCCCATTTAAAGTTGTTATATGATAATCCTTTTACATCCTTTACATTAATGATTATTTTTTTTATACACAATTAAAGCTTTTAAATCTTAAATATGGGGGGGGGGGGGGAGCAATTTTCAGTTTTAATATATTACCAAGCATCAATTCGCAAATCAAAGACAATTTAATGCTCTAAGGAGAAAATTTTCCACCCAGGTCACTCCCGAAATTCACCATCACTTAGAAATCTGGAGTTTTGAAGAATAATTATTTGAAAAAAATAAGCGGAGGGGGGGTCACTTTTCATGTTATCAGTTGAATCATGGACACATACAGTGAGAAGTGCATCCCCCTTCACTACTACTTTTTAAAACTTTCTTGGTTAAAATATATATATGTATTCCCCAGTTGGATTTTGAAGTTTAGGTATTAAAAGAAAACTATTATGACTTGCCATAATTTTTTTTTTTTTAATAAAACAATAGTTTAATCACGAGGTCCACACCTAGTCTAACATCGTGATGCATCGCAACATCGCGGTTTAGCCTCAGTGATGCATCGCGATGTAGAAATCCTAATATCGCCCAGTCCTAACGTAAATTATGCGAAAAATCGGAGACGGGACGCATAAAAATAGCTCTTACGCGTCCCATTGGATGCGGAATTTCGTAAAAAAATCGCGAAAAAAAAACCCGCTTTTCGCCGAAGGATCGCAAAAAATAGCGCAAATTGCATCAAAATATTGCGGAAAAAACGTGATTTTCATAAAAGGACCGTGAAAAAATAGCGTATTTCGTCAAAAGATCACGAGAAAATAGCGAATTTCGTAAAAAAATCGCTAAAAAAGCCGATTTTTGTCAAAGAATCGCGAAAAAAAGCGCAAATTTCATCAAAATATCGCAGAAAAAAACGCGATTGTCGTAAAAGGGCCGCGAAAAAATGGCATATTTGGTCAAAAAATAGCAAATTCCGTCAAAAAATCGCGGAAAAAAGATTTTTGTCAAAGGATTGCGAAAAAAAAAAAAAAAAAAAGGCAAAAGTTTCATCAAAATATCGCAGAAAAAACTCGATTTTCATAAAAGGGCCACGAAAAAATAGCGTATTTCACCAAAAGATCGCGAAAAAATATCGAATTTCGTCAAAACTCAAAAGATCGCAAAAAGTAGCGAATTGCGTCAAAAAAATCACGGAATAAAGCCGAATTTCGTCAAAGGATCTCAAAAAAAAAAAAGATCACATTTCGCCAAAGTATTGCGGAAAAAACACGATTTTCATAACAGGTTTGTGAAAAAATAGCGAATTTCGTTAAAGGATCGTGGAAAAGACGCGAATTTAGTCAAAGCATCAAAAAAGATGTGCAAACCAAACTTATAAGTAGAACATTCATAAAATGGGATTTAATTTTTTTTTAATAAGATTCTTAAAAATACAGCATGATTTCAGTGTACTTTGATAATGTATTCAGGTGGTTAGACCAGTGACCCCCCCCCCCCCTTCTTACTGCATTGAAATGTCTCCCACCTTTTAAAGATTTAGGATTTGATGCTTATTTATGATTTAGATGTAAATTTTCCTCCCAAGGAAAATGTCTGATTCCAACACAGACCTATGCTGACAAATAATTCAATGGGAAGTGCAATGAAAGCACCTATTATTCAACAAAAAGTACCCCTTTACTTAAGTATTCTTTTTTTCATCAAAAATATCTTTTTTCATTATACCTGTCTTGCCCCTTTTTAAAAGAAATGCGAACATTAGTGATACTTGTTGGTGGAACTTGATATCTTCTACTCTCAAATAAGCTTTATTTTACAATTAAAATTGTATCTTGCATTTTTACTTTTAAAAAAGTAAAGAAAATTTCTCTTAATATTTTTTAAAAGTACCTTATTTGAGTGCAAATAATACTGGTTTTAATTCATTATTTAATTATTATTAAAACAATAATTAATGCATTTATTTTATCTTTTCCAAATAAACAAGCTTAATTTATTTCTTTAAAATATGAATTATTATTGATGGGCACCTGCTTTTGTAAAAAAGGGACCCGGATTTTTGGAAATCCTAGGTCCCGGGGACCCAGGATTTTTCAAGTACAGCGACATCACTGGTTTATAAATCAAGTCATAATTAATTGAACAAAAAATAAACTCTAAAATGTGTCAGAATATTTCAAGTTGTTGACTGTGGAAAAATATTTTTTTAATGCCGCCTTAAGCCTGGTTCAAACATGCCTTTCTGGTTCAAACATGTTTTGAACCAGAAAGTGCATTTTAAAAGGAGCCCTATTCTAATAATTCCCTAATAGAGTTAGAGGAAATTGGAACACAACAAAATAATTGTTGTAAAAAGTTTGCTTGGGCACTGTGGAGGTAATTTTGGCACGAGATCTAAGCTCTATGACCAATAGGAACCGAGATGCTTAAGGAAATGTGAAAAAAGAATAGGATTTCTTTGCAGAGAGAATAATAATTTTAAGTTTTAAAGTTCTAAGATGGCCCTAAAGGGTTACAATGAAAACAGCCATGATAGCACAAGACCCCTTAAGACCCAAGATCGTTGGAATTACTTTCACATTTTCATATTTAAAAGAACTGGTTCCATTATAAGTCTTCACAAATCTAGATTTCCCATAGTGCAACAGCAATCTCCAGAAGCATTTTATAGAAATAAAACCAATTAGTTAAATAATAATTAATATCTCAGTTTGTAATTAAGATATAAGATTGAAATTGACATTGATGAGATCAACGAAAAGTTTTACATCTGGATCTAAAAAAAAAATTAATCAAAAAATTTAATAATTTAAAAGTTTAAAATTTGTTTTAAAAAATCCTAGTATGAAAAACCACATGATCTGCCTAAATTGCTCGGGTGCTAATACGTCTGCAGATAATGATGACACCTGTTTTTAATCTGTGGAAGAGATTGTTTTTGCAATTTGATAAAAAAAAATCCATGCTTTTGTTGAATTATGAATGCCTTTCCGATCTTATAATAGGGGATTTTTAATTAATAACGTTCGTTAATTATGACTTTTTCAAAATTTTATGATTTGTCGTTTGATGCGAGCTGTTCAGCTATAAGTATGCAAAATTTCAAGCGTCCAACATATATAGTTTCTGAGAATGGGCTCTGTGACAGACAGAGAAGTGAGACAAATAGGGTTTCATCAGATGAACGAAACCCTAAAAAGAAGCATTTGGTAAAGAAAGACATTGCCAGCTATTGAATGGAAAGTTGAACCAATTCTACATAAGAAATTTATACAAAATAAAACTGTACAAAAGCCTGAACATGCAAATTACAGTGAAACCTCCTACAACGGTCACTCCGAACAACGGCAGCGAATTCCGAATAACGGCCACACCACAGCATTTTTGTACATTATATTTTAATTACGACTGAGATTGCAAAGAATGTGGAGGTGGATTTTCTTATTTGATGTCCTCACAATTTCCCTACTAATCTCTAAAGTGGCTGCTTATCAAAATCTCGTTTGTAAATAGGTGTGGTGAAAGGGGTAGGGGGGGGGGGGAGCAGTAGTCAAATGACTACTGTCAAATGTATTCTTTGTGAGTCGTGTGATTATATTTCTGATCTATGTGTAGCACGTATTTTTCACTAAAAGAATGAGTTCAAAGTGAAATTTTTTAAACTTTAAGTGAAAAGTTATTCAGTACACAAAAAGGTGTAAGTGTACGAAAATTAGCTGAAATGACAATTGCGAAAGAACCCAAATTGATGACATTTTGAAAAAAAAAGTGAATTTTATTTAGCAAAGACGTTTCAAGATGTAAATTTGAAATCTAAAACTAAGCGTCAAAGAACTAGTTATGAGGAGATTGATAAGTTTCTTTTGGGATGGCTTTCGAACTCTCGAAAGAAAAATCTCCTATTTTATGGACTAATGTCACATGAAAGTGTCCCAGAAATTGCAGAGGAACTGAGAAATTAAAAATTTCGCACTCACTCAAAATGGTAACTAATTCTACAACAAATCTGTGCAGATGACTATGCATTTAGAGAAAGAGATACGCCCAGTAGCAGAAACAGTGCAGCACGGAAGCGGGCGTTGCAGATTATTTAAAAACTTGCAGATTAATCCTCCAACTTAAAAATAAATGCTGGGCTTAAATAATAGCTGAAATTTGCTTTAAGTCTCTAGATTTATGGTATTTGTTGTATCCTTATATTATATATATTCTTTATAAATGGAAATTTTGCTTACTTTAAGTGTTTCTGTTATTTCTTATGATAGTAGGCTTATTGGGTCGCAGATAAATTTTTGTTTGCTGCAGACTGACGCAGAAAATTCTGCTTCTGGGGAGATACTTAAAAAAAAAAAACTGCAAATAACTAATTTCTTTAGTCTATAGTATGTATTTTTTAACTGTAAAAATAAAATAGTTTTGGTCAATTATTTTTATTTTAATGTAATGTAATTTTGAGGTTTTAAAATGCAGAATTTCTGAATAACGGCAACCTCCGAAGTAAGGTCACTTTATCGTACTCCCAGTGGTGGCCTCTATTCAGAGGTTTTACTGTACTTTAAAATGACAATGCTTTGGTAACTTTGGAGATTTTATCTAAAGCATTTAAAAGCATCATTTAGATAGGAGGTGAAAAAAAAAATATGAAGAAAATGTTGGTTAAATTTCATGCTAAGCATACAATTGATAAAAAAGGAGAAAAGCATACATTTTTGATCCAAGAGTTGTCATAGCAGTCTGTACCAGAGGCTCTAAATTATCTTTTTCAACTGGGAAACTTTCGCTAATTTTGTCTAAATATTCAAGAGTAAAACGAGCAGCCATCTCAAAACCATCAGCAATACGAACTGGATGAATACCTTTGTCAATTAACTGCTCAGCGTGTTCCAATAAAGCACCTATGTAATGAAAAAGAGAATAACCAATCAAATTTTATTAATTCTACATCACATGAAACATTTTTTATTTAAAATGTACTTTAAAAAATAATTATTAATAATAATATGCAGCAATATAAGCAAAGTTTACACACCAGGCGTTTAAAAAACAAAATGGAAAACGTTTAATTTAAAAACATGAAAATATCATAATGTCCACTTTTAACTCATTTACGCTAAAGCTTGGAATTTTAAAATTTGTATTATTAATTCATGTTAGATAGAAAAATGCAGTATATTTATCTAAAACATCATTTCTTTTCCAAGTTATGGTGATAATCCCCTTGACTTAAAAGGAAACAAAGCAAAATTTCTAATGAATAACTAACAAGAATAATGAAATATACATTTTATTGTATCAGAACAAATGCAAAACTATTTACAGAAAATAAATTATATAAAAAGGTGCAATAATAAAAATATATTCATTCTTTCTCAAAAGTCACTTTTTTTCACAATAAGCCAGGCACACGAAATCCGTGCTAGACCAGAGTCTTATGTCACAGTACATTTGAGTGGCTTACTTCTAAGTTACATTTTTTCATTAGATATTATATGGAAAATGATATAAGCATCACCTAGTTTTGGCCATATTGCTAGAAATGATGCCTTCAGAGAGGATTTTTGTAGTGAAAGTGACCCGAATTATCATTTTTGTATACGGAAAAACATGAAAAACTTCTAAAATAACCTCACACAAATCATGCTGGTGTGGTATCAAACCCATGATATATTTTAAACTTTTTAGTTCTAGCATTTTCAATTTGTCAAACTTTCATAATTTTTAACAGCACAATATTCACAAATATATCAACAAAATTTAATGCCTCTTTTTTCCTCACATAAAAGAGTAAACAAGATCCTTAAACTTCCCTTACTCATTTGATTGCAATGGGTTCTACCTTTCATCAAATCAGAGATATTTAGTTTTAAACAAAAACTTATGCTAGATTAATATTAACACAATTATTCTAATTGGTAAACAAATCATATTAGATGTAAATTTCCAACTGGGCGAAAAATGTCCGGACCAGGATTCAAACCCGGCATCTCATGGCTGAAGCCGCCAGTGCTCTGCCATCTGAGCTATCCCGGACGATTCTGGTCAAACTTTTTCACCCAGCTAACCTTGATGATTACAGCATCTGGTCTGAAACCTGGTTCAGCTCAACTGAATAAATCTCAGGTAATGGAACTCCACTTGGCAGAGCACTGGCGGCTTCAGCCAGGAGATGCTGGATTCGAATCCTGGTGCGGACATTTTTTGCCCAGTTGGAAATTTACATCTAATATGATTTGTTTACCAATTAGAATAATTGTGTTAATATTAATCTAGTGTAATTTCGTATCCAGCGATTTCTGGAGTTCCATTACCTGAGATTTATTCTGTTGAGCTGAACCAGGTTTCAGACCAGATGCTGCAATCATCAAGGTTAGCTGGGTGAGAAAGTTTGACCAGAATCGTCCGGGTTAGCTCAGATGGCAGAGCACTGGCGGTTTCAGCCAGTAGATGCCGGGTTCGAATCCTGATCCGGACATTTTTCGCCCAGTTGGAAATTTACATCTAATAAAAACTTATGTTTTATATGTAAAAAAAATAATGACCTTCTAAAAGGCAATGAAGGTAAAATACCAAATATAATTGGGATGCCTGCAGCAAAATATTTCAAATACTACACAATAGCATCTGCTGATATTAAAAGAACATTTTTTGCAATTAAACCCATTTTGCTAGACAAATATTTAGAATACATAGCTGTGTGTTACGTAAAAAATGACACAACACGATGAGATGAAAATTTGTGGTAATATGGATGTCTTAATAAATTATAAATAATACATGTTTTCAAGTAGTAAATATTGAATTCATTAACAAGCCTATAAAATAAAAAGAAACAACATTTGAAGGTAACTTGTCATTTCATAATGTTATAAGTAAATATTTAGTATTTTAACAACATGTTTGGAAGATTTTAATCCATATTATATCAGTTTTTAATAGCAGATAATCTGCTTTATGGTAATGAGATAATCAAGCCTGACATGTTTAGAATATCTACTTTTCTGATATGTAAAAGCATAAATTTTATACCAAGAAGTATAAGTGGGCTGCCATTTCTTCTAAATTTGTGCACAATAAGTCTAAAAATTGGTTTTAACCAGGGTTGGTAAAAAACCAAAAAACCTGGTTTTTTTGGTTTAAACCGGATTTTTAAAAATATATTTTCCTATTACATATACATGCACATTTATTGATAATAATAAACATTGTTGGATATATAAGTAATATAACTTCATTTAAAAATAATTTAAATTAAATAATTACAATCAATTATGTAGAAAATTGAAATCATTTAGAATTTAAACATTTTTAGTAAAAGCTATGTCTTTAATATGTTCCATGAATAAAATGCTATACACAGTGAAACATTGATACCTTGAAAACCTTAATAAACAATCTTTTGATTACTAGTACACTATAAATAAATATATGGTGTAGTTTGATAAATGTAATATACTTTCCCATGGCTATTCAAAGTAATTTCTTTGAAATATTTGCAATTGAGATATCTGATTTTTCTGTTAGAACATTACCTTAACAATTATTATCTTTTATTGAAAGTAAAGCTTTTTATAAAGAAATTCCTGGAGTGATTTGAATTTAGCAGTAGAGTCTTTACATGTTTCAAGAAGTATTGTGTATTACCATTTGACACTTCTCCTGAGAAACTGCCAGGTAAAAAAAAAGGCAATAGTTAAATAAACAGAAATACCTATTTACCAGCTTTTTAGACTTCTGAAAACATTGATCTTAAAATGGAAATTAGATTTATAAAAGTTGTCCCCCACTGAAACATTTAAACAGCCATCAAACTGTTTTACTTAGTGTTACACAAGCTTTTTTTCTAAGCTATGTTATAATACATATTACTTTTAAATGTCTAAACTAAAAATTAATAATATATCTTTTTAGGCATTTTTATGAGACTTTTTTCTGTTATGTCTCAAGCTAACCTTATCTCGATTTCTCCAATTTTTTTTGTCAGATCTAAATAGTGGATTCGATTATGCAATAGATGATTTAAATATATCTTATTGCATATTTTGGTTAAAAGTAAACATGTGCTTTGCTAATACATTTTTCAATGTCCTCTTATTCGACTTCATATCTTGAGTTTCTTTTTTATTCTTAAGGCTGTTCTCAAATCCGAAAGGGCAACTTTATGACATAAGTTTTAATTTATTTTTGTTCGGAAATGCATGAAACTAGCAGATGCTGTTGTTCAGAAACTATGTAATGGAACTGTGTTTTCCGTTTTGTTTTTGCAAACGCAATAGATCGTTCAGAAAATATTGTCAAAGTGGTGTTTTGAACCGAACTTCCACTCGAAAGAAGAATAACCACTCAAGGAAGTTTAAAAACATCTTTATCATGTGATCAAAATTGCTTATAACTCAACAGGTAATTTATTTATCAAAAATGGAAAACACAGTTCGATTCCAAATCGCTTCCATAGTCGGGGCTCCTGATTTTATATCTTTCCATAAAAAAATGAATTTGTAAACGTGTCAAAGCATTTTGCACTTGTTGAGTAGAGCAGTTGAGAACAGCCTTAAAAGATAATCTCCCCGATCAAGAAAATTTTCTTTTACAGCTTGACTGAAATCTTAAAAGGTCATTTTATGTTATTAATTGTAAATAATCTGCATTTTCTCAGAGGAAAATATTTTATTCAAAATATTGAATATTTTTAATCTATTTTATCTTTGCTAAATTCACGTTTTAAATTTTCTCTTTAGAACTTCAGATATGTTCATCAACACATGCATACAAATATAACCTAGACTCACTATGTCTCCCAGTGACTACTGGTATAAGACTATTAAAAATAGAAATTATTTATATCCAATAATTTGAAACACTAAAGTTACAAAAATGAGAAAATATTATATTAGATTTTTTTTTCAAAAAAAAAAAAAAAAAAAACCCAGTTGGTTAATCAATTGATTTAAACCGTGTCAACCCTGCTGGTAACAATAAAATCATAATGCAAAACCCGAATCCCAATGTAAATGTATGAAAAACAAAGGCTTGCTAAACCCAATAGCCATGATACAGCAGAGAAAACTCGCAGCCAATCATTCATTAGCATACAGAACAAAGAGTAACCAATGGAGAGAATTACTTATGATTGTGTCATCATTGGGGCATAATGTAATCCTTACTAAATCTTAACTAATCAAGCAATTAAGTAGTAAAAGTGTATTTTTAGCTCAAATCTACCATTTTGGCTATTTTAAAAAAATAAAGGATTTAAAAAAAAGAAGAAAGAAATCTAACTACTTGTTTTTTCTTCTCAGCTAATTTTAGAAAAATTAGTTAGTCTGCCATGCTTATAAGAAAAGTTTGATTGATTAAAAATGTTTGTCACTTTACAAATTTATTAATTCATTATTTTTCTAAAGCTTTGCTTGTAGCTTCTGCATAACTTGTATTTTGCATTTTTCAATAATGTGTAAAATAAATGAAAACGTTAGGGAAAAAGTGAAAAAAAACCAGCATGGTTTTTTTTAAAAACCATTTGGTTTAAACCACGGTTTAAACCAGCGTGGTTTAAACCAAACAACCCTGGTTTTAACAGATTTATATCTAATTTACACTGGATGAAAATCATTAGTTGAAATATTTTTACTGTATTCTGTGGTTCCCAGGGCAATATTTTTTTTTTTTTGCAGAAAGTATTAATCTTATTTGAAGATGATTTTTTAATCTACTCTTTTTAAGAGTATACAGATGTTGAAATAAATCTATTAAGATTCTACCTTGTTACACTTAAACTTATCACATCATGTAGACAGCCATGACGACTACAAAATTATTCTTGGTCGTCACATTTGACGCATAGGTTATTATTATTTTTTTTTAAAAACATTTATTAACTATTATTTTAATGGTTAACACACACACCCAAAAAAATTAGTGCACCTTTTGATTTCATGTTACGAGAAATGTAGATGAATTATAAGTTTTTTATTTTTACTAAATTCAGTTGTGATTATCAACACTAGATAAAATTACATTTTTGTTTTGCTAAGAAGTTATCAAGTTTTAATTTTGTTTTACATGATTAAGAGCATTTTTTTCCCACCAATTTCTAAATACAGAAATAATTAAAAATGCTTTACATTAGTTTTACATTTGCTTCAATTATTATTATCTTGAAGATTAAGAACTTCAATAATTTTAAATAAAAACAAGTATTTGTGCTTTTCTAAATAATAGCAATAAAATATTACAGTAATGTTAAAAATGAATTTTAGAAATTGCAACTAAAAATTTTAATTTGATGCCAAAGATTTTTACAATAGTCATCTTTTTACGCCTACCTTTTATTTCCCAATTTTCATCACTGCATGTAGATTAGCAATAATTAAAAATGCTTTACATTAGTTTTACAATTGCTTCAATTATTATAATCTTGGAGATTAAGAACTTCAATAATTTTAAATAAAAACAAGTATTTGTGCTTTTCTAAAAAGTAGCATACAATATTACAGTAATGTTAAAAATGAATTTTAGAAATTGTAACTAAAAATTTTAATTTGACGCCAAAGATTTTTACAGTTTAGTCATCTTTTTACGCCTACCTTTTATTTAACAATTTGCATCACTGCATGTGGATTAAGTATACTCTGCAAATATAATATATATATATTCACTCAAGAAAAACAAATACTATAATGGATAGGATATTCCATTTTCTCCAAATGACAATATTTTTACTGCAATGTTATTTTAGTTTATTTAAAAAAAAATATTTTTTGATGAAAGATATCGATTTTCATACTTAACCTCTTCACTCACAGGACATACACTGTGTCCAGCCTCTCATTTCAGTAATCAGCGACCAGGACGTACGCTGCGTACGTCCTCTCATTTCAGTAATCAATCAGCCCTGGTATATAGCCCTTCACCAGCGAAATTAATCCTGGGAGTGAAGTGGTTAAGTTAAGACTAAAATTTCACTTAACTTGTGCCATGCACAGATGAATTGAGAGTTTCATCATACTTCAATTCAGCACCAACATACTCCACGCTAGTGTGATTTGGAATTCCATAACTTCAACTACATATAATTTTGTTGAAAACATAAGACTTTTATACAGAATTTAATGAGGAATTGAACTGTGATATTTATTTTTATCAAACATTTCATTTTATCAATTAAATCTATTGTTCAAAATAATAATAGTATGGTATTATACAGTAAAATTGAAAAGGGGGGGAGGGTTGTGGAGAAATATGCAATATAAAAATATTTATATCCCATTCCTTTTACTAAACTATGTAAAATAAATAAGAAGAATGAAAGTACCTGCAAGAACAACAACACCTGTAGTTCCATCACCAATTTCGTCATCTTGAGACTGAGAAAGCTGTACAAAAAGTTTAGCAATCTGGTGTTCCACATCCATCATTTTTAAGATAGTAGCTCCATCATTAGTGACAGTAACATCTCCATCAGGCGATACCAAAAGTTTGTCAAGACCTAAAAATATAAGAATGCTATTCATATGTAACAAAGAAAACTTACTTTCTTACAGATTATTATGCAAATTTAGAAATCTTACAAAAGCTGATGTATTTATACTGTTTTGTTTTGTCAACCTCTGAGTTGAAGATTTTTTTTTTTTTTTTTTTTGGGGGGGGGGGGGGGGTGAGTAGGGTAGAAGTAATTTAGACGATTTTTTAATTATTGTTTTAAGAAAGTTATAAAAAGAACAGGGAAAAAAAAGAAAAATTCTTAAGAGAGGGGGGAGAACAACAACAACAAAAAAAGACACTCAGGGAGAGGATGAAGAAATAATTTAGATGGTTATTTAAATATTGTTACAACTATTTATGTGCTGCAGAGAGGTTGGGGGGAGGGGGGAGAGAAATAAAGAAGAAGCAGGTTTTGGGAGAGGTGGGGAGGGAGACACAATGGACCTTATGCACGTGACGTCAGATGTCAGAGCTGGCGGTATGTTGATATGTTATTCTAGCCACTGTATCGCTAGAATGTCATGTCAATATGCGCAGGCGCAACTTTAGCCTTGACCCAGGTCAAGTGCATAAATTTTAACTAACCTGCAAATTTAGGGAATTTTCTCACATACAGAACAACATTTTGAATTCATATTACAATATATTAAGTATATACAGCTGCAACAAAAATTTTTTAGCCTTGACCTCAGGTCGCGTGCATAAGGTCCATTTAGATGATTTTATTAATTATTGTTACAAGGAAGTTATAAAAAGAGCAATTTCTTAAAAGATTTTAAACTTTGCATGCTGGGGATGGAGGGGGGAAGGAGAGAAAAATAATTTAGATGGATATTTAGGTACTAGTTAGTTACTCCGTCGACCAAATTACTGTCGCCAAATTGTAAGATTAAATCCCAATAATGGTTGATTGTAAATGTCACATTCACTTGACAACACGTGTTTACGTCATCAAGTGATTTTTATTTTGACATTTTATTTGTATTTTTTATTAATGTTATACTAATTTATATAATGTGAATTATCACATTGCTACAAAGCATAAACCAACTTTTAGGGGGAAAAATGTCCAAGCCGGGAATCAAACCCGGGTCCCTGGAATAGATCTCCAGTGCTCTACCACTAAACCACAAGGACAATGCCCAGCCTGGCATTTCTCACTTATATAAGTCGGTAAGGCTGCTACTGCAGCACAAGATGGAGAAGTCTTCATGAGCACACATTCTAGCGGCGTAACATGAGACGCAAGAAATTAATTAGTAAAATTGTTATTTATAAAGTTAAAATTGTAATTTATATAATTTAGCAAAATTGGTCGATGGGATAACTAACAAGTACCGATATTTACAAGAAAATCACAAATAGAACAGAAAAATATAGTACTTTTAATTGCTAAAAGGCAGTTGCTAAATGACGTAAGTAGAAATAAACATCCAAATAAAATAATAATGTGTGTGATATGAAAGAAAAATATGTGAGAAATTGAATGATGGCATTTAAAATCATTCTATCGTAGATTGTGCATTTTTGGAATATCTTTTGTTTTAAAAATGATTCTGGTAGTCTAAACATGTGATCAGTTGAATATTTTTTATTTACTGCTTTTAAAGTTTTAATCTTACACCTTTTAGCAATAAAAGTAATATATTATTACAAGGGGTTAATTTATATACATTTGGAAATGAAAAAAATGAAAGATTTTAAGATTTAAAACTTCATGAAATACGTGTGTCAGGGGTGATTCTGAGTGAAAAAAAAATTTCGGAAATTTTGACGAAATTTGCTGTTTTTTGCGATTTTCTAATGAAATTTCGCGGTTTTTTGACGAAATTTGCCCTTTTTCTGCAATCTTTTGACAAGAATTGCGTTTTTTTTCACGATCCTTTATGAAATGTGTTTTTTTCGTGATTCTTTGACGAAATTAGCTTTTTTTCGTGATCCCTGGACAAAGTTAGGATCCTTTAACAAAATTCACATTATTTTCGCGATCCTCTGACGAAATTCATGTTTTTCCTGCGATACTTTGATGAAATTGCCGATCTTTCTTCGAACGATTGACGAAATTTATCTTTTTCGCCGATCATTTGTCGAAAATCGCGATATATTTCATGTCCCGAGTTTTCGGATTTATGGCCCTTTTTTTTTTAAATTTTTGGAAATGCCTGCCTTAATTTTTCTGAACAAAATCACCCCTGACGTGTGTGTGTTTAAATGGGTCTGAAAATAAATTTTAAATTGAACAGTAATAAAAGTTAAACTATGCGTATTTGGGGGAGGACAAAGGGGGAAAGCTGTAATTTCAAGGGGAAGGAGGGAGGAAGTTAAGATAATTGATTACTTAGGGTTAGAGAAACAAAAATTTGAAGGGAAAAAAATTAAATTTAAATTTTGTGCTTTTTTTTGGGGGGGGGGGGGGGGGGGGGGTTAGGCAAGGGTTCTTTTTAATAGCAAAAATATGACGTAACACAGATGAATTCCCCCCCCCACCCCCGTATTTACCTTTTTACTTCTAAATTAACAATGAAAATGAGTTAACGAATTTTTTGAAAAATCTCGATTATAAGCCCTCCTTCCAAATTTAACTGTTTTTGCTTTTGAAAAAAGGGGTGCTTACAATCGGGATTTCACGGTAATTTAATACAGTAAACTCTGTCTAAGGCGGAATCGAGCGGGACCGAGAAATTTTCCGTAGTAGACAATATTCCGCCTTAGGCAAATGTTACTCTATGTCTTTGGATTCACAGGGACTTGAAAATCTTTCCGAGTTAGACAGATTTCAGTCTTACGCAGAGTCCGCCTTACAGAGAGTTTACTGTACTTTTTATTTGTGTAATATATGATTCAATAGTTAAAATAATCATTTTAGTTGCACTTTCTATTTTAAATTGAGATTAAAACTAATTTAATTTCGCCCAATTCGTACAGCGATTTTTAGAGTCTTTTATTTTAAAAAGATATCCAGTTTTAATCTTTTAGCCCAGTTTAATAAATGTTGTCATCTTTTCACCAAAATTTATTCCGAATTCAAACAGCATTTTCGCATGCAGTTTTTCTTGTTTTGTTTTTTTTTTTGGCTTTGCAGTGATCTTTTAACATTTGGTTCCAAACTTTTACTACTGAGCCAAGCTTTAAAGACTCATGTGAGTGGCAGGTCTGGCTTTAACGAGCAGGGTTCGCAAAAACCCGGGTTTTTCTGAAAAAACCCAACCCACCTGGGTTTTTTCGGGGGTTTTCATGAAAAACCGAATTTTCCCCGGGGAAAATCGGGTTTTTTCAAAAGTATAATACATGCGTAATTACATTATTGTATACTATATTTTCTATATATTATACTAGGGGGCTCGGCCCCCTACGAGCTACGCTCGCCAACCCCCGTCCAGACACCGCAGTCTCTAAATGCACGCTAATTTGATCGGCTTTTAAAAGATTTCGAAAGATTGAATTATAATTTAAGAAACAGTGGCGATCTCCCTATAAACGGATTTCTATTCATTTCTCTTTGATTGGGGAATTTTAACACCAAATCCGCTGCGGTACTACTTGATTATCCAGTCGACCAATTTCGCCAAATTATACAAATTGACATAATTTTTATTTTAAATAACATAAGAACAAATAAATTAGTACAACATTAATAAAAATACAAATAAAACGTCGAAATCAAAATAACTTGATGACGTAGACACATGTAACAACATTTCAAAATAAGCTAATATAAAAGGAATTAAGTAAACAGAGTCTTTGTCTCCTGGTATTTTTTAACAAAGCGAAAAGAAAGTTCTTTTAAATGAGACATTTTAAATTAATCGTTTTTAATCTGACGTAATTTTGACCAAGCTATTCTTTCTCTTTTAAAATTCACGTGTATACTTTTTATGACGTAATTTTCAATAAGTTCCTGCTTTTTATACGCAATTATTTCATTTTAATTTGAAAGTATCTTTACTATTTATAATAGTCACGTGTAAATAAATTTTTAATTTGAAGCAAACATTATTGTTTCCGTTGTTTATACAGTTGGCAACAGGTTAAATTAGTACAATTTTCTAAAATAAGTAAAAAATATGTCTCGAAATGCTGAAAATTTGAATTTAAAATAGATATAAAACCTCGAAAAATGAGTCAAATTAAAAAAATAAATCAATTCTGCACACCTGGAAATTATAACGTATAAAATGAACTAAAAATTATTAAATTCCGATGTATAGTTTTTGCTACTATAAAACTTTTTTAGTGGAACGATTTTGTCCAACTTTAGCATTAAATATCTCTTAAAATAATTCTTCGATTTGAAAACTGTCTGCATCAGCGTGTTTATCAAACATTTCTGTATAATACTACCGATTTTCATATTTTTGTATGCATTATTTTTCTTAATATTAACGAAGAAAGACCTCCGGTCACAAAAAATTCAAAACCGGCGGTGGCGGTGACACCGGTAGTTACTTTTTCTTAGAATAGAGGGATACACTATACATAAAAAAATACATTGTTCCCTTATATACAATGTAATTGTAATGCTATTTTACAAGTTATAAATTGTATAAATTATATGAATTTAAATTTATTAAATGTCAGTGTTTTTCTCAAATTAGTTTTAAATATAATAGAAGATATAAAATTGTTAATTTTCTTTAAATCAAATAATGAATAGAATATTAAAATTTAAAATACTAGGGGGCTCGGCCCCCTACGAGCTACGCTCGCCAACCCCCGTCCAGACACCGTAGACTCTAAATGCACGCTAATTTGATCGGCTTTAAAAAGATTTCGAAAGATTGAATTATAATTTAAAAAACAGTGGCGATCTCTCTGTAAACGGATTTCTATTCATTTCTCTTTGATTGGGGAATTTTAACACCAAATCCGCTGCGGTACTACTTGATTATCCAGTCGACCAATTTCGCCAAATTATACAAATTGACATAATTTTTATTTTAAATAACATAAGAACAAATAAATTAGTACAACATTAATTAAAATACAAATAAAACATCGAAATAAAAATAACTTGATGATGTAGACACGTGTTACAACATTTCAAAATAAGCTAATATAAAAGGAATTAAGTAAACAGAGTCTTTGTCTCCTGGTATTTTTTAACAAAGTGAAAAGAAAGTTCTTTTAAATGAGACATTTTAAATTAATCGTTTTTAATCTGACGTAATTTTGACCAAACTATTCTTTCTCTTTTTAATATTCACATGAAAATACTTGTGTTAGAAATGAAATATTATTTGCGCTTTCCTAACAAAAATAGTTGAAAAGTATCCTCTTAAAATATAAAATAAATGTCTAGCGCAATTTCTAAATTTAAACGGTTTTGCAATATTATTTTGTGTTCATTTTATGTAATAACTGTAATGTGACGTAAATATGACGTAATTTCTGCTATTTAAGACTTCTAACGCATGTTAATAAATTTATTGTTTTACAAATTCCTTTCTCTCTTAAATTTCACGTGTAATTATAGTTTTTATGACGTAATTTTTAATGAGTTTCTGCTTTTTGTACATAATTATTTAATTCTAATTCCAAATGTTTTTTCTGTTTATAATAGTCACGTGTAAATAAATTTTTAATTTATTTACGCGTATAAATATATATATATATATATATATATTTTAAGCAAACATTATTGTTTCCGCTGTTTATACAGTTGGCAACAGTTTAAATTAATATCACTTTCTAAAATCTGTTAAAAATATCTCTAGAAATGCTGAAAATCTGAATTTAAAATAGAAATAAAGCCTCAAAAAATTAGTCAAAATAAAAAAATTAATGCAATCTGCACTCCGGCAAATTCTAACGCATAAAATGATCTAAAAATGATTAAATTCCTATGAATAGTTTTTGCTCCTATAAAACTTTTTTAGTGGAACGATTTTGTCCAACTTTAGCATTAAATATCTCTTAAAATAATTCTTCGATCTGAAAACTGTCTGCATCAGCGTGTTTATCAAACATTTTTGTATAATACTACCGATTTTCATATTTTTGTATGCATTATTTTTCTTAATATTAACGAAGAAAGACCTCCGGTCACAAAAAATTCAAAACCGGCGGCGGCGGTGACAGCGGTAGTTACTTTTTTTTAGAATAGAAAGATATTAAGCAGAAAGAAAAAAAGGGGTAAACTAGTCGGATGTGCCAATCCCAAAAGTTTCTTCTATCTCATACATGTTAATAATTCAAAATTCACTATCACAGTGCCAAAATTAAATGGCAATTTATGTCCATCATGAGGATTGTAAAATATAGATTTGTTGAATTGGATGCATATAACAAGGAGATATAAGTATCACCTGTTGTGTAATTTACACCAAAACCTGATCAGTAACAATTTCTGAAACCGAATCTGAAGTTTGATGAAAATCCATGCATTATTAGTTCTTGAGATAAAGCTATTGCAAAAAGAGAGATAAATGCAGCACAACAGCGCCGCTTGGGCGATAATATACTAAAAACTAATCAGCACCCGTTTATATCAAGGTTTAACTGAATCTAAATTTTTGTTCAAGTCCGTACATTAGTTCTTGAGATAAGAGTTATTGCTGAAATCGCGAAAAATGCAGCATAGCAGCACTACCTGTTGGGCGATATGCACCAAAACTC
Organism: Maratus speciosus; assembly: GCA_963932465.1. NCBI lineage: Eukaryota > Metazoa > Arthropoda > Arachnida > Araneae > Salticidae > Maratus > Maratus speciosus. Next base: position 26,291,590 of record OZ010788.1, on the reverse strand, counting down.
GATAAGCATCAACTTAACTTGTAACTGAATCTGAAGTTTTATGAAACTCTGTGCATTAGTTCTTGAGATAAAGCTATTGCAAAAATTGAGATAAATGCAGCATAGCAGCGCCAACTGTTGGGCAGTATACACCAAAAACTAATCAGCACCCGTTTACATCAATGTCTAACTCAATCTAAAGTTTTGTGAAATTCTGTGCATTAGTTCTTGAGATAGAGCACCCACAAAATTTTTTTCACATACAGACAGTCATTTTCTAAAAACTATCAAATTGACTTCAGGACCTTTTTAAAACGTATAAATCCATCATGAACTGGAAGTCGAAATTTTTCACGAATCCAATACTTTCTTCTTGTAAAGATAGAAGAAAGTAAAAATACATATTTTTTATTTCCATGAATATAGTTGATTTGAATTTTTTTATATAAAGACATACCTATAATTATGTACTATGTATGTTGCCTACTAGGTTCTATGTTAGTAAAGTATTTTAATGTGCTGAAATACATTTTTATTTTACTTCAGATGTGTAATGGCTTTTATATATTAATATTTTTTCAAAATTAACTGAAATGACTTAAATTCATTAAATGTATATGTTGTTTAAATTTTTAAGTTATATCTGAAAATTGAAAAAACCCACTTTATGGGTTTTTCAGTGGGCTTTTTCAAGTGGGCCCATTCTGAAAAAACCCACCGGGTTTTTTCGAACTGGGCCCAGCTTTGCGAACCCTGTTAACGAGTCTATTCTTGATAATAGGAAAGTCGGAAATGAAAGGGAAGTCTCCTCTATTTTTTGTTTTGTGGAGGATGGATGGAAGAATTCACTCCTTCGTATTTTTTTTCTTCTTATGAGGTAACAGAACATAAAAACTGTAGCTTTCTCTTTGATGAAGAGGATAATTTTAAGACAAAGAAACATGTTACGATAATTCAGATGTTTAAATATGTACTGTAATCAGGGTTGGAAAAAAATGATTTTTTTTTAAAAATAAAAAAAAAATCTGATTTTTTTGATTTAAATCAGATTTATTTGATTTTTTTAGAATTCTATTTTTAATTATTGTATTTTTATGTTTTTACAACACATGGAGCAGTTTTTTTTATAATAAATAACTAAATAAGAATAAATAATATTTATAATTTATAAAAATAACTATATAGTAAGAAATAATTATATAGTTAAGAAAATACTATATTCTAGTTACCGATTGGCACTAAAAATTAAACATCTAGGCTTTAATCTAAAGCCATTCCATTATTTTGTAATTGAATTGTGCACACTAAATAAGAAATAAACTTAAATATGTTGTAAATGAATAGAAAACGGTAAAATTTAAAAAACACAAATTAAATATTCATTTAATGCAAGCTATTTATTAAGGGATAAAAATCCCAATTAATTCAATATTTTTTAAGCAAATAGAAATAAATCAGGGATTTAATTGTTTGAACAAAAACACTAATTTAGAAGCTTTGTCCACTCCTAATTTATTACGAAGGCTTGAATGAACTAGTCCAAAAGAAGAAAATTGTCTTTCTACTCCAGCAAATGAAGCCACGGTTGTCGTTATTTGGTAAATAAATTCAATTTCGCTGATTCTCTCTTTACCTCCCATTACATAAAAGGACTTCCACCAATCATAATCTGTCTTAATATCTGAAACTTTTTTCTCAAGCAATGGTAACTTTTGGAATGGGCCATTTTTTGCTTGAAAATGTGCTACAGTGGTGAGAAGATTTGAACAATTTTCTTTAATGAATGCCAAAAAACACAACTATAAGTTTGCATATGCTGCTAGTAAAATGAGTTGGGAATTGCTAAAAACAATATTTCACTCTTTGCTTTCTACCACTTTGAAACAAGTTTATTACAAAATAAGCACGGTTCGAAATCCTTGGTGGTCCGCTGGTCCGAGGCCACCAGAAATTCAATTGGACCATTAATTAGAAAAATTTTGTGATCCACAGGACCACAAACTCCCTCTCTGACACAGGTAAACGTAAACTTTCCTGCTCCTGCAAAAACTGCAACCAAACACAAATCACAATTTTATTTTATTTAAAAAAACAAATTGAAGAAAATTCCATTAAACCTTAGTCAGATGAAAAAATTAATCTGAAATAAAATAATAAATAATTTCATAGTTTTTTTTTATGCATATACTGTTAAATTTTTAGCAAATTATAATTTTACATTTTATTATGCTGAAAATTTTGGATAATTGCAAAAGAAGTTTGGTTTATATTCTAGGGGTGGGGTGGGGTGGGGTGGGGGGGGGGGGGTTACTCAAAGGGTTAAAGGGATGAAATAGAATTTTATATAGTGGGCCAGTGATGATGACTGCGGACCAGTAAATTTTTATGCTTACTAGAACTTGAGACCAGTGTAGAGTCCTGCGCGGGTCGGGTTCTACCCGACCCAAATTCAATTTTAAGTTAACCTGCAACCCGACCCGAGCCCGCAAAAATAATTTCCGGCAACCTACAACCCGGCCCGAACCCGCAAAAATAATTTCAGGCAACCCACAACCCGACCCAAACCCGCAATGCAAGGAAAGCAAATCATGTTTTAATACCATTATGAAAAATAATCTGCAATTGTTCTTCTAATAGAGAGCTGCACCGGTCTAGCCCGTGGGCCACGGTGGGGCGGCAAAATTTCAAACTGGCCAGGCCGCTTTATTAGGACAGTTTTATTTCAACGGGCCGGCAAAAAAATTGAACGGCCTTGCCAGGTTGGGCCGATAACCGGGTCTGGAAATTCCGGCCCGTGCAGACCTCTAATTCTCTAATACCATTTTTATGTTTTACATAGAAGAATGAACAAATCTATATTCTTTAATATTCAACTATAGTAAAACCTCTGACCCGACGCAGAACTCTAAATGGTATAAAACTAAAAACCTAATCTTTAACCCTTTCATTCATACGGGCCACATACGAGGACAGATAAGTATTGGCCTAAAAAGCAAAAAGAAATTCAGTATTTATTTATGGAGAACTGATTTGTGGACAGATAATAGCTAGCATGCAACACAATAATAAAATTATTTGATAATGGGTTCTCATTTATCACAAAAAAGGATTTTTTGTGAATAATGGAAAATAATGAAAAATAATTTATGCATGAAAGGGTTAAATATGCTTTAAAATTAGTTGCAGTTTCAAAAGTTCCACTTATAACGATAACAAGTGGCCATCTGCCTTTAGTTTATCTGCAGTTATTATTTTGAAAAATTTCCCATCTAACATAGTACATCGCGTATCACCACAATTAAATTATTCACTTGATACATTCGATAGGAAGGACCATTTAGCGTTTTGCTGCGTATTGAATTTTTAAAATACGATAAAAATATCCCGGTGGCAGAAAATTATGGTTGTGTCTGCGACAGCAATTTAGTGAAATGAAAATTGTCTGCGGGAGTAGCATGTTCAATTTTCTTATTATGAACAAGAACATTATCATATATATTAAAAGAAAAGGCTATTTTTGTCAGTTCAGTGCATCAAAAATGAATATCTGCGCATGCGTCCAAAATCTCTTCCGGGCTGTCCGATCTCTTTCACTGAAGTGAACGATTCACCGTAGACAGAGAAACATGATCACATCATCGCAACTTTTACTCCGTGTATCATCGTCATCAGGATAAACAGCGCATGTGCGGACACTGTGGTCCAATGGGAGTTCAGTGTGTGCACAAGACTTCCTGCCTAGATACAGATTTATTCTTAGGATCTAATACCCTGTTCACACTGCGTTATCGGAACTCTCTTAAACCTCCGAACTCTCTGAGGGAGTTCCACAAACTCTCTGAGAGAGTTTCAACTTTCTTCGAGCTAGAGACAGTCACGACCATTCCCTCTCGCTGGCTGTAAAGCTTCGCATTAACTGATTGGGTGTTGCGGGCGGTTTTATCTTAAGCGCATGCGCAAAGAACACAGTGACGTTCACTGAGTTATCTTAAGTGAGTTTTTCCATGTGAACAGGTTTCCAATTCCAGGAGGGTACCACCTCAAAATTAAGAGAGTTCGGCGGCCTAAGATATCTTAAGTATCGTAGTGTGAACATAGTATTAGGCAATGAATAATTTATTCTCCCATGCTGTAGTCGTTAATATAGTAGCACGCACGTTGTTATCTCTAATATTATTTACTGTAAGGTGCTGCTTTGAAATAGTAAGTTTATTTGTTATTATTTATTTTATTTTGCTGTGTCCATTTCGATCTCTATTATTTTGCTCTGCTGTTTAATTTTCATAGCGAGTCCTAGGCTTATTTAGTTTAGTTATGGATCTAGCATCCTACAATCTTCGCGAAATTGAGCCGGACGGAAATTGCTTATTTAGGGCGCTGTCTGTGTTCCTGTATGATACAGAAGATCATCACCCGCGCGTACGCCATGCCATTGTAAAACATGTAGTCGGTAATTGGGATGTTTATCATCCGTTTATTGTTGGTGATCTTTCTTACGGTGTTCCTATTACTCAGGTAAACGATTACATGAATATTATGTCAAGAAACAGTACGCATGGTGGACACTTAGAATTAAATGCCGCAACCGCAATTTTTAATATTTTTGTCACAATTATCAATGCACAAAACAATAACGTCACAAATTTGGGTGTAAATGCTCGAGGCAAAATAGAAGTTAATTTATTGTATGATGGAAATGGACATGATGGTCACTATACGGTATTGCTCAAAAAGGGCAAAGAACAAATTCGGCAGGAAAAAAAATTCATCTCCCTCCAAAAAATGAAAACTGCAAGAGAGAAATAAAAAGTATTATGCAGAGCAAAAAAAGGTTGAATCATCTCCTTCCAAAAAACAGAAACGGAAGGAGCAAAATAAAAAGTATTATGCTAATAGAAAAAAGGTAGAGTCAGTTTTAAAGCCATATAAAATTCAGTATAGGTGTGCCGTTTCCGACAACATTTCAAATTTATCTCCGTCCAACTTAGGTAATTTAGACAACACATGTGCTTATTGTAATGCGTTGTATTTTTCATCAGAAAAGAATTCAAATGCCTTATTTAATTTGTGTTGTTCTAACAAAAAGTTCAAACTGCCCGAATTTCAAATTATTGATGACATAAGAGATCTATTCACTGGAAATAATGACATGTCGAAAAACTTTAGGTAAAATATTAGGCAATATAATAATGCTTTATCCTTCGTGTCATTCGGTGCCAATATAAAGTTACCTCCTGGTTACGGTCCTTATTGTTTCAAAATTCTAGGTTCAGTACACCACAAAATTTCCCCTTTGTATCCAGATAATTCGACCCATGCTTCTTATGGTCAATTGTACATTTTAGACTTTTCTGAAGCAAACGAAATTAGGTTAGAAAAGGCTGAGAATAGTTCTATTAGAGAGGACATTCTTAATATAATAAATCTTAATTTAATTAAATGTAATCCATACGTTAAGTGCTATAAAACGATGCATCAAAAAATATCTGAGGAACACGAGCTAGCTTTAAAACAAAACAGAGTGCCAGTTGATTTTGTTATGCGCTTTTATCATGAACCGCTATCAGATCCTCGCCGTTACAACGAACCAACATGCTCAGAGGTTGCAGCGGTTTTTGAATCTAATGATGGTGCTCCACCATCTCATAGGTACATAAATGTTTATTCTAAAGATGGTGGACTGAAAACTCTAGATTTTGATAGTATGCATTGTGATCCGATGTCATATGTACTGATTTGGCCTTGCGGTGAACCAGGTTGGCATATTTCAATGTCAGCGGGGGGAGAGAGGAAAACTAATGTTCGTGAAAATATTTCCATGAGAGAATATGTTTCTTATAGACTTATGGTTCGAGGATGTCCTCCTAAGGGAAATTTCAATCCGTTAATTAATGCTGGGAAATTAACTCAGCAATTGATAGTTGATTATTACTGTCGCATCGAAGGTGACAGATTAAAATTTATCCGTAGTCAACAGGCAAAATTGAGAGTAGACACATACGCTGGCCTTGCAGATGCTCTGTTTGCACGTGCTGATAAAGAAAACTTACGGGCGGGGCGGATTGTTATTTTACCTTCTTCTTTTACTGGTAGTCCTCGAAACATGATTCAAAACTATCAGGATGCCATGGCAATGGTAAGAAAATTTGGCAAGCCAGACCTTTTCTTAACGTTTACATGTAACCCTTTATGGCCAGAAATAACTAACAGCATACATCCTTTTGAAACTGCTAATAACAGACCAGATGTTACAGTTCGTGTTTTTCATTCAAAAATTAAAGAACTTTTACATTTGATAAAAGAAAGAAAAATATTTGGCGAAGTACAAACATACTTATATACGGTTGAATTTCAAAAGAGAGGTTTGCCCCATGTGCATTTATTATTATCTCTTCAAGATAATTGTAAATTTAGAGAAATAGCAGACATAGATAAAGTTATTTCTGCAGAAATTCCCGACCCTAATGATACAGTCTTACATAACTTAGTTAAATGCCACATGGTACACGGTCCTTGCGGTAGTCTTAATCCAAACTCAATTTGCATGACTGATGGTAAATGTAAGAAAGAATTTCCAAAAGAATTTGTTCAGGAAACTAAGGAAAATGTTAATGGTTATCCCCAGGGTTCGATTTAAGCGGTATCGCATCGCAATTTGCGATTCAAATTTAACTAAAATGCGATCCAAGAAATGCATTAAATCGCAATCATTGCGATGCATATTTCCCACACCCTTTGTTATGTCATGTACACTTAAAGTTAAAATTTAAAGGTGTTTTTACATGACATACGTTGTGTTTTCACCCTCCCCAAGTGTTTATTTACAATGGAAGTACAGCGAGGAAGTACGCTTTTTTAAAAAAAAAAATTTGTTGTAAATTTTCAAGATTTAAAAGTTACGTTAGCTATTTTTTACTTGCTATACAAAAGTGTCTAACTGCTATTCAAAACTGACTTTGTATAGCAGTTACTGCTATGCAACTTTCTTTTTCTAAATCGACCCCTGGTTATCCCCTTTATAAAAGGAGAAATAATAACAGGACTATTTCTAAACATATTAAAGGTAAAAATATCGAGGTTGACAACCATTACATAGTTCCTTACAATCCCTTTCTCTTACTTTATTTTCAAGCCCATATTAATGTCGAAATTTGCGCGAGTGTTCACAGTATAAAATATATACATAAATATGTTTACAAAGGTCATGACTGCGCCAATGTGCAGGTAACTGCTGAAGGTGGTGTGCTTCATCATGATGAAGTTACTGCTTTCCTAAACACTCGATATGTCAGTCCATGTGAAGGTGCATACAGAATTTTTTCTTATCCAATGCATGAACAATCTCACACAATCATTCGCTTGCCTGTGCATTTGCCAGAAGAGCAACAAATATATTTTCAGGATGATAAAGCCGCGGAAGCTTTACTTAGATCAGAATTAAGAAGCACACAACTTATTGCATGGTTTAATTTAAATAAGGATCCAGAAACAAAAAGCCCTTTTATTTATCCAGAAACACCTCTTCATTATACTTGGGATAAAACTAAGTGTATTTGGAAAAAACGCTCTAACTTTCGTAGAGTAATTGGCAGAATGTATAATGTTTCTCCCTCTGAATCCGAGCGTTATCATCTTAGGTTACTGTTGCTTCATGTAGTTGGGGCTACAAGTCATGAAGATATAAGAACAGTTCATGATGTTGTTTTTTCTTCTTTCAAAGAAGCAGCTATGCAAAGTGGATTACTTCAGGATGATACTGAGTGGCTGCGTTGTTTGCATGAAGCACCAGTTCTTCAAATGCCATTTCAATTAAGGCAGTTATTTTCTTTCATTGCCATTTTTCAACAACCATCAAACGCTACTCAATTATGGGAAACTTTTAAAGATTATCTTAGTGAAGCAAAGGTTATCTTGCAGCTTCATGAGCCGAATAAAGCTTATCATTTTAGTCTCAGGGATATTAATGAAACACTTAAATTACATGGTTTTTCTCTTTCAACTTGCCAGTTATTAATGATTTCTTAATAACTGATCACAACATCAATTTCTCTAAAAATCCAAATCTTGACTATAATTTAATGATTCAGCAAGCTAATGATGAACAACTTTTAATCATTAACGAAATCAGTAAAGTAATCCAAGCGAATAATACAAATAAAAGCAATGCATATTTCATAGATGGTCCAGGTGGTACTGGGAAGACATTTGTATACCAGTGTCTTATACAAAAATGCTTCGATTTAGGTATAGAAATTATCTCTGTTGCATGGACTGGCATTGCTGCTATGCTCTTACCAAATGGTCGCACAGTACATAGTAAGTTTAAGTTACCTTTGATTCTGCATGAAACTTCAGTATCGTCTTTAAAAATTAATAGCAAAGCTGCTTCTGATATTAAGTCAGCAAGACTGATAGTTTGGGATGAAGCACCTATGGCAAATGTTTATGCATTAATGACTGTTAATAGACTTCTGCAAGATATAATGACCAATAATATTATTTTTGGTGGGAAGATAATCGTTCTTGGAGGGGATTTTAGACAGGTATTGCCAGTAGTTCCACATGCCTCACGACAAACAATAACTCAAAATTGCATCAAATTTTCACCTCTTTGGCCATATTTCAAGGTTTTTCGGTTATTTAAAAACATGCGAGCTAGGTCAGACGAATTGGAGTTTTCAAAGTTTTTGCTTAAAATTGGTGATGGAAGTTATCCATCAGTCAATGATGAACCATCATATGGTTCTTCTGTTATTGATTTACCTTTAGAAATTATTGCAAAAGAAGATATCATATCTGAAATTTTTGGCAAACATTTTGCTTCACCAGATCATGTTGTTAATTTTTCTAAATTTGCTATTCTTGCCCCCAAAAATGAGCATTGTAATGAAATAAATTCTAAAGTTCTACATCTTATACCTGGCACACAGAGAACATACGCTAGCGTAAATAATCTCATAACTGATGATGAAAGCCAAATTCTTCAATTTCCTGCAGAATTTCTAAACAGTTTAGAGTTAAGTGGTTTGCCTCCACATAATCTCACATTAAAAGTCGGTGCAATTGTAATGCTGTTAAGAAACCTAAATGCTACCCAGGGTCTTTTAAATGGGACAAGACTAATTGTGAGGAATATGTATGACAATTGTTTAGATTTAGAAATTATCACTGGCGAAAGAAAAGGGCAAAGAGCTTTGATTAATAGAATCGACCTATCACCATCAGACACATCACTCCCTTTCTCTTTTAAAAGACGCCAATTTCCCATACGTCTGGCTTTTTGTATGACTATCAACAAAGCACAGGGACAAACTTTAGATTGTGTTGGTATTTATTTACCCCAGCCTGTTTTTAGCCATGGTCAGTTATATGTAGCTATGTCTCGGGTGCGTTCATTTGAGAACTTAAAGGTTCAAATACTACCAAAAGGCAATAGAATACTGAATGTAGTATATAAAGAGGTCCTATAATAAACAACTAAAGGGAACCTGGCATTCATGCATGTAGAATGTTTTGCTTGATGTATGTCTGTCGGAATTTCAGTTTGTAGAAATAAGTAAACAAATTTTAGGGTTACTGAGTAATGCAATAATAAATTTTAGTATGCATCAGTGCAGTTTGTCTGGGCTTATATTGTACAATAATAAATATGCTGGATAATGAAAAACCTATATGATTCATTGGTTCATGTCAATAAAATGGAAAAATGCTCTAAATGTACAAATAAGGTGACTAGGTACCAAGTTTTTAATGTTATTTATAAGGGGATAATCTTAGTATTTGCATTCATGCGTCCAGTGCATTTAGCCTTATGTGTGTCTGCCTATGCTTTAATTATAGAAATGTGCAACAAATTTGGGAGCCTATGTTGTGCAATAATAAATTTTTGTTTGTTCTATGCATGTAGTGCAGTTTGCCTGATCCATTTCACTTACTTTCATTTAAAGAAGGGTTAAAAATAAAATTGCGTAGTATATAAGAAAATTATTTTAGTACATGCATTAGTGCACTGGCCTGATGCATGTTTGTGTATACTCAATTCAAAGGTTCAAATAGGTCGAAGGGTTTTAAGAGATTCAATGTTGTCTACAATAAGGTAATTTTAGTAATCCATTTTCATTCATGCATGTCTTGCTTTTTTGCATGGTCTGTTTGTAAATATGCGTGACAAAAATTTTAATGTTCCCAACAAATCTTTTTTAATAACATCGAAATGGACACAAATATCTGAGTATATATGTATTGTGTATGTGTTTTTTTTTTTAGTGTTTTTTTTCTTTTTCATTTTTTTTCCAATTTTTTTGCTGATTTAGGAAATATGCCTCATGGTACATAGATACCAAGGATTTATGTGTTTTGAATACCACCATTTCAGTTCAATAACATTTTCTTTATATATTCAAACATTTAAATGTAAAATTAAGGCAAATATTAATTTTCTGAAATATAATGGTATTCAAATTTTTGATTTCTTGGCATCTCATGGGGGAAACCGCCTTTTTCAGAATTTTTCCTTTTTTTGTTGTTTTTCTTTTCAGTAGGCATGCTTGAATATTAGTGTTTTTTTTATAAAATCTAATCTTTTAGAAAATAAAAAGTAGGGATGGAAATGTTTGAGAAACCCCCTTAAGTTCGGTACTTTTAAGTTAGCACAGCACATAATTTTACATAATTTCCTACATTTTGGAGTCTTCTGCATACAGTAATGTTTTTTTGTTGTTTTCATGGGCGTGCAGTGCTCATACATGCATTAGCAACTGTAACATTTACATATTTAGTGTAGTTTATAGATTGATGCATGAATTTTCATACATCCAGCTTATTGTTTGTTTGTTTTTTTTTTTTTTTTTTTTTTGGGGGGGGGGGGGGGTCGGTGGTGCACTAATGGGAAAGTCATTTTTGACTGGTGTGCTAACGAAAAAATACCCAAAATTTTAGTAATATCAATTTGTGACGATGGTTAAGTTAACTTTATGCAGCTCGGTATTACTTTAAACGTTCTTATATTTCCTATATTCTTTGTGGAATACATCATAATTACAAAAAGTAATCAAGCAAGAAAAACTTTCGTAAAAACTATGACACTCACACTACAATTTTTATAATATTTTTTTATATTTTTTGGTAGCATATTCCTGTTTTCCAATTTTTCCAGGAAAAAAGTTTTTTTTACCCAAAATTTTAAACCTGTTTTCAAATAATTTGTGATAATGTTGTCATTTAAATCTATGCACAAACATCAATAGTAAAAAATAAATTTTAAAACCGTTCGTAGCAGGAAATTTTTTGAAAAACCGTCAACTTTACACGAGCATGCCTGCTGAAAAATTAAAAGGGTATAGCGAGTACGGGCACTCGACCTCTTGGGTGTACATGGAACTGAGTGCAACAGTGACAGTCATTTTTATTTTCTGATTTCATCGTGTAAAATATGAATTTTGTCAAATATCGTGGAAAATATGCAAATTTCGTCGAAAGATTATGGAATAAAACACAAATTTCGTCATAGGATTGAAAAAAAAAAAACGTGATTTCATCAAAGGATCGCAGAGTAAACGTGAATTTCATTCAAAGGACTGCAGAAAAAGTGCGATTTTTGTCAAATGGTCGCAGAAAAACACTGATTTTGTCAAAGGATCGCAGAATAAATGCAAATTTCCTCAAAATGTTGCGGAATTATTCATGTTATGCACCTTCAGTGTCCCACTCCCCACTAGCTTTCCCCCCGCAGGAGGGCCTTTTTCTAAATTTTGCCGTCACACCTCATGTGACATATCGTTGCAAAGGCCTGTGAGGGGACACTTTCCTAAATCGATATATCGGAATATCATGATATACAGATGCCGATTTATCATGATATTTAATTCTAGACATCGCCCAGCCTTTGCGGTAAGTAAACTTTTTTTCTTTAGTGCTATCAAATTGTTTGCCGTCAAGTTTTGACGGGTTCCATCTAGTAAACGTTAAAATAAATAGGATTCTTACTGATTAACATTATAAAAATATACCTACATTTTAATTATAATATAACCTAATTAATTTATTTTTCCCACGATCCTTTAAAGATATTCGCCTTTTTACCACGATCCTTTACGAATTTTGCGTGTTTTCTGCTATCCTTTAACAAATTTCCCATTTTTCCACTGCGATCCTTTGATGAAATGCACTTTTGTTTGCTATCGTTTGACGAAATTTGCGTTTCTCCCCCGATCCTTTTATGAAAATCGCGTTTTTGTCGCTGTCCATCTACGAAAATTACGTTTTTTCATGATCCTTTGACAAAATTCGCATATTTCCCGATATTTCACAAAACTTGTGTGTTTTCGCGATCCTTTGAAGAAATTCGCTTTTTCCCGCGATCCTTTAAAGAAATCTGCGTTTTTTCTGAAATTCTTTGAATAAATTCAAGTTCTATCCGCGATTCTTTAACAAAATTTGCGCTTTTTCGCGATTCTTCGCAAAATTTGTGTTTTGTGCGATCCTTTGAGAAAATTCGCGTTTTTTTAGCGGTGTTTTGGCGAAATTAGAGTTCTTTTGCGATCCTTTAACAAGATTTGCATTTTTTCCCGATTCTTTGACAATATTTGCATTTTTTCCGCGATCCTCCAACTTTTTTTTCTGCAAACGATTAACGAAGATTTTTTTTTCGGCGATCATTTGTCGAAATTCGAAATACTTTTTTTTAAGTCTGCAACGCCCGTCGCACACATTCTGCCACGGGAAAAAATATAATGCAGTTTGTTATTTCGAAGACTCGTGAAAGGTTGACTAAAGACAAAACAGACAGGCACACATTTTGCTTTTGTGAAACTTTGATCTGTGGTTTATATAGGCTTTTAACAGGAAAAAAATATTTTCCATATTCTTTTAAAGAAGCGGGTCAACCCGAACCCGACCCACAAGAGTAAAAAAGCCAACCAGAAACCGAAACAACAAAAGCCACCCCGACCCAATGCAGGACTCTAGACCAGTGGCTTTTTTATGTCAATTCTACTGCTGAGAAGGATTAGGAGGGGGACACCTGGACTTAACATGCACCTGCCACATTCTTTCTGATAGCAATCCTGGAAATACCAGAAAAACACCTGCTACTTATTTACACCCACTTCTTATTTCTCTGTTGACTAATTTCCAGCATAAAAAAAAAAAACAAAAAATTGATTTGAAGGAGCGCAAAAAATGTAATTTGCAAAAGGACAAACAATACATAAGCTTTTGTTTAATAAACCTAACTTAAAAAAATATTCTAAATTTCAAGCTAAATTATTAGACATGAATTTACCTTTAGGTCCTAAAGATGTTCGTAGAGTATTTGCAACACTCTTTCCAGCATAGATGTGAGTCTGAAAAGAAGATATGCAAAACATAAAATTGATGTTAGAAAACAATATCAATAAATAATAAAAAAGGTACACCGCATTTACAGTTGTGTACACTTTTTCAGTTCTGAAAGCAGGCGGGGTAAGAATTTAAGAAACAAACTGGTAACAACAAAAACTCATTTATCGCCTCGCCAAATTAAACTTCGCCAAGTGTCTCACTTGTTCTAGGATTCAGTCGCCGGCTTAGCTTACGTATTCGGCCTCAGCTGTTTTCTGTGTATTGGCCACCATTTTTTTGGTGATTTTCACTGGCAAATTTGCAATTTTGTAACCCCCACAGCTCTTTTGGCAACCCTAGATTTTCTCACCGGTCTCGCAGCAATTGAGATTACTTGTTACTTTCTACAGCACCTTGCTTCACCTGTAACACGAACGTGATTTTCTTCGAAACTTATACCAGGATGTATTTTACTGATAATTAAACAATCTTTAAAAATGTGATATTTTGCTTCATATGAATATTTTAATTTAAGAATCTTGACGTATTTACTGGTTTTCCGATGCTTCTTTTCTGTATTTTATGTTTTATGTTAGCAAGTAGGGTAGATGTGCCAGTAATGGACACCCTTCAGGAATTTCTTTTAAAATTATTTTTTTTATTAATTTTTTTAAATTATTTTTACTATTATATTCGAGTTTTTTCAATATTATATTAACCTATCAACAATATTTAACCATTCTTATAGTCTCATTTTCTAATATGTATCGAAATTCAATTTTAAATAACAGAAATATATCAAAACACCCAAAAGCCCAGCAATTGACACTAGTGTTGACTCTAGAAAAAAAGGGCCGCCGGGCAGGAATTTTTCGAAAAGAACACACTTGTACCTTGTTCACAGAAAATATTTTGAATTGGTTTGTTTAGAGTCCCATAATAGAATTTGCGATGTTTTCCCGAGATCAATTGAATTTCGTGATTTCCTCCCTCCCTTAATCAACTGTAGAATTTCATGATTTTTCTTTTCGGCTACTTATTGACGATTCCCCCCCCCCCCCAATCGACTGAAAACTTTTGCTATTTTTTCTCATGGTTGAATGCTGAATTTAATGTTTTTTCCCTGCGTAAGCTCACTAGAGTGTTCACACAAAGCCTGAAGAGTTGAAGTAAATTTGCTGGGAAAATTGTGCGGGATAAAAATGGATCTGAATCGGATTCAATTCCTGATTAGTACATATCCCATGCTTTAAATTCTCGTTATCACATCGCTAAGAATGGGACCTGGCAGAAAAATATGCACTTTCTTTTGTGCAAATGTGCTGATAGAAGAAAAAAGAATGGCAGATTTTGATTATAAAGAAGAGCAATTGGGCGCTGTGAAATGCTCTTAAAGGCCACGGGGTGCATCGGAAGTGTTAAAAAGGCCTGCCGTGCGCATCTGAAGTGTTAAAAAGGGCTGCTGGGTGCATAAAAGAAATAAAATGGGCCACCGGGCGCTGCACCCTGCTAAAACAGCTTAGAGTCAACACTAGACACCCCCCTGGCTCGGTAATGGATACCCTCTGTTCCAGTACTAATGGACACCGCATGTTTACAGTTAACTCATGAGTATTCCTAATTGAAAGTAGGGATGCATCGGATATTGATTTTGCCGGATATCGAAGCTCCTTTGCCTGCCGGATTTGGATATCCGGCACTAGATGTTTTTAGTTATATAGGGAATTATTTCTCTATATAATGTCATCTCAGAACAATAAATTACAAACATGTTTCACCCATCATTACAACATTTTAAATGTATTGAAATATAATTTACAAAAACTACATCTCTTTGAATATCAGGGCTTGCAATTCAAATTTTCCCAGGAGCGGAGTTTCATACCCAAAATTTATAAATGCAGGGGAGTTGAACTGTTAAAAAAGAAAAAAAAAATCTTTAAACCCCGTTATTTTTTATGTGCTACTTAAAGAATTACATTTATACAGACATGACAAAATACTATTGTAACAATTTAAATTAACAACTCAAGACAATTAATCAAAATTTTTATTTTATTAAAACAAAGTAACAGAATCAAGCTTTATATATACCCTGTCTATTTTTCAACTTTCACCTAATGTTATGGGCAATTAACAATCGGGTTGCTAAATGAATTTCTTAATTTAGATTTTATTCCATTTTGCATGCTTTAGCCCCCAGTAGCAGAAACAGTGCAGCACGGAAGCGGGCACTGCAGATTAATCCACCAACTTAAAAATAAATGCTGGGCTTAAAAAATAGTGAAATTTGCTTTAAGTCTCTAGATTTATGGTATTTGTTGTATCCTTATATTATATATATTCTTTATAAATGGAAATTTTGCTTACTTTAAGTGTTTCTGTTATTTCTTATGATAGTAGGCTTATTGGGTCGCAGATAAATTTTTGTTTGCTGCAGACTGACGCAGAAAATTCTGCTTCTGGGCTTTAGCCTCTTTCACAAGTTACACTTTTGACAAACAGCACAGAGCGACTTTTATAACTTTAGAAATTATCGGAAACACATGGTTATGCTCTCTTAAAAAGTTTTAGAAAACTTTGCAAAATCTGATGTGCAGCAATTTTTAACTTACATGAATAATGCATATCGGTGATGGTATGTCACTTCTGAACAAATTTGTTTTATTATATCCTTAATGGAATTATATTCAAAACTGTAATCCCTGGTATTTTCGTTAATTGAACTATGTTCTATGCATTGGAATTTTAAATCCATATCCAAAGTTTGAAAAGGGAATAGTCAATTGATTTCTTCTATTACACAAGAAAAGGTTGATTTCAAAAAGTCATATCCTAATTTTTGTTAATTGCGAGAAACAACTAGTTTGTTGTTTCTAAATATTTTTTTTATAAGTTCATCAGTTTTTTTTTTTTTCATGTGTGCACCACAAGTGTAATCTCATTTTGTTTAGTGCTGACTATTGTCCAATTTGGTAGAACTTAGTCTCCGGTGGCCGTTGCTGCCCTTTTAGTTATTTCCAATTTTAGGCACACAGGAAAAACATCGCAAAATATGTAAAAGGTCATAGAAAAAAAACATTTCTGATTTCGTCAATCATGGTGAAAATAAATAAAATAATTTGTCGATTGGTTGCGAGAAAAAAACTGAAGTTCGTGGGAAAATATCATGAAATTCATCAATCGATCATTGAAAAGTATCGTGAAATTTGCCAGTCCACGAGCAAATACCGTGAAATTTCTCAGTCGGTTGCAGAGGGGAAAATGCAAAAATTTTCAAAACAATCGTTACTTTCATCAGTATGTCACAAGAACAAACAGGGAAATTTGCCAATCGGTCACAGAATAAAATTTCTAAATTTGTCAATTGATTGCGAAATTTTTTTTTATGAAATTCACCAATTGGTCTCCAGAAAAAAATGAAGAAATTCGTCAGTTGGTCGAGGAGAAAAATCGCAAACTTTTTTGCAGATGCAGAAAAACAAACATGAATTTTGTCATTTGTTGTAAGAAGAAACTGTGAGATCTGCAAATCAATAGTGGAAAATATTATGAAATTTCTCAGTCGGTCCCGACACTTCATCGTCGTTTTACAAAGAAACATTTTCGGGAAATGATTTTTTGGAAACAAGAATCTCCCTCCCCCAATATTCTTTAGGGCACAAATCCTGCCATCTCATCTCGAAATTCAAGACATGTATCTGCCATTCAAGCGGTGTAATGTATATTAATAATGTTGTATAAAAAATGTAATTTAAACATTAAAATATTCTGTTTATTTGTACAATGAAATGCTGATAATTGCTACTGGATTTGGATATTAGATTGACTATACTGATAATTGCTAATAATTAATTTGTACAATGAATGAAATGCTGATAATTTGTGTGACAAATTTTAACCAACTAATATGCTTATAATTGTAGAGTATTTTCACAAAAGAAATACATACGTTCTTTTCATAATTTAAACATAAAATATCTACTAATATACCCATGATTAAAGAGTTATTTTCTCCAAATATAGGTTTAGTTGATGTCTTTTTTCTGTTTTAATTATTTAATACTGTTTTGCTTTGAGTCGCATTTAGTTTTATTTTAAGTTAAATTACTGTGATATGTATAAGTAAAAAGAAAATTACTTTTAATTATTTTATTTATAAAGAAGTTACAAAAATAACTAATTGGATGTGCAAATCCCAAAACTTTTTCTATCTCATACATCTTAATATTTCAAAAAGTAGTTCCAAATGTTAATACAGTATGGAACCATTTATCCAAAAACCAGTTAACCGGAAAACCAGTTATCCGAAATGATATTTCTAAAAGACTTATTTCAGAACCTTTGCAGAAAAGTGTCATACACTGCCAGTTTGACATATGCATTTGCTTGAAACAACTGTATAATTTGATGTCAACATCTGGTATTTGAAATGGAAACATATTTAGTTGTATTTTAGATGTTTTAATTTTTATGCAGAGGAAACAGAAGAATTTTTGTTCCCAAGGGATTCCCATAAATTACCTTCTTTCAAACTTTGGTTAACTTTTGATGTTTCTTGCATCTGATTTTTATTCCAAGTAATCTAATAATTTAAAATCAGAAATAATGCCACAACCAGATATATTTCACAAAACTTATCAAATGGATGCTGCTTTAATGCTCAACCAGTTAACCGGAAAAACCAGTTATCCGGAATACATCTGACCCCAACCATTCCGGATAAATGGTTCTGTACTGTACTTCGATATTATTAGTTATATCGATAATATTATACCAACTTTGATTTTGATCTAAAATTTCTGCTCGTCGATTAATCAAAATAAGAATAAGTTAATCTCGATCATGATATTTATTAAAATCAATAACTTTTTTCGTTATTCTGTTGTACATCAGCTGATTGTGAATAGCCAGCTTAGCAGGATGCGAAGTTCCCATAGCTTCACGAGCCACCAATATACAGTACAAAAAACTGCGAAAAATTGAGAAAATTTTACAAAAAATGCTGTCACCTTCTGGCAGAATATTTCCAAATTCAAGAAAAAACTGCCGGCCATAGCCAAAAATATACACAAAAAATTGGTTCAATTCTATGCTTAGCTTCATACACTTTTCGATGGTAAAATAATGGAAATAACACAAAAATCACTATTATAGTGCCCCCTTCCAGCAGAATATTTTCAAATTGAAGGAGGACCAGTTAGCCATAGCCAAAAACATACCTCTAAAAATTGGTTCAATTCTATGCATAACTTCATACACTTTTCGATGGTACAAGAATGAAAATGGCACAAAAATCACTATTACAGCGCAACCTTCTGGCAGAATATTTCCAATTTAAAGGAGAACCTACTGGACATAGACAAAAGCATACACAAACAATTTTGTTCAATTACATGGATAACTTATCATTACATATTTAACAAAAAACTTTTCGATAGTACAATAATGAAAATGGCACAAAAATCGCAATTGCATTGCAGCACTCCCTTCCTGCAGAATGCTTCCATATTGAAGAAGGACTTCTGGCCACAGCCAAAAACATACACAAAAAATTTAGTTCAATTCTATGCATAACTTCATACACTTTTCTATGGTACAATAATGAAAATGGCACAAAAATCGCAATTACAGCACCCCCCTTCCAGTTGAATGTTTCCATATTGAAAAAGGACCATCTGGCCATATATAGGTGAAAACTGGCGGTCGCCACTCGCCACGTGGCGATTAAAGTTGTAAAAGTGGCGATTAAAAAATCGGCCATCGATCGCCACCCTAGTCGCCACTTGCGAAGTGGCGATAAAAAAATCTGTTATCGATCGCCAAGTGAAATATAGCTTTTTTCATAGAAATATGCATCTCTACTTTGGTTACATCTAATTAGCAAACTGGTTGATTCTTTTTCTTACTGGATGCAAGCAGATTACAACGATTTAGTTGTATTTTCAATATTTCAGCTTTTCGCCATTGCTGTTCAGTTGGATTAATTTTGTCAAGAAATACAGTTTTATTCTGCAAAATATATTTATCAGCTTTGATTCCACATGCATTTCAAATAATTTATTCCTTTTTTTTTCACCGGATGCAAGTGGATTTTAAGGACATTGCAGTATTTTCAATATTTCGACTCCTGCCACATGCTCACCAGTTAGATTATTTTTCTTCAAGAGATACTGTTTAATCCTGCGGAATACACTCATCAGTTTAGATTTCAGCTGTATGTAATGTGTGTAGTATGTTAATAACACATTTACTTATTAAATAAAATCCAAATAACATTTTATTGTGCTTTGATTATTTTTTTTATTGTATACACCTAACTGTTGGAATTTTATTGTGCTTCATTTGATTATTTTTCATATTGTATACACCTAACTGTTCGAATTTTGATTTAGTTTTTTTTTATATGAAGAAAGTAATAGTAATTTAAATTGATAATAGTGTTTATGAACATATACAAATAATCTAAAAATATATTCTAAAAAAATTAATGTAACAGATTCTGTGGTTTTAAAGTAATTTTCTAGAATTTTGACAGTTTCCCTATTCTTATCATGAATAGTTGGCTGGTATAAAACTCTGACTTACAGAAAAATATGTCTATATACAACGATTATAGTTTATGTAGATATCAAGAAAGTTTTAAACATTATAGTGGCCACTAACTTTAAAAAGTGGCCACTAATGAAACTGAGTCTACCGGCCACTGGCTACTAACTCAGTTTCCCAGTTTTCACCTATATGGCCATAGCCAAAAACATTAGAAAAAAATTTGGTTCAATTCTTTGCATAACTTCACACACCTTTCGATGGAGACACACGAACAGACAGACACTTTGTATAATTTTGTTTTTGAGATCTGACCCGTAAAACATGTAAATCCGTCAAAAACTGGAAATAAAAAAAAATTTCGATTACAATACTTTCTTCTATTGAAGAGAAAGTAAAAATAGGCCTGTTTAATTGTTAAACTTAAAAGAAAGAAAGAAAATTAATAAAGTAATACTTTAATAAACAACTTCAAATTTTGTTTTACAATCTGAAAGTAAAGGTACAATTTTCTAAAAGATGTATGTAAACGTAATTTCTTAAATTAAGAGTTCAAATACCAATGTTAGGAAAGCTGTCACTTCTTTAAACTTTTGAGAATTACCTTTTACTCATGAATAGTGGACTTACTGTCATATTTTGCATTATAAACAAAAATTATTCTGCATTGTTTGGGTCAAATGATTTCTCTTATCCTTATATAATTGCTTTGCTACGCATTGTCAGATATCCGGCAGAGAAGTCGGATATCCGGTGATTGTGATTCGGATATTGAAAAATCAGCCGGATATCCGTTGCATCCCTAATTCAAAGGTGGTAAATGAAAATAATATTTAAAATAGATTTAATAATTTATTGCAAGAGTTTTTATTTTTAAATAAGTATCAAGAATTATATTTAGGTTACATTACTTACACTAAATATTAAAATACAGTTATAGGATGCTAACATTCAGTTAATAAGAAAAACACTAAGTCTAATATGATATAAAAATAATCATAAAATTTGTGCCTTAATAAACAACACTATGAAAAATAGCCGTACTTTTCATTTTAAAGAAATTTCAAAGCTAAAAATTTGCAATGGCTCCAGTTTCAACTTGCCTTAGTAATGGAATTTTTCTGATTGTTTTAAGATCAGTAGATCAATTGACTAGGATTGAAACAACTGTGACAAGACAAATCCTTCATCGCATTCATTATCAGTTGAAAGAATAAAAATTGGTACGGGTACAATAAGTTAGTCATTTGACAGTTAAAGAATAAATGCAGATATGGCAGAAACCTGCAATTCCTGCACAACAACAGAAACACATAGTATAAGAAAGTCATTCTTAAGCCTTTCTCACGAAAAATGAAATGACAATAATGATTATCCCAAAGGAAAGGAATGGCTTCAAAATGTACAAGTAAGGAATGACAGTCAAGAATGAGGGGGGTTAAGCTTATTGGAAATTTCAATAAAATCATAACAAATGATGAATATGAAAGCAATTCTTGCTGCAGGTCGTAGAAGCAAATAGAAAATACAATTCCATCAGAAACAACGAAAGAACCAGTTTTAGACACTATATTGTATTATTAAAGACAAAATATGATTACATTTCTATTTTTTACTTCTATATTGTTTTATTCTTTTTAAAAAAATAATTTTGGAAGTTATTTTTTTAACAAAAAATGTAGAACAATTACAATGGAACAAAACAATTAAAAATATTCCTTTTTTTTTCTTTTTGTTTAACTAGGGAGGCTCAACCACCCTGCTCGCTACGCTCACCAACCCCTCGCGTAATCGCTTTGCAATTTCATTCGGTATCGCCAAGCAGTCCCTATTTTCTAGCCAACCCCAGACATAATTGTTTCGCGTTTCCATTCTGGATCCCTTATTTTCTATGCATTCAATTTTTAGATTCCACTTGGTAAAAACGCGCTATTCCCCAACTCCTGACAATTTTATTTCCGTATCTCCAAGCACATAATCATTAGAGTTTACAGAGTTTCATAATTATAAGAATTATTAAATATAAAATTATATATATAGTGTTACGAATATTGTAAATAGTTAGTGTTTGTACTTAAAAATAATGTAAATAGTTCAATTAAGTTCTATGTTAATATTAGTTAATTATAGCTAATCTTATATAGTACTTCTTAGTTATCCTGTCGACCAAATTACTGTCGCCAAATTGTAAGATTAAATGCCAATAATGGCCAATAAAACCATTAATTCGACGTTTTATTTGTATTTTTATTAATGTTTTACTAATATATTTGTTCTTTCGTCATCTAAAATAAAAATTATGTCAATGTGTATAATTTGGCGATTTATATAATTTGGTAAAATTGGTCGACGGGATAACTAAAAAGTACCTATTATACATAAGCTATTATATTATATATAAGCTAATATTAGTTTTTGTTGCATTGAAATATCTCAATTTGTTGATTTTCTGCAAGCAAATAAACCCTATTGGATTTCAGTGGGAGTCTATGGAAATTGGTCCATTTCCAAATCGTTACTTTTTTTATATATATAGAAGGATATCTAATTTACTTTAAAAAATTTTCATAGCTAAGCCTAAAGTGGCTATAAATGACCATTCATGGCGACATTTATTTCTTGGTGAAAACTGGTTTTTGAGCCAAAAAAAAAAAAAATCCAAGATGGTGGACCGAGGGCGAATATGTAAGCTGTTCCCAGCCGCCTACATTAGTCACAAGGAAAAACTGGAATGCTAAGTCTATGATAGATTTAGCATTAGTGTTTGAGTTTCTCTGAGTGACTAGTGTAGGCTCTTAAATTAAGGATGCTACTTTACAGTTATAGTTAAAAAAAAGTTGCAAGACAATAGTTTTTAGAATGCACAGTTATAATAGGTAAAATACCTAGTATAAACATTGTAAAATTACATCATGAAACACTGACCAGGTATGAAGGCGATTACCTTCACCCTTCACATATTCATTTTAATGGTTATTTCCCTTTTCATCTGACCCACTCTCGTCTTTTGTCCAATAAGAAAGCCTTTTACAAAAAACAAGCGTCCAATTAGAGAATAGTTTACAAAACAAGGAGTTTTTAAACCATGGGCGCTCTTTCAAGAGAAATCTTAGGGTTGCCATAATCTGTAGTCCGAAATACAAAGATTGCCACATTGGTACAGTTATCGCCTGTTTGGGAAGAAGTAGAGTGTTCTATGAATCTCCTGGTTATGGAAACCAGGATATCATACCAGGAACTACCTCACAAACATGAGTTTAGATTTTAATATAATAGAGGAAAATTTTACAACCATTTTTTATAAATGGGAACAGATGTGTTATTATCCCGGGGTCCGCCATCTTGGATTTTTTTCTTGGCTTGAATTAAAAATTATTTTTTTATTAATAGTTATAATCATTATATTCCATTTTTTTTTTTTCAATATTATATTAACTTATCAACAATATTTAACCATTGGCGACATTACTACTTGGCGATAAAGGAGTTTTCATGCAAGAAAAAAATTAAGATGGCAGACCCCGGGATAATAACACATCTAAGCCCGAATGTGTAATATGTTTTACTTATATCAAATATTTCTGGTATTTTCAAAAATAGCATATTTAACAAATCCTGACTAACAGTACAACTATTTTAACCCACACATTTTTTTTTTTTTTTTTTTGCTGTAAAAAATTAATTGTAGTACATTATTTTGCAATAAAAAAATGCAGAAAGTTTACATCTAAGCCAAAAGATCAACCGGTAATTGAAAACTAGTTGCTAGAAAGAAATAATAAAAAAAAATGTAACGTAATATCTGTTTAATATTGTTAATGTAAAAATGTACATCAAATGCAGCTGCTATATAAATTAAAATTTTAATAACTAACGTAACTATTAAGAAGTATAGTGATATATTAATATGCTATATAACAAATAAACTTAACAAAAAATTTACTTTTAGAGCATTTATCCCGGTCACAATAACTTTTCTTTTATATTTATGTTACTTAGCGACAGGAAATACCGGACAGTAGGCCTTTATTTGAATCTTTATTAGATCGCTACTTTAGACTTGAGAGTCAATGATAACAACAAAATATACGATCGAATATTATTTTAAAATTTCTAAATATAAAAATATATATCAAATACATTATTTAATACATATTTGTTAATATCAATGCGGTGATAGAACTTTACAGCTGTTATTTAAATCGACATTATAATCAATAATTTACCCCTTTATAAATATATAAGTGTATTTAAATGTTAAATAAAAGGCAAATTTAATAATTATCTTACTTTCACAGCATCTATTCCAGTAAGTCTCTTCTTTTTATCTTGATCTTTTAATATAAGAAAAGGTCTACCAAATTCATCGAAATTGATGGCGCAGACAGCAGCCATGATTAAAGATCAATCTGAAACTAATTGTATACACAGTGAGACAAAATATAGAAGTATTTATAAGTTAAAGGCTGTAAATATAAATAAATAACGCTCAGAAGATGTAAATAGATACCTATAACTTTTCCTAGTAGATAGAGAATTACTCCGACTCCGCCATTAAAGGGAGCAAAGAATAAATAAAAAAATTAGCCGGCCTAGCAAACAATCGAATTTGCAACACTGGAGTCTGGCTGCTGTGTATTGCAGAGAAATATTCACTTGATAAAATTATAGCTTTCTTCACTTGTATTTTTATTTTCATATAAATACTCAATACTTTTATAAGTTTTAATAAAATATATATAATTAATAAAGCATAATTAATTATTTTTATTATTCACGATTACGATTTCAGGTAATCGATACATTTGGTTTTGGATTTCGGTTATTTATTTGTTGTCTGGCTGGTTAGTGGTTAGTGGTTAACTCGCAGAAATATTAATCACCTTAAATATTAAGAAATATAATAATAATAATATATTTCTATCATGGTTAGTATATTTGCTACAGAATTTCTATTTCATATCAGCTCCCATTACTAGTGAAAGTTTTTTACTATCGGATATAATTAAAACCACTTTATGAACGAGTACAAATTGTTTCACCTCTTAGTTCATTTATGTGTAAATTTCGATCCTTGTTCATGGTTATTGTTTTTTTTCTTATCGCTTACATTTGCATTTTAACACTGAAATACCTGTGTATCTTTAAGTTAGATGATCTTAGAATCTTGTTTGTCATTTTAGGGGAATGAGACGTCTTTACCTATGGAAATGTGCTCCACTTGTAAGTACATAAATGTATCGCTATAGATTTCTCTCTTTGATATTGCGTTAGAATTCATAATTTCTTTATTTGCCACTTAGTATTTCTTTTTTTAAACACTGTTTGGTATTAAGTCATCCAAACACTGTTTGTTAACTGAATCCATTGCATGTTTTTGTCTATTTGAAAAATCAAGAAATAGCATATGTAAGAGAAGTATTCCCTGAGTTTCTTGAATTAGTATATTTAAAATGTATAATTTGAACGTTAATATAAAATTTTAGAAAAATATAGATTTTTTTTTTTATGTTAGTTGAGTATTTGTGACTATTTTCCTTCAAATTAGCAAAGTCGTTTCTAAAGTATAAAATTAATTAAATTCGCTCTTTTTTTAATACTTTTTGTGAAAGTATTCATTGATATGTATTCCAACATTTATTTATTTAATGTCTGTGTAATATGCATACATTCAAAATATTATAATTAGTACTTTTAAGTCTATCATTAATTTTCTTTTTGATAGTTGTGGAACAGATGTGTTATTATCCCGGGGTCCGCCATCTTGGATTTTTTTCTTGGCTTGAATTAAAAATTATTTTTTTATTAATAGTTATAATATTGAAAAAGAATGGAATATAATGATTATATTAACCTATCAACAATATTTAACCATTGGCGACATTACTACAACAATGTTGTATGTTTTCATGCAAGAAACAAATCAATGATGGCGGACCCCGGGATAATAACACATCTAAGCCATAATGGTAATGTAGTTTAAGGCCACAATTCAAATCATATTTCATCAAAATTAAAGTGCAGCTTATCAAGCAAAATGTTAAAAAATATTTTTAAATTATCAAAATAGTTTTAAAAATAAATAATTATTTCAAAAATTTATATCACTAATAAATTCTGCATTGAAAGGTAATGTTAATGAAGATAACATTTGATTGTGATGCCAATGATCCAGGCTTTGAACATTTTATGGATGAACAAATAGCAGGTAGAGGATTTGGTATGGTTTTGGAGAAGAGTGTGTGGTAGAAAAGGAAAAGGTGAAGAAGCAAGTGAGCCATGAAGCCAAGGTTGTAAAAAATCCGGGTTTTTTATAAAAAACCCAGCCCAGGCAGGTTTTATTAAAAACCCCGTGTTAAATGGCAATTTTCACTGGATAAATTGGATTAAGATGCCAAAATGTTGTCTATGATTCCACCTTCCTCACAAATAATAATCTTCAGGGTTGCCACTGTATAGGGAAAAACTGAGGGAATTTAAAAATGAGCATTAAAAACAAGGAATTTTACTAAATTTGAGTACTTTGCAAAATTTATCCATTAAAATTTTGAAAATTCTCAGAAGAATTACTCTGGGAAAATTTAATTTTTTGCTCAGGAAAGTGCAAGGAATTCGATTGCCGAAATAAATGGCAATCTTGATCTCAAATACAATCTTAGTGAACACTTCATATTCATAGTCGAATAGATGGGAATGACTTCATAGTCTTAAATGGGTAATTTTACCCAGGTAAATTGGATTACAAGGCCAAAATGTGGACTGATTCCCTTTTCCTCACAAATAATAATCTTCAATAGTAAAATAATAAAATCAGTAATAAAATATAGTAAACCCTATGATAATGGAACCAGTTTACAATGGAATCCTGTCTTAATTGTCATTGTCCTTACAGTAAGAATACCATATCTGCTAAGACGGTAACTTATTTAACACAGAATTTTTCTTCTATCCCTTGAAATTCCGTCTTAGTCGGTTTCATTATACTAAATAAACACAACAATCTTATCAGGGTTGTAAAAAACCCAGTCCGATCGGGCAGCTGGGCAAGTACCCGGGCAGAAACCCACTACAACCCTGCATGAGACAGGTGCAGCACACGTTGACGGGCTCGTCTGTTAGAACAAGATGATAGATACATCACTTTATGACAAAATATTGTTAAAAAAATCTGCAATCACAATTAAATATGAAGTGTTTTAATAAAAAAAAAAAGCAGAGTTGACCCATTTTTTTGAAAAAAGTAAATCAACAAATTTGTAAGAACAGAAAATTTTTTTAAAAGTCATAATTGTATCTGTAGGCCCCTAGTGTAAATAAAAATTGTTCAAAAGCATTTCCGTGTTGATTTTTGTCCATTTTGCAGATTATCCATAAAATTTGCTAATCTGCAGTTGTCCGAAAAAAAAAAAAAAAATCCTTGTTTTTTCCAAAGTAATTTATTTTTATTCGGAAAAATTTAAATTCCATTTGATTTATAAAATAATCTTTTCAAATTTTTATAATAGCTACAATCTGATGTTTTTTCTTTCTTTTTTCTTGTTACAATCGTTCTACATGAAAACATTAAATTGGAAAATAGATCATTAAATGTTGTGTTAAAATGAAAAAATATAAGTTAAATTATATAAATATTATGAATTTGTGGAAATGGTGAGGTTGAAAATAGTGTGATACAGTATTATTTAAAAAAAAAAAAAAAAAAAAAAAAAAAAAACCTTCATTATTGTATGAGCAATTTTTTAAATAATCCCACAGTACTTACCAGAAATATTTTACTATTATTATAAATTTTTAAAAATAACATGCAGTTGAAATGATTTACTTTCTTCTGTGCCAGATCACACTCACCAAAAAAGGCCAACAGACTGTGAAACTACAAAGACAAAATATTTTTAATTTCTAAAAAATAGAAAATATAAGTAAAAAATATAGTGTAATATATTTTTTAAAAAGATACTATGCTTTAATCAATTAATAGCTTCATATTATTGTAAAATGCTGATTGTAAGACTACTATTAATTTAGAAGTAAATAAGATAAATACAGGAGTGACGACTCCCGTATTTCAGTAGATTTCCAATTTTTTTAAAAATATATCTGAATCCCCCCTCCCTCTTAAAATCTCCCCCAACAAAAAAACCCTTAACAAAAATTTTAAAACTTTAATTTTATTTTTCAATTTTTGATTTGTCATTTTATTTCAACAATATTTAATCAATCATCTAAGCCTCCCTAAGACACCCCCCCCCCCCCCCAAAAAAAAAAAAAAACCCTGCTTCTGCCTTTGAACCCTCTTTCTGGTATCAAGCATGCATAATTTAATTGCATGCATAATTTATAATTTCATGCATAACTCTTTATTTTTAAATTTCTTTACTGACCTATTTAATGCACTATAGTAACAAATAAATAATACATCACCTAAATATCCCCTCCTCCCAAAATCTCTGCTTCTCTCCTCCTGTCCCTGCCACCTTCATATCATAAAGATCACCCCTCCTTGCATCTCATTCAGTTTAAAATCTGTAAAATTCTTTAATTTTTTTTTTTTTTTTTTTTTTTTGCTTTTTTTTTTTACATTTTTTGCTCTCTAATCCTAACACACACAGTATAAAATCTTTTTTGGGAGGAGGGGGCCTCTATTTAAACATAACTTTTCGTTTTCAGCCCAAAATTTGAGTTTCGCCGAAAATTCATTTTCATTGAAAATGCTGTCAGAAATTCGAACGGACCGAAACTATCTGTATATCAAAAATCTCATTTCTTCCTTTGGAAATTTTCAACATGACTCATTGATTTGTGCTGTCATCTGTTCAAATGAGACACTCTTTATTTATTTGCTATGAACTTCACTTTTTATAGTTATCAGTCATGACTGTCTCAAGATGTGAGTGCAAATTATAAAGGAAGGAATGCATATAATACTAAATTTTGAAGATGCATTTTAGATATTCATTAAAAGCTGCAGGCTTAACAGTAATAGAAATTTTTTTTAGTTTGCAACTACATAAGGGTTTTGAATACTCTTTCAGAAAGTTCTAGTCTAACAGATGATCATTTAAAAAAATCATTATAAAAGATAAATCAAGGTATGTGTATCTAAATCATTTTTAATTAGATGAAATTCATATAATTAGAAAATCATTCTGTGTTGTTGATGAATTAATTACATTTTATTTTAGATGAAAATGAAAAGTTTTGGTCATAGGCACAGAGATCCAACTTGGGCCACACGTATAATTGATTAATAATTATGTATATTTAATAAACACATTGATTAATAATTATGTGTATTTATGTATGTATTAATTACTTAAAAGAATTTTTTGGACATTTTTGTTTTCGGTTGAAAACAGGAAAATTACCGAAATTCAGTTTCTGTTTTGGCCGATCCTTAAATAAAATATATGTGTGATTCAGGGGTGAGAACAGCCAAACTGCAAAAAAGAAAATATTTTGCTTTCCTTCCACATATTTAAGAGTCCCCCTCCCTTTGGAGGTAAAGGATGGTATCAAAAATTTTAAAGAGGGTGAAGATTTTAGATGAGTGAGACTTATGTGAGATTATGTAGATGAGATTTTAGGTAAACCATCTTACTACAAAATAAGAAATAGTGCAGAATTAAAAAAATAATAATAATAATGTTAAACTTTGCTGTGTGGGGGTCAGAGGGGAAAGAGGAACTTTTGCAGCAAGGATTGTAATTTAGATAATTGATTAGCTACTTATTGTTACTAGCGAACAACAAATAGAACAAAAGAATTAAGATTTTCACGATATAAAACTTTTTGTGTAGGGGAGGACAAAGAAGAGAAGCGGACATTTCATGTAGAAGGGGGGCGAATTTTATTTAAGATTATGTAAAAACATATAGAAATCTACCAAAAAAGTCAAAAGATTCAAAATTATCTCCCTTAGATTTTTAAATCTTTTACAAAAAAAGTTAATTTATTTGGGAATGGAAAAGAAAATCAAAACAACTTAAAAGTGGGTGAGGGGCTTACTTTCAATGGGAGACTTACAATCAGGATTTTACATTAATCAAATTATGATTATATGTTGAGAAATCAATTTAGAAATCCTGAAAAGAAAATGTTTCATTTTTTCTTTCTTGTTACCATACCTTAAAAAGTAACAGCAAATATTACATTTTTTTAGTAAATTTACTAGATTTCTACCAAGTGTAAGAAAACCAGTGAACTTTCCATAATTAAGCTCTTTCCCCACACCAAATTAATGTATTGTAATGGAAATTTTGGTTAAAAAACATGAATTGTTGCCACGAAATTAGGTGTGATTCATGAGTGCAAGTGCAAGACCTTAAAGTCTCAGGACTGATTTCAGTCTTAGAGAAATTTTTAACCGATAGTAAATTCAACTTTATGTACTTAACAATAGCAATTTTACTATCAAAAACTTTTAATCACTTTGTTTTATTGTAAGAGATCAATTTTTAGCTATAATGAAAGACACAGAAATCTTTTACCCTATTTTAATTTGTTTGTTTGTAATACTCAGAAAAGTTTTCAGTCTTGGCTTGGATGGACTTCTTGCACACATGGTATGATTTTCAAGATAAAACATTGAATGCTTATAAAAGATGTTTTAATTTTTTTCCTTTTATACTTATTTTCCATTTGTCTAAACTTTTGAGATACTGTATAATTAGACTTTTATTATTTTTTTATCAAAGTTAAGATAATGTATTCTAGTGTTCGACCAAAACCGAACTTTGGTTATCTTCCTAGTTTCAAATGAAAACAAAACTTTCTTAAAAATAAATTTAAAGTGATTGACACACACGCATATGTATATATATAATACATGTATATAATTATTAATTTATTATGTATATAGAAACACATTTCTAACAAACACACATAAATATGTGTGTGTAAAAATTTCAAATGAAAAAACAAAACATAAATAATAGTACAACTTTTATATTATATTTATTTATAACAACCTAAATCATATGCATTTATCAATAATTAATTATCAATGTAGAACAAATTGAATAATCTATATTTCATTTTTAACTGTACAGGCTTTTAGTTTATTAATATTTTGCATTTAGAATTTAATGGAAATAAACTCATAAAAGTTTTTTTTTTAAATGTAAAAGTAACATTGAATACGTTTTTAGAAAAAAAAAAAAAGACGTTTTATGATATGTGGGAATAAAACTCTTTAAATTTCTCTGCTGCGCACATCAAGATCAGAATAAATATTTGCTCGCCTCTTAAAAAATTTTGCCCCCCCCCCCCCCCCCACCATATTTCTAAAGTATAGACTTAATTTTATAGGAAGTGTTAAAATCTTACTCACAATTCGCCTGCTTTTAACACATGAAATATTAAATTAAGCATATGTTTTAAAAATATTTTGAAACCTAAGAAAAAAAGACACATCCTTTAAGAAGAGTACACAGAAAAAATATATTAAAAATAGGAATTTTCCGAGAAGATATTTTAAATATACGAATGCATCAAAGGTCCATCGATTTAAAGTTACGGAGGAGAATTCCAAAGCTGAGTGACCAGCCCCCTTAAGTCTTTTTCAAACTGGAAATTTTTTTGAAAAAAAGAAGTCAAATAAGTTCTAAGCAGAAGTAAGTCACATTTTATTTAAATTCTGGTACAAAATCGAGTTATCTGATGATCGGCATGTACGTGCAAAATTACGGTATTTCTTTTTATGCATGCATAAACTATTTCTGTAAACATTTTGCTAATATTTTCAGATTATAGCATTTTTGACTAGTGATTTTAATATACTTCAAATTTTTTATTGTTATTGTTCAAATTATTATTGTTTTATCATACTGTTAAAAGACTTAAGGTATTGATGATTGGTGAGAATTATTTTAAATACATCAATACTATATTTAACACTTTTTATTTTTTTCTAGTTGATCCAGATGAGATCAAAAGGTTGGGCAAAAGGTTTCGTAAGTTAGATTTAGACAATTCTGGATCTCTTAGTGTAGATGAGTTTATGTCATTACCAGAATTGCAACAAAATCCCTTAGTGCAGCGCGTCATTGACATATTTGATACAGATGGTAATGGAGAAGTGGATTTCAAAGGTAATTTGAAAAGTTTTTCTTTGCTATTTGATACACAGGGCAGTGTTATTACCGTAATTTCCGGCCTATAATCCGCAGCTGCAATTTTTAGCCCATATAAAAATATTCAGCAGATAATCCGCATCGGCGTATAATCTGCGGATTATACGCCGGACTATACGACAATTACTCATTGCTTTCAACATTCCAAAGTACTACTAATAAACCACCTCCCTATTTATTTAGTTGCTCTATTTAAATGATAATTGTAATAAAATAATTGAAAATAATAATAATAAAATAATTACAAGTTATAAAATACAAATAATTTTTTTCATTGAATCTTATATCTAAAACGTTGAATGTCTTGTGAATACAGGTAATTCTGTTATAATTGCTGTTTTTAAATCATCTTCCGCATTTTAAATAACGTTCTATTTAAATTCTGCAGTGTTAAATAACAGGTTTTCTCTTAGACATTATTATAACTTTCAACGTGATATACCATCAAATACGTTTTGGTTTTTAATATACATTACAAGGACATAATTGTATTTTATTATCCTATCCATAGACGGCAGCAGTAAAACCACGAAACTATGATGCGATAATGATTCATTCGATTATTGTGTGGTGGATTCCCATTGGTTGCATCGTAATATCAATCATTGTAATTAGTAAAACTGCCGTAATTTTGGGCGGAGCTATTTCATAAATGATTGAGATTGCAATTTTTGAAAGGGATGAGTTGACAAATGCTTTGTTCTTCATAGAAACATGTTGCCAAAAGGCTAAAAAAAATAAAATCATAATCGGAAGCCACTCCCACTAGCACGTTCACGTCACATGTGAACCAATCACAAGCAACTCCACGAACGGTCGATAGCAGGCAATCGTTTGATAACTGTTTACATTTTATTTTATGACTGCCGGTAGAAACTGGATGTCTGCCCTGAGCTTCTGCTTAAAAAAAATTTCAGCAGATAATCCGCACTGGTAGATAATCCGCACTGGTAGATAATCCGCACTTAAAAATTTTGAGGTTTTTTAACAGATAATCGTGGATTATAGGCCGGAAATTACGGTAGTTTATTTCATTGATATACAGAGTTAGCTTAAATGATTCATCGGGTTTCAAAAGCTGTTTATTTACAAATATACAATGTATAAAGACGGGTGATACATGAAAAGATACATACACTCACCAGGTTTTTGGTGCATACTACAAATGTTCACGAGCCGTTAATTCCCAAATTGGCTCATCCGATCTCAGCAATCTGATTCTTCGTTAATATTAATATTTTGGATTACTTTACTGTGATTTTGATCGAATTTAACAAAATAAATCAATTTAAGTCATTATAATTGCATTCTATTTTACATTACACTACTTCATAAGAAAATAAACATAATTTTCTACTATATAAATATCAGTTTTAGCCAATCAGATTGCTGGGCTCGGTTGAGCCAATTTGGGAATTAACGACTCGTCAAATGTTCTATCTGTGCTCCCTTAGTCGCCCGGCACACATCCCAACAGTAATCTAGTTCCGTCTATACATTCAATATCATGTTTCTGTCAATGTCCGTCACATCGTTTCTGAATGCGAAGCACAAGGCGTACTTTTGAACTTGCTGAGTGTATGTATCTTGTCATGTATCACCTGTCTTTGTAACTCATATACCTCTCAATACACAATGTTTTGAAACACGATGAATCATTTTGGCTAACCTTGTATACATACATATATGTATATATATACGGAAATTTACCCCAATTTCTGGCAGGGTTGGCAAGTGTTTGACATGTGATGGTTTAAACCGGTTTTAACCATGCTTTAAACCATCATGTTAAAAACCTAGTTTTAATAAAATAATTTCAAAAGAATTATTTAGCAGAGTAATCAATAAATTCTAAATAAAACTGCATAAATACATTAAAACTGTGGAATATGAACTGCACAAATAGACTCTTGAAACCTATTTGCATAGGATATGGTAAACTGCAAATAGATTGTTGCATGATTTTTTTTTAATTATTACAGTCATCTCTCTGTTTAACGTTGCTCTACTTAACGACGATATCTATTTAAGGACGATATTTTGTGGTCCCGGTTCCTTTAAGTAAAAAAATCACTATTTAAAGATGAAATTGTTCCTATTTAACGATTTTCATGTAGTTTTTTCCCCCGACCCCTTTAAACATGTTAAACGAGGGATAGAACTTTGACATATGAGAATCAAAAATGTTTTGCTGGAAAACACAGTAAGGAGCGATTGGCTGCATGTGCACTAATTCGGATGGATCTGAGAAATTTCCCCAAGTCTTGTTGGTGATGAAGATATTTCAGTAAAAGATTTTATCGAGTGTGACAAAGACGTTTTAACAACAGACTGCAGAAATTTAGATCAAATTTATGAAGACATCGCAAATGAAAATGTATCTTCAGAGCAGAAGATGGTGATGAAGCTGATGATACAGAAATCGAGACATCAGCTCCTAGTTACTCAGATGCGAATTCTGCTCTGCACATTCTTCGTCAGTATATTGTTTCATCAAATATGCAAGATGACTCATTCAACCTTCTTAAAAAGCTTGAAGCAAGGGTACTAAAAACTAGACCACCATTGAAACTACACTTTTTGATTTTTTTAAAACTTAATTTTTTAAATTAAATGTATTATAAATATTTTTATTGTACTGTAAGTAACATTCTATGATGTAATGTTGTTCTTGTATGCAGTATAATTAATGCAATTTATATTTGTGCAATAAAAATATGTAGTAATATATCTGTACTAGGGCTGGATTATTTATCAATATATCGACAAATATTGATATTTTTAAATTATCGCAATAACAGTATCCAAGCTCCGATTTTGAAGATATATCCCAATATCGATATCTAAGTTCTGACTCTACCAATGTCGTATCCAATGGGGAGGTCATGGGGATCATCCCTCCCCCCCCCCCCTCTCCTGGATGAAGAAAATTTCTAAAGTACATTTTAAAAATGAAATATATATTAAATTCTTTCAAATTTACCTCTTGCTCAACAATAACAATCTTTCTGACTCTTCGAAGCTCTACTTAAATCGAAAGCATGTAATTTCTGACACATCCAGGAAGTCATTTTCAATCTCA
Source organism: Maratus speciosus (assembly GCA_963932465.1). Classification (NCBI taxonomy): domain Eukaryota; kingdom Metazoa; phylum Arthropoda; class Arachnida; order Araneae; family Salticidae; genus Maratus; species Maratus speciosus. The sequence continues at coordinate 26,256,529 of OZ010788.1, read as the reverse complement.
GATGCAGGACATTTGCAAGGGATCTTATTCGGAACAAATGTGATTAATTAGCATTTTCCATTTCTCGATAAAGGAAAAGAATTTTTCGGGAAATCTACGTAAAATGTGGGGTTTTAAACCGAATTTCAGATCACGGCAGCCAATTAATTGCTCCCTCATGACGGCGTTTTTGTTACTGTCAAGTCCTACAAATTGGCTTAAAATGCTCAATTTCTGAATGGTTCTTTGTTTTTATAAGAAAATGGGAAATTCTTCAATTTCTTGGTATCTAATAAAATGTGTAAATTTTTTTTGCAATTTTTTTGTGTATTTACGAATGAAAACGACTTTCGAAAAGTTATTAAATGATGTGTCCCACCCCCTCCCCCTAAAAAAGGAGCCCTATAACCTCCCCCCATAAATGGAGGGCTGGATCCGCCCTTGGACTCTACCAATATATATATATATATATATATTTTAATTATCCATATTTAGTTCTTATTCCCAAATTTCATAAAACTCCTATTAAATTTAGGACTGTTACTATTGGTTGTAATACATATAATAATAAAGCCAATACACTTCTCTTAAAAATTCTTAATCAATTATATGTACTTACTACAAATAATGATAATACACATTGTATAAAAAATAGCTATCAACTTGTTAATATTTTAAAAAATCTTCATTGTGTTTATAATATAATGACATATGACTTCAAAGATCTTTTTAATAATATAGACCTATTAGATTTACATAAAATTATAAATGCATTATTTAAAAAATATTATAAAAAACTGGAATTACCATCTAATATAGATATTGCATATTTTAAATCTTTAACTAACTTCATTATCTATAATAATTATATATTGCAAGATAATACTTTATATTTACAGCATGTCGGTATACCACAAGGCGGTTGTACTTCCAGTTTAATCTCAGACTTATACTTATAGCATTATGAACGTAATTTTACTAATAATAATCTACATTTCTATCGTTATATTGATGACATCATTTTAATTGATACTGATCAATCTGCAATTACTCGATTTCCAGTTGATTATCCCACTAATTTGGAATTAACGGAAAACCTTTTATCTAACAATACAATTAACTTCTTAGATCTTAAAATTACAATCAAAGACAATAAAACAATCACAGATTTATATGACAAACGTAAAGAATTTAAATTCAAAGTTAATACATTTACAAATTTTAAATCTTGTCTACATCATTCTGTATTTCGGAATATAATACTTAATCATTTATATAGAATAAAATGTTTATGTTCTTCTCCTCTAATTAACAATAATATTAAAAAACTAATTTATGATGCATTAAATCATGGTTTTCCAAAAAAATTCATATATTCATTAATATACAATTAGTACTTTTCTTACATGATCTATTAAAACAAATTAACACATGCGTAAACAAAATTACAAAAAAATTATAAAATAAAAAAATATCTATAAAAAATTAAAAATTGTAAAATAATCTAAAAAAAAATATTATAGGTTGGTTGGGTGGGTAGATCTTAGAGTACGGAGGAGGGTGGTGTTGTCTGGATAATACGCAATGGTTAATTATATATATATATATAAAAAATGGGGGCTCTTGTATTATTACTATATTTTTGTTACGTATTTTATATGGATGTTGATTTGATATTTTATATGTAATTGGAGAATTTCATTAATATTATAATTAGCCTAATTATTGATTAATCTAATTTACAATTATTTGTTATTAAATTTTAAATTTACTAGGACAATATCATATTAATTACTAATAGTATGCCATTCTTATAGTGAATAATATACATATAAGTATGTATAATATAAATATAGTTATACTGTATGCATTAAAATTGGGTAATTATTTTTATTATTATTACTCTATTCTTTTTAATATTTATTATCGGTTTAATGTTTTTGAATGTCCCACATTCATACTTTATGGTTTTTTATGGATGTCTGAAGATAATCCACACTCTATATTTGTGCTTTTTAAGTATCATTTAACCTTCTATTTACTTCCACATGTTTTTTATTTCCTGTTCATTTTATAAATATCTGATATATAATTCATAAAAAATAATTTTTATATTTAATAATTATTTATATTAATTATTACTGAATTTTATTTTGTTTTATAGCATATAGCTATATGCTATATATTATCAATGTTCTAGAATTATTTATTTCTTAGTTTAGTTTAAATAAGTTAGCTAATAGAATATATTGTATGCTTTTAAATTTTATTTACAATAGTTTTTAAATACATTGTGTGGTTTGTATTCGGTTTTTAATTCTCTATATATAAGGATATGTTTGGTTTTGCTGTTTATACAGTTATTTACATTCAAATGCTTACAATTATTTATACAGTTATTTACATTCAAATGCTTACAAATATTTATCTTGCGTTAGTTGTTTAATAGAAGTAATACTAGATGGCAGCACTAAATCTGTCTCTTTAAGATAGCTCTAACTGTTAATTTATCTAGCTCCATTTCAGTTATAATTTAATACACCAGGGGGTATTTTTAGCTAAATTTTGACGATATTGTTAAACTGTTATTAATTAATTTAATAGTGCATTTTAAATAATGTAATTAATATCTATTTATTTTATATTAGATTAAATGTGTTTAACAAGGTATTTCAAATTTTATTTCAAAATGTATTAACTGCATCCTTTGGTATCATTTACTGTGATTTCTTAACTGTTTTATTCACCTTAATCTTTTTGATATACTGGCAGCCATGTGCGCGTGGATTTTTGTAAAATACTGAAATATTAATCGGTATGGTGTTTATTATTTATATTTTATATCCTATAAATATTTAAATACGTTTTATTGATTCTTCCATTTCATATTATTTGTTTCTATTCTGCTTTCATTTTTAATCAATTCACTTGATTTTATGGTTGTTTGGGCACAGGGGAAAATAACTTTTAGCTTTAGCTTATTTTTCCCGCAGAAAACAACCATTTTGCTTATATCATTGAATTCTGTGCCCTTGATAACGTAATTCAATGTATAAGCTTTTCGATTTTTGTCGGTGTCCACTTTTTTCTTTTTCTTCCATAATAATTCTTATATTAATTTTTTTTTTCTTTTTTTTTTTTTTTTTTAATACTTACAGCTTTAATTCATAATATTTGACGGTGGAAGGTTATGTTTAATTAATGGTTATATATATACATATATATATATATACCAATATCCCAAGAACATTTTTCTTTCCACAGCGCAGCGTCAAACCATGAAAAAAACGCAAAATATTCCACACCTATTATCGCAATACCATCTCCAATCCTTACTTTCACAAGCTCATTTATTCACTGCTTATTCTATTCAAACCAGAATATCCCCCGCCAGTGATTATCTCTGTTTCTTCTTATCCCAACATATCCGAATACGTTATGTACATTTGCTGTTATTCACAGCAAACTTCATTGAACATTCGTTACTGAATAAAGCTTTATCGTCTGTGTTTAATTCCGACGCTACTATTGGTTTAGACCTATTTCAACATATCAAGGCTTTGATATATCATGAGCTAAAATATGTGTGGAGTCAGAACATTACTATACCTTAACAGCTAGAAAGCTCGGTTCGAAAACAACCAATCAGAGTACACGAATGATACACTTCTTGTTGAATAAGTACGCTTCGCCTTTTCGCTTTTCGCTACCTTGGCAAAGCCTCTCTGCTTGTTCATTGGTTGCTTTTGAGTTGGGTTTTTTACCTATTAACATCTAGAAGTTTCCTCTGCTGTGCCAAATGACTTATTCGTATGATCTTACAACAGTTGTTTGGTTTAAACCACGCTGGTTTAAACCAAACGGTTTTTTAAAAAAAAACATGCTGGTTTTTTTTTCATGTGGTTTTTTTCTCTTTTTCCCTAATATTTTCTTTTATTTTACACATTATTGAAAAATGCAAAATCCAAGTTACGCAGAAGCTACAAGCAAAGCTTTAGAAAAATGATGAATTAATAAATTTGTAAAGGTGACAAACATTTTTAATCAAACTTTTCTTATAAGCTTTAAATCTACATAGCAGACTAATTTTTCTAAAATTAGCTGGGAAGAAAAAAACAAGTAGTTAGTTATTTTTCTTCTTTTTTTAAGCTTTTTATTTTTAAAAATAGCCAAAATGGCAGATTTGAGCTAAAAATACACTTTCACTACTTAGATTGCTTGATTAGTTAAGATTTACAAAGAATTACATATGCCTCAATGTTGACATAATCATAAGTAATTCTCTCCATTGGTTACTTTTTGTTCTGTATGCTAATGAATGATTGGCTGTGAGTTTTCTTTGCTGTATCATGGCTATTGGGTTTAGTAAGCTTTTGTTTTTCTTCCATTCCTAAATTGAGATTGGGGTTTTGCATTGATTTTATTCTGTTACCAGTAGGATTGGCACGGTTTAAATCAATTGGTTAACCAACTGGTTTTTTTAGAAAAGAACTAATATAATATTTTCTCATTTTTGTAATTTAAGTATTTCAAATTATTGGATATAAATAATTTCTACTTTTAACAGTCTTATCCCAGCAGTCACCGTGAGACATAGTGAGTCTGGGCTATATTTGTATGCATGTAGAATGCAAATTGCATGTGTTGATGAACATATCTGAAACTCTAAAAGATAAAATTTAAAACATGTGAATGTAGTAAAGATAAAATAGATTAAAAATATTCAATATTTTTAATAAAATATTTTCCTTTGAGAAAACGCAGATTATTTACAATTAATAACATAAAATGACCTTTAAGATTTCAGTCAAGCTGCAAAAGAAAATTTTCTTGATTGGGGAGAATATCTTTTAAGGCTGTTCTCAACTGCTCTTCTGAACAAGCGCAAAATGCTTTGAGACATTTACAAATTCATTTTTTAACGGAAAGATAAAATTGGAAGACCTGACTGGAAGAGATTTGGAATCGAGCTGTGTTTTCCATTATTAATAAATAAATTACCTATTGAGTTATTAGCAATTTTGATCACGTAACAAAGATGTTTTTAACCTTCCTAGAGTAATTATTTTTCTTTTGCACGGAAATTCGGTTCAAAGCACCAACTTTGACACTATTTTCTGAAAGATCTATTGTGTTTGCAAAAAAAAAAAATAAAATAAATAATAAATAAATAAATAAATAAAATAAAAATGCAAAACACAGTTCCATTACATAGTTTCTGAACAACAGCATCTGCTAGTTTCATGCCTTTCTGAACAAAAATAAATTAAAACTTATATCATAAAGTTGCCCTTTCGGATTTTAGATCAGCCTTAAGAATAAAAAAGAAACTCAGGATATAAAGTCAAATAAGAGGACATTGAAAAATTGGGTGCTAGTGAAGCACCTGTTTACTTTTAACTAAAATATGCAATAAGATATTTAAATTGTCTATTGCATAATCGAATCCACTATTTAGATCTAACAAAAAAATGGGTAAAAATTGAGATAAGGTTCGCATGAGACATAACAGAAAAAAGTCTCATAAAAAGTCCTAAAAATAAATATTATTAAATTTTAGTTTAGACATATAAAAGTAATACATATTAGATATTATAAAATAGCTTAGAAAAAAATCCTGTGTATTAAGTCTGATGGCTGTTTAAAATGTTTTAGTGGATGACAACTTTTATAAATCTACTTTCCATTTTAAGATCAATGTTTTCAGTAGTCTAAAAAGCTGGTAAATAGGTATTTTTGTTTATTTTATTGTTCCCCTCCCCCTTTTTTTTAACATGGCAGTTTCTGAGGAGAAGTGTCAAATGACAATACACAATACTTCTTGAAACGTGTAAAGACCCTACTGCTTAATTCAAATCATTCCAGGAATTCTTTATAAAAAGCTTAACTTTCAATAAAAGATAATAATTATTCATTGTTCTAACAGAAAAATCAGATATCTCAGGTTGCAAATATTTCAAAGAAATTATTTCGAATAACCATGGAAAAGTATATTATATTTATGAAACTACACCATATATTTATTTATAAGTACTAATAATCAAAATATTGTTTATTAAGATTCCAAGGTATCAATGTTTCATTATGTAGAACATTTTATTCATGGAACATAAGCCATAGCTTTTACTAAAAATGTTTAAATTTTAAATGATTTCAATTTCTACACGATTGTAATGATTTAATTTAAATTATTTTTAAATGAAGTTATATTACTTATATATCCAACAATGTTTATTTTTATCAATAAATATACATGTATATGTAATAGGAAAATATTTTTTTAAAAAAACCCAGTTTAAACCAATAAAACCTGGTTTAAACCAAAAAAAAACCCGGGTTTTTTGGTTTTTTTGAAAAAAACCTGGTTTTTTACCAACCCTGGATTTTACTTTTTTCTGCCGTATTAGCGATAGAGTGAATGCTTTTCAAGTACATTTAACGTAATCTGCTTCAGTATTTCAGCTTTAAATGAATATTACTCAATGAAAAAAAATCAATTAGTATAAAACTATTTTCAGATGTCATTTGATCATACTTATGTTCCAAAAAAGATTTCAATGTTGTATTCATTTAGTAAACAGATAGGAAGTTATAAATACAGTGACATTTATTTTTTATTTTCCATTTTTGAACTAAGCATTGACACAATAGAGAAATATTGAGAAACAACATTTCTACTGCATCTGCCATCCATTGAAACCTATTTAATTACAAATATATTAGCATGACATGTGGCAATAAATCAATTTCAATTTTTGCGTTTCACTTATTTTAAACATATTAAAACCAACAATGTCCAAAATTTAAGAAAATTTTATTTATTTTTTTATATATATATTCTCACTTATACACGAGAAAAATAACTTAGTTAAAATGTTACTAATCAATAATGCATAAAATAGGAAAAATAGATAACCTACAATTTTTTAAGAAAAATCCTATGGTATAAATGCAACTGGATTGGTTCTTTTTTTTAAAAAAAACTTCTATTTTGTATATATATATATATATATATATTTAAAGGATACTCTGTGAGAAGATGAGTATAAAACAACTGATTCATTGTTTTCTAAAACTGTTTGTACCTAAATTGCTGCTACCTACCAATTATCTTTCGAAATAAGGATTTTTTTCAACTCCCACCTATTTTAAGGTAGTTATCGCAATATATCACCAATATCAATATTAACGTGTTGATATATTGCGATATTAAATTTCTGATATCGTCCAGCGCTAATCTGTACCAATAGAAAAAAAGAAAGAAAGAATAAAATAAATTTAAATAAATAAATAAAACATTTCTAAATACGCCAATAAATTGAAAAATGTATTGACAGTCCTAAGCCTATAAAGTGTGAAGTGAAATGTTTTTCAAATATTACTTTTCTACATATTCTGTTTAACGACGATCTCTATTTAAGGAAGATTTTTCGAGGGTTTTTGAAAGTCGTTAAACAGAGAGCCAACTGTATTTGAATGCATGCTTTTATGATGAACAGTTGATAAATCCTTAATTATTTAAAATCTAAATTTGGCCTTTTTTTTTTTCTTTTTTTTTTTTTGAAAAAAAAATTATGGCCATTTTTTCCCTATTCTGACCAGAAAGTCAGAGTTCCAACTTTTTAAGACTGCTCTTTCATATTCATCTAACACTTCATTTATAGTGATTATTTCATAATAATGGAAATTATCAGTCCATTAGAAGAAAATGATCCATTCCAAAGGTATAAGTTCAATTGAAAAAAACTATTTAATACTTTGAGCAGAAAGAAGGGGCTACACCTGCCATTTTCATGACACTAATAGAATCACATAGCTGCCAATTTACAGTTTTGTTACCTCTAAAATTTAATAAAAATTTTTCCCATATTTAATCGTTGACAATTGTTAGATTTCGGCGATTGAATTAAGTTTTAGTGGTAAGAAAAAATCTTAGAAATTGTTAGCTATGCAGTAGCATAATACTGCAGCATAAAAAAGAAAAAAAAACTGCAGCAAAATTGACATTCAACAAACAAAAAACTATCAAGGGCTTTTTCAAATAAACAATTAATTTCATTCCCCGTTTTTCTTAAAAGTAACGGAAATGTACATCAAAGAAATGTTACTGGTACCATAAAAATGAATTAAGTGAAAATTTATATTTCATCTCCTTAGTTGGTGATGATTTGTGTAAATCCTGTTTATCCGAGGTGAGTTTGGTCCATATTAATGCAGATAATCGAGACTCTACTGTACTTTAATGAACAAAATTTATTTTTCCACAGTTATTCAAACATTTCCCTAGAAACCCTTTCTATCTGGGATGGCTCTTTTTTCTGTCAGGGCATTAAATGACTGAATAGGGTTTTGTCTGACTAAGTTCAAATATTAAAAAAAATCCTTTCATATGGAATTCCTGGAAAATTTACACTGCCAAGCTCTAAAAGATTTAAACAACCAGGGATCCAAGTAGCCCGCTACAGTAGTCGCTACTTTTAACAGTAGTTTGTAGTGTAGTGCAATACATTTTAAACAATATAGTGTAGAGAGTAGCATGATACAAAAAATCAGTAGTTTGTAGTGAGAAACAATGCTACTTTTAATGTTAATTCTGGAAAGAAAAAATTTGCAATTCTACAGATCACATGGCCATAACTCACTTCTTTTGTGGAAAATCTCTTCTGCTCAACAGTTTTTGAATCTCAGCGGCAGTGTATAGCATGCAGATTTTAAAATTTTTTTACTTGAAACTTATTCCAAAAACCATAAAAAATCAGTAAATTGAAATACAGTTTCAAACTGCATTTGAAAGTATATATTTTTTCCATTTGACTATGTAAAAATTTAAATTGTGCAATGTTTAAAGTTTAAAAAATTGCAGAAAAACAAAATTTATTGGTCACTGTCAGTATGATTTCAGTGTTACTCAAAAACATGTTTTTAACTTTACAATATAGATTAATAAATATTTAGTTATTTTTCATTTTGTTGGCATGTTAATTAGTAAATATAGGAGATGAGGTTTGACTCTTTAGCTCATAGATTACATTACAGTATCAGACCTTCTTATCCAGCATTTTTCAAACTCTCAAAAAGAAAAAAAAATATTTTGTAAGTTTTTAAATATTTTTGACTCAGAACTTGGCTTTTGTTACCAATTCTAAGCTCCATTTTATCGCAAGAAAAACAAAAATTTAATAAATTTTAAAAACATGAAGTAGTTTTTGTATCATTGTTATCTCTTTTTTTTTTTTTTTTTTTTTTTTTTTTTATCACATTCAAAGTTTATCCCAAGGATGCAAGCATCCTTTTTGATTTCTTGAAATCACTACAAAAAAAACTACTTTTGTAAGTTTTTTAAATATTTCTGATTGTCTTTTTTATTACTATTTCTAAGCTCCACCCTATTGCAAGAAAAAAGATATTCCAGGAATTTTGAAAACATCATATAGAAACTTTTGTATCATTTTTGCTTTTTTTTATCAAATTCAAAGTTCATCCTGAAGTTGTAAGTTTCTGTTCATCTTTTTACCAGGTACAGAAAAAAGTCTTTCTCTTATATTTACTATCAGGATTTGTGCAATATTTTTACGAATACCACTTTAAAATAATTCCACTTTTCAAACATCCCGCTGAAATCTTTGTTTAATATTTGAAAATATTTTTCCCTTGTGCAAATACTGATGTCAGGATCAAAATAGTAAAATTTCCCTTTTTTCCTTCATTTCCTTTTTCAGGTCTGTAGATTCTGAAGTGACATCGAAATTGTAAAATGCTTTTTTCTTTTAATCTGCAAGACCTGAAATAACACAAAAATAATTGTATAATTTTCTCTTTTTGTTTTGTTTTTGAGTCTGTGGACCTCGAAAACAGCTGAAATTAAAAAAAATATGTCCCTACTTTTTTTTCTTCTTTTTTTAATGAGTGCATAAACCCCAAAATAAAGTCAAAATTGTAAAATTAATAACCTAAGATTGTAATATTTTTGCCTTTTCTTTTCCAATTCCGCAGGATTCGAATAGTTTAATTTCTGCATTTTCTTCTTTTCGATTTTTTCAGTCTACAGAAATTGAAAAATTAATTATTCGGAAAAGGCAAAATTTTTGCCTGTTTTTCAAAGCCACGGGAATCAAATTAATGATAAAATAGTAAAACTTTTTATTTTTCTTGTGTTCCTTGGAATTTTTTGTGCCTGAAGGATCTGAAGTAATGTAAATATTTATCTTATTTTTTATGTTATGGGCCAGGTTGCAGGTCTATCCCCAAAACACAGAACGAACAAGCATTCCACATAAAATTAATAATTTTAAATGAGAATAAATAATTATGTTCTGGAGAACATATGAGTAGCCATATGAAGAAATCATTCCCTAGTTCTAGTGATTGCATTTCCAAGCGTAGTGGTAATTCCATTTCTTCAAAGGAGGGGAAATGTACATCAAGCGTTTGTCTATCCTGCAAAATGACTTTCACAACAATATATAACCAGGGTCTGTCCAGACTTTTTTCACAGGGCCTTGTTTTTGTGAAATTGAAAAGTTTTTCTTATTTTGCAAAAATTGTAGCCATAATTTTGTGAATCTGAAATTATCTTTATATTCAAATTCTATCCTTCATATATAAAAAAGCTAAGTAATATGTTATTTCATGACTTCAGCTGTTACTTTACAAGTCAGATTTTACTTTTAAATGAATAAATGTGTGAAAGGCTCAATTTGAAGGTGGGAAAATTTTGTAAAATGTCTAATTTATAAAACAAAGAATTTTGTGAAGGGTCCTATTTTGGAAGAAAAAATTTTGTGAAGGGTCCTGTTTTGGGATGAAAAGTTTTCTGAAGGGTTTGTGAAGGTTTTAAGATTAAAAAATTTGTGAAGTGTCCTTTAAAGGATCTAGAATTTTTCTAAACAGATCCCTGACAACAGAGAATTTGTCTTTTAAAAATTCCAAGTGTGCCATATTTTTTGTAAAGAAATTATTCACATATTATAATAACCAATCCAGCTTGGGTTAAACCAAGTTGGATTTGGTATGATGATGGTTATGCCCGATATGTTGCCCACTGTAGTACAGAACGTAGGTAAAAATAGTTTTTAATATATTTTTTACATGCAGTATATTTTCTTAGATTGCCTATTAACTACACCTAAAAAAAATATATGCTATTAGCTGCATGTATGCGGTAAATTCCTAAAGATTTCACTTTATAGCAAATTTCATTTTGGTTATTTCAGTATTTAAGCACATAGTGTGATTTCATGTCTTTTAAATTCATATTTTATTTATTTATTTGTGAAGTTTTGATTTTGTTTGGCAATTTAGTTATAGAATATTACAGAAAAACAAATAAATGCTGAATTATTTACATTGTTTTAAGCACTAACTGGTTAATGTTCTGTAATTGGGTTGCATGTTCATTTTTGAGCTATATTTATAAACATATATAAAATTATTTTAAAAACCAATATTTTTCATCAATAAATAATATTTATGGAATTTTGTATATTCTTCCTTATAGAATTCATCCAAGGAGTTTCACAATTTAGTGTAAAAGGTGATAAAGAATCCAAACTTAGATGTAAGTATGTTCTGAAAAAAAAATATGATTGCAGTTTTAAAATATTTTTAAATTATTTTATGGAAATGAAAAAAAAAAAAACGTTTTTGCATGTATTGAGTATTTTTGTTTCATTTCTTGCAGTAATTTTTCACAGCCCAATACCTGGTGACATATTTTAAAATGTCAAATTTATTATTAAATAGCATATAATAATCAAATTTTTATCTTTTGCTGTTTTTTATTGGTATTATTTCAGAACTCTTTTCATTGCATTCTAAAATATAGCCTTTTCATTTATTGTAATGAAATTTAAAAATAATGCAAAATGAAATATGGCACATTTGATAAAAACACTATAGAAAACCAGGAGTCTTCTTTATTTTCTATTTTAGTTCTTTGAAGAGGGAGTTTGAGGAGAATGTATTTGGTACTTGTTTACTTTGCCGTCGATTAGTTACATTAAATAAAATCTATTGCCAACCAATGTAATTTTATGCCAATCATGCATTAGTGTGACGTTATGTTTGTTGTTATCAACTATATGCTGTTGTATATTACACACAATGTACAGTCAGCCAGAAAAAAAAAGGAAAAGAACACTCCATACATTTTAATCTCCAAATTGTCACAGAAAAATACAGAATTAACCATTCAGCTGAAAATGTCATTTTTCAATTCATGTTAAAAAATATTAGCTTAAAGGGAATATTTCATACTGAAATAGTACCAAACTCTGACATTTTAATATGAACACCTAATTTTGACACCATACTTGTCTTTTTCAGTAAATTTTACATTGAGATACAAAATGAGAAGTTATTTGGCCAAGTAGTTTAGGAAATATGAAGAAATAAAGTTTGAAATACTTGATATTAAATTCATTTGTAATCGTTGGAAAAGAAATTGCATAAGGATAGTTTTTTAAGTATAACTCAAACTACTTGACAGAATGAGCTGTAATTTTGGATTCACTTATTTTAAGCTTCTAGAAATCAATTTCTGTTTTAAAAATGTATAGGTTACAATTAAAATTTTTTCTGGAAAGTAATTACAGTAGACTCCCTCAAATCGCTTGTGACCAGAGGTTGTGCTGATTTTAGAATTTTGCGGATTTCTGGTCATTGCTTTGTTTAAATTTTTTAAACAGTAATTTGAATGTAATAATGCAATCAAAATTATAATGAGGGCTTGCACTATAGTAAAATAATTAAGTAATAAACTAAAATGACAAAAAGTAAGATAATTTTAAAAATCATTAAATTATTAAAAGTAAAGGTCAAGTAAATAATTAATAATGTATAATTAAATATGCATAATAAAAATGAGATGCATTTTTCTTGAATTATGCAATGAAACTTTTCTCATAAAGGTACACTATTCACATCAAAATCATAAAGTAAGGAAGTTTTATTTCATGTTTAACCAGTCTTAATAATAAAAAAAAAAGCTTGATTAATACATAGATATATTTGGTAAAAAGATAGTGATTACCAGTGATATCAGCAATATCTTGATTTTTTTTTTTTTTTTCAGAAATTTATACTTCCTTCATGAAAAACTACGAATTTAGTCATATTATCGAGAATTGCATATTAAAATACATATGGAATGATATAAAACTAAAACATCCTGTAATTTTGCCCCTACTTAAAGTTTCATTGAACTTAAAGTTTCATTTTTTACCTTCTTCTATCTTTACAAGAAGAAAGTATTGGATTCATGAAAATTTTCGAATTCCGGTTTTCGACGGATTTACACGTTTTAGGGGTCAGAGATTCCAAAAAACATGTTTTTACAAAATGTCTGTCTGTGACTCTGTGTGTCTGTCTGTGTGTATGTGACACAAATTTTGTGGGCGCTCTATCTCAAGAACTAATGCACGGAATTTAATAAAAATTGATATTCTGTTAGTCCCTAATACAAATTGATGCTGATTAGTTTTTGGTGTAAATCGCTCAACAGGTGGCGCTGCAATGCTGCATTTTTCACGATTTTCGCAATAGCTCTATCTCAAGAATTAATGCACGGATTTTGATCAAACTTCAGATTTAGTTAGTCCGTGATGTGAATTGATGATGGTTACGTTTTGGTGTAAATCGCCCAACAGGTGGCGCTGTTATGATGAATTTTGTAGGATTTACACGATTTCCCCAATAGCTCTATCTTAAGAACTAACGCACGGATTTTCATAAAACTTCCGATTCAGTTAGTCCTTGATATGACTTGCTACTGATTAGGTGTTGATGTAAATCGCCCAACAGGTGGCGCTTCTCTGCTGCCTTTTTCACGATTGCCTCAATAGCTCTATCAATAGAACTAATGGACGAATTTTCATCTAACTTCAGATTTAGTTGTATGTTGACACAAGTTTTTGTTAATTATGTTTTGGTGCTAATCACCCAATAGGTGGCGCTGCTATGCAGGAATTTTCACGATTTTCGCTATTGCTCTATCTCAAAAACTAATGTACGGATTTTCTCCAAACTTCAGATTCAGTCAGACGTTGACATAAATTGTTGCTGATTAGGATTTGGTATAAATCACCCAATAGGTGGCGCTGCTAGGCAGCATTTTGTTGAATTCAGACGATTTCAGCGATAGTCATATCTCAAGAACTAATGCACGGGATTTCATATCGTTAGAATCCTCATGAGATGCATAGATTGCCATTTAATTTTGGCAGTGTGATAGCAAATTTTGAAGTATTAACATGTATGAGATAGAAGAAAGTTTTGGGATTGGTACATCCGACTAGTTTTACATCTGTGATGATGTGTGGATTTTAGGGTTGTGGATTTGAGGGAGTTTACTGTATTATTATTATTTTTATTTATTTATTTTATTTATTTATTTTTTTGATAAATTAAATAGAACCGAAATAAATAAAAAATAATATCTGTAAATTTTGCTAAGGCTACACATTCTTTGCAAGTATTTAAATAGCTGTCATAGAATACTAGAATTTTTTCTACTTCTAGACATAGTAAAAAGAAACAGTTAAGTAAGGATATGCATGTGAACATATTATAAAAAAGAATATTTTAGCCATACCTATAAAAATATAATTTTGAATAGAAATTTGTTAAAATTCTTGTTGAGGGTTTATGGTAATTATCAGGTGATCTGCTTTGTGAAGTACTTCTGCTGGGAACTCTAATTATTATTACTAGTGTTTGACCAAAACAAAACCAAATTTTGGTTATCTTCATAGTTTCGAGTGAAAATGATTATAATAATTAAAACATACATATAAAATTATTAGTAAATATATATTATATAATTATAAATATATATACATATTTTATTCTACACCTACCTTAGAGTGTGTTTAAAACACTACTGCACTATTCAAACTTAAAATTTTCTATCATTATTAAGTCTGCAGATTTTAATGAGCACGTTGAAAGTGTTTTTCAAAATTTATTTACATATGTATTGAGTTAGTGATAACTGTTAATTATAAACAGTTAAGTTCACAGCAATAAATAAAGAGGCCCAATACAGCTCAAATCGATGAGTGATGTTAAAAATTCCCGAAGAAAAAAAACGAGGTTTTAGAAATACAGATAGTTTTGGTCGCGGCTGAATATTAGGTAGTATTTTTACAGAAAACGAATCCAAATATTCGGTCAAACTCTAATTATTACTAATTATTATTTTAATTTCTATTGTGCCTATTACCATGTCATATTTTAGCAACTACTTGAAATTGTTATTCACATGAATTTAGCTTTTATTATATGATTATTTGTAACATTGTTAAATGTTTTTTCTCTTTTTTTTTTGCAAATATTGAATAACTAGAAATTACATTATTTTACATTTCTAATTAATCTTTTCCTATATTAATAATAGTTGTGTTGTTGTGTATGATTCTTATGTTGCTATATTTATATTTAATTTCAGTTGCATTTCGAATTTATGACATGGACAATGATGGTTACATATCGAATAGTGAGTTATTTCAAGTCTTGAAAATGATGGTTGGAAGCAATTTGAAAGATGTGCAACTACAACAAATTGTCGACAAAACCATACTATTTGCTGATAAAGATGAGGATGGAAAAATATCATTCCAAGAATTTTGTGCTGTGAGTTTTATTTTCCTATATATAATACTATTTTCTTAATAAGGAAGATGTTTAATTTTATTTCAATTAATTATTTATTTAGTGTATTAATATAATTATTAAGCTTCGAATTTTAATAAATGTGTATAATTTTCTTCTACATGAAAATTGTATGATATAATTATCTATAAATGTTTTTATCTGTTACCGAGAGATGACCGCATAAGATGGATATTTATTTGCTTAAATGAAGGCTTTTTTCTGTGTTTATAGATTTTTCATTTTACAAGATGGCAAAATGTAAAAAGTTTATTTGTATTTTTTCTATCAAGGATCCAAATAAATAAGTCATAATCTTAGCTTGTAGACTTCATTGAAATACGTATTTTTGTAAATTGTGAAGTTATATTTTCAAGCCTATTTTTATATTTTTGTAACATACAAAATACAGGGCGATAGGCACGAATGGGTATATATTTTTATTAGCCGTTTAGGGGACAGTTATTTATATAAAGTCCTTTCAGGATAATTATGAAATAAATTGCTTTTAAGCCTCGGATACTATTATTCCTAGTTTATTATTAATAATATATATAATGTTATTAGTCTCTGTAAAGAAACATATTTTTTTAGTAGTTCATAAAAATACTAATTATAGTATATAATATACAATTTAAAAGCTTACTTTATATAAATTTAGACAAAACATATAATTATGCATATTGTACTATTATAAATATTATGCATATCTTCATATTTAGTACATTTATATTTTATCAAATAAATAAAAACTTTCTTTTAGCATAATTTTTTTTTAGTATTTTTCCAGTTAATTTTGCAAAAATGATGTGATTTTAAAAGCCTGTTAATATGGGGGGGGGGGGAGTCAAAATCAATATACATAGCTAATTGTAACATTTGCATATAGATAAAAAATGATAAGGTCTTTTATGTCAAAATTTAACAATATAAAACTTCTTAGTGTAAGTTCCCAACTGGATACAAATTTGGCATATTCACTTTTTGTCCAGAGTTGGCCAAAAAAAAAAAAAAAAAAAAAAAAGCCTTTTTTCAAAAAAAACCTTTTTTATGTTTGTTTAAACCTTTTTTTTAGTGGGGGGGAGGGGGAGGGGGGTTAACGAGGTTTTTTGGTTCTTTAAAATATCATTTCCTATTACATATATATGCATTGTTGTTGATAAAAATAAACATTGTTGGATGTTATATAAGTATTATGACTTCATTTCAAAATATTCAAATTAAATAATTACAATCAGTTATGTAGATAATTGATATCATTTGTAATTTAAATATTTTTAGTAACAGTTATATATTATGTTCAAAGAATAAACTGTTCTGTACAGTGAACCATAGAAGATTAAAGATTTGTTTCAAAAATGTGTTCTTAGTGGGGAATACAGATAAAAAGTAATTTTTAAATATGTAATATGTGGTTATTATATGATGTCAGAAGTAAAAGCTTTTTTTTTTTTTTTTTTTTTTTTTTTACAGACTTTTACACCGATTTATTTGTGTCATTTCAATTAAAATTATTTGTACATTAAGTTAATTAATAAAAATATATAATAAGATTTCTTAATTTAATACATATACTTTTAAAAAGATAAGGGACTCCTCCTGCCCTCCCTTTTTAAAAAGCCCAATAAAACCCAGCCTGGTTGTTTTTTTTTAATAAATAACAAGGATTTTTTGAAACCCTGATTTTAAATAGTATTTTTCCTTTCATACTCTGGTTATATGCCTCACATGAAGTTTCAAGTTAAACATCCAAATAGATGCTTCCAAATGATATTTTGAAATGTAAAATTCATATTAGAAATGTATCTAAATTTACATTGGTTATAAAGTTTCTTTTATTACAATTTACATTAGCATCTATCCAACAAGGGTTTGTTTACATTCTATGGCCTAATTATTTAAGCATTAATTATTATGTATTTGTGAATTAACCTCAGGTTGGTCAATATTTTTTTTAGAAACAAAGATGTGTAATCAAAGTAAAATTAGTAATGCATGGTGGAAAGTTTTGTGGTATTTTTGTGTTTAGTATTAATGATGGACACATATGTACTTAATAACATAATAATACAAATCATAATTTTTGAAATGTCATATCTGTATTTTGGTATTGCAATTGATACATTGTTTTGTGTGATATCGTAATGATATTTTGATGATGTGAAATCCAAGTTATTGATAATCCTCATATTCTGGTGTATTTACTTATTAAGTGGTCACGCTAAACATCTTTATTTTGATTTTTTTTTTTTTTTTTCTATAATCAGTTTTAAAGAAAAGAAATATACGGGTTCGTTCATAGCATGGTATTTATGTTCATTATTATTATTTATCTTATTTAAAAGGTTAATTTGAGACATGCATGATAATTTGTAATGTTGTATAGTTATATTGGGAAGGACTTATTTCTTTCTGTAATATTGTGCATATTATAAGGTTTCATGGGGCAACTGGGCCATGATTTTACAATGTGACTCTGAAGATTCTGACAATTTAGCTTCCAAAAGCTAAAACATAAAGTCTGAACCCTTGTAAATATGTTCAGTTTGGTTCACTCTATCAGACAGAAATTTTCAAAATTGCATTTTACTGTCTAAAAAAATATATATATATATTTCATCTTTCTTTCTTCAGGTCCCATTTGAGAAATTGTAAATAACTTAAAAAAAAAATTAAACCAGACAGATTATGTAAATTATATATCAACTAAAGAGCATTTGTTGTAAGGGAAACCTTTGCTGTCAAGGTATCTAAAAAAAAAAGCGCCAAATGTGAAATTATTAGATTTATTTATACAAAAAACATAAGAATTAAATAAGTACTTATGTACTTTAGTGTAGGTAATAAGTATAATAGTTGCATAGGTATTTTAGGGAAAAAAATAAACGAGATAAATCTATGGACAAACAGGCACGTAAGTACTTAAGTATCTTATTCTCTTTTTTGTTTACCTCAATGAAAGTTCGATGAGTTCAATAAATCTGTGGAGAATGTAACCATGTTTTTATATCGGACAGAATTGTTTTTATTGGTTTCAATAATTTTCTAATAATGTCACTTTGTGTTATGTATGCCTCTTCATCTCTAATTGCTATGAGTATCATTAAATGTAGAGGTTTGGATTTCTCACTTAAAAAATTTGGCTTGATACCCACCAACATGCTTTTTTTTTTTTTTAAATTTTATTATGTAATTTTAATAAGGTATTAAAGTAGAACCTCGTTAACACGAAATCGCTTAACGCGAAATTTCGCTTAACACGAAATAATACTGAGGTCCCGTCAGATAAGTCTGAAAACCAATGTAAATTAATTCGTTTAACACGAAATTGAATTTTGCAAAATCCCGCTTAAGGCGAAAATTTTTTTTAGCTCGAAAATCAAAGCATTCTTTCTTAAGCAAAGTTTTCAATATTTCAAACTTACATGTCACATCTTATTTACTAAAACTGGAATTTTTCTCACTGTTTGAAAATGACAAAGAGGAAAAGGGTGAAATATTTGGCTAATCTCTGCTTTTCTTTATCCTCTGATATTCTCCATTCCCCCCCCCTCCTTCGCTTAAGTTGCATTTATTCACATCCTGAGCAAGTATGCCTGAGATGGGAATCAATCGTATGTCTCCCTATTCTTTTTTAATTACATTTTGTGGTCTTCGACAAAAGAAAGGAGAGGGGTGGTGTCCGAACTGTCAGGGGCTCCTGCTCTTGACCTCTGATCTTTAGAAATTGTATCTGATAGCTATCTGTTTGGTCTTTTATGCGGACATATTCTCTCTCTGAGCTATAGATCGGCCACAATGAATGTTTGGGTGAAGGAGTTTCTTTTTTTAATGTGATTGTTCCATTAATTGTTTGACTCTATTGATAGTGACTTAAACCATAAACAGTGTTTTCGAAATCCCATATCTTCGAGTGAAAGAAGTGACAAAGCAAAAGATTTTAAATGAAGTCAGCGATAAAGTGCTGAAAAAATCAGAAATTGCAGCAAAGTATGGAATACACAATAGGACACAATATGGAATACACAAACACCTCTCTACAATTTTAAAGAATCGTGAAAAGATTGAAGCGGCTTATGCTGTCAGTCAATTCGAACTAGCAAGAAAATGGATGCGCACAGGAAAAAATGAAGAAATTGAAATTGCTCTCTTACGGTGTATAAAAGAAGCAAGAAGCCAGAACATTGTTTTAACTGGTGCAGTTTTGCAAGAGAAAGCAAAGGCTTTTGCTGATGCTCTCGGTTACAACGATTTCACATGTTCTAACGAATGGCTGACAAGATTTAAAGAGCGTCATAGAATTGCCTGCAAAAAGATATGTGGAGAAGAATCTGCTGTAGATGAGAACTCTATACAATCTTTTTTATTAGGAAAGTGGTTAGATGTTTAAAAAAATTATGCACCCCGTGATATTTTTAATGGCGATGAAACGGGGCTTTTTTTTCAAAGCACAACCCTTGCGAACACTTACTTTAAAAGGAGAAAAATGTACTGAAGGAAAATTCAGCAAAGAAAGAATTACGATTATGGTTGGCTGCAAGATGAACGGAAGTGAAAAATTACCATTGCTCGTGATTGGTAAGTAGTGATGTAACGAATAGTGATTTGGCCGAATAGCCGAATACCGAATATTCGGCCAAGTTTTAGGCCGAATACCGAATATTCGGCGGCCGAATACTGACTTTAATATAAATGACTTTTATTTTAATTGTTTAATTTTTTTTTAATTTTAAAATAAAAAAATAAATTAAGGACTAATTGAAATTAATTTTTTGTTTGAGTTTTCAAAAATCATAACAGCTGAATGTATTTTTTGTTATACTTTAAATATCTTAAAAAATACTTTAAAGATAACATATGACTTTTAAAAATGTAAATAATAATTTAATTCATAATTTTTTATTTAATCCATAAATAGTTCTAGTAATTTATATATATATACTATCTAAAATAGAACTCATTACCTCTGTAAAAATGAAACTTTTTTTATTTTAGTAAAATCCTTTCACCCCCTAAAAATAAGAACTTGCATGTGTCCTCTGTCTTTTTATATGCTTTTTCATGCAACTTAAACTTAGTAAATTTACACTCTGTATGTCAAAAAAAAAAAGGGTTATTTTCTTAAAATATAATTATTCATTCCATTAAAATATTATATATTCTTTTCTGCTACCAAGATATACTTTTCTCTTTTTTTTCTCACAAAATTAACAAGCCCCTCATAATGCTTCCTCCACCCCATATTTCAGAATGAGATCTTTTTCTTATAATAATTAATGTATTTAGGTATAATTTTTTAATATTGTTTGTCGAAAATATTTAAAATCACATTTCATTTTGATTTTCTGGAACATATCTAACCAAATATCTTAAAATATTCGGCCAAATATGCCACTATTTGGCTACAGGTATTCGGTCAAATGTCCCACTATTCGGCCACAGGTATTCGGCCGAATATCTGTTCAATATTCGGACGGCCGAATATTCGGCAAAAGGGCCGAATAGGCCGAATACCGAATAGTGGCCGAATATTCGTTACATCCCTATTGGTAAGTCGACGAAACCATGTTGTTTCAAAAACGTTAAAACTGTGCCAGTTTGCTACGCTTCCAGCAAAAATGCATGAATAACCAATGTTATTTTTATGAAATGGTTACTTCATCTGGGCTTAAAATTCTACCGAGAAAAGAGAAAAATCTGCTTATTGCTGGACAATTGCAGTGCTCATAAAGACATTCCAGTATTAAAAGCAATTGAATGTGTCTTTCTTCCTCCGAACACTACAGCAAAACTTCAGCCTTGTGACCAAGGAATTATCCAATACTTAAAAGTGCAGTACAGAAAAAGAATTGTTCATAAAATGATTAAATGTTTTTATAATAAAACGGAATTTTCTGTGAATTCACTAGAAGCTATAACTTACCTAAGAAGTGCCTGGAACAGTACCACTACTGGAACTGTGAAAAATTGTTTCCGACACGTGGGATTTACGCATGAGATAAATGAAGAAGCTAATGAAACAGAATCTGAAATGACGACTAATTTAATAGAAGAAGCCAAAAAACTGGGAATTATTTCGCAGACATTGTTTGTTGAGTATATTCGCATAGATGAAGATGTGCTGACTTCAGATGTGACGACAGACGGAGAAATAATTGCTTCATTAACTGAAAAAAAAGATGACAACATCGACATCTCAGATGAGGTTGAAGAATTCGACACAGAACTGAAAAGTTCAGTGTCATTAAAGGAAGCTGCCGCAGCATTAAAAACTGTACAACGTTTCCTTATGGAGTAAGAGAATGCTTCCCGAGCTTTGGACAAATTAGATGAGGTCCATACGTTTCTAGAACAAAGCAGTCTACAAAAATTGAAACAAAAGTCAGTAACGGACTTTTAAAAAAAATGATTAGCAGGTAAATAAACTTTTTTTTTTTAAATTATTATTATTATTATTTTTTTTTTTCAACTACATTTCAGTAGTGAAATTACGCTTGAAATTATTGAATATTAATGATTATGGTCATTAATATTTGGTAAATAAACTTATTATTGCCTAAAATGATGGTTAATTTGCGTTATTTCTTAATTAAATTTTCTATTTCTTATTAATTTATGATTTTAGCTGAGATATATTTGTAAGCTTATTTATTTAGTTTTTCTTATCTAATATAGATGGCACCACTAATTTGACGGTTAACACAAAAAAATTTCGCAGCCCCTTCAATTTCGTGTTAACGAGGTTCGACTGTATATAATTTTCTTTATTGCAAGCAAAACAAAAACCAATTTAGAAATTAATTTCACTTAGTAAAAGAAACTCCAAAAAATTATAACTGTTTGGGTAACTGGATCCCACATGGTCCAGTTACCCCTGATACATGTCCTAGTTACCCCATTCTTGAAAAATTTGTGGGTAACAGGAACACTGGTCTTACATTTGAAACATGAAGTAAATGTGTATAGATACCTAATAATTTTGATGTATTTATATGCCTAATCTTAAAAAAAAAAAAAAAAAAAACATATATATATATATTAAAATACAGTAAGTACTTTTATTAAACAAAAAGCTGAGGAAGTTCTAATAAATTGATGTTGTTTCTAAATAAATAAATTTAAATTTTCAGGAACCTATCACAGCAAAGGCAGAGTTATGATTGAGTTGACACATATTGTTTTAAGAAGTAGAGATGTGGGGTGCAATGTTGACAAAAGCTAAAACTTAAAAGACATAATCTTCAACACTTTTTATATAATAGCTTATGCCCAGTTACCTCGTGGGGCCATTTACCATAGCTTACCTTATAGCTAAATGTAGTAAATTTTTGGAATACCCCTTGTAATTGTATTATACAAACATCTTTAACTTTCCTCTGATTAGTTTTTCCATCTTTCAGCATGTTAAAAGAAAAAAATCATTTTTTAAAATATCAAAAGGCAAAGGAGGTATTCCAAAAGAACACTACCATAGGTTTAACATTAGCTTGTGAATGTCTTTGGGTGAATGAAGTAGCCTCTTAAAGAAATTAACTTGGGTACTTTATAAAACAAAAGACTATTTAAAGTTTTACTGTTTGTAATAAATTTAATTTGTATGTAGGCAGTGAAGAAATTAAGTTTGTAAATCATAACCAAATGACTTTGGCTTATTTTCATGCAAAATTTACTGATTTTAATCCGAGAACTTTTTTTTTCTTTTGGCGATATGCTTGCAGCTCTTTCATTAGAATTTCTGGTATTGATTCTTATATCAGTGATAATAAAACAAAAGTATATATATGTATACTAATTAAGACAATGACAATTGCAGATTCTTTCTTAGAAATCTATTTATGTAATAGATTAACATGAAAATTTGAAAGCCTTTTTAACAATAGTTTATAATTATTGTATTGTACAAAACATTTATTTATATACAGTAGATTCCAGTTAATTGGGAAATAATGATTCTGTATGATTTGTCCCAGTAAAGCAGCTGTCCCAATTATCAGAAATAAATTTATAAAGATTTTTTTTTAATTTGCCCTTAACATTTTATCCTAATTAAATGGTGTCTCAAATCACCAGAATCTGTTGTATTTTAAATAATTTAACTATTCATACATTAATGTGTATGTGTTTTCTTTATTTAACAGATGGTGGGCAATACTGATATTCACAAGAAGATGGTCGTGGATGTTTAAGTCTGATGATATTACAATGGTCTCTATTCATCATGACAGATGTACATCTTTTCTCATTTGTAGATAGTGTCTGTGTACAGTTAATTTTATTATTGCCTTGGTTCAAATTTCTGAACCCAAAAGTCACTTCAGTGGCATAGCCAATAATTTAAACATATGTAGATATATTTTTGAAATTCAAATGAATTTTTATTTAAAGATAGATTATTGAAAATATTTTCACTTTTTAGTTATATTATGCTTATTTATCAATTAATATTATCAAATGTAGCCTTCAGTGCTTTTCTTGGTACTTGTTGTTTTTATCATATTTAACATCCAATGAAAATTTGAATGATAACTTTTTATTGGTCGTCGTAATTTGAAGATTTAAAAATATATAGAGAATATCTCTCTCTCTCTTTCTTTCTTTCTTTTTTTAACTGATTTTTTAGGCAAGCTGGGAGTAGAGAGAAAGTTTTGATTTTTAATATAGTTGTTGTGATTATCTACAAATTGCTTCTATCATTTATTCGAATTTTCCAGCATGTCATTTGTTGTTTAAACTTACTTATATACTTGAAGTATCTACTTTCAATTTTCCAAAAGCATTAAAATGAATCGATGAATTTTGTGACAGGAAGTTTAGAAATTTGATACCCATGAATGTTTCTAAAACTTTCTTTTTCTACGAAAGTTTTATAAATTATATGTTCATGTATATTTCTTAATTTGTAGCAAATATACAAATGTATTTATCATTTTAAATTTAAAAAAGAAAATAACATTCAAAATCTTATTTGTCTGTAAATTATTTTGTTCTTAAACCATTCTTTTCTTTTAAAGATAAAAAGATATAATTTAAAAGTACTTTAGTTAACTTTGGATAAAAATCCGACTGTAACAAAAGTTTAAGAAAAGCACTGTTAGTCATTTATTTATTTTAATAGTCATATGTGAATTTAATTTGTATTTAGTATGCTGGCTTGACAATATGAAAAAAAAAAATTGAATATTTATTCCATCCCCATATTTAATAACAGCAAACATGTTAGATACTAATAAAGAAAACTATAGTATGAAAGAATTTTTAGAAAGAAAAAATTCTTTCATACTATGAAAGAGTGTGAATGAATTTTTAGAAAGTACTGACAAATGTAATTTTTTCATTGGAGATCGTTCATTGATTCGGAATGCAGTCTATTCTTACTTGTCCAGATATCTGGAATAACTGTGTAAAAGATGTATACTAATTATACATTGACTCATATAGAACTGTCTATTTTTGCTGTAGAAGTTTCAAAAAAATATTCTTAGTGGCTATGTATCATATTTTAGAGTAGAATTAGTGGTTTTCTCCTCAGGCATTCCTTCTGGGCATGAATAAAAGCTTCTCTCTGAGTATATGAAAACCTTTTTTTGATGATAACTAGAGTTCAGGGGAAGAACCACAAACATTCTTTATACTAAATTTTGAGAAAATATTTAATAGAAGTTTAAAATTTGAATAGTTGTTTTGACATTTTTTAAACAGAAATATTTCTACTTGTTTTATACAGATGGAACTGTTTTACCATGTAAATAATTACAACACAAGAAAGTACTTTGCATGCACCAATAAATTGTATCACTATTTCAGTTTAGAATTTTCTAAAGAAAGAAAAAATACTTGTTGTTCTTCCTCGGGATCCTCCAATTTGTATTTCATCTAACTACTGTTACAGAATAGTTTACTGTTTTATCATTCATTACCATAAAATCATAATTTTTAACTAAATAATCATCATGCAGATTTAGTTGGACTTTTATGCATATTTTTATATTCTTTTAAGGAAAGTGAAATCAGGGCTGTTCCTTGTGGAGTTCTCGAAAGTGCCCCCACATTTAAATGGCCAAATCTAGTGGCAGCCATAGACCTTGTATTAGACATAAGCTTTGACAGATAAAGATGACAATATTATCTTAGCTTTGGATTGGTAAATAATTGCAATGTTACTTGAAAAGATCCCTGATTAAAGAACTTGTTTAAATTGTGTTTGTATGTGTTTAAAGTCAAAAGATATGCTTTTTTTCAAGTCTACATTAATTTAAAAAAGCATTTTCATAATAATAGTAATTCTAAAGTTCATATAGCTTTTATTCTAGATAAATTCATCCATTTGAAGCTTTTGAAAAATAGCTTACCTTACATTATTCTGTTATGGAAATTATGTCAAAATTTACATATATATATTTTTTTTCATTAAAATTAATTTCATTTTTAAAATAAAAAGTATTATTACCAATTGAAGTAATGTCATAAATCCAAGATTTTCATTTATATATCAGGTATATATATATATATATATGGTACTTTTTCCCTCCTCAAGACTGTTTTCATTATTGCCACTTCTATTCACAAATTAATTTATGAATATCATTACTGTTTCTGTAAACTCTGCATATTTCTGGAACAGTAAATATTTGGATCTTAATAGTAAGACTGTCAATGGCAAAATAATTTGAATGCTCTTTGAAAAGGCAAAATGTTTTTTGGAGCATAAATAAAATAAAGTAACAATTTTGAATTGATTCCAAAATATATCAAAACAAATAGCAATGCATACATTAAGCCTAAAATTTCAATTATCCTTTTTCAATAGAAAATATGTGTTATTAGAGTTGCATGCTACAAATAGTGTCATATGAATTCTGCTGTTGCATATTTTCCCAGAAATTTATTATGTCTGCGTTTTTTTCTGTGCTTTTGTTTATTAAATCATGTTTACTGACATTGTCTCATAACTGTTATCCAAACTATATGTGCTTCTATAAGGATTCTTTTCCTTTGAATTAAGAATAAATGTACGGAATCGTCCTTTGATAATCATATTTACTCTCAGTAAAAATGTGTATGTTTTGAACCATTTTCTAGTTAATGAACTACAATTACTTTAAAGAGAAAATAAATGGAATAAAATTACACCTAATGAATAAAACTTTGAATGAATTATTACTCTTTAAGTTTATAAAATTTGTTTAAGGGCTTTACTGGTTTAAGTCTCATGATTGTTATTTAATTTGAACAAAATGGCAAGATTTTTTCAACATTAATTTTTATTATTATTATTCATTTTTTAAAATGAAATCATGACATTTTCCTTGTGAAAATCTTTAAAAAGAAAAAAAAATCATTAACAACCATTTAAAATATTCTATCAATTGTTTTTTTTTTTTTTTTTTTTTTTTTTTCGGTTATTTAATATTAAAAAATATTAGCATTAAATTTCTGCAGTAGATTTCTTAAATTTTCATTAATAGGTCTGCAATCAAATCAAATTTGAAATGTTTAAAATATAAACTTCAGATTTTTCTTTTGTTTTACATTTTAAAATATATTAGCTTATTTATTGTTTGGCTATGCTACTGCTGAGTAATGCTAGTAAGTTGTTTTTATTAGCTCCTTTAGAACTATTTAGTTTTGCAATAGAAATGTTTAGTTGAAGTTTTTAGATGTGCTAACATGAAATTCAAGTATTCCTTAACTAGATTAATATTAAACTTCTTTTCTGTGATAAATATCTAAAGTGAAAACCATCATTAAAAAAAAAAAAAAAAAAAAAAAAAACATTCAGCTTTTTCAAGCTTAGTTAAGGAAGAACTTTCTTTAGTGCATTGTAAAAAAGTAAGTAGGATAATAGTAGCAATAGCAACATACATGCTTTTTATATTGGCCATATGCAGGGCCTGACTAATACAGGGGCATATGGGGCAGCTGCCCGGTGTCCCCCGATTTGACGGGGCTCCTCAAGGGCAGATATAAGTTTTTCGTTAAAGGGGAACCAAATGATAAAAAAAATGACCAAAATCTTTTCCAGATTTAAGGGGGCTCTCTTCTCTTCTCCCTCTGCTTAAATGTCAGATGCCCTCCGCCCCCCCCCCCCTTCCTGAATGTATCAGTTACATTTTCAAAAAAGCTAATGATTAAAATTTTATATTAACAACTTAGTAGCCCATTGTTTTCAGCTTACGCTTGTGTCTAAGGAAGCTGACCATGGCAACTAGCATTAGGGAAAATAGTGTACCTCTGTAAGATGATGAAATCGCCCAAATGCATGTTGATTGAATACAAAGATTAAGTTAAGTAGAAAAGTATTAACACAAATAGCCAATAATGCCTGAAAGAACTGTATTTACATTTTAACGGCTCACATTTATCCTTGAATTCCTGTAACAGAAAAAAAAAAGGTGTATTCTATAATTTCTTAAAGTTATATTTCTTGTGCTATTCTGAATGCAGATGTGAATAGTTCTTGGTACAAAATTTATGTGGTATGAAGTTTAGTTTTAGTCACTTCAGCATAATTCACGAAAAATTTCAAAAGATAGATGGGGGTCTGCCGAAAAATGTTTGCCCCGGGGCCTTCCACAGTCTAAGTCGGGCCCTGGCCATATATTGAACATTAATTTTAACCTATGTTGTAATTATGCTATTTTTTTTTAAGTGTATGTGTACACTGCTGCTATTGTTTTTATTATCTTTTATTATTCTGCATTAAAAAAAAGATGTCCTTTTGGAACTTTATGCTATTGTTCTTCAGGCTTTTTATAGTTTTCTTTATATTGATTTTCACTTCACATATTTATTTCTAGATGGCTTGAGAAATGTATGTAATTTGAAAGCGATAGGCGAAAACAATGTTGCATGTAATCATTAACAATATTATCAATATCTTTAGTTTTACTGATTTATTTTCTTTAACATGGTTAAAAGTTTAGAGAATTTAATTTTAAAATTTTGTCAAGCAAGAAACTGTATTTTAATGTATATTTCTTGAAGTACTTTATAGAACCATTATATGTTTTTAAACATGGAAACAGTTTTCATTGATTTATTGTGATTTAAATATTTTGTGTATTTTTTATATGTGCAATTTGATATTAAAACTAGTGCAATTTTTTAATAATCAGTGCCCCAAAATCAATTTCCAAAATTAATTTAAGATGTTGAAAGTCACTACTAAAAGTTCTAACATAGAATAAAAGGTCAAAAATTTGATTAAAAAAAAATATATATATTGTTTGATATATTATATTTTAACCCCTTAACCATGTCTTATTTTTTGGAATGTTTTTTCGCAAATCATTTAATTTCTTTAAAAAGAAATATTTTTCCATTTTTATTTAAAATGATAATAAATGCAACAGTTTTTTTTTTAAATCAAAGCATTTATCTGTCTGAGAGTTGAGCATCATGGTTAAAGGGTTAAAGAGTTGTATTGTTTTTTATTAGTATTTTTGTAGTAATTATTATTATTTTTTTGTTTTTTTGTTTTGAATGAATTTGTTATAAATTTTATATGATTCTATTTGAATAAATTTAAATTTGTTAGCATTTAAAAAAAATCTGTATGTAGTATTTTTTTTATGTGATAATTACTTTTTTTTTACTGATTTCTTTTTCTTACTTTAAAAAATAACAGATTTCACATAGTTATCATTTTAGTAATGCGCTTTTTTCAAGAGCAATACAAAAAATCAAAAGATATGTGTATCTTTGTCTCAAAGTCAAGCAGATTTTACTATGCTGTACTTAGAGTTCAGAATGCAGTTTGCGGTTGTGTGTGTTATTGGTTGACATTATATTTTGTTTCTACTACTATTAGCTGTTACTATAATACAAATGTTAAATAGAATATTTTTAGATTTTATTCAAACTTCAGTCATGCTGCCTTTAGCAGATAGTGTAGATAGAGCAAAACTTATTGCCTTATTATTTTTTATGTTACTAATGCCATTATTATTTTGTTATCTTTGTTAAAAAAAATCCTACTTCTGTAATAACTCACCATTTTAGTTGTTTTAAATTTCTCTGTCAAGCCCCATGACAATAAATAAATTAAAGGACTGTTACGTCTTGAAATTTAACATCACACATATAATAAAAAGGTTTACTTAAAGACGCATGTTGTACACAAAAGGCAAAAACTTTCAAAACATTAAAATTAAAATTTTAAAAGTCTAAAAACCTACAAATTTCCACCACTCTGTGACCATCATCAGGGGCATACTTCAGTATTGAGAGACACATGTGTCTCTTGGACTTTTAAAATTTTATTTTTAATGCTTTGAAAGTTTTTTTCTTTTTGTGTATAATATGTGTCTTTAAGAAAGCCTTTTTATTATATGTGTGATGTTAATAAATAATAATTAATCACCTCTCATGTTTTAGCTAATCTTGTAAATAAAATTTCATTTGTCTATCTATAGTTTTGTCAGACGATTATTGGAATATTATAAATACTGTGTAGTTTAAATAAGTCTTTTGCTGAAAAAAATCTATTGTCTTTCAATTTAAAAATTTACATTTATTTTTTTTAATTGTGATATCAAATGAAGTTGTTTTTAAATTTTAATCATGGTTTTTCTTCTTTTCTATTATTTTTTATTAAAATTTCTCAATAATTCTTGTTTTGCTAAAGTGTTAAGCAGGGGCTTGATTCTTATTAACTGAAATGTTGACTTTTATGCTGTGCATAAAATTTACGTGATAAATTGCCACTTTTTTTATTGCATTGTTTCTCAAAGTATAAACTTTTATTTTATTTTACTGTGTGTTAATTTGATGAGTTGAAGCTTTTTTATGACTAATTTTATTAGCTTTTTTTATGTTGTCTAATTTTATTTTATAAGCTTCGCTCAAATGGAAACACAAGCTTTTTTATTAGATATTTATTTTATTAGTTTTAATATATTTGTAGAGCTGTATACTGTAGTACATTTTCGACTTTTCACTAAACATATATTTGAGACTAAGTTTATTGAAGTGTGTAAACATTTACCTTATACAAACTGATTTGTATTTAACATTGTATATAAATAAAAGATCTCTATCAAATCAAATCTGGTATGTTTCTTAACTGCCTGAACTGTAAAAATAATATTTATGGTTTCAGTTGTTTTGGACTTTATAACTCGATAAGTAATTTATTTATCAAAAATTGGAGAATGCTATTAGATTCCAAATTGCTTCATTAGTCTGGCCTGCCATTTTTATGCTTTTACGTTTAAAAGTGAGTCAAAATTTTGCGTTTTTGAGCATGAAAGTTGAAAACCACATTAAGCTATTTATTAAAAACTTTCATAATTTGATTTTAAACTAATTATAATGCAGTTTGGTTACTACAAACTTACTGTATTCACTTGTGTATAATGCACAGCTTTTCCCCAAATTTTAGGGCTGAAGAAGCAGAGTGTGCTTTATGCACAGAATATTTTTGACAACTACCTGAAACCATACATTCTTCCACTAAATTACTGAATACAACATGCCAGTATTGCAATACAATGAGGAATTTTCACGTTTTCTAATTTTATCTTTATACAACAGAACACGAAAAGATATGAAGAACAGCGTATATATTTTTTTATTTCGAGTAATAATTACAGATTTATAACGGTTTTTACATCGCACTATTTATCGTATGGCGAAAACGACACTTTTCTACGCCGGTCTTGTGACGTCACTATTCATGACAACAAACTGTTGATACATGTTTGGAGCGAGTATACGTTGAATTAATAACATTTATTCTTATAAAATGATTTAAAACTATTAAATATTAAATTAAGAGGAACTAAGTATTTTTCCTCAAAAGGGCTCCTGAACGGCTTGTGGAAAATAATTTGACTTATTTTTTTATATTCATGTGGTAAAAAAAAATATTCTAAGTAGGGGTGGAGCATTTTTTATGAAATTCAATCTTTCATTTTGGAAAAAAAAGTGGTAGAAGCTTATTTTTGAATTTTTAATACGTCATTTATTTATGTTGATATGTTAAAACTTTTTTCACACAAACTGTTCTGGGAAAATACTCTTAGTTGTTTTTAAATTCGTATATTTCATGCTTATAGACTCCAGTAGGGCAACTTATTCAAACTGGTTTCTTTCTGACACATTTTTTATTTCAATTTTATTCGCAAGTACACGAAATTGGCCAGTGCTCTTATTCAGAAACGATATAACCAAATAGTTTTTTCGGTAAAAGCAAGAAATGCTATTAAATTGATGTTTTGAAACGAATTTCCAGATGTTACAATGCAGGAGAATTAAAAAAAAAGCTGTAATGAGACAACAATCACTTACAACTTAAGATTTAAATAATTTGAAGAAAAATTAAAAAATGTTCAGTTATAAATTACTTCGATCATGCCAGAAATTATTATACTTTTATATTGAAAAATGAGTCACAAAGGTCCGCATTATTGAATAGTGAAAAAAAATATTTTTTCGAGAATCATCCTTACAAAAAGAAAACAAAAAATAAGTTTTCAGCAGACTACTGGCACATGTGATCCAAAATCTTGCACCTCCCTGGAATTTGTTCTCTGGACTCATGGAGGTTTGCATAAAATTATTTCAACATGCTACAATGTACAAGTATGCAGGGAAGGGGGTTGTTCAGGGAGAAAACAGCACAGACTTGATTTTTGGAATCCCTTGTCTAGTAGTTGCACAATGGATTCAAAAGTTATTGTTGTACCCAGTGTTTGTCTTCTGATAATGTTTACTTCTGACTTCTTTCAAAACATTCTTTGATTTTGTGTTCAAACTTATCTGACCCAGAAGCTAGGTTATTTTGCATAAAAGTGTACTTTTAAATTTGAGTTTGTTTTCAAATTTCACTGTCTAAGAAATATAAGAAATAGATCTGGAACAAAAACTTAATATATATTCTTAAGTTCAAATATACAGTAAAAGAAAATTACAAAGCCATACCTAGGAATCAGGGTTGCCACAGGCGTTTCTTTATTGACAACTACTATTTCCAAATAATAACCTTTCTAGTAGAAATTTACCATGAAGGTTATTTTAAAACAGTGGTAGGAAATGTAACCAAAAGAAAACTAGTATGTTGTGGCCATCACAAAACTTTTGTCTGTATAAATCTCGTCAATTAAATCATTTAAATAGTACAAGAAATTACATCAATTTAGCTACAATTCATGTCAAAGTATATCTGAATTTGAACTTTGATGAAAATGCGTGCGTTAGAATTATTATTGAATGGAAATAGTGCAAACTCTGAAAAATGCAGCAGAACAGAGTCACCTGTTGAGCGATTTGCACCAAAACATAAACAGCACTAATTCATATCAAGGTGTACCTGAATCTAAAGTTTGTCGAAAAGCCAAGCATTAGGTCTTGAGATAAAGCTATTGTAAAAATTGAAAAAAATGCAGCATAGCAGCGCCACCTGGTGAGCGATTTACACCAAAATGTATAAAACGTCAATTCATGTTGGGGACTAACTGAAGCTTGATGAAAATCCGTGCATTAGTTCTGGAGATTGAGCTACTGTGGAAATCGTGAAAAATTCTGCATAGCAGCGCAACAGCGCCACCTGTTGAGCAATTTATACCAAAACATAAAAATCACTAAAAGATATCAAAGTATATCTAAAGTTTGATGAAAGTTTGTACATTGATTATTGAGATAGAGCTATAGTGGAAATTCTGAAAAATGCTGCATAGCAGCGCCACCTGTTGAGCGATTTACACTAAAACATAAAAAGCACTAATTCATATCCAGGTATACCAGAATCTGAAGTTTGTTAAAAATGCAAGCATTACTTCTTCAGATAGAGCTGTTGCGGAAAATGCAGTATAGCAGCGCCACCTGGTGAGCGATTTACACTAAAATGTATAAAGCGTCAATTCATGTCAAGGACTAACTGAACCTGAAGTTTGATGAAAATCCGTGTATTCTGGAGATTTTGCTATTGTGGAAATCGTGAAAAATGCTGCATAGCAGCGCCACCTGTTGAGCGATTTACACCAAAAACTAATCAGCACCAATTTATATCAGGTACTAACTGAATATAAATTTTTATTAAATTCCGTGCATTAGTTCTTGAGATAGAACGCCCGCAAAATTTGTGTCGCATACATACATACACTACATGGCCAAAGGTGACCGGTCACTTGCGATTTTAGACGTTTTCTTAAATATCTAGAAAAATACAGGAGGAATTGTCTTGAAACTCCAGGTGTGTAAACAAAATAGTACAGGTCATGTATTTCCACGAAGATTTTTTCCCGAAACCCCATAGGAGGCCGTCAACAAATTGAAAAAGAAGAAATATCTTTTGGATAACCCTGTGAAAACTAACGTAGCAAAAGCATTCAACACAGTAGATTATGATTGTCTTATTGCAATGAACTGTGTTCATTTTTATGAGAATAGCATGTATATTCGTAGAGAAATTAAAGTTTTTATAAAAAGAGTCCCAAATTTTGCCAAGTTTTTTGCTTATAATTTGTAGAGTTCTTAATATAAAAAAAAGTTCTTTTCAGAAAATATGACAAACAACATTGTACACAATACCCTGCAATCAGAATTAATAAATAAAAGTAATTGGATAAAAAATGACCAGGTTTACTAAAAAATGTTTCACTGCGGATGCGCAAATGCAATCAAAATATAATGTGCATAATGTATTAGCTAAGTGTATAGAGCAACTTTTGTGAAAGTCTCAAAAACATAGCTTAAAAATTCTGAAAATATTCGTTGATAGAATAAGCTCGAAATCCAGTGTTCCGAAAATGAAGCAAAAATATGAGGTGCTGTATCCAAATACAGCAGTACGTGCAATATTGTGTATGCTATATTGGCACTAATTAATGGATATATGGATACAACCCCTCATCTTTTTTCTTCATTTTGGGAACAACGGATTTCGAGCTTATTCTATCAACGAATATTTTTAGAATTTTCAAGCTATGTTTTTGAGACTTTCTCAAAATTTGCTCTATACACTTAGCTAATACATTATGCACATTATATTTTGATTGCATTCGCGCATGCGCACTGAAACATGTTTTAGTAAACCTGCTCATTTTTCATCCAATTTTTAATATTTTTTAATTCTGATTGCAGGGATTCTGATTGTACACAATGTTGTTTTTAATATTTTCTGAAAATAACTTTTTTTATATATTAAGAACTCTACAAATTATTAGCAAAAAACTTCGTTCTTTTTCAATTTGTTGTTGGTCCCCTATGGGGTTTCGGGAAAAAAATCTTCACGGAAATATATGTCATGTACTATTATGTTTACACATCTGGATTTTCAAGATAATTCCTCATGTATTTTTCTAGATATTTAAGAAAACATCTAAAATCGCAAGTGACCGGTCACCTTTGGCCATATAGTGTACATACAGACAGGGTCACAGGCAGACATTTTGTAAAAACATGTTTTTCGGAATATGATTCCTAAAACGTGTAAATCTGTCGAAAACCGAAAGTCCAAAATTTTCACGAATCCAATACTTTCTTCTTGTAAAGATAGAAGAAAGTAAAAAATGTCGTTTGTGGCAATCCTGAGAATGGAATATTTTAAAGCAATTTATGCAAAGTAACAACATCTTATATATATACTAGGGGGTTCTGCCCCCTGCAAGCTACGCTCGCCAACTCCCGTTCAGACACCGCATAATCTAAAATCATGCTAATTTGATCGGTTTTTAAAAGATTAGAGAAGATTGAATTAAAATGAAAAAACCTATAGCGATCTCCCAGTAAACGGGTTTCCATTCAATTCCCTTTGATTGCGAAAATTTAAGGCCAAGTCAGTTACTGTTAAGACATTCAATGGTTGTTTTCGTGTTTGATTAAAAAGATCAGTTAAATATTTGAAAAGAAGCTAAAATAAAATGAATTAAGTAAACAGAGAATTTGCCGACCGGTACTTTTTAACAGCAACACTATTCTGACCATATTAATGTCCATTTTATGGTCAGAATATAGTTAAATTATGGTTATGAAACCAATTTTTCAAAAAACGGTCGAATGACCTGCCAGAATGCTGCAAAATTTTTAACAGTGAGCGTTATAAAACGATTGACATAAAACAATTTACTACAATAACTACAATTTACTGCTTTAACCCCTTCATGGGCGGTAGTTCATTTTTGGACCACGTAATTTTAATTCTTAAATGCCAAATTGGCACCAGAATATTGTAATGAAAATTTTTCTTTTATCAAGTAAGTGAACAAAAGCAATTTCATATTTTGAAATTTGTTTGTAAATTCCGGTGCCATTCACTGATTTCAACATTTTACGAATAGAAGTACCTTGCCCCTGAAAGGGTTAAACGCATATTAATGTATTTATTATTTTAAAGTTTCCTTTCTATTTTAATATTCATGTGTAAATACAATTTTCTAGACATAATTTTCAATATTTTCCTGATTTTAACTCATACTCACTTAATAGTAATTTTAAAGTTTTTTCTTTCTGTTTTTAATAGGCATGTGTAAGTAAATTTGTAATCGTTAGAAATATTATTCTTTGCACTGTTTTTAGAATTGAAAACAATCTCTATTATAATAGCCTAAGTCATGCGACTATCATCAACAGTTCCTTCGCTTTTCATAAGAAAGGTTTCCATTTTGATTAAAGAATCAACGGTTATTTTTTCGAAAAAAACTACATAAAAGTTGCCATGATCGCAAAGAATTCTTGGTACTTTTATGTTAGCCGGGTTCAAATCTCGCCAATAGCTTTTTTTGGTATTTTTCCGTTATATGGACACCATGCCAAAATGTACGCTAATGTGCCAATTATTTCAACCCTGATCGCGAAAAGTCTTTTTATAGTAAAACATGCGAAACATTGTGATTTGCTATTATTTGCTATACTTTATTGTATAACAGTTATTTGTTCATTTATTTTAAGTATATATTTGTGATTTAGTAAAATAGTTCATAAAAGTCTGTAGTTTCCAAATGTTATATTTTTTAAAGACTCACTTTACTATCGACAGTGTTTTTTCTTTTATTTTTCAAATGTTTCAATTCACATGATTTTCATTTTGCACCAACTATTACGCTTGGCGACAAAGGTGTCTGTAAACGGAAAAGTACCCCCCTTTTTTTTAACTCGTAAGTTACCATTTTTTTATTTTTTGAGTGGTAAATTAAAACGGTACTACTTGGTTATCCCATTGACCAAAAATAAATCGCCAGACAATAAGATTAAACGATAATAATGGTTGATCGAAAATGTAACATTCACTTGACTGTAAGGAAGTTGCACGTGTATACGCCATCAAGTGATTTTTATTTCGACGCTATATTTGTATTTGAATTTTTATACTAATTTATTTGTTTTTTCGTTATTTAAAAAAAAAAATTACGTCAACTTGTATAATTTGGCGAATGGTTTGGTGATTTATATAATTTGGTGATATTGGTCATTTGCTTTGAATTTGAAATTAAATGTTACGATTTGTTGCTTAATATTTAACACAGATGTCATATAAGCACCGGGTTTGGCGTGATTTTTTTTTTTTTTTTTTTTTTTTTTTACAATTTGGCGAATAACCTCGTTTCCGATTACCAGTTATATATGTATTTTTAAATTATTTTTCTATTATTTTTAAAATGAAATAACAATAAATAAAAAATAAACGGTCAAGTGCGAGCATTGCTCGCGCACAGAGGATTCCATAGAATAAATATATGAATTTGTAATTGTATTATAAAAAAAAAAGAAAAAAAGATGCTAAAAGAATACTAAGACTTTTTTAAAAACTATATAACGTAGGGTTGGGTATAACTGTATACATTAGAAAAGTGTAATCGGATCGGGTATACCATGAAAGTTCAAAGAGATATATGGAACAATATCAAATATAGCTATTCGTATAACTCTTTTTTTAATACAATCGGACCTCTATTTAACGAACCTCTATTTTGCGAATTTCTCTATTTTGCGAACTTTTCCTCGGAACCAACAAAATTTTACGAATTTCTTCGTAAAATATACTCCAAATAGCGAAGTGTATTCTCTATTTAACGAACTTTTTCTTCTGATATATATATATATATATTTTCTCCCTATTTCTCAAAATATTTCCAGACACTTCAAACTTATTCTTTCTTTTACACATTTTATAATGCTCAATAACCTTGAATTAGTTTTGCCAGGTGCCTAACTCAACGAGAGCAGTAAAATCCCTGTCATTCTTTGCATTACATCCAGGAAATGCAAACTTTCAATATACCCCTTTCACACTCAAAAGGGCTGTTCTGCCGTAAATAAGTTTCAGTAATTAAATTTAAGGATGCATGTAGTAATACAATGCTTAAAATTACTTGTTATAATAAATACTATAATGTCATTAAAATTAATTAATTTTAATGTAAATATTTTCTTAAATTTTGAAAATACAGTGTATTTTCATTTTCAGACAATATTTTTTTTTAATTCTTGTCGTCCTTACAGATTTCTTTTTGATAGGTAAAATGAATAACAATAAAAAAAAAATAAATATAATTTACAAAAAAAAGTGTGATTAGTTAAGTTTTTTAATAATGTTTAGTGTTTATGAATTAAAAATCTGTTTTGTGTAATTTAAAGTATTTAAAAAGGTTCATCTCTATTTAACGAATTTTCCACATAACGAACTTTTTTTCGGGATTTAGCGACTTCGTTAAATAGAGGTCCGACTGTATTATCCTAATCTGTTTATGATGAACTTAATTCGGTACTGACAATAAAGGCAGTGCATAGTTAAACTTCATTTGGCATTTCATGAAACTAAATTCAGCGTTGTAATAACCTTTATTTCTAAGTGTATCTAAAACAAAACCTTTGTTCAAAGTTTAAATTTGGCATTGTGCTAAGCGCGCTTCGAATTGAGGTCTCAAAGTTGCA
The DNA here is from genome assembly GCA_963932465.1 of Maratus speciosus. NCBI lineage: Eukaryota > Metazoa > Arthropoda > Arachnida > Araneae > Salticidae > Maratus > Maratus speciosus. The sequence goes on along the minus strand of OZ010788.1, from coordinate 26,218,030 downwards.
ACGCCGCCTTGGTCAGTGGCGCGTTTTGCCAGATAGGTGTTTAATTAACTTTTAAAGTCACTCGGGGCGTATTGAGAGATACAATCAATGCAAACTATCGCGAATCTCACAGTATTTATGCGATTCATTCTAATTAAATATTTCGAGGGCGATGCCCTTAAAAAACGGACACCTAATTTTAATTCCAAAACAGACAAATGGCACCAAGAATATTTAATTAAAATTTTCCTTTTATCATGTACGTGAAAATAAGCAAGTTCGCATTTTCTAATAAATTCGTTTATAAATTCTGGTCTCAGTTCATTATTTCATAAGTTTATAAATAGAATTACTCCGTGCCGGAAAGGATTAAGTGGTCGCAGGACTCTTAAAGCTTCAAAATTTAAGAAATTTTAATTTTTTTACATGTTAAACTCCTATCTTTTCTGAATATTTTGATATATTTGTTTCCTTGAAATTCCCATTAGAACAGAAGTTTTGGCTTTTAGAATTATACCCGCTCAATAGCTGAAGCGGCGTTTCCGAAACTTTAAAGTCATTATTTTCCAAATGGCGTTTTTGTGTATAACGCGCAGCCCGGTAGCAGAAAGTTCCAGACGGGTGACGTGCGTCACAGATTTTCTTTTCCCTTTAGCAGATTTTTTTTTCCATTGGATTTTTTTTCCAGCTCTATATTATGTTTATTTTTTTATTATTTATTACTAAAACTTAAGATTATTATTAATAAAAATGAGTAAAAGGCTTAAAGACATTAAATTTAATAATTAATTAATTAAACGTTCATTTGTAACATTTTACCTGCAGATTATTCAGAAAGATCTGTCGCAGACACTTGGAGAATTTTCTGCTATTGGGACGCGCAGGATACCTCAAAAACTTCTGAATATTTTTTCATGAAATTTTCAAAACATATATTCCATGTTATTCTGTATAAACTGAACCTAAAATTTTGACTGAACTTAAAATCCTTTTTATTGTTCAAAAAATATTTTTTTAGGTGATTTTACTGTTGAAATTTTCAAAATTTTGTACTAGCTAAATGCAGCATTGCATTAAAAATATAAAAATGCTTTAAATACAAATTTATTTAAGTTCAGGGAAATTATTACAATCTGAAGTATAAGTAAGCACCAAAATTTTCATTCTAGTTGCAATATTTATTTTGTAATGCTGCGCGTAAACTGTTATGCCAATTTTTTGTTCGACAAATGTCTAACAGTTTCGAGCCCCCTATAAATACACTGTTAAAAATTTTGCAGCATTCTGGCAGGTCATTCGACCGTTTTTTGAAAAAACGGTTTCATAACCATAGTTTAACTGTATTCTGACCATAAAATGGCCAACAATATGGTCAGAATAGTGTTAAAATTACGGTTGTGTAACCGTTTTCGGAAGAAACGGTCAAATGACCTGCCAGAATGCTGCAAATTTTTAACAGTGTACTAATTCTGTATCTTGCAATTTTTTAAATACATGAAACGAAAGAATATACTTATATCTTTCATTCCAATTAAAATTGTGTTTTAAAATCATATTCATTTTAAGACATTAAATGTTGAAAATGCTCTTTTTTTTATTTTTTCCACTTTTTAGAGTCCCGAGACCCCTTAAATTAGTATGTTTTTAACAATTTGACGTTTATTGCTTTTATACTGTTAATGGACATTACATTACACATATATATCATTAAAAGTCGTTAACTAGGCATAGAGTACGCCGCCCTGTCCTTGTGTATGTCCAAACTGACCGTACCTTTAAGGGTTAATATCTCAGCTAATTACCGATGATTTTTTTCGAAAATCATTATCAACAATGCTTTTATTCTTCTGCAACGATAGGTATATTCAGCGATGCTCAACAATTTTTCTGAATGCCCGTAAATCGAAATTTGTGTATAACAGAAAAATGCTAATTACTCAAAAACTATGTGACTTAGGGCAAGGTTTATATTAACGTCTACTACCTCTAATTTTTTCATAATTTTAGTTTCAGTAGATTCGGAATTAGATGGGGGGGGGGGGGACATATTTTTGCGCTACATTTTCAACAATATCTTTGAAAATATAATACCTAAAATTAAAAGGAATGTATTTTTGAGTTCAGCGCTGCAAAAGCTTTCACAGGATACCCCACATGATATACAAAGAAAAGATTTTTTTTTTTTTTTCAAGTAGCATAATTAGCCCCTCTACTTTTTTACTAAATATATTTATGAATGTTTATTAATCTGAAAATATGTGGGCCAATGGTCTTTATTACTTCCCCGAATTTGAACTTTCCACGTTCCATAGTTTACGATTAAAATGGCTCTGACAGACAGACGGACAGACACAGGAGTGATCTTATAATGGTTCCGTTTTTACTTTTTAAGTACGGAACCCTAAATATTAATTAATAACTATAGAACAAAGCAATTTATAACATTTTTTTCTTAAATAAAAAGAAAATAAATGTAAATAAACATTTATTGATGAATAAGCAACAATAGCCGGGTTACCATGCCAGGCAAAATAACGCCATTGTGGCGCCAATTAGGTACGCCGGTGCGTATATGACATCTGAGCCTAAAATTTTTCTTTTCGTTTCGTTTTAAAAAAAAGAAAGAAGTGTAAGCCATTAATTTTAAATGTTTTTTTCTTAATGAAAATTTTGTATTAAATAAAATAACTAAATAAAAAAAAAGCATTGTTCTTAGCATAGATTTAAGGGAGGCCAAACTTGATCGCCAAATTAGTTTAAAATTATAAAATTTTTTGAAATGCGAAAAAAAATATCTGTTATAATTGAAATTTGAGTTGCCATCATTAGAAAAATGTATATAAAATTAGAAAAAAATTAATATTTCGAAAACTAATTCGAATTTAAAAATTCTAATACCAGTTTTGAAATTTGCGGATCAATATTGATTTTTGGTGTTAATTTCATCGCAAAGTATTCCATATTTTGGGAGAAATCGCCGTGAAATATAATCAGTTGTTTAATCAGTCGATTCATACTTCCGTTTCATAAATTCGTTTCATTAGGATTTTATATATATAGGGTAGATATATATCCATAATATATATATCTGATCTTTGTCACATCGTAACTCTGGTATTTATGAACCGATTTGGATGTAACTTCGTGTGTACATAGTACATACCAATGTCTTGACCGAGTTCGTTGGCCAGCTTCATCCGCCATCTTGTTTCAGAATGGCGGCCATTTAAAAAAATTTTAAAAATTTTAAATGTGGTACCAAAAAATTGAAAATTGAAGAATATTTTTTCTTATGTGTTTCGCCTTGATACAAAGATTCCGGAGCAGTTTTTGTTTTGTCGGCTGACATTTTGAAACGACCTGATTTTTGTCACGCGATAACAGGCGTATTTATGAACCGATTTGGATGTTACTTTGTGTATACATAGTACATAGCAATGTCTTGACCGAGTTCGTTGGCCAGCTTCATTCGCCATCTTGTTTCAAAAGGGCTGCCATTAAAAAAATAATAATATTTTAAAATGAGGTATCAAAAAATTGCAAAATGAAAAAGATTTTTTTTATGTGTTTGAACTTGATATAAAGATTCCGGAGCAGTATTTGTTTCGTCTATATCTTAAAAAATGGTTGAGTTATAGCACTTTGAATTTCTAGCATGCTGACATTTTGAAACAATCTGATATTTGTCACGCGATAACACGCGTATTTGTTAACCCATTTGGATGTAAGAAGGCATGTGGATAGTATATAGCAATGTCTCGACCAAGTTCGTTGGCCAGTTTCATCCGCCATCTTGTTTGAAAATGGCGGCCATTAAATAAAAAAAAAAAATTATATTTAAAGTGAGGTGCTAAAAAATTAGAAATTGAAAAAGGTTTCTTTCTTAAGTACTTGACCTTGATATAAGGATTTCGGAACATTTTTTGTTTTGTCTTTACCTTAAAAAATGGCTCAGATATAGCAGTTTGAATTTCTAATGTGGGTGACATTTTGAAAAATCTGATTTTTTGCCTGCGATAGCACTCCTATATATCAACCGATTCCGATGTGAGTGAGCATGTGCACAGGAATTACTAAGGTCCAAGTTCACTGATTAGCCTCATCCACCATGTTGTCTTAAAATGGCAAATCGCCGAATTTGGCAACCAAATATAAGTTATTTTAAATAAAAGCAGCTTGGATAAAGCTGACTAATTTCGCGAAATTCTCATTCATAATAATTTAGTATTGATAAAAAATAGTATTGAATCTTCTATAATCGGTTTCCACTAAATTGAGCTTCGTGTGTTTGAATAATATAAGCTGGCTTCTTAAAAATAAGGAATATGAAAGCTACCTCTTCCTCCCGGCACTGGCCGGAAGGGCTTTTTTTACTTGAAATCAGTTGAAAGCTTCGTGCTTTGTTTGATTAAAACACTGGGAAAAACGGGATGATGTGCTCACATCTTTTAGTGCCATGACAACGAAGAAATGAAGAGTAGAGGACAGATATCCTTGAGAAGCGAATTGAAATTAAATAGAGTATAGTAGCAATTCCATCAACAGTTGCAATAGTGACAATGACTAATGTGCTTGTAGTATTTTTACAAGTAAGGAATTTTGAAGGGTGTGCATCCTTATTTTCCTTCTGTTTCAGTTGTGTAAAGCTAATCTAATAAAGATATATGATGTATTCTATTTGGTAAGTTTTGACTTTATTTTTCAGTTATGCTAATTTAAAATAAGGTAAAGAAAAAAAGGATCATTGTTTTTTCTAGTTATTTGGGCAGAAAACGCAAAAATTACTGTATAGTTACTCACAGTATAAACAAACTGCATCATGTAAAAGTAACCATGTATTTTTCCAACTATTTCTATATTCTTACTATGAGAAATTTGCACACATGGTGATATAGGACAACGACATGTTTTTCTGATAATTTCAGATTCATACATTCCAAAAATTCCCTCAAAAATTTAAAAAAATGGGCCAATGGTTTTTAAATTAAGCTTAAAGTTAAGGGGGCTGGTCACTCATCTTTGGAATTCTCCTGCGTAATGTTAATTCTATGGACTTTTGATGCATTTATATATTTAAAATATCTTCTCGGGAAATTCATATTTTTGACATTTTTTTTTTCTGTGTACTCTTCTTAAAGTATGTCTCTTTTTTTTTCTCTGTTTTCAAAATATTTCTAATATCTATCCCGAATTTAATATTTTATGTGTTAAAAGCGGGCGAACTGGGAGTAAAATTTTAACGCTTCTTATAAAATTAAGTCTGTACTTTAGAAATATTTTGAGAAATAAGAAAAAAAGAGACATCTTTTAGGAAGTGGACACAAAAAATAGAAGTTAAAAATACTAATTTCCCGAGGAGTTCGCGACTAGAAAACGCTGCGTGATTGGCTGTGACGTCACTGTTCATGATATGCCAATGTTTATATTTTGTTAGCAGGAGGCACAGACCAAGCAAGAGGCGTTTTGGTTCTATAAGCCTGTGTTTTGATATCATTTTGAAATTCTCTTTACATCCAAATTTATTTCTTCTTTGAATTTTATTACATTGCATTAATCTCGCTGTATAATGGAAATAAATGGCATTATTTCCAGTGTTAAAGAAAAGTTTCGATTAAAAAAAATAGCTACATTAGTTTCTCCCTTTTCAACAAATTAAAAACATAAATTCTCCTTGTAAAATATTAGGTAAAGCTTTTTTAATGTTACAGTTTTGAGAGGGCCTATCCTATTTAAAATATATATCTACCCTATATATATATATATGTATATATATATATATATATATATATATATATATACACTATGTTGCCATTAATGACCGGCAACTTTCAATTTTAGACATTTTGTCGAATGTTCAGAAATATGCTTGACAGATTCTTCTGGAATTTCAGGATTGAAAAGAACAGGTATGACCTCATATTTAGCAATGTCGATTTGTTAAGAAGGACAATTAGGGGGCTAACAAAAAATCAAAGAAAAAAATAATACTTGGGATCACCCTGTAAAATAAAATGCACGAAATGATCTATCGCTACCGAATATAAATAAACAGGCATTGTGCAATATGTGTATTCTTTTGTGCAAGAATAGCACGTATATTAATAGAGATATAGCGATTTATTTAAAAAAAATTAAAAAATTCTTGCATTTTTTTGCTTATAACATGCAGGGTTTTCAATCAAATTTAACTCTGGTTTCAGAAAAATTGACAAAATATAGTAGAAACAATATAATGCATTTGGAATATAAATGTGTTAAATATTTTAAGAAATATGAGCAGTTGTGTGAAATAATTTTTATCGGCGCATGCGCGAACGATAACAAGGATCATTTTACATAATTTAATAGTAAACTCTATGGAGCAACTTATTAAAAAAAATCTAGTCAAATATCGTAAATATTCAGAGAGATATCGGCGTTAGAGTGAGTAAATTTTAGTAGTTCTCTAAAAGCAGCTGAATGATAAGGGATTTTCCACAAAGTGTCATTTTTAATTTTTAATTTTTTTTTTAATTTTCATTTTTTATTGATGCTTTAGCTCTTCTTGGATAACCACCAGAACGAACCTATACCATGATCAAAAGAAGTATCAAAATCGAAGCATTTTTTCCAAATCTGCTCGTTGATACTCACTAAATACTAACTTTTTTCTGAAAGTCAGTTAATAAAAAATGACAATTTGTGTAAAATCCCTTACCATTCAGCTGCTTTTAGAGAACAACTAAAAATTTGCTCACTTTAACGCCGATATCTTTCTGAATTTTTACGATATTTGACTAGATTTTTTTAAATAAGTTACTCCATAGAGTTGACTATTAAATTATATAAAATGATCCTTGTTATCGTTCGTGCATGCGCAGATAAAAATTATTTCATACAACTGCTCATATTTCCTAAAATATTTAATATATTTATATTCCAGATACTCTATATTGTTTCTACTATATTTTGTCAATTTTTCTGAAACCAGCGTTAAATTTGGTTGAAAACCCTGCATGTTATAAGCAAAAAACATGCAAGAATTTTTTAATTTTTTTAAAAATAAATCGCTATATCTCTATTAATATACGTGCTATTCTTACACAAAAGAATACACATATTGCACAATGTCTGTTTATTTATATTCGGTAGCGGTAGATCATTTCGTACATTTTATTTTATAGGGTGATCCCAAGTATTATTTTTTTTCTTTGATTTTTTGTTGGCCCCCTAATTGCCCCCCTTATCAAATCGACATTGCTAAATATGAGGTCATACCTGTTCTTTTCAATCCTGAAATTCCAGGAGAATCTGTCAAGTATATTTCTAAATATTCGACAAAATGTCTAAAATTGAAATTTGCCGATCATTAATGGCAATATAGTGTATATCAACATATGAACGGAGGGTAGTTTCGGGGCCTGGGGGTCATGATCGGTGAAAATATACCAAAATTTTTTGAAATCGCTTTCCTCCGAACGGCTGCAATAGGTAGCTTTTTGTAATGAAAGCTACCTAAAAGAGTGGTCAGCCAACTAAATACAGTGTTACCATAGTTACTGACCTAAATTTATCCATTTATGTGCTATCTTGGGCACAATCTAGAAAAATATTGGGTAATTCAAAATAACCAGAATTAACATCTTCACATTTATAGCAGTAATTTTGTCTTGCATCTGAACAAAGTACATATTTAATGCCGCAGTCAAAGTTCAAGTAAAAATTTTTCCACTGCTTTATTTTTCAAAAAAGCAGAACCTATTCCCCCTTTTACATTTCCATAGGGACTTTTTATATGCACATGTGGAATATATCTCTTGATTACTATCTTTTCATTTTAACTATTGTCATTTCCTTTAGCTCAAAGTAACCTTGGGATAATATGAATACAACTTCCTGGCTATATATTGTTCCATTCTCTATTCCAAACTACAAGTCACACGTTAGAAATTCACTGTGCCTATAGAGTTTCGCTGGAGAAATTGATTGAAAACAGAAATATAAGGAACATGTTCCGTTTACAGAACAAATGTTTGTTTAATTGTTTTTTTTATGTCGAGCAAAAAAGTTGCAATGAAGCAGTCATATTCACATTTTAACTTAAATACTATTTATGAATACAGTAAAAAAGGAAATATGCTTTAGAGAAATCGAAGCAGAAATACCAGAAACTTGACATTTTTTCTCCATTCTTTTATCAGAATACTATAAATTATATAAAATTTTGTATTTAATATTTTCAAAGTAACAATATTATAAACTAGTCGGATGTACCAATCCCAAAACTTTATCTCATACATGTTATTACTTCAAAATTCGCTATCATACTGCCAAAATTAAATGGCAATCTATGCCCATTATGAGGATTCAAAAGATATGAAATTCTGTGCATTAGTTCTTGAGATATGATTACCGCTGAAATCGTGTAAATGCAGCCTAGCAGTGCCACCTATTGGGTGCTTTACACCAAAAACACCAAGCCACAACTTATGTCAACGTCTAACTGAATTTGAAGTTTGGTCAAAAACCGTGCATTAGTTTTTGAGATAGAGCTATTGCGAAAATCATGAAAATTCCAGCATAGCAGCGCTACCTATTGGGCGATTAACACCGAAACCTAATCTTCAGCAACTTGTGTTAGCATCTAACTAAATCTGAAGTTAGATGAAAATTCGTGCATTAGTTCTTGGGATACAGCTATTGTAGGAATCGTGCAAAATGCAGCACAGCAGCGCCACCTATTGGGCGATTTACACTAACGCATAATCAGCACCAAGTCATATCAAAGACTAACTGAATCTGAAGTTTGATGAAAATCCGTGCATTAGTTCTTGAGATAGAGCTATTGCAGAAGTCGCGAAAAATGCAGCATAGCAGCACTACCTGCTATGTGATTTACACCAAAAACTAATCAGCACCAATTTATATTGGGGACTACCTGAATATAAATTCCGTGCATTAGTTCTTGAGATAGAGCGGCCACATACAGACAGACAGATGTTTTGTAAAAACATGTTTTTCGGGATCTCTGATCCCCAAAACGTGTAAATCCGTCGAAAATGTTCACGAATCCAATACTTTCTTCTTATAAAGATAGAAGAAAGTAAAAGAAACCTGTATATTTCTACGTTCTTCTATATTTACAAGAAGAAAGTATTGGATTCGTGAAAATTTTCGAGTGCCGGTTTTCGACGGATTTACATGTTTTAGGGGGTCAGAGATACCAAAAAACATGTTTTTACAAAATGTCTGTCTGTGAGTTTGTCTATCTATTTGTATGTGACACAAATATTGTGGGCGCTGTATCTCAACGACTAGTGCACGGAATTTACTAAAAATTTATATTCATGTACTCCCTGATATAAATTGGTGCTGATTAGTTTTTGGTGTAAATCGCCCAACAGGTAGCGCTGCTATGCTGCATTTTTCGCGATTTCTGCAATAGCCCTATCTCAAGAACTAATGAGCAGATTTTCATCAAACTTCAGAATCAGTTAGTCCTTGATATGAATTGGTGCTGATAACGTTTTTCGCGTAAATCGCCCAACAGATGGCGCTGCTGTGCTGCATTTTGTATGATTTACACGATTTCCGCAATAGAACTAATGAATCACCTCATTTCCTCTGAATTACCTCAAGAACTAATTACTACAAGAACTAATTACTACAAGAACTAATTACTCTATTACTGAATTACCTCAAGAAGTAATGCTCGGATTTTCATCAAACTTCAGTTTCCGTTAGTCCTTGATATGAGTTAGTGCTGATTACGTTTTAGCGTAAATCGCTCAACAGGTGGCGCTGCTCTGTGGCATTTTTCACGATTCCCGCAATAGCCGAATCAGCACCGTGCGAAAGGGGGGGCGAAGGGGGCGGTCGCCCCGGGCGCGGAAATTTAAGGGGCGCCAAATTTGTACTACTAATTTCCGTTTTTTTTTTTTTTTTTTTTTTTTTCTTTTTCTTTTTCTAATTGTTGTCGATCATTTTCTTTGGGATTTTTTTTCGCTCTTCAATATTCTACTTTTTTGTAAAACAAAATGAATATATTTACATTGTACATTTTTCATTTCAAAGTTATTACATCGTTCACATTTACTTTTCATTGAGCTCTTTAGATTTGATGATTTTATAATATGCTTTTGTGATATCTTATTGCACTGTTTCTTAAATTTTTGCACTCTGCGGCCACTTTTACATCGTATACGAAGTTTCTGCCACCTCCCAGACCCAGTGAATATGAATTGCTAACCTATTCTGATTCCACTATGGGATCATTCTTATAGTCATTCGGTCATTATTTTGCTGTTAAAAAAGGGTCCAGCACAGGATCAAAATGCTGATTACATGAAATCTGCGGTTGCAAAAGTACGACAATTTTCCAAACTAACGTTCAAGAAAATTATGCCTAGTGGACAAATTATTAACCGTGATTGTGGCTTATTGGATAACTTAGTTAAGAGAATCACTATATTTTGTTTTCTCTGTTTATTATTCACCAATTATCATGATCGCCCTCCAAAGCTAGTCAATCCAGATTGTTGATTTTTCAAGTGGAAGAAATTAAATTCTAAAATTCCTGAGCATAAAAATGCTCTAGAACACAGGAATGCATGCATTCGCTAAAAGAAACTTGAGAGACGTTTAAAATTAAATCCTGTAAGCGACAGCAAATTTGAAAAGAGCAAAAGTGAAAATTATTGAAAGCGAAAAAGATAAATGGCGAAGTATATTCAGGATGAAATTATGAACCTTTTTGCCAATGAAGTAAGAAAAATGATTGTAGAAGAAATTTATAGAGCAGGGTATGAAGATAATGTAAAATGTTAGTAACCTTTTTTTTACCCCGATTCCCGGCTTTAGTCCCAAATAGCAACTATAGATGGCGCAGCAAGCAGAGATGACCACCACCGGAACTCAGCTTACGCTTTAGAGTGTTAGTGCAATCCCGAGGGCAGACCAAATCCACTAGCTGCTCGCGTTACAAATTATTTATTCAATTCTTATACTGCAGTTTTACAATTTCACATTACAACATAAATATCGATGATTTGTTGAAGAACTAAACAGGTTTATAATCAATTCAGGTTACAGCAGTATACTTTATTAAGCCATATTCGTGAAAATCAATCAAGTTTATACTGAATTGACAATTATGCCAGCAATGTATAACCACACAAGCACTATAAAGACAATATCTAGCGCCTTAGGTGCTCAATCAAGGCCAAAACCTAAATCGCCCAAAACTGTCGCGAAAAGAGGAGGTTAAATGTATGGAGTGGGTCTCATTCTCCAATACAGTCTTATTTTTAGGGGCCTACTCTATATATTTAACCTCCTTCCTTCGCATGATGCTAGGGAATTTCAGTTTAGACCTCCAATGAGCGCTTATTGCTTGCCATTATCTCTGCTATTTGGAACTAAAACCGAGAACCGCAGTAAAAATACTTCTGATATCTTACATAACTCTCCTGAAAGAATTTATTTTAATAATTGTCATCATTTGCAAGTTATTGAATTTTAAACACAGTCCAGTTTAGGAATCCAGTATACCTCACAAAGAACAAATGAAGCAAATTATACGATACCGAAAACAGAAAATTTTCAATCGTGGAAAGGTTTCTTCACTACATCAAGTCAAAAAAAAAAAAAAAAAAAAAAAAAAAAAAAAGAGGAAAAAAAGTTAGCGCAAGAAATTTAAGTCCGACAATCTCGACATTCACAGCTGCACGAGAAGTTCTGTTCTGAAAGATGGTATACGGGAGTTGCTGAGTTCAACTCAATCGCGCACGTCAGCCTAATCGTTCGAAATTGTCCGTAGTTTTCTTCGAATCTTGGGTAAATACGGGATAGGTTCCCTTAGAAAGACCTTACAGAGGACACCCCCATCGCACTCCGGCCTACTACACCTAACTTGTAGATAATCGACCGTCATAAACAATACCAATATCAACCCTTCAGAGCTCAATGTTGTGAATTGTGATATGGTGCAAATATGGCTTCCCAATATAATGTTGTGTAAGCTCGAATCGTCGAAGTAAATAAATTCGTCTATTTTTTACCATGTTCTGCACATTCTCTAAACTTTGAGTTCGTGCTGCTGGTGTATGTCCAAAAACGGCCGGAACTGCGTAAAATGTGTTTGTTTTTTTCTCCTCTTCTACTGAAAGATGGGATATACTTATGTCCCTCTTATCAGTTTATTTAAAGAAACATTGCGATACTCTATGGTCATGAAAAATAAAGCTATATCTGCAGTTTACAAACAATTGCCACAGATTTTAAAAGCTCTGGAAGACCTTATAGAAATAAAGTAAAATGAGTAAACTTACTCAGGAGCAAAAAGCTTAATAAAGCAAATAAAGAAATTCCCCTTTATTTACGGTCTAATAGTTTGACACAGCATTTTAAATGAAATAGAAAAAGTTAATATTATTCTCACGAAAAAAAGGAAGAAAAAAAAACTGTCAATGTTTTAATCGCCAGCAAATTGATTGAAACACTAAAAAACACATTTCAGACAATAAGAGAAAAAATTTTTGAACAAGAAAGCGAAGATTTGGTTGTGTCCGTAAATGTAGAGTCCTTATTTGAGCAAAACAGAAAAGGTAAAATTCGCAAAAACAATTTGACTACGAAGCTCCTGATGAAAGTGGAAATTTATGTGAAAGTGAAGGATTTCGTGGTACGTAGAGACACTATAACCGTGCAACTGAACTGTAGATTTAAGAAACTGAGAAATGTATAACAAGAATTTGAGTTTCTGGCTAGTGCGAATCTAAAATCAGTTATAAAAAATCTGTTAATATTGCCTGGACCTTGTTCTTTATTGATGACTTGAGTGGACTTGAATTGTTAAGCGAGGTTTTAAAGGCGAAAACATTATTTCTACCATTAGATAAGAACTTTTATAAAATGGATCATTTAGACATCCTTTAGTTTAGGGATGCGCAACCTGTCCCGCGGGCCAAAAGTGGCCCGTGTTTCGTTGATCGGTCGCGGAAAAAATGCGAATTTCGTTGATCGGCTGCGAAAAAATTGCGAGTTTCTCCCGTTTATCGTGAAAAAAATTCGCTAATTTTGTTAATTTGCCGCGGGAAAAAATTGCAAACTTCTTCAGTCAGTTAAGAATCGCAAATTTCGTTGATCGGATGAGCAAAAAAATCGTGAATTTCGTTGATAGGGTGCGGAAAAATCAAGAATTTTTTCAATCAGGTGAGGAAAAATCTGAAATTTTGTTGATAAGCTGCGGAAAAGTCGCGGGTTTCGTCAGCTTATCGTGAGAAAAAAATCGTGAATTTAGTCAATTTGACGCGGGAAAAAATTGCAAACTGCGTCAGAATCAATTAAAAATCGTGAATTTTGTTGACTGAGGCACGGAAAATCTCGAATTTCGTTGATCTAGCGCGGAAAAATCGCGAATTTCGTTGGTGGAGTGCGGCAAAACTGCGAATTTAACGATCAGGCGTTGAAAAATCTCAAATTTCGTTGATCGGCTGCGGGAAAATCGTGAGTTGCGTCAGTATATCGCAAAAAAATCGCGAATTTCGTCATTTTGCCGCGGGAAAAAATTGCAAATTTCGTCAGTCAGTTAAAAGTCGCGAATTTCGTTAATCGGGCATGGAAAAATCACGAATTTTGACGATCAGGCGCGGGAAAATCTCAAATTTCGTTCATCGGCTTCAGAAAAATTGCGAGTTTCGTCAATTTATCGCTAGAAAAAAATCTCGAATTTCGTCAATTCATGAAAAAAATTACAAATTTCGTCAATTGGGCGCAAAAAATATCGCGAAATTCGTCAATCGCTCATGGAAAAAAAATTACAAAATTTGTCTGTCAGTCGTAAAAAATATCGGTCGTGAAATAGAAATCCGTTGATCGCAGGAAAAAATCGCAAATTTCGTCGATCGTGAGCGGAAAAGGAATCACGACATTTTTCAATTTATCAAGGGAAACAAATCGCGAATTACATCAATATACATCAGGAAAAAAATCACGAAATATTGAAAATAATCCTTACTATATCTCTCGTATATATACAAACGTAAACTGTTGATATATCCTTGCCAACTGAATTGGGTAGACTGGGTAGTGGAACTTAGAGTGGTAAAACTGCCCCCCCCCTCTGTTTTTTTATCTGATTGTAGGCCACAGATCAACCCCCAACACACACACACCTCCCCGAAATAGAATTCTGTCTGTGTTATTGGTGTGGCCCTCGACAGCCGAGATATTTTTGTAAGTGGCCCTTCTATTAAAAAGGCTGTGCTCCCCTACGTTTAGTTGCTCCATAATTTTAACTTAGGGAAAACAAGGAATTACAAAAACATGGAGACAGCGTACATAATTTATAAGTATTCCAGTAACAGTAAAATAGTAAAAAACTACTTAAGATCTAATATGAGTCGAGAGATTAAGCAACCTGAATTTACTTTCTATAAAATTCAGTGTGTAGCAATCTTTACACATAAAATAATAAACGATTTTGCTGCCCTAAAATGCAAGAAAAATAAAATGGAAGTAAATGTATTTGTCTGATATTATATTTTATTTTATGGTAATTAGAACATTGTTTCAGTTATTTTCCTTAATTAATGTACTGAAATTATAATCTATTTTTATCTTTTACATTATGTTCTGCAGGTTTTTTGTTTGTTTTGCTTCTTTTCGGTTGAAGGGACCACTTATTTCCTTCCAACCTGGTTGTTAGCGATTTTTACCCATTTTCTGCATCTTAAAGACTGACAACAACTAAAAATGGCTTGAAAAATATGTGAGAAAGGTTAAGAAAAATCTGTCGCAAAGCATCATGATCTCATTAACAAATAAGTGCGATTTTCTTTTCTGTTATTTAGTTGTTTGGAATTTCTGAATTAAAATTAAATCTTTTAAAGTTCTAAAATAAACACAAAATATTTATTCAATATAATTTATTTCTGTTTCTGCTCTTCATCAAGTTTGAAGGAGGGGGGGGGGGGGGGAGGGGCGCCAAATTGACACGCTGCCCCGGGCGCAGTTTTCTCTTCGCACGGCCCTGAGCTGAATCTCAAGATTAATGCACGAATTTTCATCTAACGTCAGATTTAGTTAGACGTTGACACAAGTTGTTGCTGATTAAGTTTAGGTGTTAATCGGCCAATATGTGGTGCTTCTATATTGGAATTTTCACGATTTTCGCAATAGCTCTATCCCAAAATCTAATGCACGGATTTTCTACAAACTTCAGATTCAGTCAGACGTTGACATAAGTTGTTTCTGATTAGGTTTTGGTATAAATCACCCAATAGGTGGCGCTGCTATGCTGCTTTTTGCTGGATTTACACGAGTTTAGCGATAGCCATATCTCAAGAACAAATATCCGGAATTTCATAACTTTAGAATCCTAATGAGGGGCATATATTGCCATTTAATTTTGACAGTATCATAGCGAATTATGACGTATAAGGCCAATGTCAGACGGGCGTCTTTTTGCCTGCTTTTAGCATTGTGAATGGATAATACCACGGTATCTAGAATCTAGATACCGTGGATAATATATAAGCAAAAAAGAAGGCAAAAAGACGCCCGTCTGACATTGGCCTTAACATGTATGAGATAGAAGAAAGTTTTTGGAATTTGCACATCCGGCTAGTTATTTGTGTCTTTAAGGGAAATCCATTTTGAAAATGTGAAAAATTAAAAACATTCCAACTAAAATAAAGAAATTATAGTATGCGTTTGATTTAAATCCGATCAAATTATCAACTAAATGTCACTAGTTTTACACAGCTCTACAATCTGAACAATAATTAAAGTGAAAAATTATTTTTCCCTCAACCACTTTCAAATTTTTAAAGTATGTTACCTTTTACCCCCTGAAAAAGAAGGAACAGTTATCAAATGTAGTAAGGGGAAATATCAAGAAAGCTTGCCCAATTTGTGGAAAATAGTATATCTTAAAATGTTAGGTAATAATTGATATACATTAAAACAAATACAGATATATGTGTACTTTAAGGAGCATTGTTTTTATTAAGGCTGTTCTCATCCAAATTGGCTTTTTTCGTACATATTTTCACTTTCTTCTTTCTAAAGATGAAAGTATTGTAATCGAAAATTTTTTTCTTACTTCCGGTTTTCGAGGGATTTACAAGTTTTAGGGGTCTGGCATCCCCCCAAAAAGTGTATGAAGTTATGCATAGAATCGAACCAAATTTCATATATATGTTTTTGGCTATTGTCAACAGCTTCCACTTGAATTTGGGAATATTCCGCCGGAAGGAGGCGCTGCAGTAGAAATTTTTGTCCTATTTTCATTATTATATCTCCGTAAAATGTATGAAGATATGCATAGAATTAAACGAAATTTCATATATATTTTTTTGGCTAAAACCAGTAGGTCCCAAATGAATTCGGGGATATTCCGCAGGACGGTGGCGCTGTAATAACGATTGTTTCATTTTTATTGTTGTATCATCGGAAAGTGTAGGAAGGTATGCATACAATTGAACCAAACTTCATATACGTGTTTTGGACTGGACGTCAGGTTCAGGTCCCAGTCGCTAATGGCGATATTCCGCCCCCCCCCCTCCCCACTTCCTCCGTAAGAGGTCGTTGTAATAGCGATTTTTGTGCAATTTTCTAGATTTTTCGTAGTTCTGTTTTACATCTGCTGCTCGTGCAGTAACGGGTACTTTGCATCTAGATAACCGGGTATTTCGCAAGCAGCTGACATACAATAGAATAACGAAAAATATTGATTTTATTAAATATCATGTTCGAGATTAATTCATTTTTACTCCGATTAATAAAAATAATTTTCAATATTTTCCTGCCTTTGGCCAATTTAAATAGGACGTAATTTTCTCTATTTATGACTTTTAATGCATATTAATGAATTTATTATTTTAAAAATTTCTTTCTCTTTTAAAATTCACGTGTAAATGTAGTTTTTATGACATAATTTTCCTGCTTTTAATACGTAATCATTTAATTCTAATTTGAAAGTTTTTTTTTTTTTTTTTCTGTTTATAATAGTCACGTGTAAATAAATTTTTAATTTGAAGGAAATGTTTGCTGTTTTTAAATTTGGCAACAATTTAAAATAATACCCTTTTTAAAAATATGTAAAAAGTGTTTCTCGAATTGCTGAAAATTTGAATTTATAATGTAAATAAATTTTGAAAAAATGAGTCAAATTAAAAAAATAAATGCAGCCCTCACACCGGGAACTTCTAATAAACTCAAAAAAAAAAAAAAAAAAAAAAAAAAAAAAAAAAAAAAAAAAAAAAAAAATTAAATTCCTATGCGTAGTTTTTGCTCCTAAAAAACTTTTTTAATGGAACGATTTTGACCAACTTTAACATTAAATATCTTTTTAAATAATTATTCGATTTAAAAACTGCCTGTATCAGCGTGTTTATCAAATATGTCTTTATAATATCACCAATTGTCATATTTTTTGTATGCGGGAGTTTTCTTAATATTAACGAAGACCCTCCCCCCCCCCCCCCCTCCTGTCACAAAAAATTCATAAACAGCGTTAGCTACTTTTTTTTTTTTTTTTTTTTTAGAATAAAGAGATTTGTTGTTTATCTGTTAGCAATATATATTGATATTCAAGATTTTCATAGTTTAATTAGTTTTATACACCTGTTCTTGAGCCATATAAAGTTTAAGTTCATGTATTGATTGAGGCTTATAATATATTACATTTTTTAAGAGCTACTTTTTAGCGCTTATAATTGTAATAATTTTCATACGTATTCAATGGAATATGCGTGTGTTTGCACCATAGTTCATGAATGATATATAGAATGCAATAGAATTAAATCCCTCAACGCAAATTTTAGCTTTTCCTCTATTCAAAATCGTGGTTTCGCCATGAAGAGTTTTGTTCTTTTTCTCCATTTATTTAAGTTCGCTTTAATGATATTTGTGAATTTTAAAAGAAATAAAATTCAACTGCAGCGAATTTTATTGTTCTTCTAAGCTCAATAACATTTGGCAGATTTCTTTTTCCTCTCTCTTTTTTTTTTTTTTTTTTTTTTTTTTTTTTGTGTTTTTCCTCTTCCTTTCTCTTTAATCATGAAGTTGACACATTGGATGTAGAAGTTAGAAAAAATATATATAGGGTTTCTTTTTCCTTTTTTACATGTTTTCTTTTAACTTACAATTCTGTTTGTATGTGGCAGTCGAATCCTGTTACTCATTTTTCAACCACTTCCTGCTGACATAGAACTTTGAAATTCGGAATATACTATATGTATTCCTGAAGGCAATACTGGAATTGGGCATTGATTTTTTTTTAATTCGATCCCTAAGGGGAGCAAATTTAAAAATTTTAAAAATCACCCTATCTCATAAACCAATGGAAATTAAATCTTGAAACTCGACATGCCTACAGTATAACTAAAATTGGTAAACATGTGTTTCATAATTTTTCTCAATTCGACCTCTAGGGAGAGAAAAAGATCCCCTCCGAGTGCCCTTCGTTTTCGAATGACATCGCAAAAACACTACTTAAGGTTAAACTAACACTACTAAAGTTAACACTATTTAAACTTCATGGTTACTTAATTATAGTTTGACTTTCTGTGAAGAAATCAGTATCAGCTTCAACAATGAGTATTTGTTGAAAAGTACTCATGGTAGGATTACCACAATAGAGCCAAGTTTTGGCCAGCTTGGCGAAATATTGCCAAATTTGGCGATAAAAATAAGTTACCATGTATGAAACCAACTAGGCGATAGCTGGCTTATTTGGCAAAATTCCCATTTAACTCAATCCATATTTCTACATTTTTTGTGAATTTTAATGAAAGCATATTTTATTTTATTTTTTAATTTTACATCTATATTAATGTCACTTATTTAAAAAGTATTTAAAAATATTATTATTTGGGCTTTTTAAAATTTGACAACAGTAGATAAAAACGGCTATTTGAAACTATGAATTAAACCTCTATTCAGATAATGAAATTTCGAATTAAAAAAAAAAAGTAGAAAAAACTTTTAAAAAATAGAAGAAGTTAAAAAATGCATACTTTTTCAGTAAAGGACCTTGGCATTTTTTAAAAAGCTTGGCGCAATTTAGACTTCAGGCTTTCTTTTTCTTTTTTTTTTTTCTCCTGTTTTTAATTAAAGCGCCATCTCTCTTTCATTTATGGTTTTTTTCAAGGCCTAGAACACTAATAGATGTAAATTATTGTTAAAATGCCATGAAGAAATAACTGTCCACTGGAATAGTTTATAACAAATAAATTATTGTCCTAATTAAAACTAAGAACGATAAAAAAAATCTTCAGGCATATGTTGTGTTACAAATTATAATAAAAAAAAAGAGTGACTCTCTAAACCAATTTCAGCTGTGGAATTTTCTGGTTTTAATATTATTTTGATTCCATTAAATGTTCTATAATGAATTTCACTGTTTACTTCCTCTATAATTTCTGCAACTTTCCCACCTCTCATAATTAAATATATATCATTTTTGCTCTTGTTGCCAAAGGGCGAATTACAAATATTCCATAAAAACTATCCTCTGTCAAGGTCGCGGATGCGCTCGTCGAGCCAGTTTGGGGCGCGGTAGAAAACAAGCTCATCGAAGGTCGTTTTCATTAATTTGAATCTGCACATACTTTGCTCGGTAGTACAGAAGGGGGAACTGAAGGTGAGGGTCGAGCATTAAAATCTTTGCACCCGAACTCGTTTGAGAAACAAAATTCGTTCTTTGCCAGGTTCCAGGATATAAAACTGATTAATTATGCGGTATAGCAGAAGCTGCCTATGGTGAACATACTCATAGCTATGATGAGAGTTTTAAAAATGGTTCAAGAACATTTCAAATTGGGAACAGACAATTTGAATTTATTCAGTTTGAATGGGCAATGTGCGCGATAAAATATCGCTCACTCGCAAGAAATGTGACACATCTTGCAAAATTTCATTTTGCGTTTTAAAAAAGAAAAAGTTTCCTACAGAAAAAGTTTCATTTGTGTAATTATCCAGAAAACCGCTTTATTACGCTATATGTCTATTCGTGGTCGCAGAAGAGCGGTTTTGTTTAACCCTGCA
Organism: Maratus speciosus; assembly: GCA_963932465.1. Classification (NCBI taxonomy): domain Eukaryota; kingdom Metazoa; phylum Arthropoda; class Arachnida; order Araneae; family Salticidae; genus Maratus; species Maratus speciosus. Next base: position 26,198,020 of record OZ010788.1, on the reverse strand, counting down.
AACCCCATCTACGTCTTCATTCTTAAGCGTTTTACACTTTTATGCACATTTTTACACCTTCATGCAGAGCTAAGTGGTGTAATTTCATGTTACAGTAAAGTCATGCTAATTTTCTTTTGTCTCACCTGTGAAACTTACTGTTGCCGAAATGTGCTACTTTTCTTGCGCGGATGAGCGATATTTACTTTGGATCATATCTTATTTGCGTAAGAAAAGATTTCATGTTTATTGAAATTCATAACAAAACTGAAAATATGTTACTTCATAAATATTTCTGCATGTTTGCGATTACACATTAGCAAACGCGAACTTTTATCTTAACGGTAAAAAATATTCCCCTCTTTCATCGTTTCTAACTTTTTCTTCTTCTCTCTTCTTCTTCTGTCTTCTTTTACATCCTCTTTTTAGGTAGATTTCGTATGAAATACTACCTATTGGCGTCGTTCCTATGTTGGAATTTCTGAAAAACTTTTGCAGATCTACACCGATCATGACCCCTAGAACCCAAAACCACCCTCAGTAAAAAACTTTATCTATCTATCTATCTATCTATCTATGTATGTATCTATATATATCACTTTCTTCTGGACACGATAACTGCCACAATTCTGCACAAATCTCTTCCAAACTGATACATAAAATCAAGGGGCATAAAATCTCGGTCAAGTTCGTTAATGGGCAAAATCGGACCAAGGGGATGGAAATAGGGAGGGGTTTTGTGAAAACAGAAAAAAACCCATAACTTCTTAAATTTTGTACATATAGAATCAGTTTAAAGTTTTTATTACTTCTAAAAATAGGGCCAAAAATTTATGTATCACAGATTTTTGATAAAGTTAAAAATGGGCTCAAGAGGCGCGAAAAATAGGGTTTTGGGAGAAAAAAATTCATAACTTCGTCAATTCTCAAGATATCAAATCCAATTAATTTTATCATGAATCTCCTTAACATTATCTACAACTTTTATATTCACAAGTTTTTGATAGGACCAATTCGTACCGCAAAAAAAAAAAAAAATAAAAATAAAAAATAAAAAAAAACGAAAACAAAAAGGGCGTTTGAAGAAGAAAAAAATTCATAACTTCGTCAATTCTCAAGATATCAAATCCAATTAATTTTATCATGAATCTCCTTAACATTATCTACAACTTTTATATTCACAAGTTTTTGATACGACCAATTCGTACCGCAAAAAAAAAAATAATAAAAACGAAAACAAAAGGGCGTTTGAAGAAGAAAAAAATCCATAACTCCGTCAATTCAAAAGATATAAAATTCCCATGAATTTATCATATATCTTCTTAATATTATCTACAACATCTATATAGACAAGTTTTGGATAGGACCAATTCTTGCAGCAAAAACAAATTAAAAATACATAGCGGTTGAAGAAAAAAATCATCGTAAGGGTGTATTCAAATCCAAACTGCTTATTTTCTGACTCATTTTACAATCCATTTTTACTCTCAAAGGCTTCCAATTGGTACCTTTTCTTACTCAGAAACTATATAATGTACTGCAATGGTCAATTTTTTGGATAGAGGCAGAATATATTTTAAAACATGCTGTCAAAGTGGGCCTTTTGAACCGAATTTCCCGAAGCGGATTGTGTTGGAAAAAATCATCGTATTAAGGGAGTATATCCAAACTGCCTATTTTCTGACTCATTTTTAAATTCATTTTTGCTCTCAAACGCATCCAATTGGTAGATTCGCTTATTCAGAAACTGTATAATGTACCGTAATGATCGATTTTTTGACAGAGGCAGAATATATTTCAAAAAATGATGTCAAAGTGGGCATTTTGAACGGAATTTTTCGAAGATATTGTGTTAGAAACGAAAAATATTGTCTTACTGAGAAAATAATTGTTTATATATCAAGTTTTAATTAATTGAACGAAAATTAAAAACACAGGTCGCTTATAAATCTCTTCAAAATCACGTCAACAAGTTTCATGTTTTTCCTATTAAAAATGAATCTGGGGTTATGCCAGAAAATTTCGAGTTGTTGAGCATGGAAAAGTATTTTTTTGAATACCGCCCTAACATGATTGTGATAAAACCAGTTATTATATAAAAATGGAATAAAAACTCGTCAAAAGCGGCCAGATAAAATTGTTAAAGTGGGTTTATCTCTAATCATGATTTGGTTTTTGTTTGTGAAATTAGTATACTTAACTTCGAAATCTACCTCCGCCTGTAGGCCGGGCCGGCAGGGATTTTTATGAACTGAGAACACGAAAATATGCTGATGCGATTTCGAAAATGAATTTCTTAATATTACTGCTTCTTTCTTTCTTTTCTTTCCGTTTTTTTCTTTTTTTTAATCCCTCATAAATTCAAACAGTGCAAAGCTGCCTCACCTCATCATCCTTATTTTTAACACTTTGCAACATAGTTGAAAGGTGTTTATGAATTGTTTGTCTGTCTGTCTGTCCGCGCTCTAATTCGCCTAAATACAGTCAGATTGCTATGAAATTAATATATGATTGGAGTTTACTATGACATGTTCGGTATTGAATATGAAGGTTCGTTTACGGGGACACTCAAAAGAATTCCGTTACATTACAGTCTATGGGGAAAAATTGTTTGCGGCTTATTTTAATGATATTACAGTATTTTAAACATGTTGAAATTTATATATGTCACTGCGTGTACTAAAAGGCGCTTACTGTAGAATACGGTGTGCATAGAATTTATTGTTCATTTATAAAAAGATATATGTTCAAAAGAATTTGGCTACAGACGAAAATTGGCAATAATTGAACAATTGAAGCCTATGAACAATAATTGTTGGAAGTTCAGTTTCAGTTGTGGCACGAGTTTTTTAATTTAATTTTTAGGTAGATTTCGTAAGAAATACTACCTATTGCACTCGTTACCGTGGTGCGACTTTTGAAAAATTCCTTCATAACTTTTCATTATAGGACCCCAGGAACCCAAAACCACACCCACCTAAAAAGTTTATATATATATATATATATATATATTGAAAAATCCAAATTCACATAATTTATTACACGAAAAAACATCTAACAAACTGTAACTAAAACAATAATTAACAAAACCAAGAGTAACTAAGAAAAAACTAAACATGAAGACAAGTGGTCAAGGCTTATGACTTGTACTGCGGGGTTAAACATGTTTTACGTGCACAACATTCCCCCTCACTTGCCGAGACCAAACAAATAGAAATTGAAAGAAATGAAAACCACAAACTAACCGGAAAGCCGTCAAATGAAGTCTGTGAATATCCTCACCGCTAAGCTATTTTCGATAGGAATCACGTATCGATAAATCACCATCATCGAACAATTCCAATATTTTATTTCGATAGCTTTTTTTCTTGATAAAATTGAAAGTTAAATCATTCAGAAATTGTATTGGGTAATTTTGTTTACTGGCGTTTATGTAAAGGTTATAAATTTCACCAACCAATTTATCAACATTTGAACACAAACTTGCAATACGATTTAAACCGTTTAAATCTATATTTCTAAAAATTGAAACATGCACGTTACTATTAAAGTTTAATATTTTTATTGTATCAAAATCAAAATAATTTCTTTTATCATAAATACTATATACTAAAATTCCTTTTATAATCTCCAAATTAACGTCCAAGTAGTTGACACTGCCCCGATCATCCGAAGCACTCTTTAAATTCAAAGTGTCTGGATAACATTTAAATTGATAAATTTCTTTATTGTTATTCAGCTCAACCACCAAAACATCATCTATATATCTGTATATCTTTAAGTCTTTTTCCAACAATAAACCGGCTTCATATGTAAACAGATAAATATCTGCAAGGATGGAGCTACAACTCCCCCCCATTGGAATACCTCTCACTTGTTTGTATATTTGTTTCCCTTCATACAGATAATTTTCGTAAACAACAAATTGAAATAAATCGGTGAATATTTCAATACTGATATCTTTCTCTTTAGATTTCTTGAAAAAATCCATAACTCTGTACTTCAAATCATCTAAGTTTATGCTATTATACAAATCCTCGAAATCGTATGTATATAATCCTGTAATTTTTTTCAGCTTTTTTAAACTTTTTATAAGTTCATAGCTATTTTTTATTACTATCGAAGAATATTCATTTATAACCTGATCGAAAATCTTTTGTAATATATTCAGCAATTTTTTATTTACACATTCCAGGTAAGAACCAAACCCACAAGTTACAGTTCTAAAAGTAATTGGGTTTTTATGGAATTTTGGAATCATTACAAGATAAGGAAATTCCACACTATTTTGCTTTGATTTTATTTTTTTATAGAACGCCTTCACTCTGTTTACAATAACTTGTTTAGTAGTTTTTAGTAGTTGATAATTTCCCTCATTATTGTAGGTTTCCCTTAGAATATCTCCGTATAATTTTTTACATATTATAGCATAGTTGGTGTTAGCTTTATCCACATACGTAATGATAAAATCATCCTGTAGATTTTTTACTGATTTAATCAAATCTTTGTAAGATTCTCCCGAGACACCCTCAAAATCTTTTTGGTAAAAGCCTTGAAATTCTTTTAAAATATAGTGCCTCCATTCCTCAAAAACGCTTTTTGGTAAACCATATTTATATATTAATTTTTGAATGAAGATATCTATATTATTTGACAAACGTTTTATAGCTAACCCTCTACTCACAACTCTCCTCAATCTGTATTTTGTACCATACCTCATGTAATTTCTGAGATTTGTGTCTGCCACTATAGTAAGATCCCCGGTAAGAATATGTCCGTAATTTGAATTAACGTATTTATTATATTCAACTTTATTACAATGACAAACACTGTTCTCAATACAACTCTGCAAATTCCTAGAGTAACTGTTGTAGTTAAAAATAACTCTGCCTAATGGTTTATCGTATTTGTAAGCTTTAATAATATGTATGTTTTTATCCGGCAGGTATTCATTATACTTATTTAAAATTCCCTTAAAATTAGCACCCCTAAAATGGTGCCCCATGTAATCCAATACACAATAAATCTTATTCTCTTTATTAACTTTGTTGTTTTTCAACTCAATGTAACCATTAAGTTTCTGCTTACCTATTCTGAATCTCAACAGATCAAACCCTATATCTATATTTCCGTTACCTTTATGTTCATATAATTCTCTCAATAAATCGGGAATTAACTTCTTTTTCACATTGAAAATTATGTATTTTATTGTTTTAACAATATTGCCGGAATTAATATTGACAATAGCATTTTTAATATCCTTACTACAAATTAGATCATTAACCTTGACATCCTGTTTATTATGTAACTCACACTCACAACTCAAATCGTGATTAATTTTTTCATAGACAGACTCTTTCAATATTGTATTTCTAAAATTCTTCAAAACATTAATTTGATCAAACATAACATTTAAACCATAAGGGTACACTGTACCGTATTTAGCCATCATATTCCTTTCACATATTAGTCTTTCAGCCTTGTTTGCAACTATATGCAAAATCGATATTTCAATATTATCAATTCCATGTTTTGCAAAATGTACTATTTCCATCTCCTGTTCTTCCCTCGCACTCGTTATCTTTCTTATATCTTTTTTGTGGTTGTTAAATCTTATATTAAAAGGACTAGACGTTTGTCCTATGTAAGACATGTTACAAATTTTACATTTTAATCTATACACACAGTTAAATACCTTACAAAAGTTTACACAATTTTCATCCACGGCATTACAGTTATCCTTTTCAGCATGGATGCAGACTTTACATCTTTTATCTTTGCACTTCTTAAATTTTAAATAATTTTTCCCCCTCTCATTTCTCATACTTTTATTGTAAAAATATCTAGTTTTATATTTCTTCTCTACTATACTGGTCTTCTCTACCTTCTCCTTTATATCTGAAATTTTGCTGTTGTAAACATATCTAGTTTTATATCTAGTACTACCACTCACTGTTGAATCCATAACATTTTTAGAACAATTAAAATTACTGTTTTTACTGTAGTTTCCATACATTTTATAATTTTTATTCAACTTTTTAATTTTTTCATAAATTACATGATCCCGGCTCTCCCCCTCATATCTGAAAGTATCTCTACTCTCTCCAGTCTGTTCATCCACTTTATTATCCGAACCATGGTAACTTTTTGTCGATCCACTTCCTACCATGTAATCAGAAGCCGACCGGGCACTATGGTCATTTTTCAATTCCCATATCTTGCCGGTATCGTAATCATAACCAGTTTTACAATTCATAATTCAAAAAAATGTTGTGTATACAAACGGTACACAAAGTTATTAACTTCAAAATATTACCATATCAAAACTAGTACGCCAACTACTACTCCAAGTTCAATAACCACATAATTTCCAACAAAATCAAGCACTTATCGGACATATAAAAGCCATTAATCACTGAAGATTAGGGAGATCCAGAATCATGCAAACATTAAATAATTAACACAATAAATAAATTAATTAACAAACATTAAAACCATAAGAACCAAAAAACCACTCGCCACTCCAACAAATAACAGTATAAACAAACTAACCACATTTCAGTCCATAATCAGTACACAGTGTAATAACCGACTCGACTTCCGCCCTTAAGTTCACTATTACACAAATCCGTACAACTCATAACACTCCATATACACGTAATTTCAACCTAGTGCAAACGTAGCTTCACCATCAATTTCCACAGGTTATTATATTGAAAAATCCAAATTCACATAATTTATTACACGAAAAAACATCTAACAAACTGTAACTAAAACAATAATTAACAAAACCAAGAGTAACTAAGAAAAAACTAAACATGAAGACAAGTGGTCAAGGCTTATGACTTGTACTGCGGGGTTAAACATGTTTTACGTGCACAACATTCCCCCTCACTTGCCGAGACCAAACAAATAGAAATTGAAAGAAATGAAAACCACAAACTAACCGGAAAGCCGTCAAATGAAGTCTGTGAATATCCTCACCGCTAAGCTATTTTCGATAGGAATCACGTATCGATAAATCACCATCATCGAACAATTCCAATATTTTATTTCGAATATATTAATTCGAATATATATATATATGTATGTACTAAATTTTGTCCGCACGATAAAAGTCGCAATTATGCACGGATCGTCTTCAAACTCGCCAACAACTTTCAGATGGCTAATATCTCGGCGGGGGTTGAAAATGGGCAAAATCGGCCAAAGGAATGGAAATGGGAAGGGTTCAAAATTTTGAATACCGTCTTAACATGATTCTGATAAAACCAGCTCTTACACAACAATGACAGGAAAAAAAAAATATATTTTTCGTTATAGCAGTTACCAACAATTAAAAAAAAAAGCATAAAATTCTCACCACAACAATTGCTTTTCTATTGAAAGTTTTTCACGTGAAAAATTAAATTAAATAAATAGTTTGACGAATTGAAAACAAATTGAATATTACGTCATAAGTTTTCTAGAGTAAGATTTCCGCATGAAAACTCAAAATGAAATAAATAGTTTGACGAATTAAAAACAAAATATTGCGTCATATTGGAAATTAAATGGACCTCAGTAGGTGAATGTGTAACGTCATGTGAGTTTGAAGAAACGTATTAAAACATGATAAAAACCCGACTATGGAAATATTAACACTTTGAGGTTCTCTGAATTTGCTTTAGCTATTTTTTTAAACCTAGTCCACATACATGCGTGTGTGTATTCCTGTATATTAGAATTTTCACAAAATGTTTAGCTCCCTAGAGCTCATTTTTAGTGAAGTAACTGGGTTTATCTCTAATCTTGATTTAAGTTTTGTTGGTGAATTTAGCACTTAACTTCGAAATCTACTTCCGCCTGTAGGCCCGAGCCGGCAGGGATTTTTTTCCCTTGCATATTCCTTCGTATGCATAAATTCTATAGATCATATACAGGGCTTCTCAAAAGTTCTCAAGTACAATTCCATTTATTGATGGAATTTGCCGAATGTGAATTTTCAACTATGCTATGCGTTTAGTTGAACCAACTTTTAGCATACTATATAGTATGCATATAAATCTATAGATAATACACTAAACTGTACAAAAAAAAAAAAAAAAAAAAAAAAAAAAAAAAAAAAAAAATTCGCTTATTTTTCTAACTATTGCTGTTAATTGCAAAAATTGGGCTTTCAAACGCGTTATGCGTTTTTTAAATTGTTTATTTAGACAGTATTGTAAGTGTGTGTTAAAGTAAGCAGTGGGTTTGTGTTTTCCTCCCGGAATTGTACTTATACTCTAAAGCGAAAGCTGATTTCCCGGGGCGGTCATCCCTTGTCATCCCCCTCATCACTTGTTTATTTAGACATCATCTTCCCCTTAAACTATGAAGTTTTGTTAGTTTTCTGAATTCGTTGGAAAGTGTTTCACAATCGATGCTGGGCTCACGATTTTTTGTTCTTGTTTTGCTTTTAAAACTGAAAAAAATGCAAAATCGTTAGAGAATTGCTGTACCGTAAATTAAAAACTCTATATGAACAGAATACTCACACCCATTTTTGTTTATCAACCGTACTTAAATTTATAAATAGAATTAATGAAAAATTACATTGTTACCTCGTACATTTCGAGGCATTTTATTCAATAGAAATTTTTAACGAGAAAGAGTGAGAAACAGCAGTGGTAACATGTGTGAATTCAAGCAACCGTTGAAGAATTTTACGAGAATTTATATTATAACACCAAAACATGTCAGTGAGTAACTCTGGCGTCATACTGACAACACCCGACCAAAAAATTTCGCTTATACTGCAATTTTTAGGTGCGTTCGTAATTATATAAATACGTAGCACCTATAGTCGTCGTTCAGTCCGTCTGTCTGTCTGTCCATCCGTCTGTCCGTCCGCATGTAACAGAGCAAAAACTACCCAACCGAATGGTCTGAAATTTTAAATATATGATTGTTGCAAAATTTTATCGAGCCATTTCAAATTTTATGAAAATCGGATGTATAGTTTAATGACAGGGACAGTCAAAAGTTTTTCTTTACATTACGGCCAATGGGGAAAATTATTGCAAGTGCATTTTAATGATGTTACAGCCCTCCGAATGGTCTGAAATTTTAAATACATAATTGTTGCACAATTTTGTCGAGCCATTTCAAATTTTATGAAAATCGGATGTATAGTTTAATTACAGGGACAGTCAAAAGTTTTCCGTTACATTACGGCCAATATGAAAAAATTATTGCAAGTGCATTTTAATGATGTTTTAGCCTTCCGAATGGTCTGAAATTTTAAATATATAATTATTGCAAAATTTTGTCGAGCCATATCAAATTTTATGAAAATCGGATGTATAGTTTAATTACAGGGACAGTTAAAATTGTTCCGTTACATTACGGGAAATGGAGAAAAAAATATTGCAAGTACATTTTAATGATGTTACAGACTATGCGCTTATAAAGTGCAAAAAAATATACATTCAGTACACTATGGGGTGCAAAAAATAATTATAAAACTAGTTATAGTACGAACGCACCTCATTTGCCACGTTTGACGAGCAATTTCCAACTTGTTTAAAACTTCTTTCAATTTTTACATATTTTCAAATGCGACTTGCTTGAAAACGGTATCGAAATTTACTGTTTTTTATGGTTTAAAAATAATTTTCAAGCATTAATTTTTTTAAAAAATCTATCTACCGCTAAAGATCAAGACTAAAGACTAAACAACAACTTTCAAATACGATTTGGTTGAAAACTCTATTTCAATTTAAAGATTAATTTATATCATTGCAAACATGCCTTTGTACAGTCGTGGAAAAAAAAAAAAAGTAAACACCCCCTACTAACTCCTCAACAAATTAGCGTAGAAGAAAGTTACTGGTACCGAACGATTGGAAATAAAGCCTAATTTTAAATGATGTATATAAAATTTGCTTAGGGGGCCATCTACTTATTAAAACGAATCCAAACTTCATTTTTTTTAATGACAATACCCAATTTTAACAAGATATTTCAAATCTCCCGTTCAAATTATACCTAGGCACCGAATTTCAAGTCATTTGAATGATACGTTTTTGAATTATAAACATTCAAAATTTAGTGCTTCTAATGTTAAATTACATTTTCATATTTTTATTAACTATGGGGCTTTGCACCCTACGAGCTACGCTCGCCAACCCCCGTTCATGCAGCCCAGATTCTAAAAGCATGCTAATTTCATCGACCTTAAAAAGTTTGAATTATAATTAAAAAAAAACATTGACGGTCTCCCTGTAAACGGGTTTTCATTCATTTTCCTTTGATTGGAGATTTTTAAGACGAAATCAGCCGCTGCTAAGAGATACAATGGCTGTTTTCATCTTTGATTAAAAACAAGAAAGAAAAATCACGCGTACGGCATAGATTATGAAACACTTTACAACACTCCCTGAAAGTTCTTGAATTGAAGATTGAAATTAATATATTCGAAAAAATTATGAATTGCAACCTACAATTTTTTTGATGGATTTAGATTTATAAAGTCCTGCTTTATGGAAATCAAAAATTTCACATTTTTCTTCCAAGTAGTTTTCAAATTATGCTTAAAAAACGGCAAAATGATGGTATCAAGCTTTAACAAAACTTCTTTATTTAGGGAAATAAGGCAAATAAGATAACTAACTAAACATTTAAAAAATTGATTTCAGCAGTTACCATCCATAGCCAAATATTTATTCAAATTCTTCCGAAAAGCCGTGTATTTTAAGGATCTGTAGGCTGATATATATACTATATAATAGAAAATTTAGTTTATCAAGAAAACGCATAACAGGTTGAAATTTCTCTTTCAGCAATTTAGACTATAGATGAAAACATACTTCAATACTTTTGTACAGCCCTGTTGTTTACACAGGACTTACTACCCTTTATTACACGCCACTATTTAGCTAAACTTTAATTCAAACTAAATCACTCTTAAAACTACTGAAATCGCATTTCCAGAATTTATCATCTATAGGCGGCCATGTATCCAATTCTTTGCGTGGCCCTGTATATCATTTTATCTATATTCTACAAACATTTCATAAAAAACTACATGCAGTTCAACATAACGCATTTTAAATCCATCTTTGAGCAATTTACGGTCATACTCAGTAACCTTTACGAATTCTTTTGCGTAGCCCTGTATATCAACTATAACATTTACATACACCATATAGCATGCATAAATATAGTGAAACTTAAAAGCGTATATCATAATTAAAAATGCATTCTCTACCATCGCCGCTAATATACAGTATTTCGGATAGAAAATACTTGTCTGAAATGTTTTGTATGTTCCTGTAAATGCTATGCACTTCGTATTATACATGAAATAACTTAAGTAAGCCTCACCGACGTATATCAATCTTATTATATATGAATTTGTATAATTAAAATACCTCGCAAACAATTTCCCCCTATACCATTTGTAATGGAATTCTTTTGTGTAGCCCAGTAAATGAATAGTAAATATTCGTTGCACCGCATATGCTACAGAATATTCTGCATATTTTAGTGCACTTCGTAAATGCATATATTTTTTATTATGTTTGAAAGGGTGTAACATCTTTAAAATTCATTTGAAATGATTTTTTCCCATTGGCCGTAATGTTACGGAATACTTTTGACTGTCCCTGTAAATGAACTAAACATGCTACAAACTTCATTTGAAACAGGGTTCGTGCAAGGCTAAACGTCAATAAGCAAAAATTTCAGTGCGATCCGAGTATATTTAGAAGAGTTAGAGCGCGAACAGACAAACCGAAATCAATAACACTTTTCAACTTTGTTGGAAAGTGTTAAAAATTAGTTAAAAATTTGAAAGTAAGCTAATGTAAAATGAATTAAGTACACAGAGTCTTTGTCTCTCAGTAATTTTTAACACCGCTATGAGAAAGTTCTTTTAAATGTATCGTTTTAAATCTGACGTAATTTTTACCAAAGTTTCCTTTCTCTTTTTAATATTCACATGAAAATTCTTTTGTTGTTAGAAAGGAAATATTATTTGCGCTGTCTTAGAATTCACGATAATAGTTGAAAAGATTATCTCAAAATATGAAATAAACGTCTAGTGCAAATATATTTTTTAATTTAAAGTGGTTTGACAACTTTTATTTATTTGGCCTTTTTAAATATGACGTAATTTCCTTCATTTGTGACTTTTAACGCATAATAATGAATTCTGTATTTAAAAATTTTCTTTCCCTTTAAAATTCACGTGTAACTGTAGTTTTTATGATGTAATTTTCAATATTTTCTTGATTTTTAACACGTAATCACTTAATTCTAATTTGAAAGTTTTTTTCTGTTTATAATAGCCACAGGTAAATAATTTTTTTATTTGAAGGAAATATTATTCTTTGCGCTGTTTTTAAAATTGGCAACAGTTTAAACTAATTGCCCTTTTCTAAAATGTGTAAAAAATATCTCTCGAAATGCTGAAAATTTGAATTTAAAATGGAAATAAATCCTCAAAAAATGAGTCAAATTAAAAAGATAATTACAGTCTCCACATCTAGAACTTCCACTGTATAAAATGATCTAAAAATGTTTAAGTTCCTATGTATAGTTTTTCTCCTATAAAACTTTTTTGATGGAACGATTTTGACCATCTTTAACATTAAATATTTCTTAAAATAATTATTCGATTTAAAAACTGTCTGCATCAGCGTGTTTATCAAACATGTCTCTAGAATACTAGCCGATTTTCATATTTTTGTATGAAACAGTTTTCTTAATATTAACGAAGAAAGAATCCGGGTCATAAAAAATATGGATGCCGATCTAGTAGGAGTATACTCGGATGATCTACGCAGATTTTCATTGGTCCATTTCCAAATCAAAACTTTTTTATATATAGAAGGACTAGGGGGCTCGCCCCCCTACGAGCTACGCTCGCCAACCCCCGTCCAGACACCGCATACTCTAAATGCACGCTAATTTGACGGCTTTAAAAAGATTTCGAAAGATTGAATTATAATTTAAAAAACAGTGGCGATCTCCCTATAAACGGATTTCTATTCATTTCTCTTTGATTGGGAAATTTTAACGCCAAATCTGCTGCGGTACTACTTGATTATCCCGTCGACCCATTTCGTCAAATTATATAAATCGCCAAACCACTCGCCAAAATATACAAATTGAGATAATTTTTATTTTAAATAACGAAAGAACAAATAAATTAGTACAACATTAATAAAAATACAAATAAAACGTCGAAATAAAAATAACTTGATGACGTAGACACGTGTAACAACACTTCAAAATAAGCTAATATAAAAGGAATTAAGTAAACAGAGTCTTTGTCTCCTGGTGTTTTTTAACAAAGTGAAAAGAGAGTTCTTTTAAATGAGACATTTTAAATTAATCGTTTTTAATCTGACGTAATTTTGACCAAGCTATTCTTTCTCTTTTAAATATTCACGTGAAAATACTTTTGTTAGAAATTAAATATTATTTGCGCTTTGCTAACTAAAATAGTTGAAAAGATCCTCTCAAAATATCAAATAAATGCCTAGCGCAATTTCTAAATTTAAACTGTTTTGCAATATTATTTTGTGTTCATTTTATGTAATAACTGTAATGTGACGTTAATATGACGTAATTTCTCCTATTTAAGACTTCTAACGCATGTTAATGAATTTATTATTTTACAATATCCTTTCTCTTTTAAAATTCACGTGTATACATTTTATGACGTAATTTTTAATAAGTTCCTGCTTTTTATACGCAATTATTTAATTTTAATTTGAAAGTATCTTTTCTGTTTATAACGTGTAAATAAATTTTTAATTTGAAGCAAACATTATTTTTTCCGTTGTTTACACAGTTGGCAACAGGTTAAATTAGTACAATTTTCTAAAATAAGTAAAAAATATCTCTCGAAATGCTGAAAATTTGAATTTAAAATAGAAATGAAACCTCGAAAAATGAGTCAAATTAAAAAAATAAATAAATTCTGCACACCGGGAAATTATAACGTATAAAATGATCTAAAAAATATTAAATTCCGATATATAGTTTTTGCTCCTATAAAACTTTTTTAGTGGAACGATTTTGTCCAACTTTAGCATTAAATATCTCTTAAAATAATTCTTCGATTTGAAAACTGCCTGCATCAGCGTGTTTATCAAACATTTCTGTATAATACTACCGATTTTCATATTTTTGTATGCATTATTTTTCTTAATATTAACGAAGAAAGACCTCCGGTCACAAAAAATTCAAAACCGGCGGCGGCGGTGACGGCGGTAGTTACTTTTTTTTTAGAATAGAGAGATTCTTTCTCTTTTAAAATTCACGTGTAATTATAGTTTTTATGACGTAATTTTCAATGAGTTCCTGCTTTTTATATTTTTTGTTTATAATAGTCACGTGTAAAATAAATTTTTAATTTGAAGCAAACATTATTGTTTGCGCTGTTTATACAGTTGGCAACAGTTTAAATTAATACAATTTTCTAAAAAATATAAAAAATATCTCTCGAAATGCTGAAAATTTGAGTTTAAAATAGAAATAAAACCTCAAAAAATGACTCAAATTAAAACACTGAATGCAATCTGCACACCGGGAAATTCTGACGCATAAAATGATCTAAAAATGATTAAATTCCTATGTACAGTTTTTGCTCCTATATAACTTTTTTAATGGTACGATTTTGTCCAACTTTGGCATTAAATATATCTTAAAATAATTCTTCGATTTTAAAACTGTCTGCATCAGCGTGTTTATCAAACATTTCTCTATAATACTACCGATTTTCATATTTTTGTATGCAACAGTTTTTTTAATATTAACGAAGAAAGGTCATGCTTAAGCATTCAAATTGGATGCCGATCTTCCCGGAATATCTACGCAGATTTTCATTGGTCCATTTCCAAATCAAAACTTTTTTTATATATAAAAGGATATCTCCTGAAATTATACTCCTAATCTACTAATTTTTTGTGTAGCAATAATACTAAAATACCAAAACATAATTACGTTGAATATGCAATTTTTATAATTTTATGATATGAATCATGAATTATGAAATTAATATATTCGAAAAAATTATGAATTGCAACCTAATTGCAATTTTTTTGATGGATTTAGATTTATAAAGTCCTGCTTTATGGAAATCCAAAGTTTCACATTTTTCTTCCAAGTAGTTTTCAAATTATGCTTAAAAAACGGCAAAATGATGGTTTAAGGGGCCATCTATAATAGAAGTGAGTAGATATTTTGAAATTTCTTTTGCTGTCCTGTTATCCCTTTAAGACCCGACGTATTTGTAAACAAAGATAGTCAGGCCTGTAGAAAGTAAAACATGGACTGCAATCGCTACCTGTTGATAAAAAATGATACTTTACTCTATCTGCAAACCAGAACGATCGTTCGATTCGAGATTTTATTACATACGACTCAGAAGCAAATATTTAAAGAATGTGTAACCCGCACAATCGTGCGGGTTGGGTTTTAAAGGTTTATCTAACAGGCTTCATTGATTGCTTGAGTGGTGCCTTGATCAAGAAGGCGGCTCTCTGGGTAAACAATCGAGTACCGAACTTGAATTTGGATACAGCCCTTAAAATACGCTCGTTTTAAAATAATTAATTGCTCGGAAACTTATGGTACGAATTGCATAACAATTTGTTTTTAGGCTAATTGAAGGATGTAGAGTTCATTTATGCTATCAAAGTTGTGTATTTAAAAAAAAAAAAACAAGGTTATGGTTCGTTTTAATATTAGATGGCCCCCTAAGCAAATTTTATATACATCATTTAAAAGTAGACTTTATTTCCAATCGTTCGGTACCAGTAACTTTCTTCTACGATAATTTGTCGAGGAGTTAATAGGGGGTGTTTACTTTTTTTTTCCACGACTGTACATAGTTTCAGCAATTCTAGCTCATCAGGAAGTGGTTTTGAAATCGATTACAAAATCCCATCTTTACATACAAAAATCAAGTTGAGTAATAAAAGTGTGTAAAAAAACAAAAAAGTTTTCTTGTATTGTTTTCTTTTCTAATTTTATTTGATACTGTTCCAAATTTGTTCTCTATAAAGCGAATAGCGACCGTCAGCTTTTACCTTTATTCACAGCGGACGTCAAAGTATGATTTTACCTGTAAAACTCTTTTCACCTCAAGCAAACTATAGCCGCTGGGTAAACCTCTTTGCTTAAGGGTGATACTCGTATGGCTTAAGTGAAACAAATATATTTTCAGAATTTGTTTTCTTCAAAACACTAAATATCTTTTAAACCCTTCAGGATGATCGATATTTAGCGATATTTTAAGATACTGTTCCAAACTTATTCTCTGTGAAGCGAATAGCGACCGCTAGCTTTTACCTTTATTCACAGCGGACGTCAAAGTATGATTTTACCTGTAAAACTCTTTTCACAACAAGCATACTATAGCCGCTGGGTAAACCTCTTTTCTTAAGGGTGTATTATAATCCAAATTGCTTATTTTCTGATTCATTTTTTAATTCATTGTTGCTCTCAAACGCATCAAACTGGGAAATTCTCTTTTTTAGAAACTACATAATGTACCGTGCTTCTCGATTTTTTGATAAATGCAGAAAATATTGTAAAAAAATGCTGTCAAAGTGTGCGTTTTGGACCGAATTTTCCGAAGCGGGAGATCTGGGAATGAAAAAAAATGGTCATACTGAGAAAATAATAGTTTAAAAATCAAATTCTAATTAATTGAGCGAAAAATGAAATCACACGTCCTCTTATACATTTCTTCAAAAACCACCTCAGCAAGTTTCATGTTTTTACTTTTAAAAATGAGTCTGAAAATGTCGAGCTGTTTAGGGTGGAATTTTTTTTTTTCGAATACACCCTTAAGGGTGATACTCGTATGGCTTAAGTGAAACAAATATATTTTCAAAATTTAAAACCGTAAATATCTTTTAAACCCTTCAGGATGATCGATATTTTAAGATACTTTTCCAAACTTATTCTCTGTAAAGCGAATAGCGACCGCCAGCTTTTACCTTTATTCACAGCGGACGTCAAAGTATGATTTTACCTGTAAAACTCTTTTCACCTCAAGCAAACTATAGCCACTGGGTAAACTCCTTTGCTTAAGGGTGATACTCGTATGACTTAAGTGAAACAAATACATTTTCAGAATTTGTTTTCTTCAAAACACTAAATATCTTTTAAACCCTTCAGGATGATCGATATTTAGCGATATTTTAAGGATACTGTTCCAAACTTATTCTCTGTGAAGCGAATAGCGACCGCTAGCTTTTACCTTTATTCACAGCTGGCGTCAAAGTATGATTTTACATGTAAAATTCTTTTCACCTCAAGCAAACTATAGCCACTGGGTAAACTCCTTTGTTTAAGGGTGATACTCGTATGGTTTAAATGAAACAAATATATTTTCAGAATTTGTTTTCTTCAAAACAGTAAATATCGTTTAAACCATTCAGGATGATCGATATTTAGAGACATTTAGATTTTTAATACCAATAATTCCGTATAATATCTTTCGCCATATTTAATCCAAGAGTTCTAAGTCAAAGAGTACGACTAAAATATTTTGGTGTTAACAAATTAGAAATTGTACGCCAAACGTGGCAAATGAGGTGCGTTCGTAGTATAACTTGTAAAATAAATATTCAGATCTTCGTGCAATAGCTGTTGCAGGCTTATGCAAAAATGCATGAACACTAAATTTATTACGATTCTATATATTAATTTCTGTAAGACGGAAATAATAGGACTCCATCTTAAATAGGACGTCATCACCATGGCAACATAGAATCATTACCTATCATGGGATATCATTGAATTAATTGCGTATGATAGTATTTAATAGAATGAAGAAAACTTTTATTAATATCTTTTTAAGTTTTGATTCGGTTTTCATAAAATGTGAAATATCTCGACACAATTCTGCAACGATTCTATATATTAGATTTCAAACCATTCGGTGGGGTAGTTTTTGTGCTGTTATATGCGGACAGACTGACAGAGAGACGGACGGACCAGACGAATTTCATGGCAATCGGACTATATTTAAGTGAGTTAGTGTTAGGGCACGGACAAGCAGATAGATGGCAGACAGACAGACAAACCGAATTCATAAACACTTTTCAACTTTGTTGAAAATGTGTTAAAAACCAAAGTTTTCCTGAACGTTGGTATAGCATTTCTGGACGCATATCGAACACAATTCGTTTGTCATTTAAAGAATAAAACGCCTGCAAACTCGATTTTAGTGGTTGACCGGTAGGTTTAATATTGTGCTTTCCTGCTCCCAGTCCTGCATGTTTTCATACCTCTGAGTGCAAGAAAACACATTGATAAACTTGCCGATCAACTACTAAAATCAGGTCTTCGGGTGTTTTCCACCAAGATAAGACTTGGCAGATCAGTTTCATTTAAATATGCGAATCGCGTTCTATCTAATCCTGGAATTTCAATCAACAACTCGATGAGGTGATAGTCTGTGTCTTCCCGGTCTATTAGAGATTGATTAATTCACTTAAATTTAATAGGATGAATGAAAATTGAGTAGTGTTTTATATGTGTCCCGATTGAGAAACAGTCGTCCCGCTTTTTTCAAATCACTGTTTCACTCTTTACTGCTCTAGAGTCTAGACCAGGCAAGACTTAGCGACTTCAGGCCCACTAATTTCCCTTAAAAAAGCATTGAGAATATCCGGGTGAATTATACTTTAAATGACAAACGAATTGTGTTCGATATGCGTCCAGAAATGCTATACCAATGTTCAGGAAAACTTTGGTTTTTAACACGTTTCTAACAAAGTTGAAGAGTGTTTATGAATTCGGTTTGTCTGTCTGTCTGCCATTTGTTTGTCCATGCCCTAACTCGCGTAAATATAGTCCGATTGCCATGGAATTCATAGATGCTATTGGGTATTAATATGGTATGTTTGGTATTGAAAATGAAGTGTGTTACCTTTTACGATTCATTTACAGAGACACTCAAAAGAATTGCGTTACATTAACGTCTATGGGTAAAAATCGTTTGCGGTGTATTTTAATGATATTACACTATTTTAAACATTACTGAAATTTATATATATCACTAAGGTGTACTATTTGGAGCTTATTGTAGAATAGGGTGTGCATAGAATTTATCGTTCATTTATAGGGACACACAAAAGAATTTGGCACAGATGAAATTGAACAATAATTGAACTATATTGAAGCCAATAATTGTTGAAAGTGCGTTTTCAGTTGTGGTATACGTTTTTAAATTGAACTATTATTTTAAATATTACTTAGTGTGTATAAATTCTATAATCCTACACAGGATTCCATAAAAGTTCTCAAGTACATTTCCATTTATTCGCAGAAATGGCTGAATAGAAAATTTCAACTGTGATATGCGTTTTAGCATACTCTGTAGTATACATACAAACCTATAGTTCCTATACAGGGCTACAGAAAAAAAATCAGATATTTTTCCGATTATTGATGGCAATAGCAGGAATTGAGTTTACAAACGTGTTATGCATTTTCAAATTGTTTATTTAGACATAATCTTTCGCCTTAATAAACTGAGAAATTTGGTTGCAGTATTCTAAATGTGTTGGAAAGTGTTATATAATCTATGCTGGAGGCATTTTTCGTCCTTATTAATTTCTTGTATTTTTTTTTTTTTTTTTTTTTTTTTTTTCCATAGAATGTGTCTCTTATGCCTTTCTACTTTTGAAGTCGAAATATTAAAAAAAGAATATATATATGATGGCTCAGTCCGATGATTAGTTTTAACGAAAGTTGCTTCCACTAGAAAAAGTTATTTTATGACGAACTTGTATGATAATTAACCGAAATAAATATATACACTGTAAAAAAAATCCGTTAGTTGGGCAGTACAATTTCCGGATTTTTAAGGATTTTTTCCCCGATGAATGTGATTTCATGAATGCGTCCAAAAGTATGGATTTGAAAATATATTTGACAAATAATATTACATTTTCATTTTCTCTAAAGCTGTGGGATTTATTTTTATTATTGCACTGCAAAAGAAAAAAAAAAAAAAAAAAAAAAAAAAAAAAAAAAAAACGAAATTTCCTTTGACAAAGGAAATTCTTTTTAGAGTGTAAAAATGTAAAAAATCCTTAAACCTTAGTGAAAACGGCAAATTAACTAGACTTTTAGTACTATTACACTCGCCTGCAAAATTTGGGTTGTGTCATGTTTTCTATCTTTTGATAATGGATTCTTACATATTTTGAAATCCGAAAAGGACCTTCATTTCTAACCATCGCGTCAGGTTTTTTTCGCAAATCTTAAATATTAAAGTTAAAAAGTCAAAAAATAGCAAAAATCTGATACTATATAAAATAGATGGGACGGTTGTGTTTTTTAAGCTTTTGATAATTGATTCTTATGTATTTGTAGAGCTGAATCTGAAAATGACCTTTATTGTTCTTCTATAATCATGTCAAGATTTTTTGCAAATTGTAAATTGAAAATTTCGAAAAAGTCCAAATATTGCAAAAATTTGATACTATAAAATAGATGCAAAACCTTTTTTTCATAATAATTTATTCATCTTTTGGCTTACACTATGCATTTTTACCGCTAAACCTGTAAAATATTATTTATTTGAAATACTTACAATTTTATTCAATGTGCGAAAGTTTCTTTGAATCGCTCATGGTCTGCCTCGCGCTTTATCTTTTATATTCTCCATGGGGTTCATCTCGGTGTCCTCTTTTATTTTGGCGGTTCATAAGGTTGGAAATTTGTCGCAGATGTATTTATATCATTTGCCTTCTTTTGGCAAGGCTTTGACAGATTTTGGCTATCTTTTTGCTTTTTCACTTTGAGATTTACGATCTGCGAAAAATCCTGACGTGATGGTTAAAAATGAAGGCCATTTTCAGAATCAGCACTAAAAAATACATAAAAATCAATTATCAAAAGTTAAAAAACACAACCATTACATCTATTTTATAGTATCAGATTTTCGTTATTTTTTTACTTTTTGTATTTGAAATGTACGATTTGCAAAAAATCCTGTCTTGGCGGTTAAAAATGAAGGTCATATTCGGAATCAGCAAAAAAAAAAAAAAAAAAAAAAAAAAAAAAAAAAATACACATAAGAATCAGTTATCGAAAGTTAAAAACACAACCATCGCAGGCTTGTGTTATCTGTCAAGGATATTCCTAAACCCAGATTCACTAATTTCTGAATCATTTACGAATTAATTTCGTCTGAAAATAAATAAATGAATAAATAAATTCGGAAATTACTCTTTCAATCAATGGATTTATTATTATTATATTATTATTATTATTATTATTATTATTATTATAACAGTTTAACTTTAGATAGAGACCGTAAAATTTAAAAATAAGTAGCAGATCATGTTCCAAATTGGATTGCGGGACTGATTTTTTTTTTATATATTTATTTATTGTTGAATCTTGCACTCTCAAAGAAACAAAAAACAAAATTCGTGAATTGAATGCATTTGTCCGTTGATTTTATTTCATTAAAACACGAAAATTTCCGCTTTTATTTGCGCATTTCCCTCAAAAATGTAGAAAATTCTCAAATCTAACGTAAAAATTACCTGAAATACATTAATTAAAAGCTGCATTTTCGTCAAATCACAGGGATGTTGCGGAAACTGTGCTTCTTAGTACTTTTTTCGTATTAGAAACCGAATTTTTATTTAAATCCTTTTTCTCTCAAAAGACGATAAATTCACGAATCGAAGCTCAAAATTTCTTGAAATTCTCCAGTCAAAATTTCTTCAAATAACAGAAAAATCTTTTCCAGTCACGGGGATGTTCTTTTTCCTGATGAGTGTACTTTTTGGTGCTTATTTTGTTTCATTTGATATTTTGTTTTATTTTAGCAGACGACATTTAGTTTGATCGTTTAAGGTTTCCTCGTGTTTCAATTTTGTGCTCTCTGATTTGCTTGATGAACTCTTTTGAGATTCCCATATAGTATTTTTATGCAGCAAAAATACCAGTGCTACAATTTTGAACCGGGGGGGGGGGGGGGGTGCAGCGGTATGATCATTGCTTTTATTTATTTATTTATTTTATTTTAGCTTATGTTTATATTCGCGATTTCGAAACGCGGTGTAAATACGGAATCATGTAATAATTTATTTAATCTGCACAGACGAAGTTATTCTAATCATTTATAGTTTCTGTATATTCCAAATTCGTTCTATATTGAACTCTTTCGCTGCTCCCATAAGAGCTTGTATTAGAAACACAGGTAGGTATTTTTATGCAGTATAATTCCGCTGCTACATTTTTGAACTGAAGGTGTCTCAAGCGATGGAGAAACAACTCTTAATAATTCATTATTTTCTTTTTCCATTTATTTATTTGCGCGTTTCGCCTGGAGGAGCGCATGCCTGCGCGTCGTCTGATTCTGACATCCCATTGGTTATTAAAGAAGCAGAGCAGGATTGTCTCTTTTGGTGAGTTTATCGCTCAATAGTTACGTTCTCGGTGTTAGTTTTGCTTTCACCTAAGGGGACTCGGTACTCTTTGAACTTACATATACATCTAATATATACAAATGAAAATTTGTCTGTCTGTAATGCTATACAAATCCACAGTTTGGAAGCTAGAATTGTGAAATGTTACTTACATAGGGATTAAAACACGGCCGAGCAACTAAAGTAATCCGGAATCGGAATAACTTATAATTTATTTTCAATTAATAAAAAAACACAAATTTAACAGCAATTTCCATTCAAATTTACACATTTCTCATTATAGTTGTTGCCAACTATTGAAAATCCACAATAAAATTCTTACCACAACAATTACTTTTCTATTGTAAGATTTCCATATGAAAAAAATGAAATAAATGATTTGACGAATTTAAAAAAAGGGAATATTACATCATAACTTTTCTACTGCAAGATTTTCACGTAAAAATTGAAAATTAAAATAAATAGTTTGACGAATTAAAAACAAAAGTGAATGTTACGTCATATTTTTTCTGTTTTATGATTTCCATGGGAAAAATTATAATTATTTAATTAATTTAACGAATGAAAAAATGAAATATTACGTCATATTGTAAATATAAAGGACGTGGTGAATATATAACGTCATATAAGTGTGAAAAAATGCATTGAAGCATGATAAAAACTCGATTATGGAAATATTGTCGTATTTTAACATTATCGCTCCAATGATGAATGGAAATAAGTTCATTTATAGCTGTATTATTTTGCGTCTGTTATATAAGTTTATACATTTTTATATTGGGTTTTCATTTGATTCATGTGTACAACACTTCGACTGTTTTTTTTTTGTTTTTTTTTCTATGTTGTAAGTTAAATTTTGAAATTGGTTTTTCAAAACAAACCTTCTTAAAATTCCGCGTAACGCCGGGTACTTTAGCTAGTATATTAGAGTATTTTATCAGCTTATTGATATATTATTATGGTTTTATGAAGGACTTTTGTAATAAAACTTCAAAAACTTAACTAAAAAAAATTACTCTTTTGTGTGTTTATCGCTTAATAAGAGGATAAACCCGAAATTCCCGGCTTACAGAATATATAAGTAAAAACCACCATATATATTATTTGTGATGTTAAGGCTTCTGTCCCTGCAGGCGACACTCACGAGCTAATGTTAAACCTATGGAAAGATTATTTTCTAATATCTCGTTTGCATTTCGACATTTTTAAATATTTAAAAATAAAATTAGAAAAATGGAGGAATTTAAATTAGAAAATAACCTCTCCGTAGGTTTAGCATTAGCTCGCGAGTGTCTTCGCCTGCAGGGACAGGAGCCTTAACGGGACCGGGAAAGCAAAATTCAACCAAAAAATCGATTTTTTACTTTTTTATATCATTAAATATTTTAAACATTTATCTTTCCAACGATGTGTCACACATGTTTATACATAAAAAAATAAGTGTTGAAATTATTCATTCTTTTCAAGAGTACTTCGCAGCTTAATGGCCATTTAACTCTTTAACTGACTTTTTCTCAAAACTTGGATTTTCTCATGTTTATGTTCCTTTTTTTCAATATCTATTAAACTTAAGAATTCAGATGTTTTTTTAATACTTATATTATGTTATAGTGTATAGTTTAACATAGGGATTTAATGATTTGTTGAGAATTATTCATTTTAGGCAGTGAAATCTTACCAAAAATGCTAATTTAAAAATGACTTTCAATAAATAATTAATAATTAATTTTGAGTTTCACTTAGAAAGAAAATGGTCTGTTAAAATACGTAAATCATGTTATTCTAACTACGCTAAAAAATCTAGATTTCTATCTTAAGGTACATAAGAAATAAAGCCTGCTCTAGAAAAAGGTACATAGAGTTGCTGAATTTAACATGGCGGCGATAGGGCTTTCCTGGTCCACTTAAGGCTGCTAGTCACTGAGTTCCCGAATTCCCCTCGGTAATATTAAGTCTATGGTCGTTTGATGCATTCTTATATTTAAAATATCTGCCCAGTGAATTAATATTAGTAACTTATTTTTTCAGTGTCCTCTTGTTAAAAGAGGTCTCTTTTTTTCTTAGTTATCAAAATATTTCTAAAATCTATGCTCAATTTAATATTTTATGTTTTAAAAACCGACGAACTGGGATTAAAATTTTAACACTTCCTATAAAATTAAGCATGGATTTTAGGAATATTTTGAGTTCTAATAAAAAAACAGACATCCTTTAAGAAGATTACACAGAAAAAAGAAGTTAAAAATATTAATTTCCGCAGGAGATATTTTAAATATACGAACGCATCAAACACCCATAGACTTAACATTGTCGAGGGGAAGTTGAGTGACTATAGCAGCCTTCACTCTCTAATGCCCATGGCAGCATATATGCTACCATCAGTGTTCCGATTTAGTGGATTTTTTTATTAACATATTCCGTCATCACGGCAGAAATTTAAAATAGAAATTTTTGCATTATTTAATAACAGACATTTCGTTATTAAATAAACCGAAATTATCCATTTAGATTTTCTTGTTTTGAATTCTGTTTCTCTTAATTACACAACTTCTGGAACGCATTTTACCATGGGCATTAGAGGGTTAACATCCTCTTTTTTCCGCACATCTTAAAGACACAGTGATGAATGAAGTGTTTTTCGAAAGGTTCTGAAAGCGGTTTTTGACATAGTATGCTACTTATATTCATTAAATCAGATTATTTGATTTTAAAAAATTGCAATTAATCAAAAATAAATGAAAAAACGCATTAGCAAATGCAGTAAAACCTCCCTAAAGCGACCTCATTCCAATAAAAATGGATCGCTCCGAGAGTTGGTCTATTAATGGAGGTCATGTTTAAATCTAGATTTTAAGTGTTGAAAAAAGGTAACAATTAATTTTACAAAAACTTATTTTTCACATTAGGAAAAAATATAAAAATTTAAGTATCAAAAGAAAAGTTATTTACATAAGTTAATTATTACAGAGTTTAAAAAATAAATACATTGACGTTTGCTTTGATTTTACGGTTTTATCTTTTATAATTTATTTCCAAGTCTTTTCAAAGTTCAGTAAATAAGTGCTTTTTTTTCCCTTGACAGGAACAAATAATGACGATTTTATTAATTTATCTATTTCTTTGAGAGTTTCCCGACAGAATAGGACAGGAGAGTTTATTCGCCGTCATTCTTCATTTGTCATCAGAGTTAAATTCATTGCCTAAAAAGGCACAAAGGGGTTTAAACACTTAAAAGTTACCGGAATAATAATAAAATGAAATCTAAACTTAGTTTAGAAGTTTGATGAATAATGCGCACTCCGGAATTATTTTTCTGGTAAAACCATCTTCGGGCGACCAGGAAAAAACGGAATCTGTTTCATTTTCTTCAAAGAAATGGGTCGCTCATGGAGGGAGTTCAACTGGGATGGTCTCTGAATGGAGATAAAATTAGTATTGAACATATGGGAATAAATTTCGTTCCATGAAAAAAATGATCGTTCAAGAAGGTGGTCGCACAGGAAGGTTTCACTGTAATCTCAAAGATTGCGGCTAGAAATTTCTCGCACGGGTCTACTCTTTTTTAGATCTAATAGATTTTCTACACTCTTTTTAACTCTACTTTTTACACTCTTTTCTCTCAGATTTTTTAACTCTAATAGATTTTTTACATTTAATTTATTTTTTTAGAATACCCACTAACAATACTAAAAATCATACTTATATTAAAAATAGCAATAATGTGTTCAAATAAAGTTTTGAAATTTATTAAGGCTGTTCTCAACTGCTCTGCTCAACAATCGCAAAATGTTTTGACACATTTACAAATTCATTTTTTAACGGAAAGATATAAAATTGGAAAGCCTGACCATGGAAGCGATTTGGAATCGAACTGTGTTTTCCATTTTTTGATCAATCAATTACCTATTGAGTTATAAGCGATTTTGATCACGTGACATGGCATTTTTCTCCCCTTACTGACTTGATTTTCTTCTTTCGTTCGGAAGTTCGGTTCAAAATGCCACCTTTGACAGTATTTTCTGAAAGATTTACTGCGTTTACAAGAAAACGGAAAAAACAGCTCGATAACATAGTTTCTGAATAACAACACCTTCTAGTTTCATGCGTTTCCGAACAAAAATGAATTAAAACTTATGTCAGAAAGTTGACCCTTTGGATTTGAGAACAGCCTTAAAGGCGATATTTTCATATTAGCAGCGCGTCAGGAATTATTAGCCCAAAAAATCGCTATTTACGATCAGTTTTTTTTTTATTATTATTCTGATTATTTCAGTGATTTATGCACTAAATTCAATTACATGTTGTAAATTTGTGTTTTATTTGTATTTTATTATTTTATTTATTGATTGATGGATGTTTTAATTTCGTTATGGAATATAAGCTGGAAACAAATGATGAGTTATTTATATTAATTTATGTGCAAACTGATTTATCTATCACAAATCGTAATCGTCTGTATACGATAAAGATAAATTAAAAAAAAAATTCATGCTTGCAAATTATTTTAAAAGCAATAAAAAGTGAGCAAATTGCTATACAGTTTTCAAACAAACTGCATTTGAAAAAATATATATTTCTATTATTCTAAGTTGTAAAAATTTAAAATGTGCGGTATTTAGAAAATTTTAAAATTTTAAAAATGTGATAAAAGTTAATAAAAGTTAATTTTAATCGTCAAGTGTTGCCGTTCACAAAATGACGTCAGCATTACGCACAGACACGTTTATTTTTTTATAATATAGAAGATTATTCACAGATTCGTTTATCCTTTATAATATAGGTAGACAGTTTTGTTTTCGCCTAAGAGAACTTGAGCAGTGAGCACCCCTTGAGCTCTTTTATATTAGAGATACTTGAGCATTTTATAACATCTTATTTATGTATTATAAATGATTTTAGAAAATGATGTAATCAAGCAAGTTTGCAACTTTTGTCATAAAATTTCAAAAACTTAATTATTATTTTTTTTGAACCACACATCTTCAGAGTTATGAACACTAGAGAATCCATCACGGGCTTTACGAGTTACAGACCATTTTTGTAAATTTTCTGAAAATTGAAAACTTTAATAGATTTTTAGGTGCATTCGTAATTATATAAATACGTGCACCTATAGTCAAAACTTTAATAATGAAATAACGGTTATAATCAAATAATAATTAATATTAAATTATATCAAATTTACCAAAAAGTTATCTATCAAGGAATTATGCGTACAGAGTTAGATAGATGGATATAACATAATTCATTAATAACTTTTTGATAAAATCGATAAAATTTTAATGTAACATAATAATTATATATGCAGGGTGTCCATTTTTAACTATGTCCAATTGCTAATTCCCAAAACCATTAGTCATAGATATACAGTTCCAATTACAAAAATGTTTTAAATGAGGTAAAGGAGTATAAACAATTTGGGTCAATAAAAACATTTCTTAAAAAATTACGAAATTAATTTTTTTTTTTATACGGTGCCTCAGTTTATCTTATAAGTTATATCTATTAAAATTTTCCTATTACACTGACAAGCAAGACAAAAAAAAAGTGCCATTATTCTATGATTAAAACTGGCCGAGTAAAGTTAAAGTTGGAGCATATTTTTTTGCTGCAAAATAAGGGGTGATTCACAAATTTGAAAATATAAATAATCGTCAGATATATTTAAAAAAAGTTGCGAATAAAATTAACATTGCAATGTAAATTTAAAAGCTATAATCATTCTGACATATTAATGCAAAATATAGAGCTTGTACTAAACATTTAAGAAAAAAGAATAAAAGAATTGTTGTTGAATAAAATAATGAAAAGCAACAGCCTTAATTCTTTACAAAATTATACGTATTTTTAAATGCTATTAGATTATCCTAGCCTGCAAAATTTGGGTTGTGTCATGTTTTTTTAGTTTTTGATAATTGATTCTTATGTATTCTGTACCACTGAATCCGAAATTAACCTTTATTTTTTACCATCACGTAAGGATTTTTTAGCAAATCGTAAATTTGAAAGTTAAAAAGTCAAAAAGTAGCGAAAATCTGATACTTTAAAATGATATAATTGTTGTGTTTTTAACTTTTGATAATTGATTTTTATGTATTTTTTAACCCTGAATCCGAAAATGTATATATTATTTTAACCATCACGTCAGGATTTTTCACAAACCATAAATATCAAAGATAAAAAGTTCAAAGTTAAAATCTTCTTTCCCCTTACCACCCACCTCATCGAACCCCTGAGCTGTTTAACAGTAAGAATACCAGTATAAGGGAAAAAATGAATAAATTATTGAAAAAAATCAATATCAAATTGATTTTATAACGATCAAATTAAATTGAATAAAAACAGTTTTACATTATACTATTTTATAGTATCAGATTTTCGCTATTTTTTAACTTTGAAATTCATGATTTGCGAAATATTCTAATGTGACGGTTAAAAATGAAAGTCATTTTCAGGTTCAGTGCTAAAAAGTACATAAAAATCAATTATCAAAAGTTAGAAAACACAACCACATGTCTTCTATTTTATAGTATCAGATTTTTGTTATTTTTTAACTTTGAAATTACGATTTGGGAAAAATCCTGACATGATGGTTAAAAATGAAGGTAATTTTCGGATTTAGCGCTAAAAAGTACATAAAAATAAATTATAAGAGTTAAAAAACACAACCATCGCCATCGCAGGTTTGTATTATCTCTGAAACTTTTTCTTAATTTGGCGGTAATCTATCCGAAATTTTTTGTGTTATCCTGTAAAATAAGTATCTATATTGTAAAGGACAAACGTATCTGTGAGTAACGCTGATATCATTTTGCGAATGGCAACACATAACGAACAAATTTCGGTTTTGCAGTTTTCTCTATTGCAAATTTTAAAATTTTCCAATATTATTCCATAGACTAATATTCCATAAAAAAATAAAACTTCCTCTGTAAATAAATAAGTAAAATAATGCAAATAAAACACAAATTTAGCATACGTATATTTGAGCTACGCGCCGAAAGCACTAAAATGATTGGTATCAAAAATGCTGCCGTAAGTAGCAAATTCTTGGAATAATAACTCTTAGCATGAGGTTAATACGAAAATATCGCGTTTGACAAATTTTAAAACTTTATTTAATTACATAATTGATGTTTTTCATATAGCAATGCTTTTTTTGGTGTTAGTGGGCAATCTAAAAATATATTGCATCTGAAAAAATTATTAGAGTTTTCAAAAAAAAAAAAAAAAAAAAAATGGTTTTCACCTGTATTCTGTAACCCGGAAAGCCCAAGTTCAATCCCCTAGTAAATTGTAAGAACCGAAAATGATAATAGTATTACATTGTCATCGGATTTTCACCAGTATGTAAAATTTAATCTCGATCGTATATATGAAAGTGAGTTAACCCCTTGGAGACGAGCGACCCGTATACGTGCCGCGTAAGTTGCTCAGAATCCGTGATTATTCTCACCAGGAAATTTTTATTGTAAATTTTGCCTTATTTAATCCGAGCATTTTCCTAATTCAATTAGGCACGAATTTCTGTTTTGAAAAACTGGTGATAAAAGTTTAAAAATTCTGTAAAAGACGCTCGTCCCCAAGGGGTTAAAGTTCGAGTAAAAATTTTGAACTGGAAAGACACAGGGTAGACCGGGGCTAGTTGGCCATAGGGGCATGTTGGCCCAGTCGCAATATTTTTTTAACTTTGCGTTAGATAACATTGTCAGTCCAGCCAAGTATGCGTTTCTTCGCTTTCCTCCTCCAACATAAGCACCATTGAAGTCAGAGCGTTCGTTAAGGAATTATTGAGAATTTTCTAAATTTTGCAAAGGTGAGTAAATTTACTCTCTTATAAATAATCGTTTTTTATTTGTTTGCAAATTACATTTTAGATTTTGATATATAATAATTCAGAAAAATAATTGTTCGTAGTTATAGTAGGGCATTATTGAAATACTTTCAGAATATTTCGTTACAGTCATGAAAAACAAAAATGGCGATACGGGGTTAGTTGGCCCATTTGGCACGGGGCATGTTGGCCCGCAACGGATTATGGGAAATGTGATTTTTTTTCTTATACAACCTCCCTGCCCCCCACATACACACTTTTTTTGTTTTTAATTTTTTTTGCTGTAAGAATTGCTCCTATCAAAAGCTTGTCAATACAAAAATTGTGGATAATATTAAGAGGATTTATGATAAACTTAAGTGAATTTGATATCTTGTGAATTAACGAAATTTTTTATTTTAATTTAGGAGGCTATATTGTGTTTTCGTTCGAAAGAAATAAAAATTAAGATTTGGTAAAATTTTGATCATTTCTTAAACTTTTACACTATCAGAACATTAAAAAGTGACGTGGGCCAACTTACCCCGCAATCGGGGCAGGTTGACCCAAGCGACTTGGTGTCAATTTGAGCTTCTAAACTAATACTTATAGTTAATATTTTCAAACTTTACTATTGTGACTTCTTCCTGAAAGTACACCGATAGTGGTAACATAAAAAGAAATTTAAAATGTTGAATTGTAATTTTTTAAAAAATTATTAGAAGAAAAAGCGGGCCAACTAGCCCCGGTCTACCCTACATACAATCGTTGCAAGTTAAATAAAAACTTGTAAAAATAACATAATTTTAGTTAAAAGAAATCATGTAAAATGAAAACAGCCTCAAATCCTTACAAAATAAAACACATGTTAAAATACAATTATTTTGAGCAATCTGAAACTGAACTAATAAAAGTTAATTCAATCGTAATACTTGTACGATTTCTTTCAAAGCGCAGATACATGTGGAATAAGTTCTTCTAATATTTTAAACACTTTGTATACGACTCCTCTACAGAACTGCATCTGTGTTCAGATGCAGAAAAATGGTATGTCATGCATTTCAAAGTTTCATAACTCGGTCAATTTTAGTGGTGGATGAACGGGACTTTTTTTTGTCTTTCTTTTTAGTGTAATAGGAGATTTTAAATAAATATCAATTATAGGACCGATGGACCGTATAAAAAATTAAATTTCGTAACATTTTAAGAAACATTTTTATTGATCCAAAGGGCCTTCAAATTAATTTTTTACCTCATTTAAAACATTTTTTGTAATTGGAACTATATGTCTATGACGAACTGTTTAGGAATTAGATATTTGATATCGTCGAGAGTAGACACCCTGTATATCACTAAAGTGACGAAAGCAAATCTTCTAAAGCATTTTTCGTGAATGGTTTAAACTACATTAGAAGATTTACATAATCATTTAATAAATTTTAGAAAGATTTTAGAAGGATTGAAGGATTTGGAAGCATTAATTAAATTTGAATTTATAGGGATTTTGTGCAATATTTATAACCCCACCCAAATTTTTTATTTTAAATATTTTTTTAGTATTTTGTAGAATTAGGAAATGTACAAATATAATGTTCTTACAATAGAAATATAGAAATATTTCCGAATTGAATGCCCAACTAAGAATACTAAAAATCTGAAAATAGCAATAATGCGTTCAAATAAAGTTTTGAACCGTATTGGGTATTTTCATGTTGCCGCATGTCAGGCGTTAACAGCCGAAGAAATCTGCAAAAATCACTATCCGCTGATCATAGATCCGCCTTTTTGGTTGTGTTAATTTCAGTGGATTAAGTGTGAAATTCGATTACATGCTTTAAATCTGTGGTTTATTTATATTTTATAGTTTTATTTATTGATTGATGAATGTTTTAATTTCGTTATGGAATATAAGCTGGAATTAAATGCCGTGTCGATTTCAGAGGGTGGTCCGGAGGGGAGGGGGGTGGACATTCTCCCACGGAGTAATGAGATGTCCCTCCCCCCATGAAAATTTGAAATTTTGTGTTTTCAATGGTCAAAAAGAGAAATCCCCCCCCCCCCCCTGGAACTCTATAATGTGCCCCCCGGGAGCCACAGAAATCCCTCCCGGATAAAAGTGTTTGAATTCAATCTTGATTAAATAATGAGCTATTTATATTAATTTAAGTGAAAACGGATTTATATTTCGTAATCGTCTGCACGCGATAGTGATACGAGATAGATTTGAAGAAAAAATACCATTAGATGCAAATTTCTAACTGGGCGAAAAATGCCCGGACCAGGATTCGAACCAGGGATCTCCTGGCTGAAGCCGCCAGTACTCTGCCGTCTGAGTTATCCCGGACGAATCTGGTGGAAATTTTTCACCCAGCTAACCTTAATGATTATAGCCCCTGCTATAATCATTAAGGTTAGCTCGCTATAATCATTAAGGCTCCTTTCCCTGCCGGTGAAGACACTCACGAGCTAATGCTAATCCTATGGGGAGGGATTTTTCTAATATCTCGTTTGCATTTTGACATTTTTAATTTTTTTTTTTTTTTTTTTTTTTTTTTTTGCATTGGATAGCCGAGAACCGTCTCTACATCGCACCTTTTTTACTTTTTCGATTTTGGTCAGATATTTTTTAGAATGACACTTTCATTTTCAGAACCGGTTTTGAAAGTGAAAGTAACTTTATAAAAAATATCTGCGACCAAAATCGAAAAAGTAAAAAAGGTGTGATGTATAGACAGACCTCGGCTATTCAAGGCAAAAAAAAAAAAAAATATATATATATATATATATATATATATATATTAAAATGCCGGAATGCAAACGAGATATTAGAAAAATCTCTTCCCATAGGATTATCATCAGCTCGTGAGTGCCTTCGCCGGCAGGGACAGGAGCCTTAAGGTTAGCTGGGTGAAAAAGTTCCACCAGATTCGTCCAGGAAAGCTCAGATGGCAGAGCACTGGCGGCTTCAGCCAGGAGATCCCTGGTTTTAATCCTGGTCCGGACATTTTTCGCCCAGTTTGAAAATTACATCTAATATGATTTATTTACCAATTAGAATAACTGCGTTAAAATTAATCTAGTGAAAAAATACCATGCTTGAAAATTTATTTAAACAATAAAAATTGAGTAAATGGCAATACGGTTTTGAAATAAATTGCGATATAGTATTAAAACAAATTTCATAGTATATTTTTTTGCCTATTCGATAAAAATTGAAAATGTGTGGTACTTAGAAGTTTAAAAAATTGCAATAAATGTTAATAAAAGTCAAATTAATCGTCTGCTGTTGCCACCGTCAAAATGACTGCAGCGTTACGCACAGACACGTTTGTCCTCTATAATATAGAAAGTAGAAGAAACAAAGGATTATCTAATGTTGAAACAACAACCGGGGTATTGTATGGAACTTCTGAACTTCGATAAGTTCTAATTTCCTAAGGCCTAAGCATTAAAAGAACATTCCTCATTTTTTATCTTTTGACACCCGTTTGATCAATTAAGCTAGTATTTCTTCTAATATCTTTGAATTTAACTTTTTGTTTTGTATGAAGAACTGTTTTGGCAGGTACGTTTGCCATTTCTCTTTTATTTGCTCAGCGGTAAAAGGCATGACCTCATTATGGCTTTTAAACTGTTTTCTGAATGATTTTAATATCAAGCATTTTTCATATTGTTTTGAGAAGTGAAAGGATACGCACTTTCATCGTTAAAAAATTAGGACAGTAGTACATTGGGAATAAATTTTTCGTTCCCAATTCCGTTTTAAAGTTTACCCATCTTACTTCTAGATAATTCCATTGTAATAGACTAAAAGTCATAGAGGAAAAAATGGCCTTACCTTATTTTAAAAATAATAATTATGTAATTCAAAGATGACTACAGTTAGCATATGATATTAGAAGATAAACTAATATATAGTTATTATGAATAAATAATTTAATGTAAATAATTATGATTAAAAAAATGGTATTGTAACAGACAAACACAGGAATTACCAGGCTTTTTGGATACCTTAATGTTTATATTATTTATAAAATAATATAAAAAAATTAAACAAAAGTGTATTTTCATTCAGAGAGAGTTCAGAAACATACGTCTTTCACAAAATTTGACTCTTGCCATAATATAGTTATGAAAAATATGTAATCAAACGTGTAACAGACAAACAAACAAATAAAATATGAAGCTATGTTGATTATAACAGATTTTATTGATTTATGACTATTCCAAAATTTTATAAAATGGATTGCAAATAAAAAAAATGCAGGTTAATACTATTAGAAAAAATATATATGTACAGTAGAGTCCCTATTATCCGAGTTAATATGGACCAAGCTTACCTCGGATAAGCAAAAAACTAGGATAAACCGGATTTACACAAATCGTCAACAACTAAGGAGATGAAACATAAATTTTCACTTAATTCATTCATTTTTATAGTACTAGTAACATTTATTTGATGTACATTTCCGTTACTTTTAAGAAAAACGGGTAATAAAGTTGTTTATTTGAAAAGCCCTTGATAGTTTTTTGTTTGTTGAATGTCAATTTTGCTGCAGTTTTTTTTTTTTTTTTTTTTTTTTTTTTTTTCTGCAGTAATGCGCTACTGCATAGCTAACAATTTCTAAGATTTTTTTCTATTTTGCTTAATTCAATCGCCGAAATCTAACAATTGTCAACGATTAAATGTGACAAAAATTTGTATTCAATTTTAATGGTAACAAAACCGTACACATTGGCAGCTATGTGATTCTATTAGTGTCATGAAAATTGCAAGTGTAGCCTCTTTTTTCTGCTCAAAATATTAAATAGTTTTTTCAATCAAATTTATACAAAAAAAAAAAAAAAAAAAAAAAAATGACCCTTTTTTCCCCATTTTGACCAGAAAATCCTAGTTCTAACTTCTTACGGCTACTCTTTCATCTTCCCCTAACACTTCATTTAAAATGGCTGTTTCATAACAATGGAAGCCACCAATCCATCAAGAAAATAACTCGGTTAAGCGGGACTCGGATAATCGACACTCTACTGTATTACATATTTGATGTAAAAAATAAAATACTAAAAATGGTAAAATTGCTTGAAATTGTCCTGCTGCGAAGTATTAAGAAAATGTGTTTAATTAATGGAGTTTTACTATAAGCAGGAAAATTTCTGCCCATAAAAGACAGCTACTTATATAGGTATTAAGGCAGTTGGTCAGTGAGATATCAAATTCCCCTTGCTAATTTTGAACTTATGGGTTTATGATGCATTCGTATTGTTAAAATATCTCCACGGGAAAGTAATATTTTTAACTCCTTTTATCTGCGTATACTCTTCTGGAAGGCTTTTTTATAGTTTTCAAAATATTTCTAAAATATATGCTTACTTAGTTTCGCTAAGATTTTAACATGTAAAATTATTACTTAAGTATATATTTTAGAAACATTTTCACAAAGTCAAAACGACGGTGCGTTCGTACTATAACTAGTTTTATAAATATTAAGATCTTGGTGCAATAGCTGTTACACACTTATAAAGAAACGCATGAATACAAAATTTATTACGACTATATATATTACATTCAGTAATACGGAAATAATAGGACTTTATCTTAAATAGGACGTCATCACCATGGCAACGTAGAATCATTACCTATCATGGGATATCACTGAATTAATTACCTATGATAGGATTTGATAGAATGAAGAACACTTTTATTAATATTTTTTCAAGTTTTGATTCGATTTTAATAGAATTTGAAATGACCCGACAAAATTCTGCAACGATTCTATATTAAATTTCAAACCAGTCGGTTGGGTAGTTTTTGCGCTGTTATATGTGGACAGACCGACAGACAGACGGACGGAA
Organism: Maratus speciosus; assembly: GCA_963932465.1. NCBI lineage: Eukaryota > Metazoa > Arthropoda > Arachnida > Araneae > Salticidae > Maratus > Maratus speciosus. Next base: position 26,161,933 of record OZ010788.1, on the reverse strand, counting down.
CAGACGACGACTATAGGTGCTACGTATTTATATAATTACGAACGCACCTAAAATGAGACATTTTTCAATAACAGTAAATAACTTATAAAATGAACTTAAAAATATATATACAATATATTAAATGTAGATATTGAAAACCGAAATAGTTCTATCTATCTGCCTATCTGCCTGCCTGTCCGCCTATCTATCTCTTTTTCTATATATCTATTGGTCTGTCTGCCTGTCTATCTGTCTGTCTATTCGTTTATCTGTCTGTCTATATATCTTTTTGTCTGTCTGCCTCTCTATCTATCTGCCTATATTTCAATCTATCTATCTATCTATCTGCCTATCTATATGTCCGTATGCCTACCTGTCTCTCTCTCTACATACGTCTGTCTGTCTATATATCTGTCTGTCTGTCTATCTATATATCTACCAAAATTATACTACAAACCGCGAATTTAAGCATTGCATATATTAGTTTTATAAAATCGTTACACAACTTCGTTTATAACAAATATATATATATATATATATATATATTATAAATTTAATTTTAATATATATATATATGTATATATATTCTGTAATGTTTGCGTTATAAGGAGCTAAATTTTGTCATTTTAGGCTTAATGCCGACAAAATTGGATGAAATAACGCATCTTCTATGAATGAACTCACAAGCTCCTCTGACGATTCTGTGAGTCATTCATAGTTTCTTATTTTACATGCTGGCTTCATGTGTTCATTTCTAAATCATCTTTAGAACTTTATCAATTTCTTCATATATTTGTCATTTCAAATTTATTATATATATATATATATATATCAACATTTAAATGGAACGCGGTTTTATGGTTTAGGGGTCATTATTGGTGAAAAGTACAGAAATTTTATGAAATTACTTTCCTCCGGACGGCTTCAATGCGTAACTTCTTACTTTTGGTAATGGAAACTACTTAAAAAATTACAGTAAACTATGCCTAAGGCGGAATCGATCGGGATCAAGAAAATTTTCCGTGGTAGGCAATATTCCGCCTTAGACAAATTTTACTCTATGTCTATGGATTCGCAGGGACTAGAAAATCTTTCCGAGTTAGACAAATTTCCGTCTTACACAGAGTCCGCCTTACAGAGAGTTTACTGTATATACATAATATCTGCATCGGGAGAGTTTATGAAATAATATGGAAATAAAAAAGAATCAGTAAAGTTTTTATGGAAAATAGAAAAAAAATTAAAACGTACCGGGTGTCCCAAAAAGGACTGACTGATTTTAAAATTCAATAACTTGCAAACGGTGACAGATATTTAAAAAATTCTTGCAGGAGGGTTATGCATAAGGTCAAAAATTTTATTACAGTGATTTTCAATTTTAGTTCGAATTACTAACAATAGATGGCGCTGTAAGCAATAGTCACTAAATTCAGGCTCGATTTTTGGTACTTCGTGGCCCGGATAATACATTTCCATCTCCTTTTTCTGCATGGAGCAAGATAAAGGACCAAAAATCGAGCCTGTATTTAGCGACTATTGCTTGCAGCGCCATCTATTGTTTGTAAATCAAACTAAAATTGAAAATCACTGTAATAAAACTTTTGACCTTATGCATAACCCTCCTGCAAGAATTTTTTTAATATCTGTCACCGTTTGCAAGTTATTGAATTTTAAAATCAGTCAGTCCTTTTTGGGACACCCGGTATGTAGTTTATGTAATAAATTATATAGTAAATAAGTAGCATAATTGTTGAGAAGAGACATAAGATCAGTCGGTCAAAGCATACAGTTACCGATGTTTTAAAAATTTTTTAACTATTTCTAAACTGCTTTCCTCTGTCGAAGTAAGTAAGTTTGATTTCGAAAAGTCTTTTTTTTTTTTTTTTTTTTTTTTTTTTAAATAAATAAGATTGAGAAAGGCTGTTAGAAAACAGACAATTTTACCAATTGTGTAACGTTTATTGAAGCGCTTATAAAGAGAAAATGATCCATATAAACGATTGTTTCATGCGATTGTTCGTGTCAGATCAATCTTCATCAGGTAGAAAATCAGATGTCGATAAGATGAACGTCACGCAATCGCATGACTTTTCTGTGCGACTGTTATGCATTATTGTGTGTAATTGCATGTGTAAATATTATATAATATGTACGATATAATTTTCACTGTAATTTTTTAATTCATCAAGCCTGTTACAGATTTTTCTGTTTCAAAATAACAAAATTGAATTATTGGTAAGTTCCCCCTCCCTGGATAATGAAATTTAATTAATTGAATTTTCTTTAAAAAAATAATAGTCAACTTTATTTATCCCTAAGTGAAAAAGTAATTAAACAGAAAAAATAAAAATAATTGTGGGTTTTCCGTCAAGAGATCTCTGTCTACTGAACTGCCCCATAGAAGACAATATTTAGTTCTTTTATCCTACATCGTTCAAAAGTTTAACAATTATCTTAAATAGGGGATCAGGGGTATTTACTCCCGGACGAAAAGAAGAAAATACTATTTCAATTCTCCATTTTAAGAAAAAAAAAAAAAAAAAAAAAAAAAAAAAAGCCTGTAGAAGTTTAATTTTTCTATTTTTTTCTTATTTTCTACATTTCTGTTCGTTCAAATGTTTAACAATTACCTTAAATAAAGGGTCAGGGGTATATACCCCTGACGAAAAAAAGAAAATTCTGTTTCAATTCTCCATTTTGGAAAAAAAAACTGTAGAAGTTTAATTTTTTTTTTATTATTTGTTACACTTCCGTTCGTTCAAATGTTTAACAATTATGGGGATCAGGGGTATTTATCCTCTGACGAATTCAATTCTCCATTTTGAAAAAAAAAAATCTGTAGAAGTTTAATTTTACTTTTTTTTTCTTATTTGTTACATTTCTGTTCGTTCAAATACAGTAAAACAACCCTAAAGCGACCCGTTCCGTTCCAATAAAAATTGGTCGCTCCGAGAGGTGGTCTATTAATGGAGGTCATGTTTAAATCTAGATTTTAATTGTTGACAAAAGGTAACAATGTTACTAAAATGTATTCTTCATCTTATGAAAAAATAGGAAAATTTAAGTATCAAAAGAAAAGTTAATTACTGCTGCGTTTAAAAAATGAACACATTGACGTTTGTTGTGATTTTTCGGTTTTATCTTTTATAACTTTTATTTCCAAGCCCTTTCAAAGTTCAGTAAATATATGGTTTTTTTTTTTTTTTTGAACGGAACAAATAATGACGATTTCATTAATTTATGTATTTCTTTGAGAGTTTCCTGACAGAATAGGGCAGGGGAGTTCATTCACCGTCATTCTTAATTTGTCATCAGAGTTAAATTCATTGCCTAAAAAGGCACAAAGGGGTTTAACCACTTAAAAGTTACCCGAATAAAAAAAAAATTCTAAGCTTAGCTTAAAAGTGTTGATGAATAATGCGCTCTCCGGAATTATTTTTCTAATGAAATCTTCAAGCGACCAGGAAAAAACGGAATTTGTTTCATTTTCTTCAAAGAAATGGCTCGCTCATGGAGGGAGTTCGACTGGGATGGCCTCTGAATGGAGGTAAAATTAGCATTCAGCCTATGGAATAAATTTCATTCCATGAAAAAAATGGTCGTTCATTGAGGTGGTCGTACAGAGAAGTTTCACTATATTTAACAATTATGGGGATCAGAGGTATTTAACCTCTGACGAAAAGAGGAAAATACTGTTCCAATTCTCTATTTTGGAAAAAAAAAAAAAAAAAAAAAAAAAACTGTAGAAGTTTAATTTTACTTTTTTTTTTTACATATTTGTTACACTTCCGTTCGTACAAATATTTAACAATTATGGGGATCAGGGGTATTTACCCTCTGATGAATTAAATTCTCCATTTTGGAAAAAAAAATCTGTAGAAGTTTAATTTTCCTTTTTTTTTTTTTTTTTCTTATTTGTTACATTTCTGTTCGTTGAAATGTTTAACAATTATGGGGATCTGGGGTATTTACCCTCTGAAGAAAAGAAGAAAACACCATTTAAATTCTCCATTCTGAAAAAAAAAAACTGTAGAAGTTTAATTTTCGTTTTTTTTTTCTTATTTGTTGCATTTCTGTTCGTTCAAAGATTTAACAATTATGGGAATTAGGGATATTTACTCTCTGACGAAAAAAAAAGAAAATAATATTTCAATTCTCCATTTTGAAAAAAAAAAAAAATAATCATAACTATAGAAGTTTAATTTTGCTTTTTGATTGTTTCTTATTTGTTACATTTTTGTATTGCTTTTTACATTGATATTTTAAAAATTGTCATTCGCAGGGAGTTTAACAAAAATATTCTTCACTCTAAAAAACGTGGCTTTAGGAAGCGCACCTCAACACTTCTATTTAAAAATATTGTTCCACACTAGATTTCGTTCTGCTCTCACCCATCAGGGCCTGACTAATGCATGGGCATATTGGGCGGTCCTGTTTCAGTGGATCACCTATGTGCAAATGCAAGATTTTCATTCAGATGGAGCCAAATTAAAAATTTACTAAAGTTCGTACTTTTTCAACGATTTTAACTTTATTATCAGGGGGTGACCCCCCCCCCCCTCCTGCTTTCCATAATCCATGTCTCCCCCCTCTCCAATAAAAAAGGACAACGGAAATCTAATTATTAAAATTGTAAATTATTTAAAAACAACGTTTAAACACACAATAAAACAAGTTGATTTGACCAGACGTATACGTTAATTTTGACTCAGCTACCATTATCAAGAAATGCATTACTCCTCTGGATTTAGACTTTTTTGAGGCTCTTCATATCCATAAATTTAAAGACTACTTGGTTAATGATTTATCTAGTACACCATACATCTCAACTTTCTGGGTGGATTTGTTGTGTCACGACACTTCACTTCCGCATTAATTTCATTGGCTGTTAGAACTTGATGGTCTTTTGGTATTTTGTTTTGACATTTGGGTTTTCACCGTTCATGTAGTTGGGGGGATATTGTTTTTAAAGTTTTTTACACTGAGGATGTGAGTCCTAGTACTCACGTAACGTATACGTCTGGTCAAATCAACTTGTTTTATTGTGTGTTTAAACGTTGTTTTTAAATAATTTATATTTCCACACAAGTTTTGTATTTACTATTAAAATTGTATTGTAACAAATTAGTAGTTCATTGTTTATAAGAGAAATCAATTATTGACTTTATGCTCGTAATGAGGACGTTCAAAGCATTAATGATGATGAATTTACTTACTATAATTTGAATGTACACTTGTCTTTTAAACATCTTATGACATACTATGATCTTATGTCGGATAGCTAAGAATGACTAAAATACCTGTTTTTACTGTTCAGCGGCTCGCATAAGCTCTTAATGCCTATCCGAAAGAAAGGTGTATTCTATCATATCTCTTAAATTTGGGACCATCTTTCTTATCATATTCAGTATACAGATGTGAATAGTACAGTGTACAGAATTTATGTATGAAGTACTAGTCACTTCAGCATAATTAAACTTTTTTATGCAGAGATAGAAAGTATACTTCCTTAGAATACTGCTAGGCCCGCGTCCCAAACAGTGGTCCAGGCGCTCATGAACGTATACTGACTCACTTATAAAACACAAGCTTAGAAGTAAAAACAAAATAATAAATAAACTAGAAAACAGAAATTCTGCTTTTGCAGAATTTAGTGTCACCCCCGAGGAAAATAAATAAATATGTATATAAATAAATATACATGCATAGATAATACAAAACATATTTCAGTTTTAAGACTTAAAACACACGCTTTTATTTTATATAAAATGACGTCATTCGCATCCTCTAAAGAATTCCTCATTTGCGATATAGTCTTAAACAACATCTACAGTAAAGTATTCACAGGGCGTCACTATCGCTGAATTATACACAAATCCAAAAATAACAGATGTCACTCAAAAAGCTCGACAAAAAAAAAAAAAAAAAAAAAAAAAAAAAAAAAAAAAAAGGCTATCTAATGATTCACATGCCTTCATTTGTTTGTAATATAGGTAAATAGGTAATTAAATTAAACATAGTTTATAATAGCTCCATGTTTTATCAGAAATCATTCATTTATACTTTTTCAAAATAGCACGTATTTTAATTACATTTTTTTTTAAGTAGTTATGGAAAGATGGCAACCAAAAGATAGAATTACTATTTCCCAACTATTTATTCTTTATTTTCGACAGAAATGGAATACTTGAGTTTTCAAAATTAAACAAATGTCGCTAAAAACTACAAAAAAATTAATATCTCAAAAATAAATGGAGATCTAGTTTTCAAACAAACTGCATAAAAAATCACCTTTTTTTCCCCCAACTAGAGGACTCTGCCTTCTACGAGCTACGCTCGCCAACCCCCGTTCAGACACCACAGACTCTAAAAGCACGCTAATTTGATCGGCTTTAAAAAGTTTTCGGAAGGTTGGATTGTAATTTAAAAAACAGTGGCGATCTCCCTATAAACGGGTTTCTACTCATTTCTCCTTGATTGGGGAATTTTAAGGCCAAATCAGCTGCTGTTAAAATATACAATGGCTGTTTTCGTCTTTGATTAAATAAAATCAGTTAAACATTTCAAAATAAGCTAATATAAAATGAATTAAGTAAACAGAGTCTTTGTCTCCCGGTATTTTTTAACAAAACAAAATGAAAGTTCTTTTAAATAAGACATTTTAAATGAATTGTTTTTAATCTGGCGTAATTTTGACCCAAACTATTCTTTCTCTTTTTAATATTCACGTGAAAATACTTTTGTTAGAAATGAAATATTATTTGCGCTGTTCTAACAAAAATAGTTGAAAAGATCATCTCAAAATATGAAGTAAATGTCTCGCGCAATTTCTAAATTTAAACTGTTTTGCAATATTATTTTTTGTTCATTTTATGTAATAACTGTAATATGACGTAAATGTGACGTAATTTCTCCTATTTAAGACTTCTAACGTATGTTAATGAATTTATTATTTTACAATATCCTTTCTCTTCTAAAATTCCCGTGTAAATATAGTTTTTATGAGGTAATTTTTAATAAGTTCTTGCTTTTTATACATAATTATTTAATTCTAATTTGAAATGTTTTTTTCTGTTTATAATAGTCCCGTGTAAATAAATTTTTAATTTGAAGCAAACATTATTGTTTGCGCTCTTTATACAGTTGGCAACAGTTTAAATTAATACCCTTTTCTAAAATATGTAAAAAGTATCTCTCGAAATACTGAAAATTTGAATTTAAAATAGAAATAAAAACTCAAAAAGGAGTCAAATTAAAAAAAAATACAATCTGCACATTGGAAACTTCAAACGTATAAAATGATCTGAAAATGATTAAATTCCCATGTATAGTTTTTGCTCCTATAAAACTTTTTTAGTGGAACGATTTTGTCCAACTTTAGCATTAAATATCTCTTAAAATAATTATTCGATTTGAAAACTGTCCGCATCATTGTGTTTATCAAACATTTCTCTATAATACCACCGATTTTCATATTTTTGTATGCAATATTTTTCTTAATAGTAATGAAGAAAGACCTCCAGTCGCAAAAAATTCAAAACCGGCGGCGGTGACAACAGTAGTTACCTTTTTTTAGAATAGAGAGATATGACGGTATAAAAATTCGAAATATGCGATGCTTAGAAGTTAAAGAAATCACAGTAGTGTATTTAACAGTATAATGATACATCTGTTTTGTTTTGCGGCTGGCTTATACAACGGAACGTTATTTTTTGGAGACTTCACTTTATTTGTTGGGAGAAAGAAATATCATACCGGGGGCTAATAAATAAAAAAAAATCTCTTTTCTATTTATTTTGTATCATCCTAAGTTGCAGAAAATGCTAGTCTTACCTCGGTAGTTGATTTCATTTTCCGATACATAAAGACACATCTGTGTTCCGCTGGAGGGCATTACCAGTTCGGAACACCGTCCTGTCATTGCCATTCTGCCACAGAGCAATACGGAAAAGCGAAAGTTTACTTTTCAGAGATAAAACATTTCGAATTTCATCATAAAAGTTCACGGCTGCATATTTTGGAGCAGAATACCCAAGAGAAATTACGTCTCACTCGGCTAGGCAGAGTTCTGCTCCACGGACTCTTGCATTGTCAAAGAGGCAAAACTCAGAAATTGTCCAATACATCAGATTCTCCTAGATGCGTTTGCACTTCAGACGTGTTGTGTTTACTCTCTGATGTATGGGCGCCGGCAGAAAGAATCGAAAGAGAAGCAAAATTTTGGAACAGATAAATCTGCATTTGTTCCGCAAAGTCTAAACCGCGTTTTTTTTTTTTAAATTGGAAAATAAAAACAAGAAATAAGATAAAATATAGATTTTTCTATCAGAAATACCCTTTCTCGAGAATTTTTAAACATACCTAAATTTACATCGCGAAGCAATGCATAAAAGCAATGCATAAAAGCAATGCACTCTAAAATTGGGAGGAGTGAAAAGTTCACTCTCTGAAAGAGTGTCAGGTATTTTCACTCTTTTCGGAGTGAATTTTATAAAAATACATTCCTTAAAGTGTGGAATTTTCCACTCCATAGAAAAGAGTGAAACATTTCCCTCCATTGTCGAGAGCGAAATATGTCTAGATGAGTGAAATATAACTAGATGCGTTTCCACTTCAGACGTGTTGTGTTTACTATCTGATGTATGGGCGCCTGTAGAACGAATCGAAAGAGAGGCAAAATTTTGGAACAGATAAATATGCATTTGATCCGCAAAGTCTAAACCGCGTTTTTTATTTATTTATTATTATCTATCTATATTATAAAGGGCAAACATATCTGTGCGTAACGCATACGTCATTTTGCGAATGGCAACTCTTTGAAATTTGAAATAAAATTTTGGTTTTGCAATTTTCTCTACTGCAAATTTTGAAAATTCTAAACATCGCACATTTTAAATTTTTACACCGTCGTATAAGGAAAAAAATTCTCTTTTAAATGCGATTTGTTTGAAAGCTGTACCTCAATTTATTTTTGAGATATTAATTTTTTTGTAGTTTTTAATACCATTTTTCTTATCGTGGCAACAAAAGTACCTCATTTCTACTGAAAGTCATTGAAAGTAAACGGAAAAAAAAAGCGGGCTGTCATGTCAAGCACACAAGTCGTATGTTTGTTGTACAATAAATAAATAAATAAAACGGAAAATAGTCGAAAATAGGAGATACTGTATCCTTTTGTTGCCATTTTCTCATAAAACATGAAAAAAAAAGTTGAAATTAAAATATGTGCTATGTCAAGAATATTGTCAGTTATTCTGTGATAATGACGTCATATGGACAATTTTCTATAGAAGAAGTTTAAGGCTGAATTGTAAAAGTGGATTACTTTAGCGGATGCAAATGATGTCATTTTATGAAAAAGTGTATATTTTAATTCTTAAACCTGAATTATGTTTTGTAGAGAAGTGCATCATTTTCACAGCCCAGATGCTTTGAAATTCTTCTCAGGTGAAAATGTTTCACTTTTAAAAATAACTAGTTGCGTAGCAACCCGTTGTGTTGCTTTTGAATTGCATGAGATAATCGATCTTTTTGCGAAAAATGAAATCTTAACTTTATTGTAAATTTAGAAAGCCATTGCAATATTAATTTTATTAAATACAATATTTCAAATAATAAGTTATATTTACAATTTAAGTCAAAACTTTCCCAATAAAAATGCACATATTCTATAACTTCATTTGCCAAGATTTATAACTTTATCCAAAATTTTGCTTCGAATTTCGGAGTTCGTAGAAATAAAGTCATTTGGGTCAACTTACGCAAAAATGAATTTGTTTGGACGAATTTATTCAGAAGCATTTTATATTTATGAATTAAAATAAATATTTAAAGAATTATTTTTTTTTTCTCGCTAAAACTTTTCTCTTTTTTTTCTCGCTTTTTCGCATTTTTAATGTCCGCTTCTGAAATGTTTTATTAGCCATCTTAAGGCAATGGTTGAAAATCTACTTTGCGATTTTAAATGAAAATAACGTTCGATGTTTTTTTTTTTCTTTTGACGTCAACAGAATTTATCTCAATGTTCCAGTCGAGAGTCGAATTTGTGTTTCTAAAATAAACGTATTCCTGAAGCTTGAATATGTATGAGTTCGTATTTCGTGAAATTTTCTTGAAAACTACAATCATTTTTTCACTATTTATTCAAATATACGTTAATTTCAATTTAAAAATGATTTCAAACAATGACCTAATAATCCTTGTCAATTTCCCTTATCTCTTTTATCCACAAAAAATGGAACAATTTTAGTTTCCATCATTACAGAAATGTCATAAAAAATAACGTAAAAATTTATATCTCGAAAACTAAACAAATTTTAAAATTCTACGACCACGTTTAACATCCTCGGGCCCATGCGAATAACTGGCATTAATTTGATCACTCAACATTCCATATTCTAGGAGGAACAGCAGTGAAATACAAATGGACAGTCACTTTTTAATATAATAGATTGGTGAAGTTTTAATTTTGCTATAAAAAATTTGTCAGGGACAAATGCTGAATTACTTATATTATTTTAAGTGCAAATGGCTTATTCCGTAATTGAGCCTGTACGCAATGGATATAGATTAAAAAACATTATTCTTGAAAATTATTTAAAAAGACATAATAAATAAATCAATTAAGATAAAGTTTTCAAGAAAACTGCATTTGAAAGTAGATTTTTCCCCCTATATAACGGGTGTAAAAATTAAAGATGCGCGATGTTTAGAAATTCAAAAAATTGCAGCAGCAAAGATTGCAAATACGACATTTAATCGTCAAGCGTTGCCATTCTCAAAATGACGTCAGCCGTACGCACGGACATATTTTTTCTTTGTAATATAGATAGATTTTCAAACGTGAAGTTCCGTTTGTCAGCTAAAACTTTGCATGTGAAAATGTATTCTTTTGGCTTGAGGGTCTAATTTCAGTACCGCGAAGTATAAATTCCAGAAACTGATGTCTTTTAGATATATTCGTGTAAAAATATATAGTTTTATCAAAGAAAAGGATTGTTTTCTTTTAAATATGGCACTTACTGAAGCAATACGCCAAGTGTCTCAAATTCGGTATCAGCCGAATGAAAATATATTGTAACATTAGCTTTATGAGCGAAAATGTTTTTTAAATAGTGACGTCATTTTCTGTTCAGACTTAAAATAAAGTTATTTTTAATTGTAATGAGTAAATGGTATCAATAAGGATAAATAAACCCCAATATTTCTTTTTTTCTGCAACAGTAGAAATAATACGATTGCTACCATTTTGATGAAATTTCAAAAAATCTTTTCAAATTAAATTAAAAATATAAAAGTGAAAATATTTAGAAAAATAGCTAGTGCGAGGACATCTACAAATGAACAGCTTTCATTTAAAAAAAGAATTATTAGCAAAATTGGTACAGTAGAAAGTTCAAGGAAGATGTCTAAAAAAGCTATCTTGTGTTTTCAATATATAGATTATTTTTTCTCTTTTACTTTAACAGTTGCCTAGCAACTCTATTTCATACAAATTACATTTAAAAGCACATATTTGTCCCAATTCGGCTCTAAAAATTTAAATTGTTCGACTACATATATGTTAAATTCGTGCTTTTTTATATATTATTCTTTTATTTTTTTATTGATGAAGCTTTAATTTCGTTGTAGAAAATTAGCGGGAGAGAAATTCTGAACTTTTTTTATGTGCAAATTGTTTATTAATGTTTCGCAATGGAGCCGGCACGGCAAAATCATTTAATTGATAAATAACAACGAAATAAAGCCAAAACTCACTGGGTTTTATAACAGACGATATTCTTGACATAGCACATTTTAATTTCAATTTTTTTTCGGTTTTTATGAGAAAATGGCAACAAAAAGATACAGCAATCTACTATTTTCATTTTTTCCCCCTTTAGTTTCAACAGAAATGGAGTACTTCCTCTGCCACGATTACAAAAAAAGTAATAAAAACTACAAAAAAATTAATATCTTAAAATTAAAATGAGATACAGCTTTCAAACAAATTGCATTTAAAAGAGCATTTTTTTCGTTATATGGCGGTGTAAAAATTTAAAATGTGCGATGTTTAGAAGTATAAAAAATTGCAGTAGAGAAAATTACAAAACCAAAATTTTATTTCAAATTTCAAAGTGTTGCCATTCGCAAAATGACGTATGCGTTACGCACAGATATTCCTTTATAATATAGATATAATCGAAATCACGCACTGATAAAACGCAATGTTTAACAAAAATTTAGAGTATCTTTAAAAAAGAGAGGTGACATGCAATAATAGCGATTTATATTACAGAAATTGATGATTCTCGCCTGGATGGATTTGCTTCGCCGAGTTAGACAAGTAAACAAGTAATTCGTGGTTTAAAATAATATCGTGTTCCTGAAGTTTTCGTCGAAAATTCTCTCGAATAATAAAATTTTAATGCTATTCTTTAGGACATTCAACTATAATTTTATCAAAATAACATAATTTGCTTAATTTAATTTTTCCTAATTTTATATAATCTTTATATTTAAAACACAAGAGTGCTTTTTAGTCATCTGCCCTGATCTTTCTGCTGAACCAATTTTACTAATATTTTTCTTTAACTGGAAGCTCTTCCTTTGTAGATGTGATCGCACTATCTGTTTTATTTTAAATATCCCCATTTTTATATTTTATTTTAAAAGCAATTTATGAAATTTCTGCAAAATGATGAAAATTAGATAGCTTTCATTTTTGCAGACAAGAGAGAAATAATGAGGTATTTTTAACTTTATTCATGCTATTTTCTGATAAAAACTCAAAATTGTTGATTAAAATTGTTTTATAGGGTTTAGTGGCGCAAAATCCCATTAGGAGCAGAATATTATAGTAGGGGCATAATAACGGAAAATGACGCACTGCTTTTTAAAACACGCATTTTTCCTCATAAATTTTCTATATTGTTTTTCCTTCTGCATGTGTACTGATACTAAGTTTCAGACACTAGACGAAATGCTTATTTAAGTGAAAAAGAAGTCACATTGAAAACGATAATTTTCTTAGATAAAACTAAACATTTTAACACAAATGCGTCTAAAAAACATAAATTACGGAAATTTTTACTCTCCGGAATTGAGATTATAATCTCAAGTAAAGAGTGCGTCTGTTCACATAAAAGATGTTGCTGACAATCGGGACTTCAAGTTTTGAGTTAAAATGATTTTTAAATGATTAGACAAAATACAATTTTTTTAAAGATGATGAATATGGATATGAGAAGTGCGTATGCAAATTTTGAGAAGGAGAAAATTGCTGTTTTCATTCTGGAAATCCAAGCATAAGAGACTCAATTGATAACCACATCCTATTTACTCATCTTTATTATATTTTACTGATTAAGTATCTATAGCATAAAGAACAAACGTATCTGAGCGTAACGCTGACGTAATTTTGCGAATGGCAACACTTCACCATCAAATTTCGATCTTGAAATTTTCACTACTGCATTTTTTTAATCTTGTGACCTTCGTACATTTTCAATTTTCGTCGCATAGGGAAAAAAATTTCTTTCAAATGCAATTTGTTTAAAAACTGTATTCATTGACTGATGTATTGTATTTTCTAAAATAATTTTTAAGCATGATTTTTTTTATAAGTTTATCTTATCACGTGCCGGTTTCAATACATAATAATAATAAACATTTTGCACATAAAGCAACAAACATTTTTCAGCATTTGTTTCTGACTATTTTTGCATATCGAAATTAATACTTCCTTTATAATCAAATAAAAAAATAATACTAAAAAACCACCAATCTAACATATTTGTGAAAGGCAAATTAACGAAATTAATGCTTCTTTTATAAACAAATAAAAGAATAATATTGAAAAAACACAAATCTAACATATTTGTAATCGTACAATTTAAATTTTTAGATCACCAAATAGGATTTTTTTTTTTTTTTTTTTCAAATGGAATTTGTTTGCAAAGCTCATCTCAGTTTACTGATTATCTATGGTTTTAAAAACAGTTTTAAAGCATGAAATATTTTTTCATTTATCTATATCGCGCGGACCTCGATTACGAAAGATTAATCCGTTTGCCCTTAAAACAAAATAAAGAGTTCATCATTTTCTTACGGATAATATCCATTAAAAAAACTTCCCTATGAATAAATAAATAAAACACAAATTTACCAGATATGTATAAGCTCTGAAATTATCAGAATATAAAAGGATGCCATAAGTAGCAAAATCTTGGCAAATAGCTCTTAGCATGCGGCTAATAATAAAATATCGCTTTTAATAAATTTCAAAAATTTATTTGATTGTATAATTCGTATTTTCCATATGAAAAATGCTTTTTTAATGTAAGTGGTCAATCTAAAAAATTTATTGCATGTAAAAAAAATTATTAGTTTTCAATTAGAAAAAATATGTTTACCTACATTCTTTAACCCGGGAAGCCCGGGTACGATCCCCTAATTTTTTTAATAGAAAATTAAAACAAGAAATAAGATAAAATAAAGATTTTTCTATCAGAAATCCCCTTTCTCGAGAATTTTTAAACATACCTAAATTTATACTGCGGAGCTATACATAAAATTAAAATTATGAAATACTAAAATGTAACTTTTTACTGGTTCTTTTGTTTTTTTTTCTTTTTTACTATTGAGTATTGAAAAAGATTTTTCACTTTTTTTGCCAGGGTGATTCTACCCCCAAACCTCCCATTTAAGATAATTTTTAAACACGTGAACTTAAAAAAACAAAAACAAAACAAAACAAAAAACACACACACAGAAGTAAAAATTGTCTTCTACGGGAGGAAAAGGGGAATTGCTTCCTGCCGAAAAAAAATATGTTTTTTCTTAGCTTCTAATTATTTTAAACCACTTATCAATAATATATATATTTTTTCAAAATCTTTAGAGAAAAAGGGAACAAATTCCAAGGAGGGGACACACAGTGTAGTGATTGTTGATTGTCGATAATTCAACGTTCCAGAAAAATTCCCATCACAGAAAATAAGAATCGAAAAAGTCAGCGTTTAATCCCAAATTCTACAATCGAATTTCTAAAAAGAACAATTGCTAAACAATGGCCCTGTTAATTTCTCAATTGCTTCCCCCATTCTTTATATATATATTTTTTAACCATTTAGAAAAATGGTTATTGTCCTCGTCAGGGTAGGAAATCAAAAACATATCTGAAGCTTTTTATTGGTTGAATCCGCATTCTATTCGTTTTCTGATTGATCTATACAGTAATCTGCATTTCCCTTTACTTTCAACAGAGATGGATACTTCTGTTGCCACTATGACAAAAATGTAATAAAAACTACAAAAAAAATTAATAACTCGGAAACAAATTGAGATACAGCTTTCAAACAAATTGCATTTAAAAGTACATTTTTTTCTCTATACGACGGTGTAAAAAGTAATATTGTGGGATGTTTATAAGTTTAAGAATGAAATTTCATTTAAAATTGGTCGTCAGATTTCTTGGAAAACTGACGATGGAAAAGCCTTTTCCCGAACAGCCAATGAAATGCTTGGATAATACGTAAGTTTCAGGTGGATAATACGTAAGTTTTAGGAAATCTGAGGATTCGCAGGCGATTTTTGTCGCTTGAAATTTTTAGTGTAATAAGACTATTAATGTTTAATTCATGGCGTACGTAATGTATGATCAACTCCGTGCGATTTTTTATGTCTTAAATTTTAGTCTTTGAAAAAATCATTTTCCAAATGGTCTTTGTAATTTGTTAAATTGCTTTTTCTTTTTTTATAACTAAGATAAACTTCAGTAGACCCCCACTCGTAAGGTATTCTATTATAGGACTATTAGATTTGTGTCCTTAAATCTGCGTTTAATTTTTGCCTATACGGGCCATAGTTTTCGAGATTTAGAGGTCTTTCCTCCATCTCCCTTAATTTTTATCTCATATTCACGATTTTTCATTTAAAGCACCCTGAACCTCAGCCCTTCCTCCCATTAAATTTTTGTTTAAATCAGACAGCAAATTCTAGCTAAAATGCAGTTATCCCTGCCCCCCCCCCCCCACACACCTCTACCCTATCTCTTAGCATTTGGGACGAATTTTTGAATTTAATAATTTTTTTCATATTCTTATAAAAAGAATTATCTATGTTAATATAACAAAATTTTTGTCTGTCTATGCATGTGTCTGTCAGTAAGTTTACTTTCCGGCGATGGTTAGGGAAATCTATCGCACGTAAAGGTTTGCAAATTTACTTCCGGATAGGCAGTTCCGAGGCAAAGACAGTTCCTTGAAGCTTATAATTTTATTTATTTATTTATTTATTTATTTATTTATTAGTTATTTTGTTATTGTATACTGACAATCCATTGACAAACATTCTTTCAAATACTGAAATCAGTTGTCCAGAAATTATGATCCCTAGGTGACCATGTAACCAGTTCTTTGTGTGTCCCTGCATATGCTTTTTTTTATATATTCTAGAAACATATCTTAGTATACTAAACATAGCTCAGGTTGAAAATACATAACTCAGTTACAAACCACATTTAGGCCATTCACGCTCATACAAAATAATGCTTACGAATTCTTTGTTGATACGAATTGTTATGTGATATATAGCATTTATACATACCATGTAGTATGCAAAAAATTCTCTTTCTTTCACTCCCCCGCCCCCCACCACAAAAATTAATTTTTACGTCTTTGGAATTTATGTGAAAATTGAAAATGACAGACGATTTTTGGTTACTGAAATAAACTGATTCCTGGCGATCAAAATGCGAAAACAGTTTTTTTTTTTTTTTTTTTTTTTTTTTTTTTTTTTTTTTTTTAATTTTCCTGAGAAACACAATCTAATCCTTATATTCTTTTCATTATCGATTGAAATGAAAGATAAATTTCAATTTGAATTTGAATTTGACGAAAAAGAAGAAATATAATAAGCCTTACATTTTTAATTTCCTCCCTTTTTTTCTACAAAAAATGAGTCATTTAGTTGCTATCATTACAGAAATGTCATTAAAATTAGAAAAAAACTTATATCGCAAAAACTAAGTCAAATTTTAAAATTTTAATACAACTTTTCACACCTGTGGATCAATACGAATAACTGGTGTTGCGAAACACTCCATATTTTAGGAGAAATAGTTGTGAAACGTAATAAGTCGTTTAATCAGTCGTTTCATAAATTTGTTTCATTAGGATTATATATATATATATAGGGTAGATTATTATTATTATTATTATCATTCACAGACGGCGATTATTATTATTATCATCATTTCCATCCACATAGTAGCCTTTTTCTTTTTTTCCTTTTTTTTTTTTTTTTTTTTTTTTGGAAAAAAAAAGTATTGTTACCAAGTTTTCAAAATTTTAGTATTTTGGAAAAAATATATATAGGGTAGATGTGCCAGTAATGAACACCCTTAAACGTTTTTGGTTTATAAAGAAAAATAACCAATAAAAATTTAGCTTTTATTATTTTTTTCATAACTCCCCTTTGCATATTTTAGAATCTTTCATTATTGTTGACATTCCTAATCAAATCATTCCGGAAGCAGAAAATAATGTTTCAAAGTTCCACTGTTTTTCAGTGAAAATCTTAATGAACATGCTAAAAGCTGTCTCCATTTAATAAATTTATATATTCTTTATTTTCATGCAAAATTTGCAACTTTTTGTTTTGGTAGTAATAGAAAACTTTGAATTTTATATACTAATAGCCATTTAATAAAATTTCATTTATTTTTCAGATTTTAAGAGGGAGTGTCCATTACTGAGATGCTTAATTAGTCATTTTCCAGTAATGGACACCACATGTAGATATTGCTAAAAATGCAATTTCAGTAATGTTTATAGTTCACAAAATATTTTGCTTTCACTGAAAACCTAAATAATCAAATTTAATTTTTAAATTACACTTACCAAAATGTAATAAAACCAAAAATTTTATTAATAGCTGCTTTTAAGTTATTTATATGGTTAATAAAATTTAAATATTTTATTCTTTTTTTAATGTATATAACTCTGCCTTACATATTTTATAATCTGGCAATCAAAACAGTCAGGAAGCAGAAAATATTGTTTAAGGGCACAGTCAACGAGGGGCTCATAGGACTTAATCCCTCCCCATTTAAATAAAAACAATTACGTTACAGAAGTTGTTAAAAATATATTTTCTATCTTAAATGTTTGTTCATTCATTTCTGGCAAAATAAATAAATAAATAAATAAATAAAATATTGCAACATTAATAAAAGTTATAGTAATCATGAAACTAGTAAATTTGCTGATCAGTGTCTTCAAACACCAGTTCTACAGTTTTATTTTGGAATTATTTTATTTAGTATTTAAAATATCCAAATCACAGTATCATTTCTTTCATATTTGTATTAATTATTATAAGTAATACATCAAGTAGTCTCTGGAAGTTTAATTGTTAAAAATAGTGACACGAAACTGTACACTAATACTCCAAAACTTTTTATTATTATTATTATTACCTTTTAAATCCCCCCACTGTCGGAATAATTTGATAGCTGTAATTGGCTGAAATTTAGTATTTTAAACTATCCATCTAAAATAATTAAAATATCGCTCTTCTGATAATTACAATAATTGATGCAAACAGTGGAAGGATTATCACCTGGTACACTAATTGTTAAATTTATTTGAAAATAACTATTTTGTTTCATTATTATACTTTCATTAAATTCTGGTTACAAATACAGTCATAAAAAAATTATATTTGTTACTTTTTATGGGATGTCCATTACTGGAACAGAGAGTGTTCGTTACTGGAACAAAGGGTGTCCATACTGGCATTTTAAATGTTTTGATATAGTTCTGTTATTTACAATTAAATTTTGATTCATATTGGGAAATGGGACAATGAGAATTGTTAAATATTGTTGATAGATTAAAACTGGAATGTAATAATTATAACTATTAATTAAAAGCAATTTTTAAATAAATTCCTTAAGAGTGTCCATTACTGGCACATTTACCCTAATATAAAATTTAAGAAATAATGTTCTATACGTTTTACTCAATCGCTTATCTCTACTTGATAGAAATGTACTAAATACAAAATGTTTATGTAATATTACAACTGAAAAATAATTTCTGAAATTCCTGCTCGGGTACATCATCGTCTTATTTTCAAAAAATGCGTTTTTAGTTGTGTTATGCGTTTATAAGTTCGAATTTAAAGGTATGATAAATATAAGTTCGACCTAAGAAAATAGACTGAACATTGGTTCAAAAGCAAGTTTTGAAGTAGCCCTATATTTAACCCTTTATGTCTTAACAGCTCCGATTTGAAAAATATTTACTCAGATGTTAAAATTTATCATTTTAAGCATGTAAAAAATAGTACAGAAAATTTAGAACATAACAATAAAAAATTATTGAGTAAAAGGTACTTTATATAAATTTAAAATCATCGTTAAAAACGCCAGAATAAGCAAACTGAAGTTCTGAGAGTGCACTGCCTCAGTGCACTGAGGATGGTACGCTTAACGCTATCGAAACTAGTTTGCTAAAAGTTTGCTTATTCTGGCATTTTTAACGTTGCTTTTAATTTGTATCATTCTGCAGCATCTTAATAATTAAAAGGTACTTTTTTTCATGACAAACAATTATATACTTCTTATAAATACTGCTAATTTTTTAAAACAAAATTGTAAAGTATACAAAATTACCTTTGTAAAAAATCTATTTTTATCCTTTTTATTTTTACAGAATTGACGAAGTTCATTTTATCTATAACGATGCGAAATTGCTCAAATGATCAATACAACTTTGGAATGAAACATTAACGGAATATCGTCGCCTTTTGAGAATTTTATGAACAAATTTTATTAAATGCTGTGTTGGAAGATAGCAGCAATCAATAAAATCGTGTTTTAAAACCCAGTATATAAGTAACATTGACTTTTGTGTATGCTGCTGATATGTAATGCGGTTGATACAAACGGTTAAGTGAACTAATGTAAACAGAGGGAAAAATAATTAAAAAATAGTCAAAAATAACTTATATATATAAAAAAAAATTCAAATAACTGTGAGCCACCCGATGAAACGTACTGTTCTCGAAACAATAATTTTATTTTATGCAATTTTCTGGAATCTCCTTAAAGGGGTTACATGGGTTTGAAAATTAAGAAAATTTTATATTTTTACATTTTATTATAATTTTATTTAACTAATAGTACAATAATGTCTGGAATATTTTCTTAAAATTCCAAGTCAATCGGAATAAAAGTCTAGGAGCCGGGAGCGAAGCAGGCATATCGCTTTTTTCTAAAAACATTATTTTCGAAGTCGGTGGGCTCGTTTTCTCAAAAACTAATGAACCGATCTTATTGAAATTTCGCGCACTTCTTCAAAATAGGATTGACTAGTGATTTAACGAAGGATTTTTTGTTTTTTCGATTACAACTAATTTTACAAGACTATACGTAGTGTAAATTGCACCAAAAATTGTACTGTTTTGCATGTTACTCTGCCAAAAATTCAAATTTCAATTTTTTTTATTTAACCCTTTATCTACTGCATTATGAATTCATGAAAATTTTATCTTCTAAAGCATTTTACGTGAATTGTTTAAACTACATTAGAAGATTTACATAATCATTTAATAAATTTTATAAGGATTTTAGAAGGATTGAAGGATTTAAAAGGATTAAGTAAATTTGAATTTATAGGGATTTTGTGCAGTATTTATAACCCCACTCAAATCTTTTATTTTAAATATTTTCTCAGTATTTTGTAGAATTAGGAAATATACGAATATAATGTTCTTACAATAGAAATATAGAACTATTTCCGAACTGAAAAATTCCCCCTCCCTCCCCCAACGTCAAGAAAGCTGAAAAAATGCAAAGGCAAAAGAAATCATTCTTTTTAAAATATTTTTGTTTTGCTTAACCAATAATGCTTTTGGAACAAGATAAAGTAATGTACCTGTAGCTCACTCTATAGTGTATTACAACTAATCTATGTATTAAATGAATTTTATAACAAGTTATTTTAATAGTACTTATAAGTACCGTCAGTAGATAAAGGGTTAAATCCTTCGTTCAATCATGAGCTATACTTATCTGCTGACAGATTTTTTTTTTTTTTTTTTTTTTTGATAAAGCTATCATGAGTTAAGCTGACCACTACGAGGGCACTTTTTTTAGAGGTCTTCGGAAACCAGGTCCCACAGGCTGAATTTTCAAATTTTTTCAAGGAAAATTTTATAAAATATTGTTTAAATTTTGCTCTTTTATGTATGCTTAAAATTTTGAATAAAATAATTTATTTATTATGAAACACGTAATATAAAAAAATGTTTCTAAAGTCAATTCCTACTTAGGTCAATAAGAGAAATTTTTTTCTCCCGTATAAAACTAAAATTAAATATTAAAATTTAATTAATGAATTAATATTTGAAAAAAATGTATTAACATCAAGTGTCATCCACTACAAGTATTAAACTAGTCGGATGTACCAATCCCAAAACTTTCTTCTATCTCATACATGTTAATACTTCAAAATTCGCTATCACACTGCCAAAATTAAATGGCAATCTATGCATCTCATGAGGATTCTAAAGATATGAAATTCCGTGCATTAGTTCTTGAGATAGGACTATAGCTGAAATCGTCTAAATCCAGCAAAATGCTGCCTAGCAGCGCCTCCTATTGGGAGATTTATTCCAAATCCTAATCAGCAACAATTTATGTCAACGTCTGACTGAATCTGAAGTTTGGAAAAAATCCGTGCATTAGTTTTTGAGATAGAGCTATAGCGAAAATCGTGAAAATTCCTGCATAGCAGCGCCACCTATTGGGTGATTAACACCAAAATCTAATTAACAACAACTTGTGTCAACATACAAATAAATCTGAAGTTAGATGAAATTCGTCCATTAGTTCTATAGATAGAGCTATTGAGGCAATCGTGAAAAAGGCAGCACAGAAGCGCCACCTGTTGGGCGATTTACACCAACACATAATCATTAGCAAGTCATATCAAGGACTAACTGAATCTGAAGTTTGATGAAAATCCGTGCGTTAGTTCTTAAGATAGAGCTATTGGGGAAATCGTGTAAATCCTGCAAAATTCATCATAACAGCGCCACCTGTTGGGCTATTTACACCAAAACGTAATCAGCATCAACTCATATCAAGGACTAACTAAATCTGAAGTTTGATCAAAATCCGTACATTAGTTCTTGAGATAAAGCTATTGCGAAAATCGTGAAAAATGCAGTATAGCAGCGCCACCTGTTGAGCGATTTACACCAAAAACTAATCAGCATCAATTTGTATTAGAGACTAACTGAATATAAATTTTTATTAAATTCCGTGCATTAGTTCTTGAGATAGAGCGCCCACAAAATTTGTGTCACATACACACAGACAGACAGACTCACAGAGTCACAGACAGACATTTTGTAAAAACATGTTTTTTGGAACCTCTGACCCCTAAAACGTGTAAATCCGTCGAAAACCGGAATTCGAAAATTTTCATGAATCCAATACTTTCTTCTTGTAAAGATAGAAGAAAGTAAAAATGTATTTGAACTTGAGTGGATGAATAATAAGTATTTTATTAACGATTGAAAATTTTAATAAAATTAATTAATTAAACTTAATTAATGAATTAATATTTGAAAAAACTGTATTAACGTCAAGTGTCATCCACTACAAGTTAAAAAAAATGTATTTGAACTTGAGTGGATGAATAATAAGTATTTTATTAACGATTGAAAACTTTAATAAAATTAATTAATTAAATTTAATTAATGAATTAATATTTGAAAAAAACTGTATCAACATCAAGTGTCATTCACTGCAAGTTTAAAAAAGTGTATTTGAACTTGCGTAGATGAGTAATAAGTATTTTATTAGCGATTGAAATTTTGAATAAGAGAGATTTTTTTCTCCCATATAAAACTAAAATTAATGAATTAAATTTAATTAAGGTATTAATATTTGAAAAAAACTGCATTAACATCAAGTGTCATCGCTTGCAAGTTTAAAAAAATGTATTTGAACTTGAGTGGATGAATAATAAGTATTTTATTAACGATTGAAAATTTGAACAAGATATATAAATATAGGGAGAGTGTGAACTAATAGTAGGAATTGAAAAAAAAAAGAGAAAATATATGCTTTTTTTTTTAACCTTCGAAACCCATGTAACACCTTAAAAATAACAAAACTATTTGACGAGTTATCATTACTAATAATCTTATAATTCTCTTTACTTGTAAAAGCATCCAGCCATCGAGATCAACTCCCTCCTTTTGCCGTTAATACCCTCATTTTCGGCAATGCAGTGTGAATTGACCTTAATCGAGCCTGTAAAATAGGTTTTACAGCCGCACTTCTTCACCTGTTGCGTTTCGTTTCTCCCAACTCTCGCCAAGCGCCGGTATCTCGCATTATACCGCGGCAAAAACACCTGGCAACCCTGGGAGAAAAAGCAAAGTTCTATCATCTCAGCAATCTCGGCAGGGAATTCAAAAAACTAGTAGACAGTATTCGCACGTGCCCCTGTAAACAAACCATTTACTCTTTTACGGATAACACACCGACTGCGTTCAAATTTTTTCGCGTTCCATGAGAGATAAAACACAGATAAACTTTCGTTTCCATTTGGGATTGTTTGTAAAGTGCAATTTTTAAGTGAAAAATGTTTTTTCGTGTTTTGAAAATTTACAGTGCTGTTTTGTGACACATAACTTCGGATTAATCAGCCAGACATAATTTTGAAACTTTTTTACTGTGATATTTGTTTATATGTCAATGCTGCGATTTGTGATCTTCGTTTTGTGTTTGGTGGTATTGGAATGCAGCTCAGCTGTGAGAGCAGACGATATGGGATGCTATACGTCCGGCAGTGTTGCCGGTATTGTGATAGCAACTGTAGTGGTTACTCTAGTTATGGGAGGATTAGCAGCCGCCTTCATATGGTATCTATGGAAACAGAGAAAAGGTCAGAACTAATATATTTTTTTTATTGTAATTGAAAATATAAACAAATGTTGGACTTCAAAAAATATAATAATTACACATCCTATAGAATTATCGCTTTCATTTTACACATTCATTATCAACTCTAGAAATAATATTATCATAGACGCCTGCAAGGGAAGGCCATTGCTTCCCCCCCCCCCCCTGGATTTAAAAAATAATGAAATAAGTTTTCTTTACCTGTGATGATTTTAAAGAAAAACAGTAAAATATTTTCTTCGCAAGTGACATAAAGTAATTAAACACTAAGAGAAAGAAGAACTAGTAATTTTTAAAGAAGGGAGCTCAGCCTCCCCCCTCCTCCTGAATCCGCCGCGGAAGACAATTTTTAATTTGTTTTTGATTTCGAAGATTTGTTTTACACGGGGGGTTCTGGGAGAGACAGAGCCCCTTTTACGAAATAAAAAAGGGAAAACGATTAAACATTCAATTCTACATTCTGAAATTCTTTTTAATATTTCTAAAGTGTTCTGTATTGCATTTTATGTTGATATCCTTAAAAATTGTCTCGCACGAGGAGCTCTGGCTAAATTTTTTTAGCTTAGCTTATTTTATATTTACATTCTACATAATAATAATAATAATAATAATAAACCCTGCTACCTGGACTGCTGACTACATCGCATCCGTTCTAATATCTACCCACCCCCCTCCTGGATTTCTTTCTACTGTCACCCATGATATACGTTATTATTACGAATGTAAACGTATGACATAAATGCTGAAGTAATGAAAAATATTTAACTCTTATTTAAATAATATTATCTACTTTAAACACTTCATTAGCAGTTACAGAAATCATAACATTTTTATTGTTATTACATATTTAAGGGGACAAGGGACCTAAAAACTCATTTTTTTATTATTTTTAAAAAATTCACTTTAAATATTATTCATGGGCACACTATATGCATTATGGCATATATTTATCATACAAGAAATTAAAAAAAAATGAGAAAAATAAGGAATTTTCCTGAATATTTTAAGCGTTATGAAGAACTTTTCAAAATAGCTCATACGCATTCCATATCAATTAAAATCTCCAATATTCTTTATACGAGTTAGTTTTATATATATAAATAAAACTGCGCATCGAATTTTATACACTTGAATATAAAGGTGAGGGAAAAAAAGAAATGTTTTCTAAATTTTATGAAATTTTCAGCATTTTTGCATCATATTTCTGCAATTAAACTACCTTTAACTTTTCCAATTATATTTAGTTTCAAAAAACGATGCACAGTTCTATTTGTACACATAAAAAAAAAAAAAAACTTGCATTAGGAATATTGGGGAATTTAATTGATATGGAATGCGTGTGGGGCATTTTGAAAAGATCTTCAGAACGCTTAAAATAATTAATCAAATTCCTTATTTTTCTCAAAAAAAAAAAAAAAAAAAAAAAAAAAAAAAATTCTTGTGTGATAAATATATGCCATAATGCATATGGTGTGCACCCCAAAATAATACATTTGATGAAGTTTAAAATTATACTTATTATTGAATTATGTTATTTGTTTTACTTTCTCAAACAATCACGTACGACATGACATTTCTTGTTAACAAAGAACAAACATAATTCAGGATCTGAAATAAGTTTCTTCTTATCAAAATATGTCATTGACTTTATCTCTATAGCAGCCATGGTAATGATTATTTTTGATCTACACATTTCTTAAAAACAGCAAATAAAGCATTTGTGGAAGAATGTTAAAAGACAGAAAACCAACGTTTAAAAATGCACAAATAATACACACATACAAAAAAATCAGAAGCAGCTGTTTTGAATCCACAAGCGAGATTCTTCTTCAGTGCGACAGACAGCAAGGCACAGCGTGCTAGCGTGCAAGAGAATTCTTTCTCTAGCACGCTGTGCATTTTTAAACGTTGGTTCTCTGCTTTTTAATACATATTTCTTAGATTTGAAAATAATTCTAATAATTTTTATAAAATTTTTTGAGCTCATAACTTACGATATTAAAAAAAAAAAAAAGTGGTTTTTTGTGCATATTTTTATATTTTCTATAATTTTTTTGGAGTACATAACTTAAGATAATTTTCAAAAATTGGTATGTCTGCGTACCAGTATTTCCTATGCGAATACCTATTCCTTTCTTATGATATCTATATCTATGGAAATAGGGAAGGTCAGAATTAATAATCTTATTATTATTAAAAATCTAAATAAGTTGCATAATTCAAGAGTATAAAGAATTAATCCTTTTGTGGAATTAGCGAATTATTTATTACGAATCATAGAAATAATATTTATTATTATTATTATTATTAATGGGAAGAAATTAGATAAATTTATTCAGCACGTGATGTCAAATAAGTTTCAAAAATTGTTATTTATGGATACCAATAGTTCTGTACCAATTCCTTTCACATAAATTTCTACACTAATACAAATTCCTTTCATATGGTATTATTATTGTGAAAATCTAAACAAGTAGCTTTGAAAATAATTCTAATAAATTTCATAAAAAATTTTGAGCTTATAACGTACGATACTTTTAAAAAATTGGTTTTCCGTGGATATTTCTATACCTTCTATAATTTTTTTGAGTACAAAACGTAGGATAAATTTCAAAAACTGGTATGTGTGCGTACCAATATTTCCTATACGAATACCAATTCCTTTCTTATGGTATATATATATATATATGGAAATAGGGAAAAGGTCAGAATTAATAATAATAATATCATTATTATTATTGAAAAACTAAATAAGTTATATAATTCAAGAGTATAGAGAATTAATCTTCTTGTGGAATTAGCAAATTATTTATTACAAATAATAGAAATAATATATGTATGTATATATATACCAGCAAACCCCGCGGCTTTGCTTGCGTAATATTTGAAATATGCCAAGTGATATTTATATGTCTAATTTTTATTAAAAGGTACTAACTAAATTTTTACTTATTACTTTTAAGAATAATTCAAAAATTACTATTTAAAACACAGTTTGATTAAACATCATTATTACACTGCATTAGGCAGAAATGAGACTTAAATTAATAAAACTAAATAAATGATAATTTAGAAAATATTTTGAAATCTTTATGCTCATTTAATACGCTCATTTCAGTATTCACTTGAAGTTTTGAATTTTTTAGAAACCATCTTCTTACATCCTAAAATTAACTATCATGTCAAATTCCAAGTCCTACCATCTCTCTCAACAGAAAGGGCTATGTTGAGTTAGGAACTATCATCATTAATTTGCCAACATTAATTTTGAAATCGGTTTGTTATTTTTAATATTCCACAGAAACGTAATTTAGAAAGCTTTTAAAGGCCTTTTATGGAACGTTTGTTGTTCCTGTAAACCCCAGGTGGTAGAATCATCGGCCTGTGTAGGATTAGAGACTGTTACCACTGATTCGCAACTATTACTTTTATAATCGGTTTATATTCCCTGAAATTGCATAGATATCGTAATTTAGGACTTTTTTAGAATGCTTTTCAAACCTCCCCTTCGCTTTACCCCTTTTTAATTCGAATTTATTTTCGACAGTCCTTCGAGGGCATTTATATTTTATAAGTAACTACCATGCCATATTTAAAGTTTCTAGCCTTTTCAGTATCACAGAAATCGCAATTTAGAAAGTTTTTAGCTCCTGCAACCCTCTGGTGGTAGTGGCACAGATATAAAATATAGCTTATATTTGAGCAGGTTCTAACACTAACAATTTGTCATCATTATTTTTTTAATCGGTTTAGTATTTGATAAGATTGCATAAAAATTGTAATTTATAACACTTTTTGCTTACTTCATCTTTTTACTGTTCTTTCGACTGTTCTTAGAAAGCAGTTGCATCTTGTAAGTAAATACCATGCCATACTTCAAAGTGTTAGACCCCTCAGTTGTGCAAAAAACGCAAATTAGAACATGTTTTGCTTTTGCAACTTTCAGATGGTAGTGACAGAAACATAAAATATAACCTATGTTATAGCAGGGACTATCACCATTGATTTGCAACCATTACTTTTGAAATAGCTTTGGTATTTCCTGAGATTGAGTATAAATAGCAATTTAGAACGTTTTTAGAACGCTTTTCACGCATTTTCACCCCTTTTTAAATTTCTAATTTTTTCGAAACTGTTCTTAAAGATCATTTATATCTAATAAATATGTACCTTGCCTAATTTTAAGTTGCTAGCCCGTACCAATCACAAAAATCGAAATTTAGAACGCTTTTTTGCTCCTGCAACGTCTAGGTGATAGTGATACCGACATAAAATAGCGTCTATGTTAGAGCAGAGTCTGTCAGCATTAATTTCCTACCATTTCTTTTGAAATCAGTCTTCCTGAGATATCGCTGACAAATCGGCATTTAGAACGTTTTTAGAACGATTTTCGCGCATTTTGCTCCTGCATCTCCTCTGGGGTAGTGGAAACAGATATAAAATATAGCCTAACTTGGAGCGAGATCTGTCAGCATAATTTTTACACCAATATTTTTGAAATCGGTTCAGTACTTCCTAAGATTGCATAGAAATCGCAATTTAGAACGTTTTTTACAACGCTTTTTGCGCATTTTGACTCCCTTTTAAATTTCGATTTTTTTAGGAAATGCCCTTAGATATTATTGATATCTTATAACATAAAATATCTCAAACCATTCCAAATTTCATGATTCTAGGCCCTTCCGTAACGCAAAAACCGCAATTTAGAACGTTTTTCCCCTGCACCCCCTTTGGGGGTAGTGTCATCGACATAAAACATAGCCTATGTTGGAGCAAGGGTTGTCATTTTGACATCATTATTTTTAAAATCGGTTTGGTATTTCCTGAGATTGTGTAGAAACCACCATTTAGAACGTTTTTTAGAACGCTTTTCGCGCATTTTCACCCTTTTCAAATTTTGAATCGTTTAAGAACTGTTC
Source organism: Maratus speciosus (assembly GCA_963932465.1). Lineage (NCBI taxonomy): Eukaryota > Metazoa > Arthropoda > Arachnida > Araneae > Salticidae > Maratus > Maratus speciosus. The sequence continues at coordinate 26,133,067 of OZ010788.1, read as the reverse complement.
TTAGAAACCCTTTATACCTAATAAGTAGCTAATATTTCAAATTTCATATTTCTAAGCCCTTCAGTAACACATAAATCTCATTTTTAGAACGTTTTTTGTTCCTGCACCCCCTTTGGGGTAGTGGCACCGACATAAAACATAGCCTATCTTGGAGCAAGCGTTGTCACTATCATTTTGACACCAATATTTTTTAAATCGGTTTGGTATTTCCTAAAATTATGTAGAAACTGCCATTTAGAACGTCTTTTAGAACGCTTTTTGTGCATTTTCACCCCTTTTAAATTTCGAATTGTTTAAGAACTGTTCTTAGACATCATTTATATCTTATAAGTAACTAATATTCCAAATTTCATATTTCTAGGCCCTTCAGTAACGCAAAAATCGCGTTTTTAGAACGTTTTTTGCTCCTGCACCCCCTTTGGGGTAGTGGCACCGACATAAAATGTAGCCTATATGTTCTAAGTTGGACTAACACCATCATTTTGATACCATTACTTTTGGAATCGGTTCGGTAGTTCCAGAGCTTACCTCCTACAAATAAACAATTTTTACCTCTTTATAATATGAGTATATATATATATATATATATATATATATATAACGTAATTCAATATATAAGCTTTTCAATTATTTTCATCGAAATCCATATTCTTCTTTTTGTTCTTCCTTATTAATTCTTGTTATATAGTACAAGGGACTTTATTTTATACATCGCAGCTTGTATATTATGTTTTTGGTATCCATTCAGTGTGTTTGGGAACACTATTGTTGTAAATTTATTCATACTATCACAATTATTGTTGGTGGCCAGTAATGTTTAATTAATGGTTATATATATTATTACTATTATTATTATTAATGTGAAGAAATTAGATAAGGGTCGAAATACGTAAATTATATTTTTTATCGAATTATATTATTTAGTTTAAACATTTTATTAGCAGTTACAAAATTATTATATTTCTGTTATAAATTTCTATTATTATTATTATTATTATTATTAATGTGAAGAAATTAGATAAATGTCGAAATCGAAATTTGGAAATTATACTTTTTATCGAATTATATTATCTAGTTTAAATATTTTATTAGCAGTTACAGAAATCATTATATTTCTATAATAATAATAATAATAATAATAATAATAATAATAATAATTATTATTATTATTATTATTATTATTATTATTATTATTATAAATAAACGACATAGTGGATGTACTGTGAATAATATGTTTCTTATCGAATTATGTCATTTGTTTTCTGAAACACTTATGTATGTATAATTTTCCTCATTAAAAAACATTGACATAATTCAGGATCTGACATAAGCTTCTTATCAAAATATCAGCTGACTTTACATAATCTTCAGAAAGAATAGTAATGATTACTTTTTATCGCCTATTTAAACGATATGAAAATAAATATAATAATTTTTATCAAATTTATTCAGTATATTGTGTATATTAAGTTTCAAAACTTGGTATCTATAGATGCCAGTATTTCTGTACCAAATCCTTTCGCATAAAATTCTATATTAATACCAATTCCGTTCATATGGTATTATTATTGTGAAAATCTAAACAAGTAATATGACTCAATAACTATACAAATTAATCTTCATGTGAAATTGGCGTATTTGTTTGACGTATTTATTACTAATCCTAGAAGTAATACTTATTATTATTATTATTATTATTTATGTAAAGAAATAAATGTTTACGTATGAATACATATTTTTTTATCGAAATATATTATCTACTTCACATATTTCATTAGCAATTACAAATATTATTATATATTTCTGCTATAAATTCTTATTGTTTTTATTAATTTAAATAAATAATATAACTGGTGAAGTTGACAATTACCCTTAAGGGGACATTTTGTGGGGAAGAAAATTAGTGCAATCCCATGTTATCCTATGGGAAAAAATTACATATCCTTCTTTATTCAAATTTGGAAATTTCAACAATATTTTTTTTCAGTGCGTAGATAGGAGGGTTCTTTATCTCTCTGTAAGCACCAATTTTTTTAGCCCCCGATATGCTATTTCTTTCTCCCAGCTTATTTTGTCTCCAATAAATAACGTTACCTTGTATACGGCAGCCGTAAAACAAAAGCCGATGTTTCATTGTGTGATTAAATACTCTACAGCATTTTTAAAAACTTCTAAGCATCGCACATTTTCAATGTTTATACAGTCGTATTGGGAAAAAAAGTACTTTTTAATGCAATTTGTTTGAAAACTGCATCTCCATTTGTATTTGAAATATTAATTTTTTTGTAGTTTTTAGCGACATTTGTTTCATTTTGGCAACTCAAGTACTCCATTTCTGTAGAAAGTAAAGAAAAAATTGTTGAAAAATAGCAATTATATCTTTTTGTTGCCATTTTCTCATAAAAATTGAAAAAAAAAATTAATTAAAATACGTGCTATTTTGAGAAAAATATAAATGAATGATTTATGATAAAACATGGAGCTATTATAAACTATATTTAATTTTAAGTATCTATATTAATGCACATTAAAAGCGTGTGCTTTAAGTCTTAAAATTGAAATATGTTTTGCAGTAGAGTCCCGATTATCCGAGTCCCGCTTAACCGAGTTATTTTCTTCTGGTGGACTGGTGGCTTCTATTATTATGAAACATCCATTATAAATGAAGCGTTAGGTGAAGATGAAAGAGCAGCCATAAATTTTTTGGCCATAATTTGGGCATAAATTTTTTTCAAAAAAAATTGCTATTTTTTTTTTTCCATTCTGACCAGAAAATCAGAGTTCTAACTTTTTACGACTGCTATTTCATCTTCACCTAACGCTTCATTTATAATGGCTATTTAATAATAATAGAAACCACCAGTCCACCAGAAGAAAAGGAAGTAATGGAAATGCCGGGGGCGACACTAAATTCTGAAAAAAAGCAGAATTCTTGTTCTCTAGTTTTTTTTTTTTTTCAGTCCAAAGTGACAAACAAGTAAAGAATACTTTTTATACTTTTCGGAATATTTTGAAACTTTAACACAAACTTAAAAATACTTTTAATTATCTTAAAAATATTTTAAGCTTACAGAAGAATAAATATCCTTTCTATCTAGGTGCTCGAAAAAAAAATATTTTTGAAATTTCCAAATTTGAATGAACAAGAAGGATGATACGTATTTTTCCCCATAGGATAACATGGGATTCCACTTTTATTCTCCCCCACCAGATAAGTCCACTTAATTGAAATTTATACTTCTTCGAATTATATTATTTGCTTTAATTTAATACTTACGTGAATATACTTTAGTTGTTAGAAATGAAATATTACTATTTGCGTTGTCTTAGATTTGGCTACAATAGTTAAAAAGATAATCTCGAAATATGAAAACTTTAAAGTCGTTTAATTATGGACGCCCTGTATATTATGAAAAAGAAGACATTATTTTTACTTAAATAAAAGGGTAAATTTAGAGCTATAAATATTTTATATTTCCCATGAAAATAGTTTATGACATTTTGGCGGTTGATCCGGATAGATTTTGCGTTGTTGGCGAAACGAGATTGGCCAATCAGAAGGCTGCATTTTTGCTAACTTTTCGCTGTTTTAAGTGAGCAATTTTCTGATTGGTCGATCTCGTTTTGCTAACAGCGCAAAATCTATCTGGATCTCGGCCATAGTTTCCTTCGAAAGGAGAAATTTATAACTTCTAAAGGAAAATTTCTTAACTTCGAGGGCGAAGATTGCATAAAGGTTAGTTACAAGCACACTGTATAAACGAACATATTAAAAATTTGAATTGTGTGCATGGGACTGTTTGACTTCACTCGTTTGTCCCGGTAGGTTTGCTAGGTAGCGTTGCGGAGTGTGGTGTTCCGTCGGAGAAAAATTTACAAATACGGAACATCCCCCCCCCCTCGCCCCACAACCACCACACACACACCGGTATTGAAATGTTACATATTTTATTTAAGTATCACACACACACACACATTAATATAATTAATACAAATTATAAACAAAATAAAATGACGCGTTTCAATGTTTTCTTCTTGAAAAACACTAAGAAATTTATATATTTGAACTTATTTTAGTGAAACTTTTGTCAATTTGCCTTATTTCTGACATTGTCAGAAATTTACTTTCGTAATACAGTTCTCACGTACACATATTACTTTTCGTATATCGTAAGGCAAGCAAAAATACAAGTAATATTTTTTCAGAAGTTTCGACCCTGATATTGGTTACCATCCTGTTAAAGGCGTGATAATTAATTTATTTTCATCTATTGACAAGTTCTTACTATTTATTCTCTCCAACTGTTCCCAAGTTTTTGTGTTTCTCCCTTTTAAACGTTATTCAGTTACATTTTTGTATATTATGACCTTGAATTGAAGTGTTGGGCGTAACACGCATAGCGCAATAGCTTTTTTTTGGGGGGGGGGGGATTAAACATATCATTCTGGGCATAGTTAAATAACTGATGTTCAAGAATTAGTTAATGCGCCTGAAGAAATAATTTTATAGTGGAGAGTAAGAAAGGAAATATTAAGTGTTTTCAGTATCTGTGTGTAAAATTTGCAATAAATAATTGTTTTTTATGTCTGATACTTTGAGTATTTTGAAACCCCGAAAACAAGAATATTTCAAGGAAAAAGCAGGCTTTAAAAAGTTATCATATCCTTATTCGACGTGTTTTTCCGAAGTACTTTCTGTTGTATTTTTTCTCTTTACAGGGTGTCTACAGATCAGGGAAAAACACAGTCAAAAAAAGGGTGAAACCCCAGTATTTTCTTGTAGAGAAATTCATGTTGTTTAATCACGCGAATAAATAAGATGAATTTTCTATAAGTAAATATTGGTATTTTTATTTTACTTGACAGTGATTTTCCCTGACTGTAGACATTCTGCTTTAGCTCCGCGTGTTTCCGAATGAAGTAATAAAGGCTGTAAAAAAACCCTGTAATTTGTACAGAAAAACTGTATTTTTTGCTGGCTGTTTTAAATAAAAATAGTTTTTTCTGTAAAAAATATGGATTTTGTAATTTTTGCAGAAAAAAATCTGTAAAAAATTACAGATATTTTCTTCACATTAAACGGTTTTCGACTGGTGCCAAATAAAAAAATAGTTCTGTCAATTTGAGAATTTTTTTTTCTTTTACAGTGTAACGATCAAACAATTCAGTTCTTTTAATTTACTTAAGACTATTCTCAAATTCAAACAGGCTATTTTATGACACATGCCTAAATTCATTTTTATTCACAAAGTATAAAATTGGCTGGTGCTTTTATTTAGAAACTATGAAATCTGATAACTTTTTTCAGTTTTCGATAAAGGTAAAGGATCTTTCACACATTTCTTTCAAAGTTGGCGTTTTGAATCAAATTTTCGGGCGCAATAGCCTGAGAAAGCTCGTCCTTTTTTTAGGACAGCGTAAGAAGCACCCTGAGATAACGATATCTTACAACACAAAATATAATACATTCATCGACAAAAGAAAACAGCTATTCGATTCCAAATCACTTCAATAGATGCATGCCTGCAAATTGCCTGCTTGTACGTTTAAGAATGAGGCCGTGATTAAATTTTGCGTTGTTGAGGAGGTAAAAACATAAAACATTTGAGGGCCGTAAACTTTACGAAGGCCCTTTTTAAATAAACGTTTGCTTAGTTACTTATTTTTCAAAATACATTCTGTTATGTAAAAATGTATACCATTACTGAGTTATAAAATCGATAGATACCGTATATTCCGGCCCCTAAGATTTCAGATTTAATTTTTTCAAATTTTTAGGTACATTCTATTATTTAGTCATATTTTTAGGTATAAGGTATCGTATGGGTTGCCGTATTTTTCTATCATTTAGATCTATTCTACTATTTAGGTATATTTTTAGGTACATATAGGGTATGTATAACGCACACTTCCTTCTCTAATGATGGCAGTTATATTCTTCCATTTTTGTGGAAAAAGGGGAGAACAGGGAAAAACTATTGGGATTATTAGGTTTCTTCTTTTTCGTCATTTTCAAATTGAAATTGAAATTACCTTTTATTTCAATCGATAGTGAAAAATATATTGTGATTAAATTATGTTTTCAGGAAAATTTGAAAAGTTAAAAATTAAATTCGTTTTCTGTCGCCATTTTCAAATTGAAATTTAAAAGTGAAATTATTAAAAACAGAAAGAAAATTTTAAAATAAGAATTAAAGGATCACGCGTTAAAAGCAGAAAATAGGGAAAATTGTGTAAAAATATTTACACGTAAATATTAAAAAAGTATGACAACATTAAAATAATAAAATTATTACACGTGAAACGCATTTAAAAGTGATAATTACGCCATATGCAAAATTCTCAAATATTAAATATCGTCGTACTTAAAATGGGTAAAATAATTAAATTATTACGTATGAAAAACTTTTAATGGTGTATATTAAGTCATGTTTAAAAAGCTCAAATAACAATATTTCGAAGCTCTTTTTAATTAAATAATATGTGTACCCGTGAATCTTAAAAGAGAAAAAAGTTTAAAATAAATAAATTATTACACGAGAAATGTATTTAGTAGTGAAAATTACGTCATATATTAAAACGATACATTTAAAACGAATTTCATTCCGAAGAATTTTAATGTGACGTCACATGGTATAAAAGTATTGCTACTAGCAAATTTGTTTATACATTTACATCACTTGATGCAGCGTAAATACAGGTTAATGTACGTGCAAAGTACTTTCATTTTATTTTGTACAAATTACTATTCGATAAATAAATTTTAGAAAATTAGAATACTTTTATTAACAAATATAAACAGTAGTACATTGTGAAATATGCATGATGGTGTATTAAAATAAGGAAAAGAATTCATGAATAAGCTATACCTGTTCCTGAAAATACCTAAAATTCAATCAAAACATAAAATATAAGCTTAAAAATTTCAAAGCACAATACTTTTCGATACCGTGGTTCGGAAAGCTATTCCCAAGCAGACAGAGTATTTTAACCTCGAAAATAAAGGAAGGATATTGTCCCTAGCGCCGTTATACAAGTTAGAAAGATAACGGCATTTTTAACCTAACCAAAATATATCATTTAATTTTATGCAAATTGATTTTCAAATGTGTAATTTGTCTTACTTATCAATCCTGAAAACAGCCACTAGTTGTTACGGCAGTGAAGGATGAGTCCATGGTAACTGAAAAATACCCCATTCAAACAGAAAAGCATGGCAACACGATTACAGAAGATAGCCTCTGTTATAGTGATAATATCATTCAATCTTCCGTAACCTGGCGATATTTTTTAGAGACTGTAAAACCGGAACTGGGGTTGGCGGGTGTAGCTCGCAGGGGGCATAGCCCCTAGTATTTAAACAAAATGTTTACATATATAAATACATATTACAAATAAGCATAATCATTCATTAGGCTTGTTTTCATCGCTTTTATATCATATTTGGCAACAAATATCATTTAATGAAGCTCGAAATGCGCCAAGCTTAAAAAAAAAGGCAAGGTGCGTATCCTGGAAAAGTACTAAATGATTAAATGAATGAATAAATAAGTAAATAAAGTACTGTAAAAGTGTAATAACTATTAATTTTACATGCAATCTTACAGCAGGTAGGGTTTTTATGAAAACAAAACGAATATTAATCAAATTAAAAATTTTAGTTCTTATGATCATCGGATTTTAGGTGCGTTTGTAATTATATAAATACGTATAGCACCTATAGTCGTTGTTCAGTCCGTCCGTCTGGATATAACAGAGCAAAAACTACCCAACCGAATGGCGTGAAATTTTAAATGCATAATTCTCTTCAAATTTTATGAAAATCGGATGTATAGTTTAATGACAGGGACAGTCAAAAGTTTCCCATTACATTACGGCCCATGGGAAAAAAATTATTTCAAGTGCATTTTAATGATGTTACAGCCTTTCGAACAGAATGAAATTGATACGCACTAAAAAATTGAAAAAGTAAATTGAAGTGCACTAAAATATACATCCCGTACAATATGCTGTGCAAAAAACATTTATAAAACTAGCTATAGTATGAATGCACCTCATTTGTCACGCTTTACGTGCAATTTCCAACTTGTTTTCTTAATTTTTAATCTTTCATGTTTATAGCCGTCGTATATAACGTGCACCTGTAAGTTATGATCCATTTTCTTCTATCAAAACTGCGCGTTATGCATCTGAATTATACGGTAATAATTTCACAAGATCTGTTTTATTGACCTCTCTACAACCACTTTTCGTCATATTTTTTCAAAGAGCTGAAACCGAAAGCGAAAATAATTTATTTTTGACGATTATCTCGTTATCTATTAGCCCTTAAAACCATTCTTCAACTCTCGCGTTATTCGTCTGGCTACGTTATAAAAAAAATGATAAAAAGAATAAAAAGAAAAAAATCATTCACAAATAAAGCTTTCCTAATTGTCCTCATGATGGGGGCAACCCATCGAATGCACTTAAAGTAACATTTTTTTTTTTTTTTTTCAACGACCCTGTGCAGTGGAGTATGAAGGCACCCAGGCACTTTCACCTTCGTAGGCATTCGTTTCCGCACCGTCAGTTCCAGAACACGGTGAAGGGAAAGTATTTACATCTGAACGAAATTCTATGCGCCAGGCCCGCACTTACATCTTACATGCCGTATAATAGGGTTATACATATATAACGTTATCACCTTTTTGGTAATTTTAGACATCCTCTCGCCCCCCCCCCCCTTTAATGATATCGTTATCAATGTTTAAAAACTCTTTTGATTAATATTTGGAAATTTTCCAGAGAGAAACAATAGTGTAATAATGTGAGAAAGTAATAGTGTAGTAATAGTGAGTAGAGTAATAGTGAGAAATTCCAGGCTGGGTATCGTTCCATGTGGTTTAGTCGGTAGAACGTCAGTGCGCTATACTGATGGCCCGGGTTCGATTCCCGGCATGGAATCTTTTTCACTAGGTTGGCCTTTGCGCCTTTTAAGCAAAAATAATTTGAAAATTTGATTTTCATTTGAAATACTCTTTTGATTATTGCAATTTTTTTATTTTGTTTGGAAGATATGGTTATGGTCATACAGATAGGGTTATACATTTATTATTTGCATACTTTATTGATTCCAATGAAGAGAAGTCAATGAAATATCACTATTATATATGAAATAGCTTTATACCAAAGAAAACTTCACAAAGAAATAGTTACTATTTAAAGATACAGCCGAACTTCGTTAGTGCGAACACTCAGGGGAACATTTCTTTGTTCGTGTTATCCGAACTTAAATACATTGCATACAATTGGATAGGACAATCGAAAATAGTTCGTGCTAAAAGTAATTCACGTTAAGCGTGTTCGTGTTAACGAGGTTTGACTGCATTTAATAATACATTTTTGTTACATAATGCATTCAACAGTAATAATGCCTTCTTGCACTTGCCAACGCAAGGGGAGGGGAGGGGGGGCAGGCAGAATTTTTTATCAACAAAACAGATGCACAACTTTCTTTCTCTCTTCTTTACTGGTAAACACAAGTATAATTTCAAACATACTTCGCACCTGGTTTCTCAGACAGCGGATTACATATGCCTACACATATGACAAAAGAATAGCAATGCCAAATGTTGAGGTATTCCATTTGGAATTAAGTAATTTTATAATCGTTTAATGGTTTTAATAATAACTTTGTATTTAGATAAAGACAGACTAAACAGGCAGAAGACTATAACAGACTAAATAAACAATTAAATTTAAAAAATCAAAAAAACCGACTAAATAAAAAGTGAACTAATTAATTATTTCTCATCAATATGAAACTATCTTTGTTTTTTTCAATTCCTACTATTAGCTCACACTCTCGCTAAATATATCTTGTTCAAATTTTCTATCGTTAATAAAATACTTATTATTCATCCAATCAAGCTCAAATAATTTTTTTAAAACTTGTAGTGGATGACACTTGATGTCAGTCCAGTTATTTTTCCAATATTAATTCATTAATTAAATTAAATTAATTAATTTTCAATAATCGAGAGAGCGCCCTTCTTGATCAAGGTATTTTAAGACCGAGGGAGCCCTCTTCTTGATCAAGGCATTTTAAGCGCCACTCCAGAGGAAAGAAGAATGGGGAAAAAAATCTCTTATTGATCTAAGTAGGAATTGACTTAAAATATATATATATATATTTTTATATTGCTTGTTTATATTACTTACCTATTTTTTTATTTACTTGTATTGATGACTTTTAAGATGTGTTTAATTGTCAGTTCCTATCTATAAACACTGTTTTGATGAGGTCTATAGATGTCTATGATGGTTAGAGTTGCAGTAAAGCTAGAGATCCTACCTACACAACTTCCAGGTCGTATAATATTTTAACGGAGCTTCTGACTGTAAAATAGTCAATGAAACATCGTCTTCATTTTGAAAGACCTACCCAATGATATGCCACTCAATAGGGTGCGTTAATTTTTTTTTCGTCTCTACCGCCATTTTGTATATTTCGGCCGCCATTTTGAATTTATAAAAGCAAAACTTAGCCTATAACCATCGGGCCATTAAGACGAATTGATAGAGACCTCATTCATTAAAATCCATTCAGCCGTTGGGATGTTTCGAGGGTATAAAGAAATCGACATACACAGATACGCGTGAAACACATAACTCTTCTTTTCAGTCGGGTAAAAAGATTGCAGACTTTTTTGATGCAAAGAGCAAGTTACAAATAAAAAGAGGAAATTCTGATGTAAAGAACAAATTACAAAAAAAAAAAAAAAAAAAAAAAAAAAAAAAAAAGAGAAAATTTTGATTGGATCAAAAATGATAACGATATCAAAAGACAAACCCCCTCCTCCTAGAGATATCTTACGATATCATGCACCAGACATCCCCCCCCCCCCTTCGCTCCATCCTAAAGTGATAACGTTATATATGGACAGTCCCAATGGAGAATTTGTAAATGAGTAAAGTGTACCGTATAACTTTAGAGCTTTTTTTTTTCTCAAAAGTACTTTATATATTCAAGTTGTGTGCAATACTACCATAATTTTTGAATAGGATTTTTTGGCGTGTTCAATTCCAGAAAATATTACAAATTCTGTGATTAAATAAGACAATATACAAATTCTGCGGATTTATTTATTTATTTATTTTTCTTTTTTTTTTTTCCTCAAAAGTACTTTTATATATTCAAGTTGCGTGCAATACTACTATAATTTTTGAATCGGATTTTTTGGCGTGTTCAATTCCAGAAAATATTACAAATTCTGTGATTAAATAAGACAATATACAAATTCTGCGGATTTATTTATTTATTTATTTTTCTTTTTTTTTTTCCTCAAAAGTACTTTTATATATTCAAGTTGCGTGCAATACTACTATAATTTTTGAATCGGATTTTTTGGCGTGTTCAATTCCAGAAAATATTACAAATTCTGTGATTAAATAAGACAATATACAAATTCTGCGGATTTATTTTATTTATTTATTTTTATTTATTTATTTATTTTTTTCTCAAAAGTACTTTTATATATTCAAGTTGCGTGCAATACTACCATAATTTTTGAATAGGATATTTTGGCGTGTTCAATTCCAGAAAAGATTACAAATTGTGTGATTAAATAAGACAATATACAAATTCTGCGGATTTATTTATTTATTTATTTTTTTAGACTGCTGACCAGGCTTTTACCTATACCGAGTTTAGAAAGTTAAATAGACAATTTCTTATCATTAATAGTGGAACAGACTCTTTGCAAATTCCAAGGACTGTGCAAAATTTGTATAAAATTAAAATGTTCCACTATATAAACAGCGAATAACATAAAAAAAAGAAAATGGGAAACTGTACGCCAAACTTGGCAAATGAGGTGCGTTATTACTACAATTAGGTTTAGAAATATTCAGATCTTGGTGCAATAGCTGTTGCACTCTTATGCAAAAATGCATGAACACAAAATTTTTTTACGATTCTAATATTAATTTCAGTCATACGGAAATAATTTGATTCCATCTTAAATAGGACGTCATCACCATGGCGACAATTTTTACCTATCATGGAACATCATTAAATTAATTATGCAGGATAGGATTTAATAGAAGGAAGACAACTTTTATTAAAAGCTTTTTGAGTTTTGATTCGATTTTCATAAAATTTGAAATGACTCGACACAAGCCTGCGATGATTCTATATATTAAATTTTAAACCATTCGGTTGGGTTGTTTTAGTTATATTCGGACAAAAGGACAGGCAGACGGATGGACCAGACGACGACTGCAGGTGCTACATATTTATATAATTACAAACGCACCTAAAAAAGAAAAAAAAAAAACCAAGTAGGTAAGTGTGGTCACAGATCGCACAGAAGGTTTCGTTTAATATTCCTTTCAAAGCACTTTATCCTTTTCCAAAATCTGTTAGTTCCACATTTCGCAACCAGGTACGCACTCTATTCTAAACAAATCTCTATCCGAACGAAACTCCGTTTTATATACTATCCGTAGATATATTAGTCGAGGGGATTGGGCCGATAGCACCGAAGATAAATAGGCGCCCCTGGCGGTAAAAAGTGAAACTAAAATATGTAAGGCTATGGTGCATAATATGAAAGAATGGTCAAAGGGGAGTCGGCAAAAGTTGGAAAAGTGCTCCCCGGGTGAAAAGGGCGGAGGTTAGAAAAATTGCTTAAAATATACGTTAGAGCACGGAGGAGTAAATAATATAAGGCTTTTTGAAAATTTTATGATTTGTCGTGTGGTCTGAGGTATTCAGCTATACGTATGCAAAAATTCATGTCTCCAACGTAATTAGGGACTCTCTTAGAAAGAATTGCTTAAAATACATATGTGGTAGCTCAAAGGGATAAACGTAAGACTTTTTCAAGATTTTATAATTTGTCGCCTGGCCTCAGGCGTTCTGCTATAAGTATGCAAAATTTCAAATCTCCAATTTAATAAGGGGCTCAGTTAGAAAGAATTGCTTAAAATACGCATGTGGGAGCCCAAAGGGTTAAATGTACGACTTTTTCAAAATTTTATGATTTGTCGTATGATATGTGGTGTTCAGCTATAAGTACGCAAAATTTCACGCCGTCAACCTAAATAGAGGCTCACTTAGAAAGAATTGTTTAAAATACACATGTCGGAGCTCAAAAGGTTAAATGTAAGGCTTTTTCAAAATTTTATGATTTGTCGTTTGATGTGAGGTGTTCAGCTATAAGTATGCAAAATTTCACGCATCCAACCTAATTAGGGGCTCACTTAGAAAGAATTGTTTAAAATACACATGGAGGAGTCCAAAGGGTTAAATGTGCGACTTTTTCAAAATTTTATGATTTGTCGTTTGATCTGAGGTGCCCAGCTATAAATACGCAAAATTTCACGCCTTCAGCCTAATTAGGGGCTCACGTAGAAGAATTGTTTAAAATACACATGTGGGAGCCCAAAGGGTTAAATGTATGACTTTTTCAAAATTTTATGATTTGTCATATGATGTGTGGTGTTCAGATATAAGTATGCAAAATTTCAAGTCTTTAACATATATAGTTTCTGAGAACGGGCTCTGTGACGGACAGACAGACGGGCGGACGGACGGACGGACGGACAGACAGACAGACAGACAGAGGAGCGAGACGAATAGGGTTTCGTCAGATGAACGAAACCCTAAAAAAGGAAGAAGAAAAAGCCATCTATGGCGAAAAGAAACCGATTTAAACAAATAAAATCCACTGTTCCTTTTTTTTCTCTTTTTTTCTTTTTTTAACATTTTAACTGGGTTTTTTCACAATCCTGTATTATAACAATCGATTTTCTTTCAAAGTTTGAAGTATTGGTTAATTGAAGCTTAGATATATTCCCCTTGAAAGCGAACCGAAAAGAAAAATCTTATATAATTCTAGTTTTCGAGTCACATGTTTGGATAATTCAAATATCTTGTGTTGTGATGGTTCATGCTGTTTGAAGTCGAAGTACGTAATAATGAATCTTTTCTTTCCTGTAGAAACAGCAATCAGAAATTTTCAAGTTATTAATTTTCGCGTATTAAGAGGAAGTACGATTAGGCAAAAGTTTTATTTGATATTGCTTGGTTGATTGCTAGCAAATATAAGCGGTTTTCTTTTCTTTTCTTTTTTAGGTGTGTTCGTAATTATATAAGTACATAGCACGTATAGTCGTCGTCTGGTTCGTCCGTCTGTCTGTCTGCCCGCATGTAGCAGAGCTAAAATTACCCAACCGAATGGTTTGAAATTTAATATATCGAATCGTTACAGAATTGTGTCGAGTCATTTCAAATTTCATGAAAATCGAATCAAAACTTTAAAAGATATTAATAAAAGGTTTCTTCCTTCTATTAAATCCTATCACACGTCATTAATTCAAGGATATCTCACGCAGGGCCATCGCCAAGATTTTTTATTGGTAGGGGGAAAGGACTTTAAATTGCCAACTCAAATTTCAGTATTTGCCAACAAGTTTTATAACTTTGCCAAGCTACCACAATTAGAAAAATGTAATATAGTATACACTTATACGTAAAAAGTTTAATAATATTCCCAATTAGATTTGTAATTTTTGCAAAGTCTGTCAGAAATAGAAATTGTTTTATAGTTTTTATTAAAGTTTTACACAAATTTACCAACTAAGTTTGTAAATTTGCCAAGTGTATAACAGCATTCGCGAATGTTTGGGGGGGGGGGGTCCCCCCTGTCACCCCCCCCCCTTAGTGAGGCCCCTGATCTCACGATAAGTAATGATTCTAGGTTGTCATGGTGATGACATCCTATTGAAAATTGAGTTTATTATTTCCGTATTACTGAATTTAATATATAGAATCGTAGTAAATTTTGTATTCATGCCTTTTTGTATACGAGTGCAACAGCTATTGCACCAAGTTCTGAATATTTATAAAACTAGTTAGTTATAATACGAACGCACCTCATTTGCCACGTTTGACGTACAATTTCCGACGTCTTTTTTTAAATCAATAAAAGAAATGAAGTATCTTTTCTTTTAACTATGTTAAAAAAAAAAAAAAAAACAGTTTTTATGGGTTTTTAAAAGTACATATTGCGCGCATTTTTGTTTTACGAAGCAATTTTTAATTCTTTCTGTTTCTTTCTTTCTTTCTTTTTCTTTCTTTTTTTTTTTTTTTTTTAATGTCAGAATGTACAAAACATGAGGATAACTATAAAGATAAATGATAAAGGTTATATGACAGGAATAAACGACTTATCCCAGTTCTTTACTATTTTTCACTGTGCTATATATCTTTTATTTTTATTTTTTTTAACACACAAGTTTTTACTTCATTCGAATCTGATAATTCGAATATCTCGCGTGTCTTCTTGGAGTTAGTTCGAATCAAAACGAGCCCGCTGTATATAAAGCGCTTTATAATTATAGTATCGATCAGTAAACAACCTGTTGCCTTTCCACCAACTTGAATCAGCATTCTATCATCCACATACTCACGATTTAGGCTCGGGGCTTCGTTGACAAAACGAGGAAGACCTTGGCAAACGTGGCGACCCCATCTTGAGGTATGCGACACGAATTATCGAATCTTGGATACCTTCGGGCCACGAGCAGGCCTGACGATGTGTTCTCTTTTCCATGCACACAACTCCTTTTCTCGTTGGGAAGTCTAGGTTAGAGGCAGTGGGAGCAGAAAAAATTCCCTCGGAAAAGATGATGTTGATGTAATTGATGTAGTTGCTGGTTTGGGTACTCTTCAGCATTTCGGATGGTTGGAAGAAAAAGAGTTTTGCCGATACGTTACGCATTATTTACCTCACGTAGTTATTGTTAGATGACATAAGTGGCAGCACTAAAATAAGATGGGTATATAAGCATTGATTTTTGCTCCCCATATTTTCCTGATAATATATTTTTTTTTAATTCTGAGATAATTTGATTGTTTTAATGTAATTTAGGTTCGTAGTTACTGCTTCTCTGACTGGTTTTCGTTGAAAAATTATTTAACCAGTTCTATAGTCTTGGATATACAGTGGTATATGGCATACCTTTCGGATTTTTTTTAGGGTCAGGTGCCCTTTAGCAATTTCGGATGGTTGGAAGAGAAAAAGAGTTTTGCCGATACGTTACGCATTATTTACCTCACGTGGTTATTGTTAGGCGACATAAGTGATAGCTCTAAAAGAAGACGTGCATATAAGCATTGATTTTTGCTCCCCATATTTCCCCGATAGAATTTTTTAAAAAAATTCTGAGATAATTTGATTGTTTTAATGTAATTTAGTATCTTATTTACTGCTTCTCTGACTGGTTTTCGTTGAAAAATTGTTTACCCTTTAGTGCGCAGCTTTGAATATATGCAAACAACAGTATTTTGAATTTAATAGATTTTTTTATTCGTATATACCTAATTCACACCAGGAAATTAAAATAGCAATATTTGCTGCAATTAATAACGGACATTCCGTTTTTAAATAAAGCGAAATTAACCATTGAAACTTTCTTGTGTAAAGTCAAATTCTCTGAACTACATAATTTCTAGAATGTATTCCATCATGGAAATTAAAGGGTTAAAGGTTATGTATTATAAAATAAATAATTATACAAAATAAGGTGTTTGGATACATACTTATTAAAATATTTACTAATTTGCATTATTTTAGCGTAAAACAGCCACACGACAGTAGTTTTTACTTGTATTGCAGATGTACAGTAGAAGAAAAGATTGACGTATTATGTGAAAAATGTATCTCTGATTTTTTTCATTATTTTTCCTGTGTAATAAACCTTTCAGAGAATCATATATAATTTTTTCGAAACAAAATAAAAAAATCGTGTATTTAAGGGTTAACTATATGAGTGCTATAGTCTTGGATATACAAAGGTATATGACATACCTTTTGGATTTTTTGGGGTCAGGTACCCTTTGAACTAACAACATACATGAAAAAGTCATCTCTGTAAGAATTGCAGTCACTCTCTGTATCTAATTGACTTTTAATTATAAAATTGAAAACACACATTAAGGAAGATTTATTTTATTAATTAAAATTGTTAAAAAAATCATACACATATGTCAAGTTTCTAACTTATTTTAAAGATAATGCAATTTTTACGGAAGAATCATGCTTGCATGTATTACGTGCATGATCTTTCACATTTGAATGGCTAAAACAAACCAAGATTTTTTTTTAATGAGTACAGATATAATGAGTTTTCAAAATGACCCAGAATAACAAAAATAAAACTTGTAGATCCCGAGAATTTTTTTTTTCTTTTTGTAAAGAAACTCGAATTATCGAGATTTTTTTTATGCAAAAGCAGTTGTGAATTCTAAACTTCTTACTTGCGAAACATAATAATGAGTCATTTTATGCATCTATACGTTTAATACATTCTGCAGAAATTTCGTGAAATTTTAGGCAAACATTTTTCAGAAATCATGCGTGCAATGATCAAAATCGCTGTTTTGAGAAAATTTACTTTAAAGATTAAATCACCTCTTGATCATAAAGGAAATGCTCAAAGTGTTTCAGACAAAAATTCTCTTCTAATGGGAATTTTTGTATGGGTTTGTTTTTAATTGTTCCTAAAGAGTCATATTTAATTATAAGCTATTTTTTAAGAAATTGATTTTTGGATGCTTTAAAGCAACCACACTCAACCTGCCGCCCGCGGGCCGCATGTGGCCCGGCGACCTTATGTGTGCGGCCCGAGGCACATAAACATTAATCCCTATTTATAAATTCGAGAGGTGCATGAAAGATTTAAAAGACCTTCGCTGTTCCTTTACATATTTTAACGAGAAGACAAAATATGTCCTGTTATTTATAATTACTAATTTAAAATTATCTTAAAACATCTTAAATGATATTTACTTACCATTTCCTTATTAATAAATTCTTTTTACATGCAAAAAAAAAAAAAAAAAAAAAAAAAGAAAAGAAAAAGAAAAAAAAAAGGAAAAAAGAAACTCTTTATGCTATAGTAGTGTTTACATTTTTTAATCGTCAACATTAAAGAAATATTATTCCAAATTAATTAAATTTTTACTATATTCTTCTACGTTAAGAAAAAAAAAGAAGAAAAGTTTTTCATTGAAAAAATACTGATTGATAAAAGAAAATCTCCTGATTTTTATTTCTTTACAACTTGGAAATGCTGCAATATCATATTATTTATCTTTATCATATCGGCTATAATGCTTATTTGGGTCGTCGTGGAAAAAATGGAAACAAAATGTTTTACACCACTATTTCTAAACAACAGTCTTTGTGGAATATTGTCTATAGAAATCTACCTTGAAGTATATTTTCCGGAAATAGTAGTGTTAAAATATTTTGGTAACTTTTCTTCCGTGACAAAAATTCAATTCTACTAATTATATTGAATTTGTTATTTTGCATTTTTATGCTACTTTTGTTATCTTACTATTTTAATTACCCCCTTTTTAGGTGCGTTCGTAATTATATAAATACGTAGCACCCATAGTCGTCGTTCAGTCCGTCCGTCCGTCTGTCTGTCTGTCTGTCCGCATATAACAGAGCAAAAACTACCCAACCGAATGGTCTGAAATTTTTAATGTACGATTGTTGCAAAATTTTGTCGAGCCATTTCAAATTTTATGAAAATCAGATGCATAGTTTAATTACAGGGACAGTCAAAAGTTTTTCTTTACATTACGGCGAATGGGAAAAATTATTGCAAATGCATTTTAATGATGTTACAGCCTTCCGAATGGTCTGAAACTTTAAATATATAATTGTTTCAAAATTTTGTCGAGCCATTTCAAATTTTATGAAAATCGGATGCATAGTTTAATTACAGGGACAGTCAAAAGTTTTCCGTTACATTACGGGGAATGGGAAAAAAATTATTGCAAGTGCATTTTAATGATGTTACAGCCTTCCGAATGGTCTGAAAATTTAAATATATAATTGCTGCAAAATTTTGTCGAGCCATTTCAAATTTTATGAAAATCGGATGCATAGTTTAATTACAGGGACAGTCAAAAGTTTTCCGTTACATTACAGGGAATGGGAAAAAAAAAAATATTGCAAGTGCATTTTAATGATGTTATAGACTATGCACTTATGAAGTTAAAAAATATATATATTCAGTACAATATGGGGTACAAAAAATAATTATAAAACTAGGTTTAGTACGAACGCACCTCATTTGCCACGTTTGACGAGCAATTTCCGACTTGTTTACATTATGTAAGTGTGCTGCGACCCGCCTAACGTCGCTATCATATGTTTGCGGCCCGCAAGATAAAAAAAAAAAAAAAAAAAAAAAAAAAAAAAAAAAGGTTGAGTATAGCTGCTTTAAAGGGTATCTGACCTCTTATAAAAACTCCGTAAACACCCGTTTTTAGGTGCGTTCGTAATTATATAAATACGTAGCACCTATAGTCGTCGTTCAGTCCGTCTGTCCGTCTGTCTGACCGTCTGTCTGCACATAACAGAGCAAAAACTACCCAACCGAATGGTCTGAAATTTTAAATTTAGGATTGTTGCAAAATTTTGTCTAGCCATTTCAAATTTTATGAAAATCGGATGTATAATTTAATTACAGGGACAGTCAAAAGTTTTCCGTTACATGACGGCCAATGGGAAAAAAATATTGCAAGTGCATTTTAATGATGTTAAAGCCTTCCGAATGGTCTGAAATTATAAATCTATAATTGTTGCAAAATTTTGTCGAGCCATTTCAAATTTTATCAAAATCGGATGGATAGTTTAATGACAGGGACAGTCAAAAGTGTTCCGTTACATTACGGGGAATGGGAGAAAAATTATGCATTTTAATGATGTTACAGACTATGTACTTATGAAGTGCAAAAAAATATACATTTAGTACAATATGGGGTGCAAAAAATAATTATAAAACTAGTTATAGTACGAACGCACCTCATTTGCTACGTTTGACGAGCAATTTCCAATTTTTTCAAGTAAAGATACAGATCATAATGTAATGGATTTTTTTTTTTTTTTTTTTTTGCGTTCCTGTAAACGAACTATAAATGCTACTTATACTATATTTCTGAGGAAGCATGTTGTAGCAGACCTCAGTGATGCATATCAATATCAATATGTTTGAAATACCGTAACATCAATAAAATTAAACAATACCTCCTCCCCCCATAGACCCTAATGAAATGAAATTCTTTTATGTGTCTCTGTAAATGCTACACACTTCATTTTCAATACGGAAAATTCCACAGCAAACTCAATATAAAAATTACATGCTATTCCGAATGTATTTACGAAAGTTAGAGCACGCACAGACAGGCAGTACGACTGTCTGCCTGTAATGCTTACACACACACTGTAAAATAAAAAAGACAACCACGTACGAAAATATACAATAAATTCTTGAGTTACTAGCGACTCCGAAAAGCGTTTTTATATCTTTAGAAACCTCAGAAACCAATATATCTCTGAGATTTAAAGTAGAATTTAGAAAACAAAGTTTCTTTTGCTGCCACTGATTTCCGAAAAACGTTTCTGAATAATTTTTATTCTTATTGTGCATTAAACAGTTTTCTTAGCGAGAAATATAGGATTTTAGGATGCTATCCATTCTGAATTAAACATTTTCAACTGCGCAAGAGCAGCAAAGTAATATTAATGTTAACACTGTTAATTTATCAAGTTTCTCTGTAAAACACGTTCGTTTAACATGAAAATGGTTATTTGAGAATAGATAGCATGCAAAAAACCGATATTTCGGATTGAGAAAACTGATAATTACATCATAAAAACTACCCTGAGGTGTTTTCGAACATTACAGGCAGCAAAAGAAACCTCGTTTTTATAACTGCTTGTTAAAATCTTCAAAATATCGCTCCCCCGCAAGAAAAGTGACACATCTCGCAAAAATTCATTTTGCGTTTTAT
The DNA here is from genome assembly GCA_963932465.1 of Maratus speciosus. Taxonomy (NCBI): domain Eukaryota; kingdom Metazoa; phylum Arthropoda; class Arachnida; order Araneae; family Salticidae; genus Maratus; species Maratus speciosus. Next base: position 26,112,204 of record OZ010788.1, on the reverse strand, counting down.
TCCACTAATAGGTCTGTCTTGCTACGCAAAAAGTTTCCTAGGTGTACTTAGACGGAAAATCACTTTATTTTGCTTTATGTCCATTTGTGACCACAGTAGAGGGGTTGATTGTGTGGGGAGATAAAACTATCCAATCCTCCAAACCTCATCCTACTTCTCCTTTTAGGTAGCTTTCTTTACAAAAAAGCTACCTATTGCAGCCGTTCGGAGGAAAGCGATTTCAAAAAATTTTGGTATATTTTCATCGATCATGACCCCCAGACCCCGAAACCACCCTCCGTTCAAAATTGATATATATATATATATATATATATATATATATCTGACCTATGTCACACTGTAACTCCCGTAATTATGAACCGATTTCGATGTAATTCGGTGTGTACATAGTATATACCAATGTCTCGACCGAGTTCTTTGGCCAGCTTCATCCGCTGTTTTGTTTCAAAATGGCGGCCATTTAAAATTTTTACAAAATTTTAAAACTTGAAATGTGGTATCAAAAAATTAAAAATGGAAAAATATTTTTTTCTTATGTATTTGACCTTTATACAAAGATTCCGGAGCAGTTTTTGTTTCGTCTATATCTTAAAAAATGGCTGAGTTATAGCATTTTGAATTTCTAGCGTGGCTGACATTTTGAAACGTCCTGAATTTTGTCACGCGATAAAAAGGCGTATTTATGAACCGATTTGGATGTAATTCAGTGTGTACATAGTACATACCAATCTCTCGACCGAGTTCGTTGGCCAGCTTCATCCGCCGTTTTGTTTCAAAATGGCGGCCATTTAAAATTTTTAAAAAAATTTTTAAACTTGAAATGTGGTACCAAAAAACTAAAAATGGAAAAATATTTTTTTCTTATGTATTTGACCTTTATACAAAGATTCCGGAGCAGTTTTTGTTTCGTCTATATCTTAAAAAATGGCTGAGTCATAGCATTTTGAATTTCTAGCGTGGCTGACATTTTGAAACGTCCTGAATTTTGTCACGCGATAAAAGGCGTATTTATGAACCGATTTGGATGTAATTCAGTGTGTAATAGTACATACCAATCTCTCGACCGAGTTCGTTGGCCAGCTTCATACGCCATTTTGTTTCAAAATGGCGGCCATTTAAAATTTTTTTAAAAATTTAAAATTCGAAATGTGGTACCAAAAAATTGAAAATGGAAAAATATTTTTTCTTATGTATTTGACCTTTATACAAAGATTTCGGAGCAGTTTTTGTTTCGTCTATATCTTAAAAAATGGCTGAGTTATAGCATTTTGAATTTCTAGCGTGGCTGACATTTTGAAACGTCCTGAATTTTGTCACGCGATAAAAGGCGTATTTATGAACCGATTTGGATGTAACTTCGTTTATACATAGTACATACCAATGTCTCGACCGGGTTCGTTGGTCAGCTTCATCCGCCATCTTGTTTAAAAATGGTGGCCATTTAAATTTTTAAGAAAAATTTAATTTTGAAATGTGGTACCAAAAAATTAAAAATTGAAAAAATATTTTCTGCTTGTGTATTTGACCTTGATAAAAAGATTCGGGAGCAGTTTTTGTTTCGTCTATATCTTAAGAAATGGCTGAGTTACAGCATTTTGAATTTCTAGCGTGGCTGACATTTTGAAACGTCCTGATTTTTCTCACGTAATAACAAGCGTATTTATGAACCGACTTGGATGTACCTTGGTGTGTACATAGTACATACAAATATCTCGACCGAGTTCGTTGGCCGGCTTCATCCGCCATCTTGTTTCAAAATGGCGGCCATTTAAAAAAATTAAAAAATAAAAAAATTTAAATGAGATACCAAAAAATTGGAAAGTGAAAAAGATTTTTTTTGTATGTGTTTGACCTTAATACAAAGATTCCGGAACAGTTTTTCTTTCGTCTATATCTAAAAAAAATGGCTGAGTAATAGCATTTTGAATTTCTCTTGTGGCTGACATTTTAAAACGACCTGATTTTTGTCACGCGATAACAGGCGTAATTATGAACCTATTTGGATGTAACTTGGTCTGTACATAGTACATACCAATGTCTCGACCGAGTTCGTTGGCCAGCTTCATTCGCCATCTTGTTTCAAAAGGGTTGCCATTTAAAAAAAATTAAATTTAAAATTCAAAATGAGGTATTAAACAATTGGAAAATGAAAAAGATTTTTTTATGTGTTTGGCCTTGATACAAAGTTTCCGGAGCAGTTTTGTTTCTGAAAATTTGTTCTTTTGTTTATATCTTAAAAAATGGTTGATTTATAGCACTTTGAATTTCTAGCATGGCTAACATTTTGAAACGATCTTGTATTTGTCACGCGATAACACACGTATTCACCTATTTCGATGTAAGAAGGCATGTGGATAGTATACATCAACACCTCGACCAAGTTCGCTGGCCAGATTCATCAGCCATCTTGTTTCAAAATGGCGACCATTAAATTAAAAAATATATATATGTTTAAAGTGAGTTGCAAGAAAATTCGAAATTGAAAAAGGTTTCTTTCTTAAGTATTTGACCTTGATATAAGGATTCAGGAGCATTTTTTGTTTGTCTTTACCTTAAAAAATGGCTCAGATATAGCAGTTTCACTTTCTATTGTGGGTGACATATTGAAAAATCTGATTTTTTGCCTGCGACAGCACTCCTATATATTAACCGATTCCGATGTGAGTGAGCATGTGCACAGCAATTACTAAGGTCTCGACCAAGTTCACTGCTTAGCCTCATCCACCATGTTGTCTTAAAATGACAGGCACTTTAAGAAATTGCCGAATTTGGCAGCCAAATATATGTTACTTTAAAGAAAATCAGCTTGGATAATGCTGACTAATTTCGCGAAATTCTCATTCATTATATTGATAAAAATTAGTATTGAATCTCCTATATTCGGTTTCCACTAAATTGAGCTTCGTGTGTTTGAATGATATAATTTGGCTTTTTTTTAAATAAGGATTATGAAAGCTACCTCTTCCTCCCGGCACTGGCCGGAAGGACTTTTTCAAGTGTTTTCTATTTTTATGCACGTTTTCATTCCTGCATGCAGAGCTAAGTGCTATAATTTCGTGTTACAATAAAAATTTTCTATTGGCTCCCCTGTGAAATTCCCTTTTGTCGAGATGTGTCACTTGTCTTGCGGGTGAGCGATATATTGTTTTTAGGTGCGTTCGTAATTATATAAGTACATAGCACCTGTAGTCGTCGTTCAGTCCGTCTGTCCTCATATAACAGAACAAAAACTACCCAACCGAATGGTCTGAAATTTTAAATGTATAAGTGTTGTAATATTTTGTCGAGTAATTTCAAATTTTGTTAAAATCGGATGTATAGTTTAATGACAGGGACAGTCAAAAGTTTTCCGTTACATTACGGCCTATGGTAAAAAATTTTGCAAGTGCATTTTAATGATGTTTCAGCCTTCCGAATGGTCTGAAATTTTAAATATATAATTGTTGCAAAATTTTGTCGAGTCATTTCAAATTTTATTAAAATCGGATGTATAGTTTATTGACAGGGATAATCAAAAGTTTTCAGTTACGTTAAGGGCAATGGGAAAAAAATGATTGCAAGTGTATTTTAATGATGTTACAGCCTTTCGAACGGAATGAAATGGATATGAACTTATGAAGTTAATTGAAATATAATTCAGTACAATATGCGAGGCAAAACATATTTATGAAAGTAGTTATCGTACGAACGCACTTCATTTGCCACGTTTGACAAGCAATTTCCAACTTTAAAATAGCAATTAAAGCCTTTGTGCAGGAATAATGAAATGCAGTAAACCAACGTTTAAAATGCACAAATAATGCACACACACACACACACACACAAAAAAAAAAAAAAAGTGCTTTTTTTTTTTTTTTTTTTTTTTTTTTGCTCAGCCTTGCTTTTTCTAGCACGCTGTTCCTTTTTTCCCTCTCTTGCACTGAAGAAGAATCTCGCTGAAGATTCGAAACAGCTGTTTGCTGCTTTTTCACGCATTATTTGTGCATTTTAAACGTTGGTTTACTGCATTTCATAATTTCCAACTTGTTTTATGTTTCTAAAGATAAAGAACATTTTCCTGATCACGGATGACTCGCAAGAGGCTGTTGTGTGTTTTTGTTAGTGGTTTTATAATGTATTCCTATATTAAGGCTGCTAGTCACCCAGCTTTCGAATTCCCTTCACTAGTGCCAAATCTATGAGCGTAGAATGCATTCGCATATTTAAAATAGCTCCCCAGGAAATTAATGTTTTTAACTCCTTTTTTATTTGGTCTATTTCTAAAATATGTTTATTTTTTTTCTTAGTTCACAAAATATTTCTAAAATCTAGGCATAATTTAATATTTTGTGTTTTAAATGCTGTCGAATTGCCAATAAAATTTTAACCCTTCATATAAAATTAAGTATATAGTAGTTTAGAAATATTTTGAGAACTAAGAAAAAAAGAGACATCTTTTAAAAAGAGTACACACTAAAAAGGTGTTAAAAATATTAATTTCCCGAAAAAATATTTTAAATATACGAATGTATCAAACGTCCACAGACTTAACATTAGCGAGTGGGATTCGAAATCTGAATGACTAGCAGCCTTAAAAAATATTTGTCTTTTTTATAAGTATATAATATATATTTACGCATTATAATTTACGCATTATAATTTACCCTTATATAAGTCTGTTTATAAATAATTTTGTTTTAATTACCTATGCAGAATAAAATGTTTACACAAAATTATTTAAATATTAATGTTGGATCATGGGTTTTTTTTAGCCTTCCCCCTTCCCCATAAATCTGTTTATAAATAATTTTGTCTTAATTACCTACGCAGAATAAAATGTTTATACAAATTTATTTAAACATTTATGCATATTTATGTTGGATCATGTGTTTTTTTAGCCCCTCCTCCTTCCACATCTTATTCGCATATTAAAACGCAATCGGTCTGCCAAGTCATACCTTGGTGGAAAACCTGATTTTAGCGGTTGATTCGTAAGTTTAGAATGATTTTAGAATGAAAGTTATTGACTTTCATGTTCCACTCTTATCGATTTACATCAAAATTATTACCAAATGCATACATCTTACTAAACATGTCATAATAAACTCTTATATTTACAATTAATGGCAATAAAAACAGTAATGGTAAACAGAAAACAATTTTAAGGGTTAAGAAAATAATTTAATAATATTTTTATATTAACTTCGAGGCTATCTTTTTTTTTTTTTTTTTTTTTTTTTTTTGTGAAATACAATTTAAGAATGATTGGAAATATTTTTAAACTGATATTTCTAAAGGTCTCAGAAAAGCTGTTTTTATAAATGTCATTCTTAAGTCATTAATTTTTTTTTTATTATGACGGAGCAAACTTGTATAACGTTAGCCGAAAAAAGAAAAAGGAGAAAATGTCGAAACATATCATTTCTTAAAGGCATTCGCTTAACATTTTTTTACTGACAGGTGGCGCATTTATTAAAGCTAAGAATGCTATAAAAAACGCGGTTTAAAAGATGGGCTCATAGCATATGCATGCAATCATTTGTTTGCGGAAAATAAAATGAAAATAATGTCAAGGGCGTTGACGAAAATGGCAATCTAGTAGCGTTCTTCTTCTTCTGTTTTTTCAATTCCTTTTTTATTTCATTTTATTTTATTTTCATTTATTTATTTATTTTTTGTTAGACAACACTCCTTTATATAGAATGTTTACTGTTTTTATTTGTGACATTGCAATCAGATCTTATAGCCAGAAAATCTTTTATGGTGATTGACTCTATACTCAAAAATGTTTCCAAGTTGTAGAAATCTATGGTGGTCCTCTAAGAAAGCTGTTATGTATAAAGATTTTAAGAAATATATATTATGCATACATTTTAGGTGCGTTCGTAATTGCCGAAACGTCAGTGAAGGCTTACTGTGGAGACACGAAAAGTTTTGGTTTCTGTTAGTCTGTCTGTCTGTTCCGCGATAACTGCCGCAAAAAGCATCCGATCGGCTTGAAATTCACTGGGCATGTTGATGAGGTACCCGGACTTAGCTGTATAGTTTTTGGTTAAATTTGGTTCATTCGTTCGGGAAATATGGAACATTTTATTTTGCTCTATAATGCTTTTCTATTTCAAGTCAGACGATTTTCAGATTTTCATTTGTTGAAAGAAATGGCTCATATGAAAAATGGATTTAAATGGTAAATTTTTGATGCTGAAATTTTTAAATAAGATTATTAAATTATTCCAATTAGTTTGAAATTTTGTCAATATATTTGCGAGATTTTTTTAATTAGGTTTATAATATTGGGGGGAATTTTATGCATGTTTTCCAATAATATAAAGGATTTTGTTTTATCAGTTTGACATAATGCATGTTTCATTTTTTCCCCCTTTTCTTTCATCTGTTGCCTAGCAACGTATTTGGTCCTAATAATATTAGTATAATTGCGTGTGTAATGTTTGAGTAAAGCCATCGTCAAAACGGATGAATTAATGCATTTGTATCTTTGCATATAGATGGATTTTAGCCCAGAAATAAAAATAGGCAATATTTCATTTATTTTATTCAAATATTTTGCTTAAAAATACAAAAGTTCATTATTTTCATAGAGAATAACGTAACATTTTTCCATAACATTTACCAATATTTCTTTAATTGTTGCCAAGAAAATCAAAATCCGGAATAATATTTTCTTTTAAACAATTTTCAATTGAAATGTTTTGTGGTGAAGCAGGAAAAGGAAAAATAAAATTAAGAATAGAAAAATTAATATGGCGGCATATTGGAAATAAAAAGAAAACTCTTGAGTATTTCTTAATATAACAAGATGAAAAGTTTTGAGTAAGTACACATAGCAGGTGAATTAGACGTCATTTATCGAAAACAAAGATGCTGGAATAAAAATATCTTGGGTAAAGTAAAATTAACTATTATTCACGGAGGAAAGAGATAGATCGAGATGCAGTATGCCTTAAAAACAGTTTGCAATACGATCTGCGTTATCGCTCAGATTTAAATGCCCTCATTCCGCCCAAACAAAACAAGCACGTGGAACAGGGAAGGGACCGAATTCTTTGACTTCATCCGTGCATTTTTTTCTGTAAAATGAAAATGATCTGCTTATATTTAAGCAATAATCATTCTAAGGTAGCATTTAATTCTGTTATTAATTAAAAACTGTATTACTAAAAATATTATTCTGTTTTTTTAAGCACGTCGTTGTGTTGTGCCGAATGTAGCGGATTTTAGGGTTACATTTTTGGCGTCACTTCAAGATTTATTGTCTGTGTACGGTTAACATGAATATTTTATTTTAAATTTAAATTTTATTAATTTATAAAAAAAACTTATGCTTATCCTTATAAATCACAGCGTAAAAAAAATCAAAGATGTACTATAACCATCCGCACAATCAATAAAAAATTACGAATGTAAATTTAAATAGACTACGGGGGTTCAGGGGGCTCTGCCCCCCTGAGGAAATACAATTTTTGATTTAAAAAGTTACCAGAATAAGTAGCTCATCAGAATTTCAAAACATCAATGTATAACCACTTGTTCAAAACTTTTAATTTCTGAAACTTTACGAAGTATCTTGTATGCTTATAAATATTTATGTAATTTGAAAACTTTAAAAAGCGATTTGTAGGAAGTTGAATACTACGCAATGAGTGTTAAAAGACAATGACTTGCAAAGATGACGTTGAGGCTCCTGATCTGCAGATTTACTAGTTATATAAATACGTAGCACCTACAATCTTGTCTGGTCCGGCCATCTGTCTGTCCGCATATAACAGCGGGAAGAAAACTACTCAACCGAATGGTTTGAAATTTAATTTATAAAATCGTTGCATAATTTTGCCAAGTCAATTCAAATTTTATGAAAATCGAATCAAAACTTAAAAAGATAGTAATAAAAGTTTTCTTCATTCTATTAAATCCTATCATATATCATTAATTCAATGATATCCCATGATAGGTACTGATGCTAGGTTGCCATGGCCATTGCGTCTTAGTTAAGATGGAGTCCTATTATTTCCATATTACTGAATTTAATATATAGAATCGTAATAAATTTCGTATTCATCCATTTTTGCATAAGAGTGCAACAGCTATTGCACCAAGATCTGAATATTTATGAAACATACTTATAGTACGAACGCACCTCATTTGACACGTTTGACGTACAATTTCTGACTTGTTTATTTTAATGTGACTTAGATGGCACTCACTTTTGAGCTGAAAGTCATTTTTCCTTTTGTTTATTTGTTTCTTTATAAAATACTAATAGGGACGGCGAACCTATGTTCACGAACACCATAAGTGGCACGCTGCAGATTATCTTTGGCACGGCATAAATTTTAGTTCTACATCAAATAAAGTAGAATTTCACAAAATGTATTAATTAATCTAGATGTTTCCTCTGTTTATCTGAATTCGATTAGTTCGTTTGGTTGTCATTGTCATACAGATTGAAGAAACTGAAATATAACTTAATGTATCCAAATCTCAATCAATATTGGCCCCCAAAATTTTAAGAATAAGAGAGAATTAGAAGATTATCGCAAAAGAAAAAATAAAAGGCATTATAAGCAAAAAATGCCGGCGGTTAAAATTGTAACAACTTTTAACTGAATTCCAGATACTGAAAGCTGTAGAATTTCTATAATTGTTTCTGCGAGACATTCTTTTCGAAAATAAATAATATTAAAAATTCAAGTAAAAACATCTTGTCAAATGAATCTAATTAAACTTGAATTCTCTTTAAAATAACTGAGTACGAAGCTGATATAAATTATTTGGCATCTAAGATGAGGGAACAGAAATAATATTTCTAAAATAAATTTCTAAAGTATAAGGGAGAGTAGTACACAGTGAGAAAGCAGCCACTTTGGTACCACATATAGTTGTAACATTTTCTCCAAGCTGTCACACACACATAGCGACCTCATCTTATGCAACACGTGGATGTAGTTTCGGCACTTCAGTTACCCGTCCGACAAAATAGTAAATAGTTATTTATTTTATAGTGGTTAAAGTTACATAAACATCTATTTTAGAGTTTATTTCCTTCAATATGACATATATTAACTTAACCAAACCTAGCTATATCTAGTAATAGACTATTTCGACAAAACGACATACATTTTTAAAAACGATGAAATTGATGTAACAGATGTGGCATCCATTTTGTTACAACGTAACGAAAGTACACAGTGAGTCACACAGTTGTGGTACACAGTGAAACGTGTCTCATTGTGTACCTACTATGTGTTCTGATGTTAAAAAAAGTTATTTATTAATAAAAGAAGGTTTTTCTCTCTTTCTGTCTCTGTGTGTGTGGGCGTGTGATGGCTAGGGGCTAAACGTAAGAGGCTGAAAATTTGCATGAAGGTAGCCCAAGGTCTGCCATTATCCACGCAAGGTTCATATTTTTACTATTTTGAAAATCTAGAAATATTAATTAGAAATCATAAACTGCAGAAAATTATTGATACAGTGTAAAAATGTATGATTTAGGAAAATATATACAATGTCTCACTGTGTACAACTTGTGGTACACAGTGAGACAATTTCCGATATTCCGTTGTGCTGCTGCTGTGTTTTTATAAATAACTTTTTTAAAACCATTTATACATTGATGTGTAGCGTATTTATGTAGCTTAAAGACGTAGCACAATTTTTTTCAAAAGAATAAAAATCGTCGCCATTCGTTAAGTAATAATAATTTTCGTCTCACTGTGTTCTACCCTCCCCTAACGTCAAATATTACCCATATTTTTTTAATACTCAAAATAAAATTTTAAGTATTTTTGAATCATTATTACTTGATTCATTATTATTTTTTTAATTATTGGTACGTCATGATTACTTAAAATATATTTTTGGAAAAATTTGGCACGATGTGAAAAGGTTCGCCGTCCCTATTAGAGGACTTTCCTGGTTACAGTACAAACACACACAGAAAAACATTTTTTATATAAATATATATTTTTTTTAGATTGCCCTCTAACAACACCCAAAAGCGTTTTTATTTTAGGTAGATTTCGTAAGAAATACTACCTATTGCAGTCGTCACCATGGTGCGACTTTTGAAAAATTCCTTCATAACTTTTCATCATAGGACCCCAGGAACCTAAAACCACACCCACCTAAAAAGTTTATATATATATATATATATATATATGTACTAAATTTTGTCCGCACGATAAAAGTCGCAATTATGCACGGATCGTCTTCAAACTCGCCAACAACTTTGAGATGGCTAATATCTCGGCGGGGATTGAAAATGGGCAAAATCGGCCCAAGGTAATGGAAATAGGGAGGATTAAAAATTTTGAATACCGTCTTAACAAGATTCTGATAAAACCAGCTCTTACACAACAATGGCAAGAAAAAATAAATATTTTTCGTTATAGCAGTTGCCAACAATTAAAAAAAGCAATAAAATTATCACCACAACAATTGCTTTTCTATTGCAAAATTTTCACGTGAAAATTAATTAAATAAACAGTTTGACGAATTGAAAACAAATTGAATATTATATCATAAGTTTTCTAGAGCAAGATTTCCGCATGAAAACTCAAGATGAAATAAATAATTTGACGAATTAAAAAAGAAAATCAAAATATTGCGTCATATTAGAAATATAATGGACCTCAGCAGGTGAATATGTAACGTCATGTGAGTTTGAAGAAACATATTAAAACATGATAAAAACCCGACTATGGAAATATTAACATATTTTATCACTATGAGGTTCTCTGAATTTGCTTTAGCTATTTTTAAACCAATTCCATATACATGCGTGTGTGTATTCGTGTATATTAGAATTTTCACAAAATGTTTAGGTCCCTAGAGCTCATTCTTAGTGAAGGAACTGGGCTTATCTGTAATCTTGATTTAAGTTTTGTTGGTGAATTTAGTACTTAACTTTGACATCTACCCCCGACTGTAGGCCAGAGCAGGCAGGGAGTTTTTAAAATAACAATTTTGCATTCAAATAAAATTTTGAAATGCATTAAAAGCGATATTTTCGTGTGAGTTAATAGCCGAAGAAATCGCCAAAGATTTCGTGACATACAGCAGCCCATTTTATTTCTATGATCATTCCAGTTGTTTAAGCGCATCGTTCGATTATATGTCTGTTAAATTTCTGTTTGTATTATTTTATTTTATTTTAACTTTGTTATGAAATATTAGCCGGAAAAAAGGCCGAACTTTTTGTTTTAACTTAAGAGCAAACGGATTTATCTTTCATAATCGTCTGCAGGCAATAGAGACAGATTAAAAGAAAAAAAAACATGCTTGAAAATTATTTAATTATTTTTAAAACCATTTGCCGCCCCGTTTAGGATCTATAGAACTTATACACACCAAGTAATCTCTCTATTCTAAAAAAAAGTAACTACCGCTGTCACCGCCGCCGCCGCCGCCGGTTTTGAATTTTTTGTGACCGGAGGTCTTTCTTCGTTAATATTAAAAAACCTGTTGCATACAAAAATATGAAAATCGGTAGAATTATAGAAAAATGTTTGATAAACACGCTGATGCAGACAGTTTTCAAATCGAAGAATTATTTTAAGAGATATTTAATGCCAAAGTTGGACAAAATCGTTCCATTAAAAAAGTTTTATAGGAGCAAAAACTGTACATAGGAATTTAATCATTTTTAGATCATTTTATGCGTCAGAATTTCCCGGTGTGCAGATTGCAGTTAGTTTTTTAATTTGAATAATTTTTCGAGGTTTTATTTCTATTTTAAATTCAAATTTTCAGCATTTCGAGAGATATTTTCAACAGATTTCAGAAAATTGTACTAATTTAAACTGTTGCCAACTGTATAATAAACAGCGCAAACAGTAATGTTTGCTTCAAATTAAAAATTTATTTTACACGTGACTATTATAAACAAAAAATATAAAAAGCAGGAACTCATTGAAAATTACGTCATAAAAACTATAGTTACACGTGAATTTTAAATGAGAAAGAATATTGTAAAATAATAAATTCAGTAACATGCGTTAGAAGTCCTAAATAGGAGAATTTACGTCATATTACACTTATTACGTAAAATGAACAAAAAATAATATTGCAAAACAGTTTTAATTTAAAAATTGCGCGAGACATTTACTTGACATTTTAAGATGATCATAATATTTCATTTCTAACAAAAGTATTTTGACGTGAATATTAAAAAGAGAAAGAAAAGTTTGGTGAAAATTACGTCAGATTATACTTGTCAGATTCAAATTATAATTCAATCTTCCAAAATCTTTTTAAAGGCGATCAAATTAGCGTGCTGTTAGAGTCTGCGGTGTCTGAACGGGGGTTGACGAGCGTAGCTCGTAGGGGGCTGAGCCCCCTAGTATTTTAAAAAATAATGATAATAATTAAATTTTAAAACCCGTAACACAACTGAAAACGCTGTCCCAGCAATTATTACTCATTGGCAGTACTGTAGCCAAATTCTTTTGTGTCTCCCTATAAATGAACGATAAATTATATGCACACCAGATTCTACTGTAAGTGCCCTTGTAGTAAGTACACTTCAAAGATATATATACATTTTAATATTTTAAAAATAGTGTAATATCATTAAAATACACCGCAGATGATTTTTTCGCAGAGACCGTAATGTAACGGAATACTTTTGAGTGTCCTTGTAAATGAACCGTAAATGATACTCACTCCATTTTCAATACCGAACATGACATAGCAAACCCCAATAACATACATCCATTGCATGGTAATCCGAGTACATTTACGTGAGTTAGAGGACGGGCAGACACCAGACAGACAGACAAACCGAATTCATAAACATTTTTCAAGTATGTTGGAAGGCGTTATTAAAAAAGTAGTTGCTAGTGGTGGTAACCTTGATATTATTGATATTTACAACTTGCCACGTGCTCTTCTTGTTCCGTCATTGTCAAAATGTAATGACGTTAGTAATATCTTTTCTGCATAGATTACTTTTCCATTTTATATTAATTTCTAGATATACTATATATTTTTAATTTATCTGTTATATTCCTCTGTTACAGCGAAGACTCTAAATTAATGATTCTATGCTTTACGTGCCTTTTATATGTATTTCTATTCTTTCGTTTTTTTTTTTTTTTTTTTTTTTAATAACAATGTTATATGTGGTATTTACGTACAGTAGATGAATATGATTTTTACAAGCATGTTCATTATTTTTTCGATGTCTGGAGATTAATCGATGAATGTCGTTTGTAGTAAGTACATTTTCTGAAGTAGAAAAATAGTTCGCTTGCGAACTTGTTCTTTGATCGTAAGGTACACGTAACACATGACCTTCATATCAAATCTAACATGTTTTATGCAAGGTGATTTTAAAGTCACACACACACACAAAAAAAAAATAATGATAATAATAAATCAATAATTTGAAAAGTATAGACAATAGCACAATATAATTTTCACATAAATGCACAGGAAGACGGGATTTTTTGATAGGAAAAAAAAGGTCATGAATAGATTAATTTGTACCGACATTTAGCGGTGTAGCACCTTCAAAGTATTAGCGTAGGGCCTGATTCTATACAAGCTGACTAGAACGCGGCTTTTGGTTCACCGCAGATGGGGGGGGGGGGGGGGGGGTTGAATCCACCATCTGGTCCGGTTATCCGATTTTACCGGAATCCGACCTGATCAGTGTTGTAGTCGTAAAAAAACCAGAAGGTATACCCTAAAGTCATGAACGTCCTGCCTACGGTATACGCTATAGCTTTATTTGTGAAACAGAGGGTATACGGAGCTTTATAAAAAATCCAGAAGGTATACGGCGTATACCCTCCACTACACCCCTGGATCTGACCCACTATTTGGGTCGGGTCTGGTTTACGCTAATATTTTTCGATGCGGTTGCTGCTCGGGCTGGGTTGACTTTAAATGATTCGTACTCGAGAAGAGTTTTGATTTTTTTCGTTTATAGTTCAGATTGAACAGACTTTCCAAATAAATGAATCAATAAAAATAAAAATAAATCCTGAATATTTTTTAATGAAAAAAAAAAGTATATATAAATATATATATGTGTTAATTTTTACATAAAAATGTTAATTTGACATTAGCTATATATAATTGTACACTACTTTTTCAAAATTGTATTAAAATACGTATTAATTTTCTTTGGCATGTGGTTCGGATTTGAATATTTCGGGTTCGGGTTTCGGGTTCGGGTTCGTTTCTTTTTTGGTCGTTTTCGAGCCAGCTGCAACCCGACCTGAACAGGGTTCTAATATGGATCCCAAAATGAATAAAATAATTTAGAAAAAAAATTTTAAATCCCCTAGAAAAAAACTTAATTTCAATCTCCGATATCTAAATAACAGATATCTCTATAAGCACCGCCAATAAGTTTCCGTTCTCTGAAAACAGAAAATTTCCGAATCCTATCGAAAAAAATATATATATATGTATATAATATATTCAATTAAAGGTACATATATTACACTCGAACGCATTTAATACAATAACCCACCAGGAGTGAAAAATTAGCCAGTGCCAGGACTCCTATTTTCCTGGTTTTTCACTCCTGTTGGGTTATTGTAATGTGTTCAAGTCTGTCTTAATATATGTACCTTTAATTTAAAAAAAAAAGGGGGGGGGAATTCAGACGTTAATTTATGTGTACTTTAATATATTCTAGTTACTATTTTGTGTTTAGGGGGTGGAAGGTGGAGACAAGAAGTTGCTGGGCCTTGGTTCCCAGGCAACCTTAATTAGACCCTTATCAACCTATCCCTGTTTGAGCCAACATGTGGCAGGAATTAAAGCAGAAATTCTTTTTGGCGCTCTACAGGGTATTTTGTCACTTCTGACAGCTGTTCTCATTATGAAGCTAGTTCAACCATGCAAAAACACCCGTTCGCTAATGTTAATCCAATAAGAGAAATTTTTTAAAAAATATCTCGTTTGCATTTCAATATTTTAAAACCATTTCTTTTGCATTGAATGGCTGAGGTCGATCTCTACAAAGACCGATTTTTACTTTTTTGATTTTGTTCGCAGTTATTTTTAATTAGGAAAATTTTACCATCGGAACCGGTTTCGAAAATTAAGGCCTCCTCTTAAAAAAACCCGCAAAAAAAAATCGAGAAAGTAAAAAACGACAAGACAATGGGTTTTTCAGTGAATTGTACTGTAAGACGTATGACTTAAAAAAAAAATTATTATTATTATTTTTTTTAATAACGAAAATTTTATTGCATCAGTAGTTTTTATAGTACTACAACACAATTTAAAACGCAACAGTTGCTTAGTAAATTGTGTTCCCAATTAAACTCAGCTACAAAGGAAAAATCATTAATAACTGAAGTGTATTATAATTGAATTTACATATATATTGAAATATATATGTAAAGCGAATTAAGGGTGTACTGAAATCTAAACTGCTTATTTTCTGATTCATTTTTAAATTCATTTTTGTTCTGAAACGAATCCAATTGGCAGATTCTCTTATTCAGAAACTATATAATGTGCTGTGCATGTCGATTTTTTGATAAAGGCAGAATATGTTGCAAAAAACGCTGTCAAAGTGGGCGTTTTGAACCAAATTTCCCGAAGCGAAAGAGCTGGGAACGAAAATAATGGTCATATTGAGAAAATAATTGTTTATAAATCAACTTCTAATTAACTGAACAAAAAAGGAAAACACACGGCCGCTTATACATCTCTTTAAAAAAAAAAAATCACGTCAGCAAGTTTTATGTTTTTACTTTTAAAAATAAGTTTGGAAATGTGTCAGAAAATTTCGAGCTGTTGAGGGTGGAAAAATATTTTTTTGAGTACACCCTTAATTCGTCTGAGGAACATTTCAATTATAAACTTCGTAATGTGGACAGCTTTCTTACATTGGAGTATAAGTTGTTTGCTTTATATATGAGTTCTTACTATGACAGAAACACAGGAGCACACCACAACTTATAGAAGTTCCATCGTAGAATAGTTCCTAGTGAACCACCTAGTGAATTGTGGTGCACTAAGAATGAGCGTAGGACTGCATCATCCTATCCCGCCCACGAATGCAGAATATGATGACGCAGCAAGCGAATCAAATGTCATTTTCATTTTCATTTTTAAAAATTATCAACAATATTCAAATAATACTAGTTCTTTCGCAGTGTACTGCTTAACCCTCTAGTGCATTTTTTATTTTTCCTTTAAAAAATATATTTGATTCCTTAATGGGCATACATTAAAGAGAAAATACTAAAAAAAATTATCACTCTTATATTTTTCCGTATTTTGGATTTTTAAAAATGGTTGCCAATTGGCAACACCATGCATTAAGCGTATTCTAAGCATACTCTATGATATTTCTCTGGTCGTTTTTCTGTTAATTGTCGGTGGCATTTTGCAGCAAGGGGTTCTGTTTTCTTCTTATTATTCCAAGGCACGAAATTACTTTTGATTTTAAAAGTGTCGTTATGTTCACTGCTGTTTAATAGTTATCAAAATACAGCTCATGATTTACAAGTTCAACAACTGGATGAGTTAGTCTAGCATTGACTCAAACGCTAACCTCCAAGTCATGTCCACCTGGCACACTGGTTGTATTTTTTTCGCAATAAATATCAAAATTGTACGCAAATCATGATACTCCTTCGAAAAATAACAACTTAAAACCACATTTACGCGAGTTTTTTTTTTTTGGGGGGGGGGGGGGGATATACTGCTTCATATGGTGACGAGCCTTTGGCGCACTTATTTGCTCATAAGCACAGAGAGATTTTTTGATGGGAATGGATAAGAATTTCCATTCAGGGTACTGACTATTGGTCTCAATTTGAATAACTTATATTTCCCATTAGACAATGTATTATCGTCCAAATGGGAAAATTATCGTATACCGTATACTTTCAAGTGTATTCAAGATCATAGTGCGACTACCTGATGATAGTGATACATCAATGACAGGGTTCCCAAACAATCTTATGATTTTAAAGTTTGTCACGCTACTCAAGATACATATCCTTAGATACTTTTTTATATCTTTCGAGCATATATTGAGTGGCTTTTGAACATGTTTTAAAACACAATACAGGCTTGTTTGTTAAGAGATACGCTCGAAACGTACTGGGTGTAAAAATACAAAAAATACTTATATGGTGTTTTTAATTATAAAACACTTTCTCGAAGAGAAACATCTCCAATAATCTTTATTCAAGAAGGATTTGGCTGAAGCTTTCACTTTTTCTGTTTACGTTTACCTGGCTGCTTTTGTTTTGATGTAGATGAAATTCACTATCCCAACGTTTGCATCAAAATTCGAGTCAATTTCATTAGCTGATTTATCTGCTTGTAAATCACAATCAGTCTCAGCACAAGTGTCTGAACTGTTTTTGAACAGAAGGTTTTGATCAAAATGTGGATCGCCATCCCTGTCATTGTAAGAAATGTCATCAGACAATCCAATCCAAATTTCTTCTGTTAATATTTTTTTAGTATATTTTCTTTAAAATATATGCTGAACACGATGAGACTCTATCAGAACAAATTTTTTAATGAAAAAATAGACAAAAAGCAAGATGAAACAATCAACAAATTCATTGAACAGAATACTGAAAAAAGGAAATAAAAGCGGAGCTCAATTCATGGTGTTGCCAAATGGCAACAAACGTATATTTGCAAGCATACAATATTTGTTGCAAAAAACCTTACTGAAAATTATTTAAAATCACTTTTAAAAGCATATTCTTTTAAAAAATATTTTTTAAACGATATTTTGCATTTTAAATATTTTTTATTTGTGTTAGAAATCCATCTATGGCTAGGAAAATGGAAGACTTCAAGAGTTCCTTTTTATTTGTAACTGATAAATAGCTATTATCACCTATGGTATTTTTAATGCACTAAACCTAAGTATAGGGTCAAAATGAATACATAAAGCATAAAGTTATCAAGAGGCAACGGTAAATAAACAATAAGGAGAGAAAATTTAATTTGTTGCCAATTGGCAACAGTATGCACTAGAGGGTTAAACCTGTATTTTGACGATGTCAAAGACAGCGACACATTCCCAAATATGCACAGGCGGCAGCGCCAACTTTTCAAAAATATTGTGTGGGCTAAAAACTTTTTGAGTAAAATATCACATGTAATTTTTCCCCTTAGTGTGTATGTGTGTAGAGACAGAGAGGAAGAGGGGAGCATCGAATGACTAAAGATGATAATTCAAAATTAAATTATGTTTTTTCTAAGCAAATTTTTAAATTATTATAATTTATTAAAGCACATTAATTTTTACTCCAGTTGGGTTTATTGTATTTAATTGTATTTATAGTCTGCCTTGATATATGTGTACCTTTAATAATTAAAAATGGAATTCAGACGTTAATTTGTGTGCTTTAATATATACTGCGGTGTGGATCGATGGAAAAAGAAATTAATTCATCGTTGTCACGTCATCCAGTGCTATCTGATAGATGGACGGTGACGTTCCCCAACTTGGTTTATTAGTGAGAAATTTCCAGGCTAGGACATCGGCCGGGCTAGTTTAACGGTAGAGCAACAGCACGTTACGCTATCGACCCAGGTTCGAGTCCTGGCCCCGGCTAATTTTTCACTCCAGTCGGATTTATTGTATTTAATTGTCTTAGTATATGTGTACCTTTAATTATTATAATTTAATTATAATTTTATAAGCCATTTTATTAAATTATATTTTCAGAAGTTCTTCCTTATAAATACATTAATATTTATTTTAAACAACATTGAAATTGATAGCTATTGAAAGTGCAAAAAACTAAATGTCAAGAAAAACACACATTTCAGTCACATATCAAAACGAATGGCAAAATAGGCAGGAAATTTGTTTTTGTGAGAAATTTAACTATACGTCCGCTGAAAGGGTTTTCAGTGCTCCTGTAAGTCTAATGGATGTCCTTGCTATTTTTCAAACACAATTATTTTGCGAACGTTAATAAAACCAAATTTCATTTCAGCGATTAAATAAACAAAAAAATAAATTACGAATTGAATCAACTGAAATTGGGTGGGCGGAGAGATCAAATTATTGGGTGGGCTTGCGCCCCGTGGGCTCATGTAAGTTGGCGCCACTGTACACAGGTATCCACAGGTGTCGCAAGGTAAATTTCTAGGAACACGGTATAACAGAGACAAAAGCAAGAATTCTCTTTCGATGCACCCCACATGATGAATCACATTTCCACATCGTACAACTCGCAAATTGTGGTGCACTAGGAACGCACGAACTACATTGTAGTATGATACTAGGACGCCATATCCTGCACGCGTGTATTTAACCAGGATATGATGACGCAGCGGGCGAATCAAACGTCATTTTCATTTGATTTTTTTTTATCATCAACAATATTCAAATAATACTAATTCTTTTGGGTGTGTACTGTTTAAACCTGTGTTTTGACGATGTCAAAGACAGCGACACGTTCCCCGCCCTCACCAAATATACACACGTATCCACAGGTGTCGCGAGGTGCATTTCTAGGAACACGGCATAACGGAGACAAAAACAAGAATTCTCTTTCGATGCACCACACCCACACGCGAATTCCTCCAAAATGGATAGTTCATGCAAATGAGCTGGGATGGAAATATCTTTTTGAGATTCCGTGGAAAAAAGCTTTTTTTTTTGGCCTAAGACCAACCATATTCGACGACATTCAAGGTTTTCACCTTCTAACAATAACCTCCTACGCTGCATCAATCACGGTTCTCAAGAAGAATAGATCTTTCGCTTTCCATTTTGAAGGCGAAAGATAGCCGTAAAATTGACATAAATACGAAGTAAATGCATAGACGTAAGATACGGTATTTTACTATACTCGGCTAACTGTTGCAAAAGCAGCTTAGGTTACGTTGATGTAAATCATATAATGCGGTATTTTATTTTTGTGGCAACATAGATCTGAGAAAAAAGCCCTTTCATTTCATTTACGAAAATGATGCTGATTTAATTTGAAATCAAAAACATGTTTTAACGAAATTTGAGTGTGCTATGTCGGAAGCGGGTTCAAAATTTTTCGAATGATACCTCATTCATCGTTCTGCGTTTTGTAGATGCATTGAAAAAGGGATAAATAATACATATGATGTTCATCGACTGACATGAAAATTATTCCTATATACATAAATTTTAGTAAACATGTTATAATAAATTCTTATATTTACTATTAAATGCAATAAAAGCGGTAATAATAAAAGTGAAACTTTTTTAAAGGGTTTAGAAAACCAATTAATATTACACACACACACACACACACACATATATATATATATGTATATATTGGGTGATTGTAAAAGTTCGTGCCCTATTTCATAGATGGCAGAAACTTGCAATCCTGACTCTGCTGATGTTTCTTTTATAACCATATTATTAACTGGCAGTTATCTACATGTGTCGTGACTGAACTTAACGTTAAAACAAAGTTTTCCGAATTAATTTATGTGCAACGTTAATATTCAAAATGGAAAATAAAAAGTTACGTTTTCATCGTGTTTTGTTATATGAGTTTTAAAAAGGAGTGAGTGTTGGACGTGGTACAAGAAATATTCAAGACATTTATTTGGATCGTGCTCCCGCTCTTAGGACAGTTAAAAAGTGGTTTTGTCGATTTCAAAATGGTGATTTCAATCTAATCGATAAAATTCGCTCTGTACGACCTTTTGGCATTGATAATGACTGAATCCGTGATAAGTGAATCCATGGATTGCTACTGAAGGGATAGCCGACAGACTAAATGTTGACAATTCGACTGATGCATTTCGCCATTCAAAACAACTTGGGTACACTTCGAAACTCGATGAATCGGAAATCGAGCATGATCTTTTGCAATCACCCAATATTTATATTTCATTAACTTCGAGATTACTTGATTTTAATAAAAATATCCTTTTGAGATTCCGTGGAAAATACCTCTTTTTTTTTTTTTTTTTTTTTTTTTTTCTTTGCCCTAAGACCAACTATATTCGACGACATTCATGATTTTCACATTCCAACAATAACCTCCAACGTTGCATCAATCATGTTTTCAAGAAGAATAGAACTTTCGCTTTCCATTTTGAAGGAGAAAAATAACCTTAAAATTGACATAAATAAGAAGTAAATATACGGAATGACACGGCATTTTATTACTTGGTTCACTGTTGTAAAAGCAGCTTAAGCTACGTTGATGTTAAAAATCTGTTACAATGGTAAAATAATTGTGAAATATTATGTCACCTGTTTGATAAATAAGAATAGTAATTTATTATGTCCCCACTTCACAAATTATTATAACCATTTTAATTTCTTAGGAGTTCAAATGTTCTTGGAAAATTTTAACAATAGCAATAATTCAAAAGATAAATTGCATTTAATTCCCCAGAATTAAAAGAATAATTTGTATATTTTGCTAGTTATGATTTCTATATATTTTTAAATATATCTTTCCATAATGCAATATATATTGTGTCATATATATATATATATATATATATATATATATATATATATATATATAATATATCAAATAATCACATCAGTTTTGGTAGTAATAATTTAAGTTGATGATGCAATATTTTACTTTTTAAAATATACATCTTAACCTCTTGATTCATACTTAAGTTAAATGTACGTACGTTTGGGTTTTTAGGTAGTTTCTGTTAGGGTGACATTAGTACGGAGCTAGAACAGTAACTGTTTCTCAAGACCTTAGCCAAGGCTTAGCAAATTTGACAAAATCTGATAGCCAGCAAAACATCTTAGTCGCCAGTAAAAAATGTTTAACTTCCTTCCCCCTCCTTCCTCCACTATCACTGATTTTCAAAAAGCACAAAAGTTTTTATAAACTATTTTAACTTTATATTTATTTAAATCAGAAAAAAAAGAAAAGAAAAATATCGAGTTTGTTTACCTATATCTTGAAAAATCTTACCAGAGTTCTACCAAAACTGCGATTATTGCGCAATACAAACAGGTTGGACAGGAAATCTGTTTTGTGTCTAATTGCTTCGGAGTCAGATAAAGTGTCCAGGGGCTACTTTCGATGTGCCCCCTTAGAGGCAGGTGCCCCCGAGGCCGGGGTCACAGCGTATATACAGGTCGGCACGATCGCCTTCCGCAAACGATGCCTACTTATTGCCTTGAACTTAGTAGTTCTTCCTTTTTCTCCCAAACAGTATTTCTCAAACGATAAGTTTTTATTTCAACCTTTTATTTTACTTACTTTTTAAAGTAATTTTTATATATTAATGTTACAGACAAGTGACATGACGAGTTTTCTTTTTTTTTTTTATCAACTTTAGGTGAAATATATTTATAGATCATTTTTGCTGAAATATTTCAGATTTTAATTGAATAAAAAATTCAAGATCTTTTAGAAAATTTACGATCTGTCAGTTTTGGTTAGCTTTTCTTTTTAGGTGCGTTCGTAATTATATAAATACATAGCACTTATAGTCGTCGTCTGGTCCGTCCGCATATAACACCGCAAAAACTACCCAACCAAATGGTTTTAAATTTAATATATGGAATCGTTGCAGAATTTTGTCGAGTCATTTCAAATTTTATGAAAATCGAATAAAAAAGATATTAATAAAGGCTTTCTTCATTCTATTACATTCTGTCATACGTTATTAATTCATTGATGTCTTATGATAGGTCATGGTTCTAGGTTGCCATGGTGATGACATCTTATTTAAGATGGGAGTCCTATTACTTCCGTATTACTGAATTTAATATATAGAATCGTCATAAATTTTGTATTCATGCATTTTTTCGTAAGAGTGCAACAGCTATTGCACCAAGATCTGAATATATTTATAAAACTAATTATTGCACGAACACACCCCTGCCACGTTTGACGTAGAATTTACGACTTGTTTTATTAAAGATGTATTTCAATTGTTAACTAAAAAATAAAATAAAATAAAGAAAAACTGTATTTACAAGATTATTATTATTATTACTACTATTCTATTTTAATTAACAAATTCCATATTAAATGTAATCTCCTGAAAGAAAAAGTTTCTTTATAATCTAGTTATGTAAATTTAAAATTTAACAAATACATAGTATATAAATATATATCTTTAAGTTTTATCTTAAAATTTTTAGGAATTATATAATCTATATTCTTAAAACCTAAGTTTTTTCATAATCGATTTTCTGTATATATGTAACAGTATTATATATCAATATATAATTCTTGGATACTGATTTAATTGTTACCAAAAATCTTAAAGATTATATTTTATTTTTATCGCAGCGAATAATTATTATGTGCTTTTAAAATACTTTGTTTAAAAATAACGACATGTCGCTGATTACATAGAAGTGGAACAGCGATGGAACTGGATTCTGTCAACATGATAAATTTACTTTAGAACTTTTAAATATATCACCAGTTTCTTATTTTTATTCCCCGTAAGGAAAGAAAAAATATCATTGGATTAGGTATTTCAATTCTTCTATCTTTTAAATAAGCGATGAAAAAACATGCACAGTGCGGAATGGCTTTTCAAAGCAGTGACCTCATAATGAAATCGTACCTTGATTCTTGTCATTGTTTGAAAAGGTATGTATTAACCCTAGAGGCAACTGCACAAACCATCACCTCACCGAGTTGATAGCTGAAATTCCAGGATTAATTAAAACTCGATATGCATATTAAAATGCAACTGGTCTGCCAAGTCCTATCGTGGTGGAAAACACCTGCAAATCCGATTTTAGTGGTTGACCGGTAGGTTTACCATTGCATTTTCCTGCTCCCAGTCCTCCATGTTTTCATATCTTTGGGTGCAGGAAAACACAATGATAAACCTACTGACCAACCCCTAAAATCGCATTTGCAAGTGTTTTCCACAGAGCTATGACTTGGAAGACTAGTTGCATTTTAATATCCGAATCGAGTTTTGTCTAATCCTGGAATTTCAACCTTGAACTAGATGAGGTGATGGTTTGTGAAGTCGCTTCCCGGACTATATCCTTTGTACATCCAACTGTACGAAATATTTTTTTTTTTTCGGGCTTTTACTGCGTTGTCGTTTCTCATGCAGATGAAGCACATCACTGTATGCGTGTGTAGTGTGTACCGTCAACCGGGGCTACTTTGGTCCTTGCGGGGCTACTTTGGTCCATCCCATAAAAAAAGGTTTTATTCTTTGTGTTGAACAAACAATACAAGATAATTTGGAGTTTTTGCCCTTGAAAAATAATTTATATCCTACTATAGGGTATTTGAATAGTTTGGGGGGTAATTAAAATTTTTTTAGTGGTAACACTGAATGTGTTTGTAAACAACTGTTTTCGTGTGTAGATTTTAACTCTCCAAACTTTCTATTGTGAAACAATCCTGATAAGAGCTTCAAATAAAGTAAATATCAAAATTTTACCTTTAGTAACCTGTAACCCATGTGTGATCATAAGTTTTCCTTTAACTTTTTATTTTGAGAGGAAATGTTCGCGTTTTCATAAAGCTAACATGAAAACTAGTATTTCGGGGCTACTTTTTGCCAGGCTTTTTTGGTTCAAAAATAGCCCCAATTACTTAGAAATGCCTTTTATACAACCAAATCTCGTAAAACATGTTTTAAGTAACATTTTTTTTCAAATGTTACTGTAGCAAAATGTTGCATTAATTGTTTTTGTTCCAGTTGCTGAGGATAACATGACAAAAACTGTTTCTCGTTTCTTTAATATTAACAATTGTTTTACTGTCTTTAAATGAACAACAACAACAACAACAACAACAAAAAAAACCCATTTGTTTACCGAGTTTGCAGTGTTCATTTGTTAGCAAATGCTATTGCAAGGGAGTTTCAATAAAAATGTATTCATTTATATATGAAATGTATTGATTTTATATAAAACGATGTGAATGGACCAAAGAAGCCCCCAGCAGGGGCTACTTTGTTCCAAAACTTTAAAAATAGTTAAAAAATAAAAAAATAAATAAAATATTTCCTCTTTAAAGCCATAGAGTTTGCTTCATTGTTTCATGTTAATTGTTTACAACTCCATTTCGACGTTGAATCACATATAATATTTTTTAATAATGGAAACGTGAGTGGAACCAGGAAAAAGTGGCCCAAAGTACGGTTGATGGTATTTTGAATGTGCATGCAAGTGTTTGTATGTTGGGCTATGGATATTTTCTTCTCTAGCAATGCGTAGCTGCAGGGGCGTCATTTCGGATTTTGTTTGAAGGGGACAAAGTTCCTTCATTAGATATATTAATTTTCTGATTTTCTGTTCACTTGAAGCGAGGTATCTGTCTTGAATTTATTTTTAACACTTTCCAACATAGTTGAAAAATGTTTACGAATTCGGTTTATCGGTGTGTGGATGTCTGTCTGTCCGCGCTCTAACTTGCGTAAATAGATTTGGATTGCCCTGTAATTGATGTATGTTATTGAGGTTCACAATGGCATGTTTGAAAAATTCAAAAATGCCATGCAAAAAGTTCACTTACCAGTTTAATAATAATAATAATAATAAATATTTATCTTATTTCAATGAGCCATTCACTAGAGCAAAATTTATTTTTTTATTAATTGCGTAAAAAGTAACACAAAGAGCAACAGCAAATGTCTAACTGAATGACACGTCTGATACTACTGGGAAAAGTTCGTTTGCATACATTATCATTTTGAGAAAAAGAGTGCTTATTCTGATTCTCTGATGTATTTTTAGTGAACAAAAACCCAAGAACTAATTAAAAAAAATCCCTAATGGCTCGGCCTACAAGCACAGGTAGATTTCTGAGTTAAGCACTAATTGCACCAACAAAAACTAAATCAAGACAAGACACAAACCCAGTTTAGCAATTTTATCTGGCCTCTATTTAGGGCAGTGGTAGGGGTGCAAAAAAGACCCAGTTCGGAAATAATTAGGGGAAAGCTGAAAATTATTTTAATCCCTTCAATTTATGTCTAGAATGAATATGCTACGTTTTCCCGCTCGTACTAGATGAGCGTTAGGAATTATACTTAAATTTATAGTCAAAAAACACGTTTTTTTTTTCAATACCATAACATTATCTCGAAATCACTAACTTTTTCAAAAGCATCGTCAATACAAATGTTGTAGAGCTTAAAATTCTGAATAAAATGAGTACTTACACTTAATACTTTTGTTGAATATTAAGGTCACAATTCTACTTTAAAGTTTTAGCCCCATGGTCAGAGAGTTGAACTCAGAATTAATTAGGGGAAAACTGGAAATCGTTTTAATCCCTTCATATTATAGGTCTGCACGGGCCGGAATTTCCAGGCACGGGCCCGGCCCGGCCCGAAAGAAAGCTATTTTGGCCCGGCCCGGTGTAAAAATTGAAAGTTCGGCCCGAGCCCGACCCGGCCCGTTTACATTTTTACCGTTCTCGGCCCGGCCCGTACAAAAATCAGTGAAAACAGGTCCGGCCCGACTCAATTTCTACAAAAAATTCCGTTTTCTCTCGACATACAATTAATATTCTTTTAATGAATATTACATGCATATTTATGGGAACATTTTACAGTATATTTTAAAATACTATGCTTTCGAAAAATAGAAAACACACAATAGTAAACATTAACGATTACTTACAGTGTTTTAGTCAACGTTTCTACAGACGTTTCAAAATTTAAATAAGGGTTCATTAAAAGATTAATGTAGTTTAGAATAAAGGGTTAAAAAACATGATAACGTTTGAAGCTTATAATAAAAAGTAGATTTGTGAAAATATTTCTGTCATTTTTAAGGCTTTTCTCAAATCCAAAGGAGCAACATTTTGACACATTTATGAATTCATTTCTTTTTGGAAATGCATGAGATTGGCAGGTATTATTATTCAGAAACCATGTCAATGCCGTTTTTTTTCTTAGATAAAAGTAATATATCTTTCAGAAAATACTGCCAAAGGTAGCTTTTTGAATCGAATTTCTGGAAGCGATAGCACAGGAAAGGAGAAAAACGTACAGTCACGTGACAAGGGTCTCTGTTATCTCTGTACATAATTTATCAAAAATGGAAACACTATTCGATTCCAAATGCCTTCAATACTCAGGCCTGTCAATTTTATGCCTTTATAGTTAAAAATGAGTCAGAAAATGTGTCTGAAAGTTTCGCATTGTTGAGCAGTAAATATGAGAACCACCTTAAGGTGCATTTCCAAAGATACTGTTAACAGAAGTTCATTATCGCTATTAATATTTTTACAAAACATAATGCCTGAGAACGATTAAGACCAGTTCCGTCCCGGCATAAGTCTGCCGAAAAAATTAAACTCGGGATCAGGCATCATATAACTGTACGATGCCGATCTCTACGATGGACATGTTACATTTCTATGTTGATGTTGTTAAACTCGCATAGGCTCGTAACGCACATTTATACTTCTCGAAAAAGTCATATTCATTGAAAATTGCCTCGTATTTTATCTGCTTCTCTGAAATTCTTATATCGGGCCAATAGGCCCGATTAATTATTTTTATCGGCCCGGCCCTGCAGGCCCGTTCAATTTTTTTGTCGGCCCGCTGGCCGGGCCGGGTACGGGCCCGTGCAGACCTCTACTTCATATTATGTCTAAAATGAATATTCTATGTTTTCCCCTTCGTACTAAGTAAGCGTTAGGAAATATGTACACATTTACATTCGAAAAACACGTTTTTCTTTAATATTTTTAACAATATCAGAAATTGCGACTTTAATTTTGAACAAAAATGTTAATGTGAGCATTCATTTTATTCAGAATTTTAAGCTCTACAACATTTGTACTGACAATGTTTTTGACAGACTTAGATGCTTTGAGATATTCTTAGGTAACTTGGTCTCTACGGACTTCAAGCTCTTGATTAGCGATTAAGCAAAATTTTGAAATTAGAATTGCGACCTTAATTTTAAACAAAAATACTAATCTGGGTGCTCATTTTATTCAGAATTTTAAGCTCTACAACATTCGAATTGACGATGTTTTTGATAGAATTAGCTATTTTGAGATATTGCTAAAAAAAATTAAGGAAAAACAGGTTTTTCGAATGTAAATATGTGCATATTTCCTAACGCTCACTTAGTACGAGGAGGGAATACATAGAATATTCATTTTAGACCTAATCTGAAGGGATTAAAACGATTTCCAGTTTTCCCTTAATTAATTCTGTGAGTTCAACCCTCTGATCACGGGGCTAAAACTTTAAAGTAGAATTGTGACCTTAATATTCAACAAAAGTTAATAAGTGTAGGTACTCATTTTATTCAGAATTTTAAGCTCTACAACATTTGTATTGACGATGTTTTTGAAAAAGTTAGTGATTTCGAGATAGTGTTATGGTATTAAAAAAAACGTGTTTTTTTACTATAAATGTATGCATAATTCTTAACGCTCATCTAGTACGAGGGGGAAAACGTAGCATATTCATTCTAGACCTAAATTGAAGGGATTAAAACAGTTTCCAGCTTTCCCATAATTATTTCCGAATTCAACTCCCTAACCACTGGGCTGACTGATTACTTTTTAATTTCATTGTTCCGCAAGAGTTGGTTTTATCAGAATCACGTTAATGTGGGTTATTTTTCTTACGAAATTACGTGAAAAAGTAATTTAATTTTATTTTAAAATTAATTTTATTTGAATTTTATTTTATTTTTAATTAATTTAATTAATTTAATTAATTTTTATTAAATTTATTTGAAATTTAATTTTTCACACTAAATATTGAAATTGAAATACTGCGCAGTATCTTTCCCTATGCGGCACTTATTTGATTTATTATGTACACAGCACTGGCACAATTTCAGTGTGCAAACAATCCAAAACTTTTTTCTAAAAAGAAACATAAATTGAATGAAGACAAACTTTCCAGTCAAATGGCTCACGTTTTCGTTTTTTTACTGGACAAATTGGTAATTAAAATGTTTGGATTTTTTTTCCCGACTGTACTTGCGAAGTGTACGTTTTTCCGTGCAATAATTTCGTGCAATTGTCCAGAAAAAATCTTAATATTTTGAAAAGAATCATTACAATTAAGTCCAAAAGCTATCATAACTATATATATATGGGGGTGAGACTCCATACATAACTCACAACTCACTTTTAGGACGAACACTGACATTTATTGAGACGAATACACACACAAAAAATACAGATATAAACACTCTTCTCGTTCTTTAATTAGCTTAAAGTCTATAATTCAGGACGTCGTTGAATATATTTCTGAGATTTTCTTACGTCGTGTAAATATTCAATCTTATTTCTCCGAAATATGTTCTGTTCTTTTTTAACAAAACCTTCCGTCGTCGAACTTATTTCGTTCTCTTTACTTCTTCTGCATTTCCACTTCACACAGCTTCGTTAAGGCTCGTTTCCTTTTTAATCTCGAAGCGGAAAATACGGGGACACACAGTCTAATGCAGGTGTTGCTTGCGAAATCTCCACATATATATCTGGGAGCACGGCAGTGCGTCCGCCAAGTTCGCACAAGCCGTAAGCTACCTTTTCCTGAACCATTTTGGCATACTTTTCACACCCTCATAATGTCGTTTTAGGGAGAGATATAGAAATTTTTCTTTTATACACATGTTCGTATGGTCAAACTGAACTAAGGTTCCATGATTTCATGTTTCTATATTTAGTAGTTTTCGAAATATTAAATTCCGAAAAAGCTCTTTTTTGTCACTGACTCACTTCGCATCATCAAATAACTAAGGTACTTCTAAAAGTCGTAGAATCATGAAATTTCACAAGTAAGTCGGGTTTGTAGCACAATTAACCAGAAAAATCTGAAAACACAGAATTTCCGCCTCTAAATCCTGCAAACAAGGGTTGTTCATTTGGCCGTAAACAGATCCTTCACACATTCAATTGTGCCAATGTTGGTCGCCAAAACTCGATTACAGAGTTTTGAAAGGGGTCACGTGATTTCAAGCAGAATAACATTTTATATATATGCTTTTCCAAAGATGTTTGTTAAATAGAAAAAAATGAATATACCTAAAGATTTTAATCAGTATAGGTTATGATATATTTGCGATATTAAAACAATAAAACATTTAACAAAATATAACCGCAATTCGGTACGTTTCCGATATAGAAGCCTTGGCAAAATACTTGGCAAAACTATATATATATGGGGGTGAGACTCCATACATAACTCACAACTCACTTTTAGGACGAACACTGACATTTATTGAGACGAACACACAAACAAAAAATACAGATAAAAACACTCTTCTCGTACTTTAATTAGCTTAAAGTCTATAATTCAGGACGTCGTTGAATATTTCTGAGATTTTCTTACGTCGTGTAAATATTCAATCTTATTTCTCCGAAATATGTTCTGTTCTTTTTTAACAAAACCTTCCGTCGTCGAACTCATTTCGTTCTCTTTACTTCTTCTGCATTTCCACTTCACACAGCTTCGTTAAGGCTCGTTTCCTTTTTAATCTCGAAGCGGAAAATACCGGGACACACAGTCTAATGCAGGTGTTGCTTGCGAAATCTCCACAAGCGGCCGTCCTGACATCTGGAGCTGCCGCAGCGACATGTGGTAAAATAGAATCTGAAAAAACAAAAAACAAAAACCAGTAACTGTTCTTAGGGGGAAAAGAGAAAGAAAAAAAAATCTGCACGTCACAGTTGAAGTAGCGTAACCTCATATGGGTTGACTTATAAAATTGTTACAAACACATAAGAAGAAAAGATTTAAAAAAAAAATTTTTGAAGTTTCAGTTATCGTCAGGCCAAGGTTTCATGTATTCAGCACAGGAGCTAGTATTTATCGGTCCTTCAGCTGATGAGATTTTCGTTATGTCGTAGGTGTCGTTAGACTTCACTTTGATTACTTTATACGGACCTAAGAATTTAGATTTCAACTTTAAATCTGGTCCTTGCTGGGTTCTCTTAATTGCTACAAGGTCACCAAGCTTGTACTTACGGGGTTTCTTACGTCGTAAATTATAGTGCTTGCGGTTTTCTTGTTGAATTTCCAGAATATTCTTCTTGGCTTCTTTACGGAGCTCTTCTCTGTCTTTCATAAATTGTTCTTCGACTGCACTGTTTAAGAGGTCAATAATTTGTACATCTTCTTTCTGTTTCATTTTTGTACCAAATAATATTTCAAACGGTGTTCTCTTAATGCTTCTTTGGTAAGTTGAATTAATGACTTGTTGAACTTTAGGAACATGTTTAAACCATTTGGTCGGTTCGTCTTTGGACATTTTAGAGATTACAGAAATTATGGTGGAATTAAGTCGCTCTACTTGACCATTGGCACGGGGAAGGCCAGTTGTAACTGTCTCGTGCTTTATATTTTCATCTTGACAATAATCAGCAAATTCTTTGCTTGTAAATGCAGGACCTTTATCGCTAATGATAATGGAAGGATTGCCAAAAGTATGACTTTGTTGTCGTAGTTTTGATATAACTTCGGTAGCAGAAGTACTTTTACATGGATACAACCAGACGAATTTAGTAAATGCGTCTATTAAAGACAAAATATGTTTATAATTTTTGTTGGTTGTTTCAAGAGGGCCTAAATGATCAATGTGGTAGGTTTGGAGAGGAGTCTCTTCTTTAGGTAAGGGATGTAATTCACCTTCTTGTTTGCCACGTTCGCGATTATACAAAAGGCATGTTACACAATTCGTTATAATTTTATCAATTTTATTTGACATATTAGGGATGAGAAATTCTTCGTTAAGGAGTTCTTAACAGCGTTTACGGCCAAAATGTCCTTTGTCATGAACGTGTTTAATGACATTTAGCTGCATTTCATCCGGCACAACTATCAGATCGATACCTTTATGATTTTTATAGAGAACGTTATTTTTAAGGAAATAGTTGTCATATGGCTTTGTTTTCAAAATTTCTTTGATGGCCTGTATATGTTCGTCAGCGTTCTGTGATTGTATGATTTTGGTAGTAAAACTATCTTGAATGATCATACATATTGGATTTCTACTTAGAGCGTCGACATGGCGCATGCGTGTACCTTGTCTGTGTTCGATTGTATAGTTATAGTCAGCTAACATTAAAGCCCATCGAGCAATCTTGGTGCAAAGATATTTTTTATTCATAGTAAGGGCGAATGCGTTGCAATCTGTGACTATCTTGAAAGGAATACCTAGAATGTAAACGCGAAATTTTTTAAGTGCTTCTATGACAGCTAAAACTTCTAATTCATAACTCGAATATTTACGTTCGGCATCTGTGGTTTTTTTGCTCATAAAATAGACAGAGTGAAATTGATTGTCAATAGAAGACTTTTGAAGGAGGACTGCTCCGTAACCGTCAATAGATGCATCACAGTGAACTTCTGTTTCGTTACTAGGGTTATAAATGCTTAAAACAGGACCTGAAGAAAGGATGTGTTTCAGCTGATTAAATGCATTTCGTTGCTGGTCGCCAAAGTGAAATTTAGTGTCCTTTCTAAGAAGATCTGTTAAAGGCTTAGCTATTAAAGAGTAATCTTGAATGAATTTACGAAAATATGAAGTTAATCCGACAAATGAATGTACATCTTTTATACTTTTAGGTTCTGGGAAATTAAGGACAGCTTTAGTTTTTAAGGGGGATGGGTGCAGTTGACCATTTTTAATGTGGTAACCCAAAAAATCAATTTCTCGTTGTAAAAAGTGGCATTTTTTGAGATTCAGTTCTAAACCATATTCGGATGCAGTTGTAAGGACGCGTTGTAATTTCTGGAGTCCTTCGACTTCGTTTTCAGCTGGTATTATGAAGTCATCCATATAGACAATAAGTACTTTTTCATTAATGAGGTCTCGAAAAACGTTATAAATATTTCTTTGAAACACTAACGGTGCATCGCTAAGGCCATAATTCATATATAAGAATTCAAATTGACCAGAATGTGTTATGAAAGAAGTATATTTTCTACTATTTTCTTCTACTTCGACATGAAAAAAAGCATTTTTAAGGTCAAGAGTAGTAAATACTTTTGCAGAATGCAACTGATCAATAATGTCATCAATTACTGGGAGGGGAAAACGTTGTTTATGTGTTTTAGAATTTAACTTCCTATAGTCAACACACAATCTATATGAACCATCTTTCTTTTTTACTAGGACAATAGGTGAGGAAAAATTACTAGTGCTTTTACGAATAATTCCTTTTTCGAGCCACTCAGAAATTTGTTTTTCGACGAAGTTTTTCTCTATTTGCGCCAAGCGCCTGGGAGGACAAGTAACAGGTTCTTCGTTTTCCAGATGAATTGATAATTTAACATCAGTTGTCTTTATTTTTTTAGGAGAATAATTTTGAGTAAGTTCTGAAATTTTTGAACGTATTGTTTCATCGGTAATATGAGATAAATCAAGATTAAGATCGTCTAACACATGAGCAATATTAATCAAAAAATTATTGGACGTGTCGTCATTTTTCTCGATTTTTTGCATCGAAATATTATTTCCAGAAATTGTTAAAATACTTTGTTGAATGATATCTGTACCAATAATAAGATCAAAAGATATGGAATAATCTGGGACTACATAAACATTAGTTGTATAATTAAAATCATCTATCATAATGTTCGTAGAGAAAAAACCTAGGGGTTTGATTATAGTATTTCCTAATCTAGTTAATGTGATAGTTGAATGTTCAAGGTTCGAAATTGTAGGGAGTTTGCGATAAATACTTTCCTTTAGTAAACTTCTTTCACTACCTGTGTCTACCAATGATGTAACATTTACAGACGAAATAACGACTTGTTTGGTCATGAAAGTGTTCGACGTGACAGTGGAAACATTGGAGGGTTCTGACTTAACTCTAGGCCTCCTTGGTTGATCACATTGAGCCGATTTATGGCCAAAATTCGAACAATTAAAACAACGAGGGCCTTTATCTTTATGTCTGAATTGGCTACTTTTATGATTCGACAAACCACAATTAAAGCAAAAAAGATCAGATTTTGGTCGAAAGGATTTCTCTTTCATTGGCATTTCAGGTTTCACTTTACGAAATTTAGTGTTCTCAAAGTCATGTCGAATTTTGTCATAAATTTTGAGCTTTTGCTTGAATTCTACAATGGATTGGCATCCATATAACATGGATTTTCTGAAAACGGGGTCGGGTATGCCGTTTATGATGTATTGCATTAATGCGGAATCCTCGATTTTACCACGCGAGCATATTTGTTTCATGATAAGAAAATATTCTTCTATTGATTCATTTTCTTGCAATTTTCGTTTATTTAATATATCATGTAACTCGGCAGAATTATAAGTGGTGCTAAATTCTGATATTAAGAGTTGTTTAAGTTTGTCATATGAATTGATATGAAATTCTGTTTGTGCTAATAACTGGGCTTTTCCTCGTAATGATCTTTTACAAAATATGAATTTATGAAAGTCAGATAAATTAAACATATTAGTAACATCCTCAAAATTATTAAACCATACCTGTATATCACTAAAAGAACTACTATCGAAAGGAGGTATTACACTTTCAATATCAGTAAAATTCATAGACGATGGCATAAAACTTTGAACTGGAAATTGCTGTTGTTTGTCAAAATTTGATAATTGAGTGTTATTACTTGAAGTCATATTATTTGAAGGCAGTTCGGGTTCCGAGTCGGTGTCACTTTCATTTTGTATAATGTTATTTTGTAGTAAGGTCAAGTCTGAAAGGTATGTCACTAATCGGGTTGCGAGATCGTTTAAAGATCCCTCATTATCAATACAAAGTAGATTGCACACTGTAATCAGATCATTTAATGAAAAATCAGTTTGAACTTTAGTTATTTTATTTTTGAATTCGGTGCTGTCGGTTTGAAAACCGAAACCAGTAAAATCACGTATTCTCTTTCTATTAGAGCGATCACCGTCATCATCAAATAGGAATTTATGCAGCAATTTAATTTTATGCGTTCGTTCGTTTTTAAATGCAACTTCCAGTTCTGGTATTTCAACTAACTTCATAATAAAATAATAGCAATGAACTCACCGTTAGAAGAATATCCGGCTTGAATATGTAGGATGAATAACTCTAATTAATCATATTGGTGGGTTAACTGTCACTTCTGACGCCAATTTATGGGGGTGAGACTCCATACATAACTCACAACTCACTTTTAGGACGAACACTGACATTTATTGAGACGAATACACACACAAAAATACAGATATAAACACTCTTCTCGTTCTTTAATTAGCTTAAAGTCTATAATTCAGGACGTCGTTGAATATATTTCTGAGATTTTCTTACGTCGTGTAAATATTCAATCTTATTTCTCCGAAATATGTTCTGTTCTTTTTTAACAAAACCTTCCGTCGTCGAACTTATTTCGTTCTCTTTACTTCTTCTGCATTTCCACTTCACACAGCTTCGTTAAGGCTCGTTTCCTTTTTAATCTCGAAGCGGAAAATACGGGGACACACAGTCTAATGCAGGTGTTGCTTGCGAAATCTCCACATATATATCTGGGAGCACGGCAGTGCGTCCGCCAAGTTCGCACAAGCCGTAAGCTACCTTTTCCTGAACCATTTTGGCATACTTTTCACACCCTCATAATGTCGTTTTAGGGAGAGATATAGAAATTTTTCTTTTATACACATGTTCGTATGGTCAAACTGAACTAAGGTTCCATGATTTCATGTTTCTATATTTAGTAGTTTTCGAAATATTAAATTCCGAAAAAGCTCTTTTTTGTCACTGACTCACTTCGCATCATCAAATAACTAAGGTACTTCTAAAAGTCGTAGAATCATGAAATTTCACAAGTAAGTCGGGTTTGTAGCACAATTAACCAGAAAAATCTGAAAACACAGAATTTCCGCCTCTAAATCCTGCAAACAAGGGTTGTTCATTTGGCCGTAAACAGATCCTTCACACATTCAATTGTGCCAATGTTGGTCGCCAAAACTCGATTACAGAGTTTTGAAAGGGGTCACGTGATTTCAAGCAGAATAACATTTTATATATATGCTTTTCCAAAGATGTTTGTTAAATAGAAAAAAATGAATATACCTAAAGATTTTAATCAGTATAGGTTATGATATATTTGCGATATTAAAACAATAAAACATTTAACAAAATATAACCGCAATTCGGTACGTTTCCGATATAGAAGCCTTGGCAAAATACAGAAAATAGCCTTGACGAGAAAAGAAATTTGATAATAACGTATTTTCTGGCAACCTATTTACTGTGTCATATACACAAGCATTTTTTTCCATATGTATACAATTTATTTAATGTAAGGAACCGTTTATTTATTTTATATAACGACATAAATAATTTGTATATAAAAAATAATATTTTACACATGTATAAATAAAATGTTTATATGTATATAAAATAACATAAAAGTTCATCAGGTTTGTTTCATAGTTGTTTATATCATTTGGCAACATATCTCAGTTTCTGAAGTCCGAATTGCGCCAAGAATTTTAAAAAATGCCAAGGTCCCTATAGTGGAAAAATATCCTAATTCCATATGAAAGTTTAAAAATCTCCTTTTATTTAAATGAAATGTGTAACTAATAAACTGTCTTTAACGATGTGCGACAGATGCGGCGTCCGAAGTCCGAAGTCCGCTGCTAATGTTATTACATTGTATTATTAGCCTACTTACTGTTAATTTATTGTTAATTTTAAATCTGTAAAAGAAAGATTATAGTTATAGATAAGATATTTTGGTCGCCAAAACTCGATTACAGAAAATTAGCCTGAGTTATAAAGGTGTTACATGATTTCAAGTTGAATGAATTTTTATATGCTTTTACAAAAATCTTAATAAGGCAAATCTTTCAGTTTATCAGTCCATCTTTCTATCTTTTACTTCCTTAAAACAAATTTTATTGAAGGCCGGTAGGCGTCTGCACAGATCATCACCTCATCGAGTTGACGGCTGAAATTTTAAGTTAGTTAAATATCGATTAGCCTATTGAAATGTAACTGGTCTGCCAAGTCATATCTTTGTGAAAACCACCTACAGACCCGATTTTAAGGGTTAATTGGTGGATTTTCTATTGTGTTTTCCTGCACCCATTCCTCCTTGTTTCCAAACTTTTGGATGCAGGAAAATACAATAGTAAACCTATCAGTTAACCACTAAAATTAGGTCTTCAGGCGGTTTCTAGCAAGATATGACTTAACAGACCAGTTGCATTTTAATATGCTAATCTAGTTTTAACTAATCCTAAAATTTCAGCTGTAAACTCAATGAGGTGATGGTGTGTACAGACGCCGCCCGGTCTATTATAAATGTCGGAATTCTAATCTCAATAGCACTCTGGTCAATCTGGAAATTATCCCTACTATTTATGGAACACTATTCCTTTAAGTGCGTTTTAGTGATGTTAATGAACATATGCATATGCATCATACATATTATACATATGCATATAATACGTAATACATTTGCATCATACCTATTATAGGTATGTGTATAATACATAATACATATGCATCATTATGACGTCAGAATAAACAAAACATTTTCTGCCGCCAAATTTGAGAATTGATATGATATATTACCAAATTTGGCGAAACTTTGCTAAATGTTGCCAAGATTTCTCGAATATTTGATGCTAGTGGCTATTTTTCAATGAGTTAATTATTAATGCGAGCCATCTATTTTTATTTTTCCGCATATCATCTGAATAGTTAAATGATATAACGTACGAATATTTCCAAAGTGTTAACAGTTTCGTCACTGCCCAAAACCTCTTCTATTGTTATTATATTGTCAGGGGCGGATTTAAGGGGTCGCGATGGTCGCAATCGCGAGGGGCCCGCATCCCAAGGGGGCCCCCAAATCTTCTTTTGAGTTCAAAGAAAAATGTGACGTTTTGATAAAAGGATTTTCTTAGTGTTGTTTTTAAAAAATTTCAGTTAATATTACAATATCATTTTCATGTAATAAATATAATTTTTTCTATCATTTGCTACAAACCAGAAATGTTTTAGTTTTCCCTCATCTTTTGTTCCTTTATGAATTATCAGGACTATGATCGTTTGTGGATGGATAGGGTGAGATTCAAAGGAAACTTGTGTCTGAGCCGAAAGAAGCGCTGTTAGAGACATTCTATGACGTTTTAATTATACAGATTGAAGGACTAATTAAATCATGGATCGTCAACCTGAGGCCCCTGATTTTGGGGGCCCCACATTTGGTATGCAGTTTTCATAAAGCTGATATCTTGAGTGAATTTTTGCTTTGTTACTGATTATCTATACTAATAAAGCAAAGTTTTGCTCTGTCCGTCTGTGTGCGAATGGCTAGCAAAATCTACCGCACATAGAAGTCTGAAAATTTAGTGAGGATAGTCCAAGACAGGTCCTAGTGCACCTGTGGCTCAGATTTTTAATTTTTTAAGGGCTGCGGCCCCTTTAAGTTTTTATGCACTAAATTGTTAATAACTTGTCCCCTTTTTATTCAATCATCTTCGTTTGGGGGACCTTTCTCCATTTAGTTATTCTCGCCTTTCTACTCTCCAGATTCCAGACCTCTCTCCAGATTACTCTCTTTCTACTTTCTACTCTCTGACACCTTGTTGCTCGATACAGGACCCCTTCAAGTTTTTGTGCAAATAAAAGGTTAATAAATTGCTTCCTTTTAATCCGATCTTCATTTTTGATATCCCTTTTCCATTTAGTTAGTCTCACATTTCTACTTTCCAGTTTAGATACTGGGACCCGGTCGTAGGATCCGGTCAGGGCCCCTTGAACTTTTTGCGTGCCAAGAATTTTTCACCCCCTGATATTCTCACCTTCTCAGTACATAATTTTAAAGTTGAGTCTTGGACTCTTCTTCCTAGATCAACACCCTCATATTTTTATTGGGGCCCTAGGGCCCTTTTTTAAACATTTACCCAATTTTTTGTGCATTTCTTTAAAATATTATTCTACGCTTAATTGTGACTAATTGAAGATCTAAAGTGCTAGGAACTTAGATCTTTTAACAATTTTTCATGTTAGGGCCCTGCTCTTTACTATCAGTTGGCTCTTTTTGGGCCCTTTGTTATGGGTCCCTTAAAAACGGTCCGATTCACTAGCTTCTTTTTTTAAACAACTTCTTAAGTCCTCCTGCTACTACATGAATGACAGAAACATTTCCCCGACTTCAACTACCACCAATTTTGAATATTAATCTGCTTCTTGGGGCCTTTGTTGCAGCTTATTTAAAAACTATCTGATTCTATTACAATTTTCTTTAACATAGTTTTAGCGTCCCCCAGCTACTTTAAAACTACTAAAATAATTTCTTATACCCAACTACATTCCAGTTAAAACACTGGTTCCCAGGGCCCGGTCTTTCTTTATACCTCAGCTATCACTTTTTTCAAACATTAATCTCCTTTTTCAGCATCAACTTACGGTTACAAACTACAGCCGTAAATTAAAAATCGCATTACTTTAAAGGTAGCTTTAGATAAGGGATTTCATCCGCTTATTAAATATCGTGTTAATGTTAAAAGTAATTCGTGAAATTTACAAAGGGAGGGGACATTTTCCACCGCTTGGGGGCACATCCTTTCCTCGGATTCTCATTTCCTCGAACCTAATTTCAACGGGATTTGGTTCATTCAACTTATATTATAATTCGGCTACTTTCTGTATTATGAAATTTAACCTTTGATTTCAGTTACCAACCTTTCCTAACATTAATGATGCATTCTTTTTTTGGATTGTTTGGGCTTGATTACTACGAGGTTTGGCTCAATCAACTTGGTTTTTGATTGTCTCCGGCACGTGCGGAGCACTTCCGGTACATGTTGCCTTAGATAACGGGGACCCCAGGTTACAGGTCCGTTCGGAAATAAATTTGTTGGGAACACTCTAGACACTGCGGAAGGCAATGGGGGCCTCCGAAATTAGGTTCATTTAAAAGAATTTTTAAAGATATAAAATCATGCAAACTTGAGTTTTGTTTAATGTTATTATTTACGGACCCCAGGCAACGCCAGGCGGGTCTGCTAGTCTATACTAATAAAAGAAAGTTTCGCTCTGTGTGTCTGTGTGCGATGGCTCTCAAAATCTACCGCACATAGAAGTCTGAACATTTCGGTGAGGATAGTCTAAGCCAGTTCCTGATGTACCTGAGGGTCAGATTTTTAATATTTTAAGAACCGGTCCCCCTGAGCCCTT
Source organism: Maratus speciosus (assembly GCA_963932465.1). Classification (NCBI taxonomy): domain Eukaryota; kingdom Metazoa; phylum Arthropoda; class Arachnida; order Araneae; family Salticidae; genus Maratus; species Maratus speciosus. The sequence continues at coordinate 26,072,158 of OZ010788.1, read as the reverse complement.
CAAGTTTTTATGCCCTAAATTTTTAATAGCTTGCCTCTTTTTCATCCGATTTTCTCCATTTTATGGGGCCTTTCGCCATTTAGTTATCCCCCTTTCTACGTTTCAGTTGGGATTCTGGCTCCCTGGGAACCGATACAGAGTTCTGGAAGTTTCTGTGCCCTAAATTGTTAATAACTCTCCCTTTTTAATCCAATATTCGTTTTTGGTGCCCTTTTACAATTTAGTTATTCCCCAGATTCTACATTCCAGTTAAGACCATGGCCACCTAGGACCCGGTCCAGAGGCCCTTGAACTTTTCGTCTGCCATGCATTTTTCACTCCCTAATTGTGTCGCCCTCTCAATGCATAACTTTAAAGTTGATTTTTGGATTCCTGTCCCCTAGCCAACACTCTCATATTTTTATTGGAGCCCTAAGGCCTTTTTAATACATCTCTCCCCATTTTTGCGTATTTCTTTAAAATTTTATTCTAATAATTCATACCCTATGCTTAATTTCGTCTACTTGAAGATCTAAAGCGCAAAGTAACCTTTTAACATGTTTTCATTTAAGAGCCCTGCTCTGAACTACCATTTGGCCTCTTTTGCATCTCCTATTATAGCTTCCTTAAAAATGGTCCTATTCACAAGCTTTTTTATTTTCTAACAACTTTTAGGTCCTCCAACTACTACATGAACTAGAAAAAAATTTATCAGACTTCAGCTACCACCAATTTTGAATATTAATGGCTTTCTTGGGGCCCTTCTTTAAAAATAATCCAATTCTCTTTTACATATTTGTTGGCTCCTCCGGCTACTTTATAAACTACTAAAAAATTTCCTTATACCCAACTACATTCGAGTTAAGATAATGGTCCCCTGGGACGTGGTACAGGGTCCCTTGAAGTTTTTGTGCCCTCAGTTGTTAATAATTGTCCCCTCTGAATTCGATCTTTGTTAAAAGGAACTTTTCCATTTAGTTAATGAAGTCCCTGGCTCCCTGGGACCCGGTCCGGCGTCCCTTGAACTTTTTGTGCGCCACACATTCTTCACCCTCTAATTCTGTCACTTTCAATGTATAAATTTAAAATTGAGTCTTGGACTCCTGTCCCCAGGTCAACACCCTCATATTTTTGTTGGAGCACTAGGGCCCTTTTTAAGCATCCCCCCACTTTTTGCGCATTTCTTTAAATTTTTATTCAAATGATTAATGTATACCCTATGCGTAATTTCGACTAATTAAAGATCTAAAGTGACTACTAGAACCTTTTAACATGTTTTTATCTCAGAGCCTTGCTCTCAGCTATCAGTTGACCCCTTTTGTGCCCCCTATTATAGCGACCTTAAAAATGGTCTGATTCAATCGCTTTTTTTTTCTAACAACTTTTTAGGATTTCCACCTACCCCTCATATTTTTATTGGGGCTTTAGGGCCCTTTTTAAGTATTCCCCTTATTTTTAGCACATTTATTTAACATTTTATTCTGATTAATTTGTACGTTATGTTTAATTTCGACTAATTGGAGATCTAAATAGCTAAATACTAGGACGTTTTAATATGTTTTCATCTTAGGAGCCTGCTCTCAACTATCACCTTGGCACTCTTTGATCCTCCTATTATAACTCCCTTAAAAACAGTTCGATTCACTAGCTTTTTCTTTTCTAACAACTTGTTAGGTTTTTCAGCTACTCCGTGAAAGACAAAAAAATTTCTCAGACTTCAGCCACCACCAATTTTGAATATTAATGGCTTTCTTGAGGCCCTTGATCCGATTTTCTTGCAATTTTCTTTAATATAGTTCTAGGGTCCTCCTGCCACTTTATAAACTACTAAAAAATTTCCTTATACCCTTGCTACCAACTTTTAATAATATTAATCTTCTTTTCGGCATCAACTTACGTTTAGTCACTACAGTCGTAAATTAAAAAATAACGCTACTGTTAAAGGTAAGTGGTTAACTTTAGAGAGGTGGGGTATTTCATCCGTAAATTAAATATTGGGTTAATGTTAAAGGGACTTTGTTAAATTTATAGATGGAGGGGGCACCCATCACATTTTTTCTTTGGGTTTTATCGGCCCGATTTCAATGGCAATTGGTTCATTCAACTGAGATTATAATTAAGCTACTTTCTGCATTATGAAAGTTTATCTTGGACTTTTGTTACCACCATTTTCGAAACTTAACGGCGCATTCTTTTCTCGGTTTCTATGGCTCGATATTATCGAAAATTGGTTCATTCACTTTAGCTTAAGATTGTTACGCAGATTTTAGTTCCATATTCTACTACTAGGGGGAAGCATTCTAATCTTGGGTTCTATGGGCCCGATAACTGCGGGGTTTGGATCATTCAACTTGATTTTCGATTGTTTTCGGCCGTGCGGAGCACTTCGGGTATACGCTACCCCAGACAGCGGCAATCTAGGTCACAGGTTCGTTCAGAAAAAGGCATAGCCAGGGAGGGGGTCCAAATGCTCTAGATACCAGTAATATTTTAAAGTTTTCTTCGTCTTGATTAATAGCAGAAAATTCTCCAATTAGATAAGGCGAACTGAACTTTACAAAATTACTGGTATCCAGAGCATTTGGACCCCTCACCCTGGTTACGCCACTGGAAAGAGGTTTGTTGGGAACACACTCGACGCTGCCGAAGCCATTGGGGCCCCGGAAAAACTAAGTTCATTTGAAAAACTCTATGATGCCGAAGGCATTGGAGCACCGATTTTCCGAAGATATAAAATCATACAAACTTGAATTTTGTTTAAGGTTATTATAACGGGCCCGGTCAACGCCGGACGGGTCAGCTAGCAATCAATATTTTATTATGGCAGAAGTTTATTATTGCATCGTAAGTGTTCATACTTTTCCCCTCTCATAAAATTCTCCACATCCAGATCAAAAATGATACACAACAATCAAATATATCATGACTGTCAAAGACAATGTCCCCCATAGTTTTCCCCAATATGAATTTTTTTCCATTTTAGCAGATGTTTTGCTAATCGCAGTTGTGAAAGTGGCACTTTTACATTTTTGGGACCATTTTTTATGGCATTCGCTATTAAGACACACACAATTACAAACTTATATGCATATTAGTTAATTACATTGGTGTTTAAAAAATATATATCATATATATATATAATCCTAATGAAACGACTGATTGTATTTCACAGCTATTATTTCTAAAATATGAAATCCTTGGCGGAGAAATTAGCACCAATTGTCCGTATTGATCCGCGTATGTCAAAAATGGTATTAGAATTTTTAAATTTGATTTAGTTTTCGAGGTATTAATTTTTTTTTCTAATTGTAACAATATTTTTTTATTGTTGGCAATTAGATGATTCCATTTTTGTGAAAAAAAGGGAGGAAAGGTAAAAATATAAGGATTATTAGATTTATTTTCCTTTTAGTCAATTTCTAATTCAAATTCAAATTATCTTTTATTTCAATCAAAAGTGAAGACAATATTGTGATATTTTTAATATGTGTGCAATACTTTTCTCATATTTTAGAAAAGGTTACTATTTTATATTGTTGCTAATTTTAAAAACAGCGCAAAGAACAATATTTCATTTCAATTAAAAAATTATTTACACGTGACAATTATACGATTGCAGGGGCAGAGCCCCTAGTATTTATATAAAAATGCAGTGCAGATGGTTATAAAACAACTCTTGGAGCTTCCAATCCTTTTTATATCCATAAAGCACTTGCCATTCTTTGAGCCCAGCTGTGTAACGAAAAGGAGAAAAGTATAATTTAATTTGGATATAATTGATGAATTTATATGATTTCTGAAATCAGTGGCGCAGCTAGAATTCAGCTCTAAGGGGGTGGGTGGGGGGGTGAGATGTTGATAATGGTCTTCGCCGGAGTCTTGAACAATCGGTTAATCGAATCAGTCAATGAATGGAATCGTGATGCTTTTTTTTTCTCGTTTAGTAGAAACATTTGTTACGTTGGTTATGATGCATTTAAATTGCATTTACACTATTAGAGTTACAAAACATAAAATGCATCAATGAAATAACAAAATTATTATGTCAGATTTATATAAAGTGTTTAAAAAATGGTGAGGCAAACTTTAAGAGATGGAAGAGAACAGTTGCAGCAAATAATTTTTGTACGGAAAATCAGGAATCCATTGTTCAGTCAAAAATACACACAGGGTTTCACTCCAAGACAATCCCGAATTCTTGTTTCTAACTTAAAAATTAATGAAACAATTTTAGCAAAAATTTCAATCGACTTACCTTTCTTTGTGTTAGATGTAAACAATATCACGAGAATTGGTGAAATTTATCATCATCCGTTTCCAAACCGTGCTGAATTTTAGAATGTAGTAGACATTATTATATATTCGTGCAAAAATTAGTAACATTTCGCCCGGGCCAACAAGTTTTGCAAAACTTGCATATATTTTTATATTTCTATATTGTTCTACAATTAAAATTTTCAATTTATCTTTTTTAAAGAATTTTCATATTCTAGGCAATAAATGTTATCGACGATGACAATTTCTAGGCAATAAAATTAAATATAACATGTGAAAAGTAATCTGCATATGACGAAATCCTGTCTTAAATAAAGAAAATATGACATATACTGGACAATTGCACCATAAAATATAATAAATAAAGACACACAACTTTGCTTAATGGTGCACAAAACACGAGCTTTAATAAGCTAAAAAATAAATTCTACGTTTCGAGCTGCTTCTACAGCCGTCTTCAGGAAAAATATGATGGTTACATGGCTAAAAGCTTAGAGATGAAGGCTTCCTGTGCGAGAGACAATTTGTCGAACATTGACATCGAAGTTGTGTGCCTTTATATATTATAAAAAAATATGTTTATCCATGCAAAACGAATATAATAATATGTGTGAAAAGAATATAATACAACAGACGGTGTACCTGCTAAGTAGAGAATTTGGCTACAACGAACATTTTTGCTATCCTATGCGATCCCGTCTTAGAAAATTTTATGACATAACCAAGGGTGATTCTGTTCCGAATTTTCCGAAATTTTAAGACATTCTCATCCGAAATCGGTCATCAGTCCAAAAATTCGGACATAAAAAATATCGCGGATTTCGACAAATGTCGCCGAAAAAAATCAATTTTGTCAACCGTTCGCAAAAAAAATTGCCAATTTCGTCAAAGGATTGTGGTGTAAACGCGAATTTTATCCAAAGATCATTGAAAAAAACGCGAATTTTATCAAAAAATCGTGGAAAAAAGCAAATTTTGTGAAAGAACCACGAAAAAAACGCATTTCTTCAAAAGATCGCTAAAAAAAGGCGAATTTTGCCAAAGGATCTCGGAAGAAACACAAACTTCGTCTAAATATCGCGAAAAAACGCAAATTTTGTCAAAAGATCGTGAAAAACAGAAATTTCTTTAAAAGATCGCATAAAAAACGCAAGTTTCGTCAAATGATCGCGAAAAAACCCACAAATTTCGTCAAAAGGTCGCGAAAAAACGCACATTTCATCAATGGATCGCGGAAAAACGTAAATTTCTTCAAAGGATCGCGAAAAAAAGGCAAATTTCGTCAAAGTACAGCGAAAAAACGCAAATTTCGTCAAAGGATCGCGGTAAAAAAGCAAATATCGTCTAAAGATCGCGAAATGTGCAAATTTCGTCAATGGATCGCGGAAAAAATGAAAAACGCAAATTTCGTCAAAGGATAGCGGAAGAAACGCGCATTTCGTCAAAGTTCCACAAAAAAACGCATAGTTAATGCAGGGAGGGGATTTTACCCGTCTACTGTAACCTTTCAGAAAATTTGCTGTGAATTTCAGAATTTTATTTTATTTCTTTTTTACCCAGAATCACCCCTGGACATAGCATTTTTCAGATTTTTAAGTGTCCAAGCCATGGAATATGGATTAAAGATATTAATAATAACCGAGTTAGTTACATAGAAATAGAGATTCATTAACAAAAAAAATATCGCAGCCCAGGACACTTTTTAAAAAACGAAGAATACAAACATGAAAAAAGCTAAAGTATTTTTTGTCAGAACTCCTCGTAAGACATTTTTTAAAACGTATTGGCGTAAAAATCTGTATTTTGTCGAAATTGAGTCGGGCAGGGCAGGGATAGTTAAGTTTTTGTATGGGCCAGGGCGAACTTTTAGATTTTGTACCAGGCCGGGCCAAACATTTTTTCTACGGACCGGTTAGCGATCGGATGCAGAAATATTGGCCCGTACAAGACCTCTAACAAGAAGCTTGAAACTGAAAGAGACCTGTAAAGCGTATATTTTATATTTTTGTCTGGAAGTTGTTGGTCCATTATCGTTTCGAACGGACCAAAGATACAAATGCAGTTAAAAAACTGTATACTGTATAATACTTAAACTCAAAGCGTGTATATGACAGGCAATGATCATTCTCTTAGCATAAAACATCTCGAAAATGTGATCTCTATGTCCTTTTTCAAAACAAATGACTAGTTTTCACCAATGCATGAATCTACGCTTTCGCAGTTTTAAATACAATATTCGCATATTCGCCGTTTAAATGAATCACTTTGTTGAATAGAATTTGATTCAGCAAAGCTGCGGATTCCAAATAAGCAAAAACATCTTTAATATTAACTTTAGTTTTGATTCATAAAAGCGGCTAATTTCCTTAATAAATGATTCATATTAGCGGCAATTATAGTAATTTTTGTAGCTCTGGGAGTGGTTTTAACCCCCCCCCCCCTTCGCTGCGCCAGTGCTGAAATTGTTTTATTAAAACATGAAATTAAAACTGTAAGCAAGATAATGTCATGCAATGCAGACCGCTGCAGCCCCAATGCATTAAAACCCCATTATATTTATATATTATTTCATTAAATAAATGAGCCCAAAAACGGAAAGCAGCGAAAAGAGGTTTTGAGTTAAGGCTCAGCAGATACTAAAATATTGTCTCCTTAGTTTCTGATTAGTTTTGGCTGGAATTATCATTTTATGTTCTTAAAAAATTGAAAGGAAAATAAGATACACAATTTTAGCGCATTTATCCATCACAGCATCTAAGTTCGTATAAAATAATCTGATGTAATTTGAATATGAAATGAATTTCGTATAATTAATCGTTAACGATTGAATACATTTTAATTTATTTGTTAGTAATTATTGTAATTAAGTTTTGAATAGTTATTATTTTTAAACTAGCTGACCCGCCCGGCATTGCCCAGACCCGTGATTAATGACTCTTAAATGAACCTAAAATTTGTATGACTTTATATCTTTAACTCCATTTTGTCTGAAATTATATTTTTAAATGAAAAAATATTGAATTAAAAGTATATGCTATTTGGTATTTCATTTTCTACGTAATTAGATTTTTTGAAGTCTATGCTTAACAAAAGCGAGCGAAACCGCGACGAAACACTCAGGTTTTTACTAGGGCGAAACCGCGACGAAACACTAAAGTTTCTACAGATTTCGCCAAAATTTTCACACCATTTTATTTTGTAAAAAATATTTCTACCCGTAAGAACATTTCATAATTTTTGTAGGTGATCTAAATCTAGTCTATTGAGATTCGCTAAAAAGACTGCGTACATACGGATGTTTAGTTACCTTTAGCATACAAAAAATATCGTCTCCGTGAGGCGCGAAGTGACCCGAGTTCACCGATTATTTGAAGGTTAAAATTTATATATTTTAAAACCGATTGCACCATCGATTAGAAGAAGATTTTATCTTTAAGAACATATTTTTGGTTTGTCGGTACCTCTAAAATTACACCCTGGAGGGGCGTTGCCATAAGGGGGAAAAGCATTTTTTTTTTTGGAAAAAACGACCCTCTTTGAATTTTCTTTCTCAAAAGGTTAACCGTGATATATATATATATATTTTTAATTGATTACGGGATTTGAGACATAAGGGTACGATCTTTTAGAATATGTCTTTCGTTTTAACTTTAGTAAGCGGTTTGGCCGATGTAAGTTAATATGACAAAATACCCCGGGCCTCCCCCGGAATTCTTTCTTTGCGATGTTCATTTTCTCATGATGCGTAAATAAGGCTTGCTTTTTCCCTCTCGTTGACTGAGATGAGTTTTTAATGAGAGTGCGTTGCGATTGTTAATGAATAAATCAGCTTATAAATAGATATTTTAGAATTCCGAGTCTCAGATGTATCAGGAGAGGCCTTGGACTACCCTCACAAAAATTTTCCGCTTTGTACGTGCGGTAGATTTCGCTAGCCATCGCGAATACACACACACAGAGCAAAATTTTCTTTTATTAGTATATATTATAAATATACCCAATTTTTCAAGATAGAAGGGCCCCCAAAAAGTTCCAGTGAGAGGGGCCCCTCACTTAATAAATCCGCCCCTGTATATTGTACTGTTATTATATTTACTGTGACTATGTTCTTAATTTTTACACCGCTAAAACTTCTGTATTATATAAAGAGAATTTACGAAAACTGTTAAAGCATTGAAACTGCCAGTTCTCCTTATGATTATTGTAACTCTATAATATGTAACCTGTTAATCGATATGTACGTTAGAATGAATCTTCTATAATCCGGTTCCTCGCATTTTAGTTTTCAGGTTTCGAATAAAATTAGCTAAATCTTAAAACCAAGCTGCATTGACTAATTCTTCAACACGACCAGATGAGAAGAATGGTAGATTTTCAAGTGGATTATGACAGTGAACCGGTAGACCTTCTATTCTTCCGTAATCGAGTCCATTGAAAAGGTTAACGTGAAACAAAAAGATATTAGCATCAATGTGGTTTAATGTAAATGCAGATATCGTCAAAAGATTTCATAATAAACATTTCACTTGTACCCAGTCGTATCAGTTAAAATACAACAATTGGCCGTGAGCCCAATCGTAACTGCTAAGGTAATCTTCCGACTTGGCGAAAGAATGGGCAAGTAAATTAAATTATGAATAACAGTAACATGGTGCAACGTTTAACATGGAATTAATAGAGTAAATACTGCTTGCTAGAGGCGGCTAGTACTTTAATATAAAAAAAAAATGAAGTATAAATTTGTAAAGCTCAATAAAATAAATTTAGGTATTTTTATGTTAGCCGGGTGCAAGTGGCAAATCGCCAAATACTGTTCCCAACTACATTGTTCATATTACATTCATTTCATTAAAAAAAAGTCCTTCCGGCCAGTGCCGGGAGGAAGAGGTAGCTTTCAAATTCTTTATTTTTAAAAAGCTAGCTTATTCAAACACACGAAGCTCAATTTAGTGGAAACCGATTATAGAAGATTCAATACTACTTTTTATCAATATAATGAATGAGAATTTCCCGAAATTAGTCAGCTTTATCCAGGCTGATTTTATTTAAAGTTATATTTGGTTTCCAAATTCGGCGATATGTGAAGTGCCTGCCCTTTTAAGACAACATGGTAGATGAGGCTAACCAGTGAACTTGGTCGAGACCTTAGTAATTCCTGTGCACACGCTCGCTCACATCGGAATCGGTTGATATATATGAGTGCTGTCGCAGGCAAAAATCAGATTTTTCAAAATGTCACCCACATAATGAAATTCAACTGCTGTATCTGAGCCATTTTTTAAGATAAAGACAAAACAAGAAATGCTTCGGAATCCCTATATCAAAGTCAAATACTTAAGAAAGAAACCTTTTTCAATTTCTAAAATTTTTGCACTTCACTTTAAATATAATTTTTTTTTAATTTAATGGCCGCCATTTTGATTCAAGATGGCGGATGAAGCTGGTCAGTGAACTTAGTCGAGACATTGCTATATACTACCCAAATGCCTTCTTACATCCAAATAGGTTAATAAATACGTGTGTTATCGCGTGACAAATATCAGATCGTTTCAAAATGTCCGCCATGCTAGAAATTTCAAAGTGCTATAACTCAACTTTTTTTAAGATGTAGACGAAAAGAAAACTGACCTGAAATCTTTGTATCAAGGTCAAACACATAAAAAAAGACATTTTTCATTTTCCAATTTTTTCATACCTCATTTTAAATTTTAAATAATTTTTTTTAAATGTTCCCTTTTGAATCAAAATGGCGAATGAAGGTTGCCTACGAACTCGGTCGAGACATTGGTATGCACTATGTACACACCAAGTTACATCCAAATCGGTTCATAAATACGCCTGTTATCGAGTGATAAAAATCAGGTCGTTTCAAAATGTCAGCCACAATAGAAATTAAAAATGCTATAACACAGCCATTTTTCTAGATATAGACGAAACAAAAACTGTTCCGGAATCTTTATATTAAGGTCAAAAACATAAGGAAAAAATCTTTTTCAATTTTTTGATAACTCATTTTAAATTTTAAATTCTTAAATTTTTTTTTAAATGGCCGCCAATTTGAAACAAGATGGCGGATGAAGCTGGCCAACGAACTCGGTCGAGACATTGGTATGTACTTTGTACACACCAAGGTACATCCATATCGGTTCATGAATAGGCTTGTTATCGGGTGACAAAAATCAGGACGTTTCAAAATATCAGCCACGCTAGAAATTCAAAGTGCTATAATTCAGCCATTTTTTAAGATATAGACGAAACAAAAAATGCTCCGAAATCTTTGTATCAAGGTCAAACACATAAGAAAAAAATATTTTTCAATTTTCAATTTTTTGGTATCACATTTCAAATTTTAATTTTTTTTAAAATTTAAATGGCCGCCATTTTGAAACAAGATGGCGGATGAAGCTAGCCAACGAACTCGGTCGAGACTTTGGTATGTACTATGTACACACCGAGTTTCATCTAAATCGGTTCATAAATACGCCTGTTATCGCGTGACAAATATCAGGTCGTTTCAAAATGTCAGCCACGCTGGAAATTGAAAGTGCTATAACTCAGCCATTTTTTAAGATATAGACAAAACAAAAACTGCTCCGTAATCTTTGTATCAAGGTCAAATACATAAGAAAAAATATTTTTCAATTTTTAATTTTTTGGTACCGCGTTTCAAATTTTAATTTTTTTTTTAAATTTTAAATGGCCGCCATTTTGAAACAAGATGGTGGATGAAGCTGGCCAACGAACTCGGTCGAGACATTGGTATGTACTATGTACACACCGAGTTTCATCCAAATCGGTTCATAAATACGAGAGTTACAGTATGACAAAGATCAGATATATATATATATATATATGGATATATATATATATATATATGGATATATATATATATATATATATATATATATATATATATATCAACTTTTGAACGGAGGGTGGTTTCGGGGTCTGGGGGTCATGATCGATGAAAATATACCAAAATTTTTTGAAATCGCTTTCCTCCGAACGTCTGCAATAGGTAGCTTTTTGTAATGAAAGCTACCTAATATAAGCTTTTCAGTCATCTCATTTAAAATAGATGCATTTCCCTCATTTTATTCAATAGAATATTTAACATAATATTTAAATAAATAAATAAATAAGAAATAATAACATAAACCAAAATATTTTATTTGAAAAATAAGCATTGTTTCTAATTTACACATGTGAAAAATGAAAACTGCTATTGGCGAAAAAACAAAAGGCTAAGGAGGAGATTTGCTCTCGGCTAACTTAAAAGTACCGAAATTTAAATTTTTTCATATTAATATAGTTTAGAAAAACAAACTGGAAGAAAAAACATACAAAAAGTACTGATATCCCAACAAAAAGTTTTCGGTAAAAAAAAAAGAAAAAAGCGCCAAGTTCTCCTTAATGTTTCGGCCAGAAAAAGTAGTGATATGTGAAGTTCGCAAAAGTTAAAAGCCAAACATCCCAAATCTTTCATTGAAAATGGCTTCCTGCGACTTGGCCGTTAATGCCTTCGAGAGAGTTTTTAAATTTTAAAGTATGTACAAATGAGCTACATGCCAACTAAATTTGTTTATTATTTTAGGCATTTTGTGGCACAAAGTACAGAAATAAAATACACATTTGAAAAAAGCATTTAAACAACTTCAGTCTATTTAAATGCTTATAAGTGAAAAATAACAAAATACTTGTATTCAGGAGATAATATCCCTAATTGCTAAAACATGATTAGTATCAGCTTTTAACAGTTTATAAATCGAATACCTCATGCAAACAAACTATAATAAATGCTCAAACAAAAAAATCTCTTTCGTCAATACACAAGATTTCAATATTATACAATAAAATGTAATGTAACATATTGTGAGATTTGAAGTAAGTAAATTTTGTTTTATTTCTTGGGTTTTACGTTTATGACTTTAGCTTTAGACCGTACGAAATGGCAATTAAACCACAAGTGAACTAAATGATCTGTAATCAAAACTAATGTTTGTTGAAACTGAATGGTAGTTATCAGAAATCTTTTACTTATAATGTTTTTATGTGAATTTGCCTCTTGCATTCTAATATTACTTTTAACATTTAAATAATTCATAAATGCGTAAAATTTCCAAACATTAATTTTGAAATGCTGTAGAAGGCATTAACGGCCAAGTCGCAGGAAGCCATTTTCAATGAAAGATTTGGGATGTTTGGCTTTTAACTTTTGCGAACTTCACATATCACTACTTTTTCTGGCCGAAACATTAAGGAGAACTTGGCGCTTTTTTTTTTTTTTACCGAAAACTTTTTGTTGGGATTTTATTTATTTATTAACCATTTGGAAAAATGGTTATTGTTCTCGTCAGGGTAGGAAATCAAAAGCATATCTGAACGTTTTCATTGGTTTAATCCGCAATTTATTCGTTATCTGATTGGTATATACAGTAATCTGTATTTCCCTTTGGTTTCAACAACGATGGACAACAGAGTGTTGCCACTATGACAAAAACGTAATAAAAACTACCAAAAAAAAAAATCAATAAATCAGAAACAAATTGATATACAGCTTTCAAACAAATTGCATTTAAAAGTACATTTTTTTCCCTATCCGACGTTATAAAAAGTAATATTGTCGGATGTTTAGAAGTTTAAGAATGAAATTTTATTTAAAATTGGTCGTGAGATTTTTTGGAAATCTGATGATAGAAAAGCCTTTTCTCGAACAGCCAATGAAATGCTTGGATAATACGCAAGTTTCAGGAAATCTTGCAATTTTTACGTGTAATAACACTATTAATCTTTAATTCATGGCGTACATAATGTATGACCAGCTCCGTAGAAGTTTAAAAATTTACAGTACCGAAAATTGTAAAACTGAAATTTCTTTTAAAATTTGTTCACGATGGTTCCAGGAATGTTATCGTTTAATCCATGGCGTACGTAATGTAGGATCCACTCCGTGCGATTTTAGTGTTTGAAATAGTAGTCTTAAATTTTAGTGTTTGAAAAAATCATTTTCCAAATGGTCATTGTAATTTGTTAAATTGCTATTTTTTTTATTTTTTTTTAAAAATATACTACACACAAAAGTTTCCTTTTTCTTAACAATCAATTCACATATAACAATTCGAAAATTATACGTCAAACGTGGCAAATGAGATGTTTTTGTACTATAACTAGTTTCCTCAATATTCATATCTTTTAAGCAAAAATGCATGAATACAAAATTTATGACGAATCTATATATTAAATTCAGTCATGCGGAAATGATAGGGCTTCATCTTAAATAAGACGCCATCACCATGGCAACCTCGAATCATTACCTATCTTTGGATATCATGGAATTCTTTACGTATGATAGGATTTAATAGAATGAAGAAAACTTTTATTAATATCTTTTTCAGTTCTGATTCGATTTTTATAAAGTTTGAAATGACTCGACAAAATTCTGCAACGATTCTATATATTAAATTTCAAACCATTCGGTTTGATAGTTTTTGCGCTGTCATATGCGGACAGACGCAGACGGACAGACAGACGGACGGACCAGACGACGACTATAGGCGCTACATATTTAGTATATAATTAAGAACGCACCTAAAAATAATTGAAATGATTGTCAATCGAAGACAAAACACGTTAAAAACAAAAAAAAAAGTTAATATAGACATACCTTGTTTATGATCTATATTTTTCAACATGTTCTACAGATTTTCAGGAAGTAGGTTTATCTGTAACCTTCGTGGGGCCTTTAAAAAGAGCCTTAGCAATTCGGTCACGATGGTACAAGATCTTCCGTAATAGATAGTCTAAGCCCAAGGGTGGCGAACCTAATGCATGCATTAGAGATTTGCACGGGCCGGCCCGTGGCCCGATTTTCATTCACAGCACTCGGGCCGGGCCGGCCCCGGGCCATACTTTTTTCTGAAGGCTCGGGCCAGGCCGGCCGGGCTCAACTTATTTTTTCTGTACAAAGCCGGGATTGGTTTCATTCCTAGTCTTGACGGCCTAAAATTTTCAGTCCTAGTTTTAATCCAGCCTGTATGAAAAATCATTGTCTCAGCGTGGCCTGATGCGTTCAAAGGTCAGTAAAATTAGGCCTGACCCAAAAAATTTTGCAAAAAATGCATACATTTTTAAATCGTCATTATTCTTACACGTAAACATTAAATTTATTCTTTTTAAAGAATATTAGATTTCTACTCTTATTAAAATATAGCTAAATTAAAATATAGTAAAACGTGTGAAAAAGAACCTGACTATGATGGAATCCTGTTCACTGTAAAAAAAAATCTGTAGTTCTACAGATGTAAAGTTACATGCTTACTAAACTTTCACCTGTAACTGTACGAAAAAAGCTGCAAATCTACAAAACTAGTTTTTGTAAAGCTACAAAAATCTGTAACTTTACAAATGAATCTGCAAAAATTTCAGTAATCTTACTAAACTTTTATTTGTAACCCTGGCTGCAGTTACATGAAAAGTTCTCGGAATCCCAGTTTCCAAAAAAATTCTTAGTCACCTTACAGATTTTTTGATTTTCGGCGCAAAAGTGTGTCTGTTACATGAAATTTTGTTGTTGCCGTTACATGAAAAGTTCTGGGAATCCCAGTTTCCTAGAAAAACTTTAGTAACTTCACAGATTTTTTTTTACAGTGTTTTAAACTGAAGAACGTGTTTATCCATGCAAAATTAATATACTAATACGTAAGAAAAGAATATGTAATACATTTACACTTGCCAAGAAGAGAACTTGTCTCTAACGCACTTTTTCTTCTTTTCTATGCAATTCTGTCTTAGAAGACTTTACTGTATAGCATTTTTCTGATTTTTAATACTTCAATACACGGAATATGGATTAACAATATTAATGACAACTTAAACATTTACATACAAGAAATAGAGATTCATTAAAAAAATAAATCGCATCCTGCGTCACTGCTGTAAAAATGATTATAAACATGAAAAAAAAGTTAAGATAAATATTTTTGATCAGAACTCCTCGTACGAGACAACTTTTTAACCAAATTGACGTAAAAATCAATGTTTTGTAGAAATTCACTCCGACAGGGCCGGATTCGGGCCGAAATGTTAACTGTTTTCCGGGCCGGGCTCGGGCCGAACTTTTAAGTTTGTTACCAGGCCGGGCCAATATTTTTTTCCTACGAGCCGGGCCGGGCTCGGGCCGGGCTCGGGCCGTACTTTTGATTTTTGTATCGGGCCGGGCGAAAAAAATTGTTCTATGATTCGGGCCGGGCCCGGGCCTAAAAATTTCGGCCCGTGAAGACCTCTAGCATGCATGCCCGACGTGGCACATATGAAAATGTTAAATTTAACAATCCTATTGCATAGAAAATAAGTATAAAAGTAAACAGAGTTTTTTTTAATTCAATCTTTTATAAGCATTCAACGTTCATCTTGAAATTTCCGCCTGATTTCCTAAGTGTGATTCATAATTTAAAAAAAAAAAAGCAATTTAACAAATTACAACGACCATTTGGAAAATGATTTTTTCAAAGACTAAAATTTAAGACATAAAAAATCGCACGGAGTTGATCCTACATTACGTACGCCATGGATTAAACTACAACATTCCTGGACCCATCATGAACAAATTTTAAAAGAAATTTCAGTTTTACAATTTTCGGTAATGTAAATTTTTAATCTTCTACGGAGCTGGTCATACATTACGTACGTCATGAATTAAAGATTAATAGTGTTATTACACGTAAAAATTGCAAGCAAGAAAAATCGCCTGCGACTCGTCAGATTTCCTATGAAACTTATGTAATAGCCAAGCATTTCATTGGCTGTTCGGGAAAAGGCTTTTCTATCATCAGATTTCCAAAAAATCTCACGACCCATTTTAAATAAAATTTCATTCTTAAACTTCTAAACATCCGACAATATTACTTTTTATACCGTCGGATAGAGAAAAAAATGTACTTTTAAATGCAATTTGTTTAAAAGCTGTATCTCAATTTGTTTCTGATTTATTAATTTTTTTTGTAGTTTTTATTACGTTTTTGTCATAGTAGCAACACTCTGTTGTCCATCGTTGTTGAAACCAAAAGGAAATACAGATTACTGTATATACCAATCAGATAACGAATAAATTACGGATTAAGTCAATGAAAACGTTCAGATATGCTTTTGATTTCCTAGCCCGACGAGAACAATAACCATTTTTCCAAATGGTTAAGAAACCAAAAAAAATCTGTTACTATACATAAATTTGGCGTGAGCATCAAACCTGATTATGGATAGTTTACTGTTCCTTTTACGCTTGATAGAAAGGCTGAAATAGAGATTTTACTTTAAAAATACATAATTTTTGCCGCTAAAATCATAAGACGAAATGCAATATTCCACTTTGATTCAATCACAAAATATACAGTATGAACTTTAAAAAGTTCAGCGTTTTACTTAAAAGGCGACAAAGATGTTAATAATAATGTAGATGTTACAAGTTTAAAATATACATTTTATTTAAAATGTCTTAGTACTTTCCGACTTATGTAGAGAACGGCAGTTAAATCTATTTTCTCTACATAAGTTCAATCCAAAGCAATGTTACTTCTGCTTTCAGCTATCTTAATAATTATAGACTCTCCCATTTCAAACGAAGTGACGTATTTGTATGAATGGAACAGTAATTAACAATAAAAATATTCTCTGACGATGGCTGCGGGATTTGCAGGCCGAAAGTACTAAGAAGTTTTAAATGAAATGCATATTTTAAACTTGTATCATGTATATTATTATTATTGTGTCACCTTTTCAGTAAAACAGTGAGCTTTTTAAAGTTCATATTGTGTATTTTACTGTAATAATTTTTGATTTGCTTCTTTTTAAGATAGAGTAATAGGAAAGAAAAAAGCGTTTATTTTAATTAGCTATTAAGGATTTTGAAATTGATTTCAAGCGTATAGTCAATATTAAATAATAATTGATTTTTTCTTAATTATTACACTCTTTATTTTTTATTTATATTTTGTCTTTTATAGTGTTTAAAATATTTCGTCTTTGCTGCTTCATAACCAATTGGCTGTTTTTGACAAGCGTGGCATTTATTAAATCCATTGTTATTGTAACTCGCATACAATTATAAATCTAAAGAATATTCGGCGACTTAAGTTTTTATAGTAACAAGGAGTTCCAACCTGGGCTTCCCGGCTTACAGAATGTAGGTGAAAACTAGATATTTTTTTTAATAAAAATCTCTAATAGATTTTTTACATTTAATATAGATTTATTTACACTTTTCAATAACAATACCAACTATAATTTCTATATGCAAAAATAGTAATTATGTATTAATACATAGAAATTATTCCAGAGAGAAACCAATCTTGCATACAATATTTCAAAGTAATTGCTTAAGAGGCGCAAAGGCCAACACAGTGAAAAAGATCCATGCCGGGATTCGAACCCGGGCCATCAGTATAGTGAACTGACGTTCTACCGACTAAACCACATCTTGTGCTGCGTTTGTAGCCTTGCCAACATATAATAGTGAGAAATTTCCTGGCTGGGTATCGTTCCATGTGGTTTAGTCGGTAGAACGTCAATGCGCTATACTGATGGCCCGGGTTCGAATCCCGGCATGGGATCTTTTTCACTGTGTTGGCCCTTTGCGCCTCTTAAGCAATTACTTTGAAATTTGATTTTCATTTGAAATATAGTAATTATGTATTAAAATAAATTTTAAAATGTGTTAAAATCCATACTTTCGTATTGGCCTCGTGCCAGAAATTAACAATAGAAGAAATCGCCAAAGATCGCTAGTCTTTTTTATTCTAATAATCAGTGGTTTAAGCGTGGTTCGACTGCATGTCTTAAATTTGTATTTTATTTATATTTTATTATTTTATTTTTAGATTAATAAAGTTTGAAATATAAGTCGGAAAGAAATGCTGAGCTATTTTATTTATATTAATTTAAGTGTAATCAGATTTATATTTTGTAATCGCCTGTCTGCAAGTGACAGAAATAGATTTTAGTGCTTAAAAATTATTTTAAAAACTATAAAAATTCAGCAAATTGCGAGGTAGTTTTGAAACAAATTGCATTTCAAAATACATTTTTTTTCTCTATTCGACCTTGCAAAAATTGAAAATGTGCGATATTTAGAAGTTATTGCAATAAAAGTTAATAAAAGTTAAATTTAATTATCTGCTGTTGCCACCGTCAAAATGACGTCAGCGTTACGCACAGACACGTTTTCCCTTTATAATATAGATAGATAGATGAATAGATAGATAGTAATAGTGGGACGAGTAGTTTTTTTAATAGTTTTATAAAATTGCAAGGAAAATTGTAATGTATCTGGTATTCCAAAAGAAAAAATAATAAATGTAAAAAAAAAAAATGTTAATAAATCCTTTATAATATTTGCTTATTTGAACTCAGAAACTAGTATTGAGTTTTTTTTTTAATTTATTTATCAACATAAAGATAATTTTAATGAAAAATAACATTAGATGAATTAAAATTACAAAAAAAAAAAAAAAAGTAGTGAAGCTTTTGGTAATTACCTAAATAGAAAATGTTTGACAGTCATATCTAATTTAAGATATATTGTTTCTTAAGCATTCACGCAATAACATGCTTGTTTAATGAATAGGGGAATTTGCGATACTTCTCATATCTCTTTTGTGCAATAGTGCTGATTTAATTATGCCAATTCAAGCGAACGTCTTAGAAACATTCTTGCGATTAACCCGCCCTACAAATTGTGGCCTTACTATCTCTTTGATTTCACTCGAGTCTCATTGTTTCGTATGTAATGATATCTGTATATAATAACACATTTATTATGGAACATGAAATAACACTTTTGCTCCTTGTTTACGACCTTCTTTTTATGTTTTAACAAGGCAGTTAAAGATCCATCTTGATTTACAAGTGTCTTTTTTTTTTCAGAATATAGTTGATAATTACATAAAAAAGGAGCTGGATAATGCTTTTTATTAGCTGGACACGCAATGTCTTACAAAACAGACTTGAAAAGCAACTATATGGAGGATATGGGAGCGTGACTTAACTATACTACTATGAGGGGAAGAATGCCACAAAATTAAAACGTAAAAATTCAAGTATTCGAAATTGTTTTTTCGATATCCCCACTCCAGAGAAAAGCATTTTATTACCACACAACTAAATTGTTGTTGTTGTTGTTATTATTATTAACCGATTATTAAGCAATTAATTTAGAGTGAATAACAATTTTGAATTGTTCTTTAGTAAAACGTAAAAAAAGCTATTTTTATTTCTAGTTTTAAAATGATTTTTTTCTGTGTTATTATTATTATTATCATCATAATTAGGCTTTATATATGTATGCAATTTCTTGTATTTTAGATTGTTATTTATCATTGAAGTATTATGTTATCTTCATTTATTTATCTTTTAATATCTTATGTGCAGCATTTCAATTTTCGGATAGCTTAGGTTTTTTCATTTATTTTGGGAATGTTTGATATGCTATAAGGACCTAAATTTTGTCATTTTAGGCCTAATGCCGGCAAAATTGGGTGAAATAACATATCTTTACTTTGAATTAAAACTGCAAACTCCTCTGACGATTCTGTAGTTCATTCAAAGTTTCTTATTATACATTTCTGGTTTCCAATGTTCATATTTTGTTCATCTTTAGAATTTTACCAACTTGTACATACATTTCTGATTTCATTTTAATTATATATATGTATATTTGTAGATATTTGGTTTATAATGGATTTATATATATATAAACACACACACATATATATATATATGCTGTCGATAGTAATGTAACCAATCGATTTAAAACTCGTATTTTACTGGCTATAATTTCAGAGAATAGTAATTGAAATGAATGAAAACGAATTAAAAAAAATGAATAAAAATTATTATAAGTAGTTTTTAACGATTAACACGTATGACCTTAAAACCAGTATCTACCATCGTTCCACTGGGCTAAAAATTCGAGGAAAAAATTTCTGGTAAGCCTACAAGGTTTTTAGGGTATATTACAATCTTCAATGGCAGGTAATACAACTAAAAATAAGAAATTGAAAATTTCATCAAAGTCCAGGTTTTTACGGTGTTCGTTTCATTGTGCGTCGCCAACTGAGCAATATTTCGCCAAATAACGAAAATTTCGTCTTTTTTAACTCGGGCAACAATGAAGTTACGCCACTACGTTTTTTTTAATAATTAACATTTTCCCAATAAAGCTGAAAAGTGTTTATGAATTCGGTTTGTCTGGCCGTCAGTCTGTCCTCGCTCTAACTCTTGCAAATAGACTCGGATTTTCATACAATTGATATGTTAATGATGTTTACCATGGCATGTTCAGTATTGAATAGGAAGTGTGTAGCATTAATAGTTCATTTACAGGGGCATTTAAAAGAATTCCGTTACATTAAGGTCAATGGGGAAAAATCGTTTGAAGAGTATTTTTATGACATTACCTATTTCAAATGTATTGAAATTGATATAAATCACTGAATTTCACTACAACATGATTACTATAGAATAGACCATTCATAGAATTTGTTCTTGATTTACAGGGATACACAAAAGAAGGTTACAGTACGGTCTTTGAGCAATAATTTCTGGTAGCGCGTTTTAAATTTCGGTATATACAATTTTAAATTGAACTAATTTTTTGCATGTTACTCTTTGTGTATAAATTCTATACTTCGTATACAGGCCTGCACAAAAGAATTTACGTACCATTCTCCTTATTAGCGCAAATTGTTGAAGGGTATACTTTTCAACGGTGGTATGTATTTTCTAACTGAGCTAAATTTTTACATGCATGTAGTTTATAGACACAAATCATATACAGACCTAGTCAACGAATTTCTATAATTTCTAGATTGTAGATGAGAATTGCTAAAATTGGGTTTTCAAGTGTGTAATGCTTTTTTCTAAATGATTCAATTAGACATCCTCTTTCAAAACTTATTAAACTGTGAAGTCTTGTTGCATTATTCTGGATATGTTGGAAAGTGTTTCATAATCTATGCTTGCCGCATGATTTTCCTTTATATATGTCCACATGAGAAATATCTTTAGTATTTTTTTCCAAATTTTTAAAGTATGCTCTTATGGAGATCTTTCTTGTAGGACAAATGTCAAGAAAATGAACACTACGAAATGGATTAATGCCAAACCAATTTTCTTTTATTTTTTGGGACGGTTTGGAGAAGTCAGTAAATCAATACCTTCGTTAACTGTCTCTTTTTATGATTACGATCAGAAAGATATAGCTTTTCTCAAAGCAAAGAAGGGATATTTATGGAAGTTCTCTTCTTTTTATTTGGGTCAAGATCGACATTTTGTGATAGGTGTTCCTTTTTCTCTCATCATGACAAGTACTTTAAGGTTTCGAAAGCCAAATGTTTCTAATGTATATGTTTCTGTTACCGCTTGAGGGGATGACCTCTCCATCATCATAAAATATCGAGATGTTTCTATCGATAATAAATATAAAAAAAGTTGTGTTTCTTGTATTTTTATTTTGAAACACGATGACCTTTTTAAAATAGTTGGATATGCCAATCTCAAAACTTTCTTCTATCTCATGCACGTTAATACTTCAAAATTCGCTATCACAGTGCCAAAATAAAATGGCAATCTATGTTCATCATGAGGATTCTAAAAATATGAAATTCCGTGCATTAGCTCTTGAGATATGATTGCTGCTAAAATTGTGTAAATCATATCAGCGCCACCCGTTGAATGATTTACACCAAAACCTAATCAGCACCAACTTATGCCAACGTCTAACTGAATCTGAAGTTTGGTGAAAATCCGTGCATTAGTTTTTGATATAGTGCTATTGAAAAAATAGTGAAAAATCCAGCGTAGCAGAGCTACGTATGGGGCGATTAACACCAAACCCTAATTAGCAACAACCTATGTCAACGTCTAACTGAATCTGGAGTTACGTGAAAATTCCCGCATTAGTTCTTGAAATAGAGCTTTTGCGGAATATAGCAGAGCAGCGCCACCTGTTTAGTGATTTACACAAAAAACTAATAAGAACCAATTTATATCAGGCAAAAATTTCTATTAAATTTTTGTGGTACAAAAAAGCGGCTAAGCCTTCAGTATGATGAAATGTAAACACAATTCAATTCAACTTTTCACGTGTAAAGTAATACTGAAAAGCACTAAATTAACGATAAATTGAAACATATATAAATATTTATTATTAATTTAATAAACAATACTGAATTATTTTACACATAATTTACCTAAATTAAAAACTCTGAAACAATTTCTTTCACTGGTAATGCACAAAATCATATTGCAACTTGTACATCTAAATTTAGTTTTCTTTTGAATATATATTATTATCATCAATGTAATTTTTAAAATAATCACATGCTTTAAATTTTATATGCATTTGTGCTTCTTGTTCTAGCTGTTGTGAAATATCAGGTGGATCTGGAATGCTTGATGCAAACTCAGGGTTGCAAAAAAGCCGGCTAAAATTTAAAAAAAAAACCACGACGGAGGCTGTTATTGGTTTTAACCGGCTTTTTCTGGCTAAAATTGTCTTTTTTTGGCCAAAATTGGCTTTTATACAGTGAAACATTTTAATTATAAATGACACATTTTTATGTGTTTTTTAATTAGTTTTAAAAACATTTAATTGAGGTATAAATCAATATAACCCAATTTTTCAATAATGAAGACATTAATATTAGAATAAAAGGCCATACCAATTGCTTTCTCTGGTTTACACTGACCTTAACACCCCCCCCCCCTTTTTTTTTCATTTTTACTTCTTTATATAATTAAAAAGGACAATGGTTGCTTAGTTATATATTCTATTAACTAATTTTAAGGGATATTAATATAAAAGTATTATTTTATTTCTCATAAACATTTATTTAAAATCACACATAAAGTCATTTCATAAAAACATAATCTCTCTCTATTAAAACCGTATTATGAATAACATATGCATTAATTTATGAATGAATATGCACTATTTTAAATAGCAACTAGATTTTCAAAATTCTAATTCAACAAATTTTATTTTGAGAATTTTTTTTTATTGTTCCTTTTATTTTATGCACTTACATGTACTAAAATTTCCTCAAATGTTATATCCTTCCTAATTTCTCTTTCAACATTGTTCATTCTGCAATTTTAATCTGTCCGTATGGACATATCTGAAATAAGTTACATAACAGCTTAGTAGCAGAAATTTTTTTTACATGTATCATTTTTATAAGTTAGAATATCAATTGCTTATTACTGGGTGTTCTCAAATATTATAGATATAATATAATTTCAGTTATTAAATACATATATGCTAGTTACTTTTAATCAATTTTAAAAGTAAATATCAGTATGTAAGAATGTTTCTAATTTGATGTGTGACATTTTCTTATTCTTTCATATAACCTATAAAATGTGTGGTATGCGTAGAGCTATAATAAAGTATTCCAAATCAATAATTTAGAGTATAATTTAATGTATTCTTCTTAATATTTATATATTTTTTTCTGGCATAATTCCTTCACAGTTGCATTCTAGCAGTTATAAGGACAAAATTTTGACAAAATTTCATAAAAGTTCATATTTTTTTAGTAGAAGATATTTATACTATATTTTTATTATTTATGTTAGATATTATAAGTGTATTAAAAATAAATTAATCCAAATTTTATATGAATTATCTATAAATCACCTTTTTGAAAAATAATGAAAGCCTGCAACCATGTGCAAACCTAAAAGAAAACATAATTAAAATCAGATTTCATGATACTTGTGAAAGTAAAATATTCTTAATTGTATTAATTAAAAAAAATTTCTGTATATTTATAAATTTCTAACAAACGAAAAAGTTAGCAGAAATAATTATATTAAAAAACTTTATAAGTACATAAACTTGAACTTACTTCAAAGATATCTTCTAAATCAAAGTGGGCTTTTGATATTTCGCTATCTCACTTCGTTAGCTTGGCTAACTGAACCATCAACAAAATTATTGACTGATTCTTTAGTATCCTCAATATGAGCTTCAGAAAAATTTTCATAAATTTTATTAACATTAAAATCTTCACCACTAGAATGTAGAATCACTAAAATCAAGATCAGAGTCATCCCCATTTGCTATTAGTTCTAATGCTTCGAATGTTGTTAATCTTTTGGCTAAAAATACAAAGAATATGCAATATTTGTTGTCAGAGATTAAATAAACATCAAATACTTGGAAATCTAGCACATGATTAAAACCAAAACTAATGTTAAAACTAACTATAACTTTACTCAAGTAAAACCCAACATCCATTTTAATGGAGGATTTTAAATTGAGCTTTAAAGCAATAAATATATCAAAATTATAGTTAAAAACTAGCTAGGGTAATACAAAAACATTGAAATTAATTTATACAATATAAAATATGCTTAAAAAAAATAAGTAGAGAAAATTGGAATTTACTAGCGCCTGGTAGAATGCTGTAATTGACTCACCCATTTCTCCATGTTAGAAACAAACGAGAAACAGCTGCCAGATTCTAAAAACTTAAAAGTAATCTTTGAAGTATATATTATACTGGAGTATCAGGACTTGCTTCCAAAGAAATATTTAATGTGATTAGTAGGTTAAACCAAAATATCCATTTTAATGGACGCAGTGTCTCAGGAGGATAAAAGAGTTTACAAAAACAACCAAAATGTGCACAATCAGGGCCACACAAAAATATTATAGCATAGATATTGGCTCTAGTAATAATTCCAATACGGCCCCCTCCCTACCATAAGTATGATGCAATAAAACTTGCTTAGACAGAAACGCAAAACAGTTAAAATTCCGTTTTATGTAGGTTATTTTCATTTTAGAAGGTATAACTTATATTTTTATTTTTTAGTGGGGGAATGGACCATTATTTTTTTCCTGTTTATTGCAGGATTCCGTTATAAACTGGTTTTACCCTATCAGAAAATAAATTTGCTGGATAGTACTTTTTTTAAAAATCTACATAGTATTTGCTTACAGTTTTATTATATTTCTTTTACAGTATTACAGCTTATGATTTATCTGTAATACTTTTTCATATAAAGATTTTAAATAAAATTTAAAATATTGAAAAAATAATTAAATTTGAATTGAATTAATATTTTAATTTTGAATAAAAAAGTTTAAAGTATGAAAGGAATAAAATTCGAAACCTTAACCTGCGACTTTACCCAACTTTCCACGTGATTCCTGTTCGCGCGTCTGAAATTAGCCGCATCATTAAAACAAGAGCCCGTTTCAAAACGTTCTTGATATCAAATGAACTTTCAAATATTTGATGCATACAAAGGAGTATGAGGTCTGTGCCCGACCCGTAAAAACATTCTAGCAAATTCTGACTTTTGAATTTTATTATTTGTTAGTTATTTTAATTTAAAATTTGGACGTAGTAAAAAAGTACGAGTTTAATTTTTCTGGTATTTTTTTAAAAACCAGGACCGAAGCCGGCCCCCTAGAAAAGTTGAACCCTGATAATTTGTACCGGCTCTACCTCCCTCTGTATGGGCCTGGGCACAATTTCCCACGAAACCAAATTTGTTAGATCGCTTATGACTGATATTGTGCGTGACTGTATTTTTTTTTTTATTTGATTCCGAAATAACCGTATATTTTTGTGGGGAAGATTCACCTGAAAAAAAGCAAGCCCTTCACGATTTTCTGCAGACGGGAACTTAACCATCTATAATCAGAATCTCCACAATATATAATAGGAAATTAATTAGATGCTATTCAACCGTTGTCTATATTTTTTTCTAAGTTTAAAATGCTTTGCTTAAAAAAAAAAAAAAAAAAAAAAAAAAAAGTGTGGATCATTGAGTCATGAAATCAAGGTAAATTCTTTTACCGTGATCCACAGAGATATCAGAAGTGGTCTATGCGTGTACATACTCCGTGATTATCTAAATCGAATAGTTTGTGATTAGCAATAATTTCAGTTTACCACAATCCCAGCTTGTCATTTGCGAATACGGTTGCTAGATTTCATTTTACCTCATACCGGAAATTTTAGCACCTTAAGTATAAAAAAACAAGTATCTTGTAGTACGCCTCAATTATGAATATCAATTTCATTATATTGAAATAGAGTAACAGAACTAAAATACGCTTCAAATTTTCCGTAGAGCATTATCTAACGCAATTCTTTTTTTGTGGCCCTGTAAATGAATAGTAAATGCTTTGCACCCCATAATCTGCAGAATGCAAGTTTTAAGTGCACTTCATAAATGTATATCAATTTCATTATTTGTGAAATAGTCTAACATCATTAAAATGAACTTGAAACTGATTTTTCCCACTGACCGTAATGTAACGGAATACTTTTGACAGTCCCTGTAAATCAACTATAAATGCCACACACTTCATTTTAAATAGAAATTGTGGTATGGTAAACATCAATAACATACAGAAAATTCAGGACGATTCAAATACATTTACGAGAATTAGAACTCGGCTAGACGAATTAGAATTAGAACACACGGCCAGGCAAACTGAAGTCATAAACCCTTTTCAACTATGGTGGAAAGTGTTAAAAATCGGGACTCTTCGGCAGAAAAGGCAGGACAAATTTAAACAAACATTTCAATACAGTCGAACTCAGTTAATGCGTGAAGCAAGGGAATTATAAAAGTCCTCGTAATACCCGTGAAGATAATAAAAATATTAAAAACACTTGCACAAATAAACTAATTCGAACTATTAATTGTTCTAATTAACTCAGTGCTAAATATAACAAAATATCATAAACTTTCCCGGATGAACTCGCCTAACAAATTGTGATATCAGGAACATGTCCTTAGTTCATAGTGTTTTTCATAGATATCTGAAAAAAAAGGTCGAAAATTGTACGCCAAACGTGGCAAATGAGGTGCGTTCGTACTTTAACTAGTTTTATAAATATTCAGATCTTGGTGCAATAGCTGTTGCACTCTTATGCAAAAATGCAGGAATACAAAATTTATTACGATTCTATGTATTAAATTCAGTCATACGGAAATAATATGCCTCCATATTAAATAGAACGTCATCACCATGGCAACCTAGAATCATTTACCTACCATGGGATATCATGGAATTAATGACGTATCATAGGATTTAATAGAATGAAGAAAACTTTAAATTAATATCTTTTTAAGTTTTGATTCGATTCTTATAAAATTTGAAATGACTCGACAAAATTCTTCAACGATTCTATATATTAAATTTCAAACCATTCGGTTTGGTAGTTTCTGCGCTGTTATATGTGCACAGACGGACAGACGTACAGACGTACGAACCAGACGACGACTATAGGTGCTACGTATTTATATAATTACGAGCGTACCTAAAAAGAAAGAAAAGTATTGAGATAATTTAATTTAGCCGCTGGTAATACAGCTTGACCAATAAAGCGTAGTCACTTCTAAACTAAGCGTTATTGAAAGAGATGTTCTTTTCCGAATGATCAGAATTATCTCTTTCATTTTATTTTCCATGATCGCTTTCCTCGGAGCGCAATTGTGCTTAAAAGTTCATTTTGCCTTTGACAACAGCACCAAAATTTCTCCTAGAGGCGACTTTTGGTATTATTTTTTTCCTGAGATATTGAAACAGCATGTTTCACAGTGCGCTTACACCAGTTTTTCTCACATTTCACCCTATGGATTTCTCATTACGGGGTTCAGAACACCAGACGTTATGTTATGACCACCCTGTCTATAATAATTACCTCTGTGAGATCTGCGAAGGCTTGAGTATCCGTTGGAATAACAACAGGTTTAGATTCTGTGAGGCTATCTTTTGTGTACTCTAATCGTATCTTGAGAAAGACAATTAGGCTCTGAGGAATGAGAACGCTGTAATTAAGAGTAGAACAAGCATAAAAGAAAGAAGTTAATGGCGCTGACATTCTTTGCATAGTAGCTCAGGCATGAAACCGCAGCTTTGGGTGATGTTGAAAAGAGAGATATTAACTACTTAGGGGAATAATAGACGGGTCCATTTATGAATTCTCAAGCATGACATTAGACATTTTCAGGTGTTGGAGTAACAAGAAGTAGAAAGATTCTGGAGTTAGAACGCCAGTGTGAAGTTTCATTTGAGAATCGTTTTACAGTAGAGTCCCGATTCTCCGAGTTAATATGGACCAATCTCACCTCGGATAAGCAAAAAACTCGGATAAACCGGATTTACACAAATCGTCACCTACTAAGGAGATGAAATTTAAATTTTCACTTAATTCATTCATTTTTATGGTACTAGTAACATTACTTTGATGTACATTTCCGGTACTGTTAAGAAAATCAGGGAATGAAAGTGTTTATTTGAAAAAGCCCTTGACAGTTTTTTGTTTGTTGAATGTCAATTTCACTGCCGTTTTTTTTTTTTTTTTTTTTTTTTCCCTGCAGTATTAGGCTACTGCATAAGTACACTGTAAGAAAAAGTGGTAACTTTCCATGTAAATTCCAGGAACGTTTCGCCTTTTCTCAGGTTTTCCGAATAATTTAGCTCTTTCCTGTGAAATTTTGGTTTTCATATCTGAAACGTTCCTGAACAAAAGTTGTCAACAGCAAAACGCTGCGGCCGCCATTTTATTATTTTGTTGTTGTCCGCCACTCGCGCTCGACCGTCGAAAACGAATTCCTTATACGAATGTTAAAAAATCATTGTGGAATGCAAATAAATGAATAGCGGACATAATCATTTCCGTCTCTATTGACAAGGTCTTTCATATGAAAATGCAATTCCTCTGTGACATCCCTAACAAGAAGAGGGCCCGAGGTTGGTCTCACCGAATGTGATGAACATTTGTATTTCGTTAGAGTATAGTTAGTATATAAATATATGACTGCCATAAAGCGCAACACACAGGGGGTCTTGAGAAAATAAGTCACAAATTTAAGCTATAGTTTATAACCGGATAAATTTCAGTCTTTCGCAAGCGGCTCCGTGGCATGTTTGGCAGCATACTGGATTTGAGTTTTTTCTCCCCGGGATCAAACCCGGCTCGGACTTGTTTTTTGGAACGAAATTTTTTATCAATCATTTTCGAACCGCAATTGAAAAGATGTGTATAATAATTGAAATTTACGAAAAATACGAATTAAATGTATCTTTTGTAGCATATAAGTGCTTTTTTAACTACGAAATTTTGCATGTTTAAATATATAAGGAAAAAAAACCCCGCATATTTAATATCTATAGACCAGAATATTTTTGTTGTTATTTAAAATTATTTACAGTTATTTCAATCTGTAATTCAATCTGTAATTTTTAACAGAGAAAAAAATTAAAATAAGTGAACAAGTATATATTATTTTCATTTTGTTTCCTCTTTCAAATATTTCATGGTTTGAAAAATATACTTTTACATTTTTAATATGATTTTTTAAAGTCTGAGATTCTTGATTTTTAATTAGAATAAGTGTCTACGTGGTAATTTCTTTCGGAAATATTTTTTTTTTCTTGTTTAATATTTTTATATAATGCAGTTTAGTTATATAAATACAATTTTAAGTGTGAATCTTTACATGTTTATATATTTAATGAAAAGTAAAGATAACATAAATAAATAATAATAATAACAAACTAAAAATAAGACAATTAGAACTTTTATAGTCCATAAAATTAAGCTAATTTTAAAATTTATTTACATAAATAAGCTAGTACTTTTCACAGTGAAATAAATGTATCATTGCTTACCAACTAGCTTTTTAACTTTTGATTTTTTTAAATCTTGGATTCTTATGATTATAGTTAGAATAACTGTCTTTTTGCTTAAAAATAAGTTCTAAAAATATATTGAGCTGCTGAAAATTGTTATTACGTAGGTAATAATTACAAAACCAAATATCCGAAATAAAAAAAGTCAAATTAAGAATTTTAAAAAGGGTATTAAAAAAAATCATGAAATATTCTAAATACTTTCATATAAAAACAAAATTAAAGTAATATAATTATTCACGTGTTTTAATTTATTTCTCTGTAAAAAATATTAGATTATTCATTGAAATAACTGTAAATAATTTTAAATAACAACAAAATTTTCTGGTCTATAGACATTAAATATGCGTTTTTTTTTCATTCTATATTTAAGCATTCAAAATATCGTAGTTAAAAAGCACTTATATGCTACAAACCATACATTTAATTCGTATTTTTCGTAAATTTCAATTATACACATTTTTTCAATTGCGGCTCGAAAATGATTGATAAAAATTTCCGTTCCGAAAAACAAGTGCGAGCCGGGTTTGATCCCGGGTAGAAAAAACTCAAATCCAGTATACTACCGAACATACTACGGAGCTGCTTGCAAAAGAAAGAAATTTATCCGATTATAAACTATAGCTTAAACTTTGCGACTTATTTTCTCAAGACCCCCTGGGTGTTGCACTTTATGGCGGTCACATATTCATATACTAACTATACTCTATCGAAACACAAATGTTCATCGTATTCGGTGAGACCAACCTCGGGTCCTCTCCTTGTAAGATATTATCCGCCGTACCTGTGTCTGTGGAATGTTTAGCCAGCAGCACAAGTAGAAAAATACGCCTAGTATTTGGATTTCCATTAAGACTGCATATTCATTCTAAAAGTTCAATCTAACTGGGGATTCTATGATAGCTTGGTTAATTTAAATGAAAAAAGAAATTAATCAATTATATAGAACATCATTGTTGGACATAGGAAGTCCCCCCCCCCCCCCTTTAAAGGATTACAAGTTTAAAAAAAAGGATAATCGCAAAAGAATAAGTGGCTATAAATATAATATTTTATCTTGCTCCGCTGATATTTTTAGTATGCTATATTATTTTTAGAAAAAATTTTGTTTTAAAAAATATGTGTATTAATATTATTTATGTTTTAATGAGTTTCCATTTAAGAATTATACATTTATGGCTAAGATTTAAAATTAATATTAATCTATATTTACGATATTGTTTTCTGTTGTTGTTTTTTTTTCATTTTCACTCTATCTATAGAACATGCAGTTGTACAGTTTTATTTGTGTTGCTCAGTAAGCTCTTCTTTTTTACGCAGTTTATTTGCTTATAAAAAATAAAATTTAATAATATTTATTCATTTATATTTTGTGAGAAATAAACAATGGTTTCATTTTTTAAAGTAAAATTTTTACTATTGTAACAGCCATAAATATTGATTTTATTGTCACTTCTGACAATATTGAACAGACTTTATTGAACACTTCTGAAACGTTCCATAGAAAATAAGGTAAGCTTTTTGTGAAATATCAGCAATGTTTTGTTTATAACAGAAACATTCCTGGTATTGCGCAGGAAGCTTACTGGCATTTCTGTGGAAAGTTTTAAAGTTTTACAGTAAAGTTCCAGTCATTTTCAAGAAATGTTTCTTGGAAATAATGGGCAACTCAGCTGCCCATTTTTTCCCAGGAACGTTACGGAATTTTTTTTTACAGTGTATCAATTTATAAGATTTTTCCTTACCACTAAAACTTACCAGTAAATTTTGCCTGATTCAATCGCCGAAATCTCACAATTGTCAACGATTCAATAGAGCAAAAATATGTATTAAATTTTAGAGGTAACAAAACCGCACCAGAAGTCGATCCAGGCAAAATTTGGGGCCTATTTAGGGCCCTTTCACAAAAATCTATTTAATAAAATAGGCCCCTTCACAAAAATAAATTTAATAAAATGGGCCTCTTCACAAAAATAAATTTAATAAAATGGGTCCCTTCACAAAAATGAACTTAATAAAACAGGCCCCTTCACAAAATTTCTTTTAATAAAATAAGCCCCTTTCGTAACATTATTTTTCATAAAAACTGTTTTAAAATGTGTAATTTGTAAATAAAACCTGGTTACGAAAAATAAAAACTTTAGCAAGGGGATTTAAAGAAGTTTTTGTTAATAAAATGCTTGGTTTGAATTAGAGTACTGGATTTCAACTTTCGATACAAAATGTTATTTTTCACAAAAATATAAAATTCACAAAAATAACTTTTACTTTTCAAAAAATGGGCCTCAAGAATAAAAACCTGCATCGACCCCTGCGCACAGATTGGCAGCTATGTGATCCTATTAGTGTCATGAAAATTGCAGGTGTAGCCTCTTCTTTCTGCTCAAGGTATTAAATAGTTTTCTTCAATCAAACTTATATCTTTGGAATGGATCATTTTCTTCTGATGGACTGATGGCTTCCATTATTATGAAACATTCATTATAAATGAAGTATTAGGTGAAGAGGAAAGAGCAGTCGTAAAAAGTTAGAACTCTGATTTTCTGGTCAGAATGGGAAAAAAATGGCCATAATTTTTTGGGCTGTTAAAACGGTTAAATGACCGGACACTTTGCTGTTGATTTTTAACAGTAAGTTAAAAATCTACAATAAACTGGCCAGCCATTCAGACATTTTTGTAAATAACAGTCACATGACCATATTATGAAGCCTTCTCATTGGTCAGATTAGCGATAAATTGCGGTTATGTAACCGTTTTCCATAAAAAAATGCTTAAATGACCGGACAGTTTGCTGCAGATTTTTAACAGTATGTTAAAAATCTGAAGCAAACTACATATATTATTAATAATATGTATTTGACAAAAAAAAAAAAAAAAAAAAAAAGAAGAAGAAGAGAAAAAGACTAAAGAATGTAACCTAGATTTTATTTCATCAAATTTTCAGACACGTTTTTATTAACCTAGCGAACGCGATAAAAGAGCTAAAAGAAAAAAAATTGCCATTCAAAATTGTCAAATCAAATTTTCAGATTCCTTTTTTAAACCTATCGCAAGGGATAATTCGCCAAATATTGTACCAATTGTAAAATTTCAAAATAATTTATACTTTAAGCATTACAAATTGTGCATTCCATGTGTGCATTCCATTGTAAAATTTCAAAATAATTTATACTTTAAGCATTACAAATTGAGCATTCCATGTTTAAATTAATATGTGTGTATGTATATGTGTATATGTGTAATATAAACTATATTATGAAGCGTTCCACAGGTCAGAATAGACTGATTTTCTCTAAAGTAAAGATTGAATGGCTGGACAGTTTACTGCAGCTTTTTAACGTATGCTGCAGATTTTTAACAGTGCAATAGTCATCATATGTATCGAAAACTCAGTAAAAACGAGCTCCATTAATAAATCACAATCGAAAAATCGATTACTTCGCTTTTTGTTTTATTTTGTTTAATTTAATTTAATTTAGTTTATTTATTGAAAAACATTGATTGATATTCCTTTCAGACTTAACGAAAATCATTTCTTCAGCACACTTCTTCGACCTTTCTCCGAAAAATTGCAAGGGGCCATAAAGTGATCACGAGCCTTCATCACGCTTTAATGGCATTATCACGCACTGGTAGTTGTACTGTTTCTGTGCACGTTCGTCAATCATTTTGTTGTTTTTACAATTCTTATTTTTTCAACCACATTCGGCTGGTCGTTTGAGTTCTTTGTGTCCGAAAATTGCGTGTCTCATCACTTTCGTTGAGAATAACAATCGTGATGCAGAAACGACGTTAGCCAGAAAAACAACGGAATTAATACCTGTTATTAAACAGAAGCTAGTAACGGGGTTTAGAAATAAAGGAGTGCGCTGTTTTAAAGCATCACTTGTAAAGTAAGTGTTTATGCTTAGAACACACAGGGAGGAGCTCGGATCTGTTACTGAACTCACTTAATATTAACCTCTTGAGACCTGGAGGTAAAACTAGCATCCGTCAGGTCGAAATGTCGGAGCATTGAGTCGCATAAACGTAAGAATATTTTTAAATATATACGAGGTGAAACCCGCCGAATTTCGATGAAAGAAATTGTTTAAAAAGGGACAGTTGCATTGAATTTGTCTACAAAAATATTTACAATAAAAAATTAATGTTACATTGGTTTGTTTAACTCTTAAAACAAATAGCATTTTTCTAAAGTTACCGAAATGCTGATTCCTTAAACTTTAATATTTCAAAGTATTGAAAAATTAAACTGTATAAGTATGCCTAACCAAGATAAGTAATTATGATGAAGTTATCAATTGAGGCTCTTATTAGCCCCCGATATGCTATTTCTTTCAGGCAGCAATTAAAATGTCGTCACTAAAAAATAACGCTACGTTACATAAGTCAGCCGTAAAACGAAGCAAATGTATCATTGTACAGTAAAACACTGATAATCTCTACAGCATTTTTTTTGTTGACATTTTCTCATAACATCATTCATTTTTTGTCGAGTTTACGACGACGTTTTTTTCTGGGTTTGTGTATTATTCCGCGATAGTGACGCCATTTGCATACTTTTCTATGTATGTTGTTTAAGACATGTAAATGTGGATATGGAATTCTTCAGTGGATGCAAATGACGTCATTTTATAAAAAATAAAAGCACGCATTTTAAATCTTAAAACTGAAATATGTTTTGTAGAAGTGCATCATTTTCACTCCATCGGTTTTGAAATTCTTTACAGATGGAAATGCTTTACTTTTGAAAAAAGTGCGATTGAAATCACACACTGATAAAACGCAAAGTTTTACAAAAACTTAGAGTGTCTTTATAGACGAGTAGTGATCTTTAGGTTAAAATAATATTTGTTTGAGAGTAGTAAACAATATAAAATGCATTTTTTCAAAACTAATTTTGTTGGTTTATTATAAATCAATGAAAAGTTCTTTCTTAAACATTTTCTTTCGGCGAAATTCAACGAGTTCCACCTCGTAATAATAATAATAATAATAATAATATATATATATATATATATATATATATATATATATGTTTTCATCATCGGAGACGACACTAAATTCTGAAAAACCTGAATTCCTGATTCCTGCTTGTGCTTGTTATTACCAAATGAAAATCAGCAAAAATGATTCCACTTTGACGTAATCACCGAATTATTTTTCGCATGAAATCTGAACCTAACGTCATTTTCACCGTCTCAAAATTTACGTACGCATCTCTCATATTTATATTCACCATTTGAAAAATATTGCAATGTGCAATAGGTTATTAATACCAACATTTTCAAACTTGAAATCACTTTTGTCAGCTACAACTTTGCATGTGAACATTCGAACTCTTGACTTGAAGTTCTAATCTCAGAACCGGCGAGTAAAAATTACAGAAATTTATATCTTTTAGATATTTTTTTGCTTACATTAATAATATTACTACTAATAATAATAGTAATTAAAATATTGGATACATATTGAAATATGATTAGAGATGAAAGAGCAGCCTTTAGGGAAGGGGGGCACTAGCTAAAAAGAAGAATATTCTACTTAAAAGAAAATTTTCCACCATCATCCAAAATTTCGAAAAAAAAACTTTTTAGGTCACATCAAGGCTTAAAAATTTTGCATACGAGTTTGAAAATTCCAAAATGGCCAACAAAAATGTGTTTTCTTCTTAGAACAACTTGTCTTGGCAAAATAGTTGATCTTTGTCTTTGAAACTTAATAAGTATAATCGTATTTTTAAAATAATAATAATAATAATAATAAACTGTACTAGTTTGAATCTAATCGTTAAAGACAATCTGTGCTTTAGCCAAAATATTTCAATCAGTGAAATCATACGAACCCTCTTTTGCGCATTTTATTCACTTCCTGCTATGTTTGTCAGTCAGTAATGTATATTCAAACATACTTATTAAATTAGGACTTTGAATTTCGTAATCTAATCAAAATCATTCTTTTAAAGATACCGTTTTTCACTAATTGCTGACAAAAGATAGATTTTTTGGGAACATTTTTATAATCTCTCTCTCTTTCTCTCTTATTATTATTATTATTATTATTAAGTTTAATTTAATGAAATGGCGTAGAAATAATTTTTATTAAATTTTATGAGTATCCCAGATTAAAGAGTCTCAGAAGAAAGTAAAAGATTTTATAAACTCCATCTTAATAATTTTATCAAAAAGGAAAGAAAAAAATAGTTGAATTCGAAGCGCTTATACGATTGGAACGATAATTGGAAAGGCCTATAAATCACTCAATTAAAACATTGCAATTTTCATTTATATTTATTTAGAAAGATTTTAAATTCTGACTTCACTTTTGAACATATTAGTGAAATTTGAAGGTTTTCAAAGCGTCTGAATTATAGTTTTGCTGCACAAGAAATAATTTATGGCTTTTGTCGAACAATTCGGTCTGCGCTCACCCTTATTAACAAAATACAGTAGACTCCCTAAAATCCACAAATGCCTAAAATCCGCACATCATCGCAGATGTAAACAATCAAACTTTCAGTTCAGATGCAGGGGCAAAATTACAGAATTTTTTAGTTTTATATTATTCCATGTGTATTTTAATATGCAATTCTCGATAATATTACTGAATTGCTAGTTTTTCATGAAGGAAGTATAAATTTATTTCTGAAAAGAAATGAAAGATAGTGCTGATATCACTGGTAATCACAATCTTTTTACCAAATGTATTGCTATATTGATCAAACTTTTTTGATTATTAAGACTGGTTAAACTTGAAATAAATCTTTCTTACTTTATGATTTTGATGTGAATTAATAGGGTAACTTTATGAGGAAAGTTTCATTGAAAAATTGAAGGAAAATGTATCTCTTCTTTATTATGCATATTTAACAAAACCTTATTAATAATTTACTTGACCTTTACTTTTAATAATTTAATAATTTTTAAAGTTATCTTATTTTTTATCATTGTAGTTTATTACTTTACTTAATTATTTTAATATTTTACTATATTGCAAGTATTTATTATAATTTTGATTGTATTATTATATTCAAATTACTATTTAAAAACTGTAAACAAACCAATGACCAGAAATCTGCAAAATTCTAAAATCTGCAAAACCTCTAGTCCCAAACTGTGTGGATTTGAGAGAGTCTACTTTATTACTAAAAATCGATTCTACATAACTCCCAAGCTTGAGGCACATTCACGAAAGAAAGGCAGTAATCATTCGAATCTTAGCGAAGCCAAGTCCTGCAAAACGTTTTCTTAAATGGAACATTGAGAGTTGGTAGGATGATAAGCGTGACTGTCTGCCATCTCCAACCTCCATACCATCGTTTCATGATTTATATTTTCGTGCATCCTAATGGAGGGAAATAAATGACACACTCGCAGAATGTTTTTGTTATTTTTCGTCTTCTTCTTTATCCTTCTTTCTTCTTTTTGGACCCGATACCTACTTTCGATTCTCTTGTTCTTATTGCATTGGAATTCCAAAGATGTAAAATTATGGTTGGTTTGGCAGCCAGATATCGAATCTTTATTCCGAGTATAGTATTCGGAAATATAAGTACTATTGGCTTTGAAGTTGTTTGTTTCAATTGTTTTGTCGTTTAGGGCGAAACAGCTTTTGATGATTGGAGATTAAATCTATTTTGTGTCGTAAAATGACATACTACAATGATCAGCGCCTCCTCAGTAACGAGATTGTCTTCCAGCCAGGCGCTAAAGGAGGACGCTTACTATCAACTCCTATATAGAAATAATACTGTAAATAAAGGCAGAAAATTAACAAGTTGGAAATTGCACCTCAAACGTGGCAAATGAGGTGCGTTCGTACTATAACTAGTTTTATAAGTATTTTTAGCAGCCCATATTGTACTGAATGTATATTTTTTGCGCTTCATAAGTGCATAGTCTGTAACATCATTAAAATGCACTTGCAATATTTTTTTCCCATTCCCCGTAATGTAACGGAAAAATTTTGACTGTCCCTGTCATTAAACTATACATCCGATTTTCATAAAATTGGAAATGGCTCGACAAAACTTTGCAACAATTATATATTTAAAATTTCAGACCATTCGGAAGGCTGTAACATCATTAAAATGCACTTGCAATAATTTTTTCCCATTGTTCGTAATGTAACGGAAAACTTTTGACTGTCCCTGTCATTAAACTATACATACAATTTTCATAAAATTTAAAATGACTCGACAAAATTATGCAACAATTATATATTTAAATTTTCAAGCGATTCGGTTGTGTAGTTTTTGCGTTGTTATATGCGGACGTACAGGCGGACTGAACGACGACTATAGGTGCTACGTATTTATATAATTACGAACGCACCTAAAAAAAGAAAGGCAGATTATTAAAACTAGAGATCAACCGAAAATTTGTTTTCGTTTTCGTTTTCGGCCCAAAACCTGAGTTTCGGCGAAAATTCGGCCGGACCACTATCTGCATTACAAAAATTACTTTTCTTCCTTCGGAAATTTTCAACATTATTCTTTGGTTTGAGCTATATCGGCTCAAATGAGACACTCTTTATTGATTGCTAGGAACTTCGCTGTTTACAATTATCAGTCATCACTAGCTCAAGAGGTAAGTGCAAATTATAAAGCAAGCAACACCTATAGGACTAAACTTTAAAGACGCTTTTCACGGGCTCAGTAAAAGCTGCAGACTTAACAATATAGAAAATTTTTAGTTTAAAACCGCTGAAGTGTTTCGAATACTCTTTGAGAAAGTTCTAGTGTAACAGATGTTAATTTACAAAAATCATTATAAAAGATATATCGAGATATGTATACCTTAAACGTTTTTTAATTAGATGAGATTCGTATAATTAGAAAATCATTCTGCATCGTTTATGAATTAATTACATTTTATTTTATGTAAAAGTAAGAAGTTTTCGTCAGAGGCACAGAACGGAAACTAGGGTCACACATATAATTAATTAATAATATGTATATTTAATAAACACTTATAATCAATTCAAAATTATGTATATTTATGTATGTATTAATTAATTAATTTTTTTTTTTACTTTTTTTTTCGTTTTCAGCCGAAAATAGGAAGATTACCGAAAACCTGTTTCAGTCGATCCTTAATTAAAACTATGTATAGGAGTTTCGTTATTGATTTTTGCTAGTTCAACAAGTGCAACTAATATGAAAAAAAAAAATAACAATAATCGGTTAAGTGCGAGTTTTACTCGCACGCGAAGAGTTCCGTACAATATATATAATAGTATATTAATTACTAACTGCAATATTACCAAAAATAATTTCTAAAAGAATAATAAGACTGTAAAAAAATTTGGAATTATTCTATGAATATTTTTTCAATAATTGTTTTCAATAATTGAATTCATCACTGTGATTCGCCTTACCTAAAACAAAGGCTTTGCGCAAAGTTTAAACTTGGCATTGCGTCAAGTGCGCTTCGAAATTAGGTCGCAAAGTTACAATGCCACCTTGATCAGTGGCGCGTTTTTCTAGATAGATTATTAATTAAAATTTCTGTTAATTATCACCAATTCTTTTCAATAATCCTTATTAACAATTATTGAATGATTGTGTGCCGATGGCTACCTTGAGAGACCCTCAACTGTACAGCTGAGCGTCGGAAATTAAAGTTTGTGTGTAACAAAAAAATCTATTTTCTCAAAAACTATATAACCTTGTACAATCGCTATAGTTTTCCTTCAAGGCTTAAATAAACTTCTAATACCACTAATTTTTTCATAATTTTAGTTTCAGTAGATTCGGAAATAGGGAGTTAGGAACATATTTTTGCTGAAGATTTTCAACGATATCTCTGAAAATATAATACCTAAAATTAAAACAAATATATTTTGAGTTCGATTTGACGAAACTTTTAGAACGATACAAAACTAAATAAATAAATAAGTAAATAAAAATTCCAAGTAACTTAAATCGCCCCTACATTTTCCCTAAAAATATTTGGGAATGGCTAATGATCTATAAATATGTGGGTCAAATGCCTTTATAAATCTGCCAAGTTTGAACCTTCTACGTTCCATAGTTTTCGAGAAAAAAGGCTATGATAGACGACAGACAGATACAAGAGTGATCTTATAATGGTTCCATTTTTACAACGTTTTAAGTACGAAATCAAAAAAAGAAAAAAAAACTCCGAATTTAACTATAATGTTCAAAATTCCGGTCAGTATTAAAACTACTTATACTTTAAGATATAGAGACCTTGAATCATACTACCCCACCGAAGAGAATTACAATTAAGACAGTGAGTGATATAACTCAGAGATCGCACCATGATGTCGTTTTAAATCCACACATTCATTATTATACACAGTATTTATTAAAAGTACATTTTCATTTTTATATCTAGTGATTATTGCATCTATTACCTATTAAATCAAATTATAAGAAATATTACCTTACCATATCTGTTTTTTACCCGACTGCTAAGAAAGGTTATGTGTTTAACGCGCGTATCTGGGTATGTGGATTTCTTTATACCCTCGAAACATCCCAACGACTGGATGGATTTTAATGAATGTGGTCTCTATAGATTCGTTTTAACCGGCCGATGGTTATAGGCTAGGTTTATTGTTTTTATAAATTCAAAATGGCGGCCGTAAAATACAAAAGGGCGGTAGAGACGAAAAAAATTTTTACGCACCATATTGAGCGGCATATCATCGGATAGATCTTTCAAAATGAAGACGATGTTTCATTGACTATTTTACAGTCAGAAGCCCCGTTTAAATATTACACAACCTGGAAGTTGTGTAGGTAGGATCTGTAGCTTTACTGCAACTCTAACCTTCCTAGACATCTATAGACCTCATCAAAACAGTGTTTATAGATAGGAACTAACAATTAAACACAACTTAAAAGTCATCAATACAAGTAAATAAAAAAATAGGTAAGTA
The DNA here is from genome assembly GCA_963932465.1 of Maratus speciosus. Taxonomy (NCBI): domain Eukaryota; kingdom Metazoa; phylum Arthropoda; class Arachnida; order Araneae; family Salticidae; genus Maratus; species Maratus speciosus. Next base: position 26,031,275 of record OZ010788.1, on the reverse strand, counting down.
ATATAAAAAATAGTTTCACATTGATGAGAAATAATTAATTAGTTCGTTTTTTAGACGGTCGGTTTTTTTGATTTTTTAAATTTAATTTTTACTTCTTTATTTCTACAATTTTCATTTAGTTAGATTTTTGAAATAAAGCTCTAGTTTTTTGAAGCAGGATTGCACATAGGGGAAATGTACATTTTACCTTGAAAAAGGTCGGGTAGAAGATATTTTTTTTAATTGTTTATAATGATGCCAACATGGAAAAAACAAGTTTTCTAACAAAATTTCTTAAGGCTAAATTTTCTGTGGCCAAAAAACAACAAAATTTTGGGACCTTTTTTGATGTTTTTGAAATATCTCGAGACCCGTAACCGTAGCATATTATTTGCCAGTTACAATATTAAAGAAGATACAATTCTCTACAACTTTCATACTTACAACTTTTTTGTACCCTCAATAGCAAGCGCCGTACGCCATTTCAAAAATAAGACAATTTTTTCTATTTTCTTAAAAAACCATAAAAAACGTACTTTTGCACCGATTATTCAAATGTTCCCCGTGGATTTAATCGTGTATGTCGACTTCTAAAACTTGGCAGCAGTAAATTATCTATTATTTGCACACTCACGTCTTTATTTTCATCTCAACAGGCATTTTATATTCAATAAATTTATATAATTTTAAAACTAGGGCAGAGTATAGATGAATGAGACAATTTTCATAAATAGACAGTAACTTTAATTGAATACAATGTTAACTTCAAAGCATTGTTTAAAAAATACTTCAATGTTTAGTAACTTATTGGCACGATAGTTTTAATTAATAAAGAATTCTTGTTTAATTTTAATAAATTTTATAATTTTTATAATGCATACATATTTTTCCAGGTATCAATGGGATAGGTATGGAAATTTGCGAAAAACATATTTTATTTACCAATCATTGATAACATATGTTTTAATGTTTTACTGTTTTAAAGATAGCAAACATTGAATTATAGTTCCATATAAAAGGGTGGTGGTGGGGGGGGGGGGGGGTCAAAAAATAAATATCTTTTATGTAAGAAATACTTTTGCCTTATAAAATAGCTACAATAACAAGTTGGAAATTGCTCGTCAAACGTGGCAAATGAGGTGCGTTCGTACTATAACTAGTTTTATAATTATTTTTTGCACCCCATATTGTACTGAATGTATACTTTTTTGCACTTCATAAAGCGCATAGTCTGATACATCATTAAAATGCACTTCCAATAATTTTTTCCCATTCCCCGTAATGTAACGGAACACTTTTGACTGTCCCTGTAATTAAACTATACATCCGATTTTCCTAAAATTTGAAATAGCTCAACAAAACTTTGCAACAATTATATCTTTAAAATTTCAGACCATTCGGAAGGCTGTAATATCATTAAAATGCACTTGCAATAATTTTTCCCATTCCCCGTAATGTAACGGAACACTTTCGACTGTCCCTGTAATTAAACTATACATCCGATTTTCCTAAAATTTGAAATAGCTCAACAAAACTTTGCAACAATTATATCTTTAAAATTTCAGACCATTCGGAAGGCTGTAATATCATTAAAATGCACTTGCAATAATTTTTCCCATTGGCCGTAATGTAAAGAAAAACTTTTGACTGTCCCTGTAATTAAACTATACATCCGATTTTCCTAAAATTTGAAATGGCTCGACAAAATTTTGCAACAGTTATATCTTTAAAATTTCAGATCATTCGGAAGGCTCTAATATCATTAAAATGCACTTGCAATAATTTTTCCCACTGGCCGTAATGTAAAGAAAAACTTTTGACTGTCCCTGTAATTAAACTATACATCCGATTTTCATAAAATTTGAAATGGCTCGACAAAACTTTGCAACAATCATATATTTGAAGTTTCAGACCATTCGGTTGGGTAGTTTTTGCTCTGTTACATGCGGACAGACGGACGGACAGACGGACGGACTGAACGACGACTATAGGTGCTACGTATTTATATAATTACGAACGCACCTAAAAATGACATCAGATTATTTCACTAATTAATGCTATACATTTATATCTTGTAAAATTTAAAAATTCTCTCAATGCAATATTTGAGATCACTAGTTTTATAAAGATATTTAAAAGATTAGTTTTAAAAAATATTGTCAATTTTTTTTATCATTTTAGCAAGTAAAAATATATAAAACTTTAAGATTATCTGTTAGTTGCTTTAAAGCTCAAACAGGATACTTTAAATTTCAGAACGGGTACAAACAGTTTTCCAAAAATGAAAGTGTCCGAATATTAAAAAAAAAAAAAAAAAAAAAAAAAAAAAAATGCAACCAAACCCGAAAAAATACAAAGGCACAATATTAGATATTTATCTGAGGTATCCCATGAAAAAAAAATATTTAAAAGCAACAAAATGCGAGCGAGATATTTGTCAAGAACGCTCCCGTTTGTTTAATATTACCTTGCTGCTGTGTTCTTGTGACTAATTTAGTCCCATAATTCATATAACTGTGACTTTAAACGCCTGAATACTACAAATATGGTAAAATCTTTGAAAATGAAATCTGTATGTACGGAATCCGGTCTTTAAAGGAAAAGAAAATATTTTTTTCAAGAGAAAGAATATGAACAATTATACCTGCTAAGATGGAAACCTGTTTAAAGCGGAATATATTTCAGTTCCTTTCGGTTCGGTTTTCAAGGTTTTAATGAATCAATATTTGGCAAAGCTGATTACGTAGTTCAGCATTACGTATTTAACGGTTATACACTTAAAATTTTCAAAATCAGGCTATTAGAGATTTATTAAAATTCTCGTGGTAAATTTTCTTTTTAAAAGAGGGGGGAAGGGGGGGGGGTCACCAAAATCCATGCTTTCCACGGGTGCAAGAAAGGGTAGTTTTGGCCCTGAAACACATAATTTACTGCTACCAATATATAAAAGTTGACATACACGATTAAAACCGTGGGAAACCTTTGAATCGGGGCAGAACTACGTTTTTCACGGTTTCTAAGAAAATTTAAAAAATTGCCCTATTTTTGAAATGGTGTACTGCGTTTGCTATTGAGTGTATAAAAAAGTTGTAGAGAATTTTATCTTCTTTAATATTGTGGCTGGAAAATAACATGCTACGGCAACAGGTCTCGGGTTATTTCAAAAAAATAAAAAAAGGTCCCAAAATTTTGTTGTTTTTTGGCCACAGAAAATTTACCTTTAAGAAATTTTGTTAGAAAACTTGGTTTTAACATGTTGGCCTCATTATAAACAATTCAGAAAAAAAATCTTCTGCCCGACCTTTTGCAAGGTAACCCCCTTTTTTTGGTATATTTTCCCCATGACTAATATGAAACATAAGACTTGTTTTCTGTTGAAACCCCCCTCCCCCCCACCTTAAGAATTCATCAACATAGGGCCTTCACAATCATATCACGTTTCTATCCACCATTCTCATAAGATTTATATCGAGTGCATGGGGTTAATTATAGTTATATTTAAAGGAGTACAAATCAAACTATCCGCGTGAGAAAGTAAAGAATTCGAAGATGCTCTCCGGCCGGAGAGCATCATCGAGTAAAATCAATAGTGCGATGGTGGATCAAATATATAAGAGACGTTTTTTAATAGCTTATTTAAAAATTATTATATACCAAAATTATGCCAATTTCATTTTTTTAAACAGCCTTCTTTAAAATCTGCGCACTTTATCGAAGATATTATTATTTTTCTTTTTGAGATATGATATGCTGAGAAAACGCAACGTCAGTAGAAATCAGCTACATTTTTGCCATATGAAAATCTTTGAAGCATTTACTATGTAGCGATACATTACATTTACTACACTACACATGGTAGCAGCTTAACTGCTACAATATCTGTATCTTGAATAACTAAATTTTATTTCAATCTTTATAGTGCATCTATGAACATAATCCGAAATTTATGAATAAAAAATTTCAAAACACTCAATAATAGTATTTAATTCATATTTCTAATTTTTTGCAAATCGAATCAATTAACAATTTTTTCCCTTAAAAATGAAAGTCATATATACAATATGTCATAATAAATTTTTTGTAAAAAATATTCACCGTAAAATAAAAATCTCTGCCGGCTCGGTTTATAGGAGGAGGTAGATTTCGAAGTTTTAAGTACTAATTTCACCAACAAAAACTAAATCAAGATTAGAGATAAACCCAGTTTAACAATTTTATCTGGCCGCTTTTGACAAATTTTTAATTTCATTTTTCTGTAAGAGCTGGTTTTATCAGAATCATATTAAGGCGGTATTTAAAAAAATATTTTTCCACGCTCAACAACTCGAAATTTTCTGACACATTTTCAGACTCATTTTTAAAAGTAAAAACATGAAACTTGCTGACGTGGTTTTTTGAAGAGATTTATAAGCGACGTCTGTTTTTATTTTTCGTTCTATTACTAGTAATTAGAACTTGATTTACAAACAATTATTTTTTCAGTACGACCATTTTTTTCGTTTCCAGCACTATCGCTTCGGGAAATTTGATTGAAAATGCCCACTTTGAAAGCATTTTTAAAAATATATTCTGCCTTTATATAAAAAAAAAAGTCGACTCATACAGCACATTATATAGTTTCTGAATAAGAGAATCTGCCAAATGGACGCGTTTAAGAGCAAACATGAATTCAAAAATGAGTCAGAAAATAAGTCGTTTAGATTTGAGTACACCCTTAATAAGATATTTTTTTTTGTAAACCCATATTTTTTTTTTCTGTAAGAGTTGTCCTATCAAAAACTTGTCAATATGAAAATTGTAGATAATATTGAGAAGATGTATAATAAATTTAAGCGGATTGGATATCTTGTGAATTGACGATGTTATGAATTTCTTTCTTCTTCGAAAACCCTTTTTATTTATTTTTTTTTTCGGTAAGAGTTGCTCCTATGAAAAACTTGTCAATAGAAAAGCTGTAGATAATATTAAGAAGATTTATAATAAGTTTAAGTGAATTTGATATCTTAAGATTTGAGAAAGTTAGGAATTTTTTTCCCTAAAACCCTATTTTTTTTCACCCCTTGAGCCCCTTTTTAGGTGCGTTCGTAATTATATAAATACGTAGCACCTATAGTCGTCGTTCAGTCCGTCCGTCCGCATATAACAGAGCAAAAACTACCCAACCGAATGGTCTGAAATTTTAAATATATGATTGTTGCAACATTTTGTCGAGCCATTTCAAATTTTATGAAAATCGGATGTATAGTTTAATTACAGGGACAGTCAAAAGTTTTTCTTTACATTACGGCCAATGGGGGAAATTATTGCAAGTGCATTTTAATGATGTTACAGACTTCCGAATGGTCTGAAATTTTAAATATATGATTGTTGCAAAATTTTGTCCAGCCATTTCAAATTTTATGAAAATCGGATGTATAGTTTAATTACAGGGACAGTCAAAAGTTTTTCTTTACATTACGGCCAAGGAGAAAAATTATTGCAAGTGCATTTTAATGATGTTACAGCATTCCGAAAGGTCTGAAATTTTAAATGTATAATTGTTGCAAAATTTTGTCGGGCCATTTCAAATTTTATGAAACTCGGATGTATAGTTTAATTACATGGACAGTCAAAATTTTTCCGTTTCATTACGGAGAATGGGAAAAAAAATATTGCAGTGCATTTTAATGATGTTACAGACTATGCACTTATGAAGTGCAAAAAAATATACATTCAGTACAATATGGGGTGCAAAAAATAATTACAAAACTAGCTATAGTACGAACGCACCTCATTTGACGCGTTTGACGAGCAATTTCCAACTTTATTTTATCAGAAATCTGTGATACTAAATTTTCGCCCCTTTTCCTAGAAGTAATAATAACTTTAAACTGACTTGATATGTATTATAATTAAGAAGTTTTGGGGCTTTGCGGTTTTCACAAAACCCTTCCCTATTTCCACCTCCTTGGTGCGATGTTGCCCATTAACGAACATGACCGAGATTTTTTACCATTTGATTTTATGCATCAGTTTGGAAGAGATTTGTGCAGAATTATGGAAGTTATCGTGTCCATAAAAAAGTGACACACACACACACACACACGCATATATATATATATATATATGTATATATATAATAAATTTGAAATCACAAATATATATATATATATATATATATATATATATATATAGAGAGAGAGAGAGAGATAAAGTTTTTAACTGGGTGTGGTTTTGGGTTCTGGGAGTCATGATCGGCATAGATCTGCAAAAATTTTTCAGAAATTCCAACATAAGGGAGAATGCAACAGGTGGTATTTCTTACGAAATCTACCTAAAAGGATCACAAACATAATGTTACAAAATCTCAACACCAGTCTTTAATGGGTTAACCCGGTTAAGAATCTCTTCGATTCAGTCACTTTCTTTCTATCTTTCTTTTTTAAAACGATGTTCGCAATGGAAATCCATTTACCACCGGCATTTCATTCAAAATCTCAAAATGAATCTGAAATCAGCATTGATAAGGATAATTTATACTACTAAGCTTCTTTTTTAAATCGATTCTACATTGAAACACATTAAACACATTAAAATGACAATCAAGTGAACTGAACCATACCGGATTTTTCACAGTTTAGACGAAAAAAATTTGTGAAATTTTTTTCTCTTTTTCGTTGAAGCGTGAAAAGATAAATAATAGATAACATCTTTTATGACCTTACCCTGAAAGCAGAGAATGTATGGAAAGTCATGATTATGGATCACTTCAAAGGGATTTACGTATAATCTTCCCTTCATTTTCAACCACTTTTCCTGTAACTGCAGTATAAATTCTTCTTTCCGTTTCTGTTATATAATTAGTTTTTCGATCCCTAAATAGGTAAGAACAAGAACGAAAATCCTGCTTACGGCATAGATTATGAAACACTTTCTAACACGTTCAGAATACTATAACAAAACTTCAAAGTTTACTAAGGTGGAAGATGATGTCTAAATGAACAATTTGGAAAACGCATAACGTATTTGAAAACCAAATTTCTGCTGTTGCCATGAATAGTTGAGAAAATATACGATTTGCTTGTGTACCCCTGCGTATGATCTGTGGATATGTATCATGCGTATTCACTAGTATGATATAAATATATCGGTATTAAGCAGCAGCCATACACTCGTTATCTAACTCAATCGAGAAATCAAAGTTTTGCAGTCGTAAAATCATGGTTAAGAGTGGAAGATCAGGCCGACGTCCATTGGAATTTTCCCGTAAATAATAACAGAAGCCTTTAGATTCATCAAATATTTATTAGATGATCATAAAATGCACCAAACTCCACTAGCAATATGCTACCCATGTTCGGGCCGTTGCTACATCGTAAAATGTAAACCACTAGATGCTAAGTATTAGAACAACATGACGAAGATGCAGGAAACAAAGCTCTCCAGGTGACATGGGTTATTTAAGCAAGTCAATAATCGTACATTTCTCTCTCTCCTAGCCAATGCAACAGGTTAAATACTTGCGAAAAATGCACGCGTATGAATACATTACAAGTGAAAAACCAATCCCGTAAAAATAGCGGGAGGACGCGACAAGAGGCAGGCTACGATAGGACTTAGCTCCGGGGGAAGGGGGGAAATACGCGTGACGTCGATGATGAACTCTTTAATCTCGGCGTCAGATTAATAACGTAAACAAATGTTGGCGGGCTTTGCAAGGAATTATGGGAAATAGAACATCAGAGAACAAATGCTATTAAAAATATTCGAAACAAAAAAAAAATTTAGTTTCAGAATAAAATGAAAAAAACGTAATTTAATGGGTTTTATAAGATTAGACGAATGGAGTAAGATTTTTAGAATAATAAAAGAATACGCATTTAAAGCATGGAAAAAAGATAAAAGATATTTAAGACAGTATTAAAGCTAAGTAAAAAAGGTAGATATTATAATAATTTGGAATAGTTTAATTAAGATAAAAGGGCGAAAATTTTATTATTACATGTATGTATACTACATAGTATGATAAAAGTTAGTTCAGTTACACAGTTGAAATTTTCCATTCAGGAATTTCCACCAATAAACGGATCTTGTTGAGAACTTTTCTGCGGTACGGTATTAGACCGGGCCAGCTGAACAGACAATCACCTTATCGAGTTCACGGCTGTAATTCCAGAATTAGTTAAAACTCGATACGCATATTAAAACGCAATCGGTCTGCCAAGTCATATCTTGGTGGAAAACACCTGAAAACCTGATTTTAGCGGTCGACTCGTAGGTTTACCATTGTGTTTTCCTGCACCCAAAAGTATGAAAACATGGACGACTGGGAGAGGGAAAACGCAATACTAAATCTACGATTCAACCGCTAAAATCAGGTTTTCAAGTGTTTTCCACCAAGATAGGACTTGACAGACCGATTGCGTTTTAATATGCGTATCGAGTTTTAACTAATTCTGAAATTTCAGCCGTGAACTCGATGAGGTGATTTTCTGTGCTGCCGGCTCCTGGTCTATATAGGATCTATAGGATTCATAAACTCCAACAAATAGTTAAACAATAGTTAAATTTAAAAACGCACTACCAGCAATTATTGTTCGCAGGTTTCAATTGTTCTATTATTGTTCATTTCCTTCTGTAGCCAAATTCTTTTATGTGACCCTGTAAATGAACGATAATTTCTATGCACACCCTATTCTATAATAAGAAACTTCTAGTACAACTCAGTGATATATATCAATTTCAATATGTTTAAAATAGTGTAATATCCTTAAAATACACCGAAAACAATTTTTCTCCATAGACCGTCATGTAATGGAATTCTTTTCAGTGTCCCTGTAAACGAACCGTAAGTGTTACCCGCACCATTTTCAATACCAAACATGCCAGAGTAAATCCCAACAACATATATCATTTTCATGGCGATCCGTCTATATTTACGCGAGATAGAGCACGGACAAACAGCAGATAGACAGACAAACCGAATTCATAAACACTTTTCAACTGTGTTGCAAGGTGTTAAAAAAGCACTCTTATATAAGCATTCAATGTTTATCGTAATTTCATGAGTTCTGTAGCTCCGAGAAAATTCCGTTACAATATGCTGACGTGTTAATTAATACGTTTAATTCGTTGTACGCCTCCGATTATGAAAACCCCATAGCTTTGATCTAAACTTGGTAGAAAGTGGAAACTAGGGAATTTGTTAAAAATAGAGGGAGTTCTGGTATTATGGAATGGTCGGATAATATGGAATACATCAATATCTGGCCCATACGATGTTGCAGGCAAGCGTAAATCTGCCACACGACTTCCTAGTACTCCCACGATGCACTGTGCTCAGTTCTGTTTGGATACCTGTTGTTAGAGCGATACGGTGAAATAAAATCTTAGTCTCAATTTTTACAGTTTTTTGCAGGTAAATATGATAAAATTCGTATTAATTATAAAATCTCATTGCCGGTGATGTTAACCAAGTTCAGTATAAAGTTGCTAAATATTGATATGTATTTTTTCTTCTTTTTTAAACGCATTAAAAATGTGTTAAGAAATAATCAAAGTACGTTCTTTATTAACTTTTAATGCATCTCATTTTTTTCTGTTGATTTAGAAATAAAAATGTAAATAGTATTCGGTAACACACGAACTTCCTCTATATATAATACTAGCAGCCTTCGCCCGCTAAGCTGGTCGGTTTTTCTAAAGAAACATTGAATCAGAAGAAATATATCTGTGAATTTGATCGGGCGTTTTAAAGCAATATGGACATTTACCTGGAATGTCCAATCGAATTGCTGAAAACAATATGAACATCATTAAGCTATTATATCTTTTATTGAGACATACAAAATTTAGGCTGTTAAATACCAACTTCTTTAGTTGATCATTTAGTGTAGGATTCGGTAAAGAACAATAGAACAATATGTAATATACTGAAAGGGTTCATGAAAAATTATCAATGCAAGTCTCATCAGAATCTGTTAATTGGACTTATTGAAAAAGCTAATCGTTCAGAATAATTGGGTTCGCCAGATTCTAGAACTTTCAGCCACAATTCTACAATCAAGCAACCTGATGACCAAGCAACACCATGCAAATGATATGTGTTTTATACTAAAACATTCACTGAAAAATTAACTAACCGATCAAGTTCCATCGAAATCCACTTAGCAGAATCTTTTAAACTGGAAAATGTACTGAAACCTTCCTTAAAATTGATTTAATTAACAGTTTAAATCCCATAAAAATTCATTCAGTGGAGCCTTTAAAGAAATCCAGTCTTTCGAAATTGGGTACATCTGATTTAGAACTTTCCCCATAATTATTTAACTAAGCAACGTAGAACGTTATGTTTTATACTAACAACTTTTCTGAAAAAATATCTAACAATGTAAGTTCCATCAAAATCTGTTCAGCAGAACTCAAGTTATAAGCGGCCGGAATGAAATTTCTCTTTGCATTTTATATATATTGAGATAGTTAAATATACTTTCATAATCGCGTTAACCTGATTATAGATCTCTCAGGGATGTAGGGATAAGTATACGCTGCATCACTTCTGGATTATTTTTATGAAACTCTGTATAACTTCCATAACTATAGCATATATCTCTCTAGTATATGCCATCTGTCTGTAGCGTATATCCTCCAATTTTCTTTACTATATAACTGAGACCTTTTCCCGCATAGTTCTGTAACTAAACAATTTAGAATGATATGATAAATATTGAAAAAATCCCTGAAATATTATCTACTAAAAACTGTGCAACTGTCATTCAAATCCATTCAGTAAAACTTGAAATCTTTCATAATCGAGTACACTAATTTTAGAATTCTCGTAGCTATTACTAAGCAACTTAGAATGATGCTTTTTAGATTAAACCATTTATAAATCAAATTTATTATCTAACAGTGTAAGTTCTACAAAATTCTGTTCAGTGGAATCTGAGTTATAATAAATCGGAATGAAATAGAAATTTGCGTTTTATACATATATTGTAAATTATGGCGTGTAAATATGTAAGTGCTGTTATTTGCGATTTCAAAAACGTTATTGGCGATATTTGCGCACGGCTAACATAAAAGTATCCATTTTTCCTTCTTATCCATGAGCAAACGTAAAATTCCAAATTAAAATTTAAACATTTGTAAATGAAAACTTTTTTTAAGCCGTACAAACATTGTTTTTATATTTAAATTAAATGTTTTCGTTTTACAATATTCATTTCTCATTAAACCTTTTTTCTTTGCATTTAAAATAAAATAAGTAACTGTTTTGGTATTTTTCCGTTATTCCAACACCATTGTCGCCAAGCGTAATAGTTGGAGCAAAATGAATTGAAACATTTGATTAAAAAAAATAGTTTTGTTGATAAAAAAAATTAACATTTAAAAAATATAACTTCCGAAAATTATTGACTTTAACCTACCGTTTTTTTAAATCAATAAAAATAAGTATTTAAAATAAAAGAACAAATAAATATTTTGCAAGTAATAAAATACAGTCAATTTAAACTGCAGGCTTTAAATTGTAAATGTCTCTTTGTACTGCAGCGTGGCGTACGTAATACGTATGTCTCACATTGCAGTAAACATTTCATTTTTTGAATGAAGACATTCGTTGTTTTTTGGACAAATTTTTTTATATGTATAATTCCTAAGTTCTGAAATAATTTTATTGTAGCTTCCTTATCATCCGATAACTGCCAAATGGTAAAATCCATGTCACTATCAGTAATAAATGTAAGTTATAATTAATAATAAATATTTTCTATTCAAAAAATAACAAATTAAATAGTTTTGTGAGATTACGATTGAATAATACTCATAAAAAATATTCACATTCAATAAATAGCAAATGTTAATGTTTGGCACGGTTTGTAATAAAAATCCTTTGCACGGTTAGGGTTGCAATAAATGGCGCGATACCATACATTTTGGTAAGGGTCCTATGTTAAAGGAGCCCTACGTTTTTGCATTGTGTTGGTAAAACGAAAAAGTACCGCAGTTTTTATTGTTGTTGTTGTTGTTGTTTTTTATTTAGCTTTAGTTTTTGAGGCGTTTGTATTTTTTTCTAACTGACATAGTTGTTTTAATTATTTAACCAAAAGAATTGATTACAAAAAATATCCAATTTGAATTTTTTTCCCTTGCCATAGTAACAGAATGAAGAGAATGAGTTTTTAGAAATTTTCACTTGAAAATTTGAGGTTTTGACTCCAAAGACATGAAAAAATTAGAACATTCTCAAATATCTGACAAACTATTAGACTTAAAAGAATTTAGTTAGTACCATTCGATTCAGCATACAAAAATGCACTAAAATATGTTATCAGTTGAAAAATAACTATAAAATCAGATTTTTAAGGAATTTTTTAAAAGTTTGTTTTCTCTTTTACCCCTTTAGGGGAAGAATTTTTGAAAATCCTTTCTTAGCGACACTTTATGTCATAAGAAGTATTTTTACCCCAATTTTCAAGATTTTAGGTTCAGTAATTTGGGCTGTGCATTGATTATTCCCCAATCCACAGACTTTATATATATATATAGATAGATAGATAGATTTGCAGTGTTTCTTTTTTAAGATATAGCAACAGGAAATTAAATAAAAGCATTATTTAAACTATTTATTGCAGACACTTTTTCACTCTGTTGGTTTTACGCGTCGTTAGCAATTGCAAAAATTCATGCTTTTCAAATTTATTATTTCGGCTGCATATCATAGCTACAAAATTATATTTATAGTGTATTTTAAATATTTAGGGGAGGTATGGTTAATTATATTTATAGTGTATTTTAAATATTTAGGGGAGGTATGGTTAATTATGATGAGGTTTTAATTGGGATCAGGGGCACTTCAGGAGCAATCTGTAACAGATAAAAAAAAACAATTGACCATGCTAATTATGAAGTCTGAATAATATTCTACGTGTGCAATTTTTTTGGAATGAAAATGTATGTTCCTGTAGAAGTAATCACTGTTTTCCCAGAACACGAAGAAAAACGTTGTCCGTCAAAGTGAGAATGTTTTAGTTAGAAAAGTCCTGTGTAAAAAAAAAAAAAAAAAAAAAAAAAAAATGTAGGAATACTAAAATATAGCTATGGATTTAAATTTAGAAAAAGACTGTTTTCAAGAGGAAATGGTTATGTTGCAACAGACGAAGTATAATGTTAATAATCTGCATCATTCTAATTACCCAGAAATAGAATTTTCGGGGTAAATAGGATTTTACAATTTTATTTTGCATTTATTTCAAATTTTAGCCTTGACTGCATGTTTTAGGCCTAATTAAGCCTCAACACTTTCAGTGTAAATGATATTTCCCTCCTTCACAACATATTAGTTTTGACAGACCTTTTTCTCCCACGTTGCTTGCATTTCATGTTATTTTGAAGAAAAAATTGATTATTTTTAAACTTTAAAAATTAGTTATTTAGTAATACAACAAGGACAATTTCCAACAGAAATTTTTGCATTTAATTTTGTTTTGTAGGCAGTGTGTAAAATATAAGGAGTATTGAAAAGCCCTTAGAAAACTTTTTTTCCAGCGTACTTATCTTTCCAATACTGTATCTCTCAGAATAGTTGTAGTTATAAAACCAAAAAGATCTCGCTCTAAAGCCCACACCGAGATCTTTTAACCCTTTATCTACTGACGGTACTTATAAGTACCTTTAAAATAACTTGTTATAAAATTCATTTAATGCATCGACTAGTTGTAATACAGTTTAGAATGAGTTATAGGTACATTACTTTACCTTGTTCCAAAAGCATTATGCGTTACACAAAACAAAAGTATTTTTAAAAGGATAATTTCTTTTGCCTTTGCATCTTTTCAGCTTTCTTTGCGTTGGGGAGGTGTAGAATTTTTCAATTCGGAAATATTTCTATATTTCTATTGTAAGAACTTTATATTTGTACATTCCCTAATTCTACAAAATACTAAGAAATATATTTAAAATAAAAGATTTGAGTAGGGTTATAAATATTGCACAAAATCCCTATAAATTCAAATTTAATTAATCCATCTAAATCCTTCAATCCTTCTAAAATCTATAAAATGATTATGTAAATCTTCTAATGTAGTTTAAACAATTCATGAAAAATACTTTAGAAGATAAAATTTTTATGAATTCATCATTCAGTGCATAAAGGGTTAATCCCATTTACTCATGACTGTGGATCTTGTAAGGCATGAGAAAAAATATCACTGACACGTTGTAATTGAGATCAAAGAGGTATTTTTTGAAAAATACACTTGTACTAGGTAACATGATACATTGAAAATAATTATTTACACATTTCAAGAGACAACTACTTGCTGATTAAAATTATACATAACATTAGTATGTGGTCCACTTCATTCTCTGGTAATTAATTATCAAAGTTCAAATTGTCAAAAAGTGATCCGAATTACCCCCACCTCTTCTACACTGTAAAAAAAATTCTGTAGTTCTACAGATGCAAAGTTACATGCTTACTAAATTTTCATCTGTAACTGCACAAAAAAGCTGCAAATCTACAAAACTAGTTTCTGTAAAGCTACAGAAATCTGTATCTTTACAAATAAATCTGCTAAAATTACAGTAATCTTACTCAAATTTTATCTGTAACCCTGGTTTCACTTACATGAAAAGTTCTAGGCATCCCAGTTTCCTAAATAATTCTTTGCCTTACAGATTTTTGATTTTCGGTGCAAAAGTGTGTCTGTTACATGGATTTTTGTTGTTGTCGTTGCATAAAATGTTCTAGGAATCCCAGTTTCCTTGAAAAACTAACTTTACAGATTTTTTTTTACAGTGTAGTTCGCACAGAACCAATCAAATTTAGAGAATTTATCATCTACAAAGAATTCTGTAAAACATTTCCATTTAACCCACAAAATTATAGATGAAACACCAAAATAAAAAGCAAACCCCACAGAGATCAACAAACTTTATGGTCTTTCTGGGTTGAACTTGCTGGCATGTTCACCAGACAAACTAGCCTTGCGGATGTTCGTCAATTTTCTTAAAATCCGCTAATTTGTTTCATAAAGGCCACAAAACTGCTCCAGAGAAACGTTAATCCGTACGTGAGAAAATGTTTAACTTGGCCGTCCAGCGATTCCACCATTATGTCTTCAATTATACAATTTTCTTTTCCGTGTTAAAAAAAAAAAAAAAAAAAAAAAAAAATCATAAGTGGAAAAGCGAATCTTTGCCGCTAATCGTCAGAGAATTTGCCTTGACCGCTGTGTTCTGAACCATGCATTAGAGATGTCATTGATTATGATGGAATTTCTCTTCGCATTGTAGTTACGGGTCGAGAGAAAACGTTTTCTCTTGAGCATGACGAAAAGTGTGTGTAAAATGCAGAATTGGCGAATTTTCTGCCTGTGTGTAAACATTCGGAATTTGGCAAATTTTCTGTCTGTATATGAACGCATAATTGCGTATGACTTGAAATATAACTGGATACATTTACAGGCTAAAAGTTTGATGATTCACTTCATAAAAACGTTTTACTGTTGCGGATGACCCGTTTTAGGGTTTCGTTTATCTCACGAAACCCTACTCGTCTCACTCCTCTGTCTGTCTGTCCTTCTGTCACAGAGCCCGTTCTCAGAAACTATATATATTGGAGACTTCGAATTTTGCGTACTTATAGCTGAACTCCTCACATCAAACGACAAATCATAAAATTTTGAAAAAGTCGTAATTAACGGATATTATTAATTAAAAACCCTCAATTATAAGATCGGAAGGGCATTCATAATTCAACAAAAGCGTGGATTTTTTTATCAAATTACAAAAACGATCTTTTCCACCGATTAAAAACAAGTGTCATTTTAACGGCATATAATGACTGGCGATTTCTTTTTTTCTACGCATCCGAGAAATTCGAAATTAGTACAACTAGATTGGGGAAGGAGGGGGGGGGGGGAGAAATCAGCTTTCAGCAATTCTAAAAATTATCTCTATTGTACCATAAAAACTCGAAAATTCGTTAAAAATCCTGAAAAAAATCTTTTATTTTCCTTCATTTGTGAAGACGACAGCACTGTAAAAAAAAATCTGTAAAGTTACTAAAGTTTTTCTGGGAAACTGGGATTCCTAGAACTTTTCATGTAACGGCAACAACACAAATTCATGTAACACACACATTTTTACGCCGAAAATCAAAATATCTGTAACGTTATTAAGAATTTTTTAGAAAATTGGGATGCCTAGAACTTTTCATGTAACTGCAACCAGGGTTACAGATAAAATTTTAGTAAGATTACTGTAATTTTAGTAGATTCATTTGTAAAGTTACAAGTTTCTATGGCTTTACAAAAACTAGTTTTGTAGATTTTCAGCTTTTTTTGTACAGTTACAGATGAAAGTTTAGTAAGCATGTAACTTTACATCTGTAGAACTACAGATTTTTTTTTACAGTGAGATGTCTGATTACATTGAATTTTCGGCGATAGAGAGAGCATATAAAACATGTGCGTCTTGCGGTCAGAAATGGACTCGGAATTTTTATACAGGGCCAAAAAATTTTTAAATATCGATTTTTGAGCTAAATTTACCATCCGGCGTAAAATTTCATTCTCTTTCAGAATATGTCTTTATTTTTTAGTTTCGACAATCGGAAGCGAAGATAATTAATTTTTCAGTTAATTAATTCCAGAATTGCATTTTTTCCACGGTAGGCCACGTGACACTGAAAGAAAAAGAGATAAAATTTTATACTAGGGTTTGATTTGATAATCGCACTTCAAAATTTTTAACTATTGATTTTACAAATTTGGTTCTTTCGCATCCGGATGTTATTTCGCACGTTGATTCATTAAATCTAAAAAAAAAAAAAAAAAAAAAAGAAAAAAGAAAAAAGAAAAAAAAGGAAAAAATTGGACCACGACTTTTCAATTTATGAAAAAATCGATTTTTAAACTTATGAGATGCTTTTTTGCACAGACAATTCACGAGAATTTGTTAAAATTAGGAAAACTAAAGAACCGATTGCTTTTAAACTTTGACATAGTTTATAACATATAATAAGAATTTTATAATGCTTTGAAAGAGATATTAAACGAAACCCTCTGTGCGATCTGCGATCACACTTCCTCCCGCCACTTCCGAAATTTTGAGAGACAATTCAGTATTTTTACATTATTTTATGTAACTCAACTTGGTTTTTGTATGTAAAGAAGGAAATTTGTAATAGATTTTTCAATCACTTCTTGATTTGTTAGAATTTAAAAAACTGTATTTCTATGTATATTCAATCTAATATATAAAAATGAAAATTTGTCTGTCTGTCTGTAATGCTATACAAATCCACAGTTTGGAAGCCAGAATTGCGAAATGTTATGTACATGTGTATTAAAACGCGGCCGAGGCAACTAAAGCAATCCGGAATCGAAATAATTTATAGTTAACTTTTAATTAATTTAAAAAACACAAATTTAACAGCAACCCTATCAAATTTAAACATTTTTCGTTATAGCAGTTGCCAAAAATTAAAAGTTCACAATAAAATCCTTTTTTTTTTAAGTTCAACCCTTAATCGCACGAGTTGTTTAACCAATGTGAGATATACATATTATATACACCACGCTGCAATACTAAAAAGCTGTATCGGGTATTACGATAATTCTTTTACCTCACATGTAAATAATTAGAGATATGCATATTACGTAAGCCACACTGCAATACTAAAAAGCTCTGCGGGTATTACGATAATTCTTTTCATGCTAATAATTAGAGATTATTTAATTGCGCTTAATTATAATATTAAAAAAATAAAGACAAACATCTTATCACAAACATCAACAAAACTTTTTATTCTATTTATTCCCTTATTCCAAAGATATCGTTTTATTGTCTGCTACCATAGTAACACGATAAATTAAATTTCATTAAAAAAAAAGGTGCAGTAGTAGAAAAATATTTTACTAAATCGAATAGTTATTTTAAATTTTGGTTTTAGAATTAAATTCATGAACTTCCGTGCGTAGAACTTGTTAAACAGCTAGTATGCAGATAAAAACCAGTTAGTAACGTGCCGTCAATAGCAATACATTGAATCAACTTGAATTTTCTACAGAGTATTTTTAAAAATAGCATATTTTAAGAAAATTCAAATTCAAATAATAATAATAATAACAACAAATAATTTTAAAAAATAAAATTTTTTGAAAAATTTGACTGATATTTCATAAATTTCTTCATTAACATTAAAGTCATGCATGAACTGTCAGATTTGGCTTGGAGGTCCCTTGTATGTTCACTGAAACAGGTGAATTGCGTTCCTACGTTCTTAAGTGATTTTTGTTTTTTAATTTTTTAAAAACAGTATACTTTTAGAAAATGCAAAATAATAATGATAATAATAATAATAATAATGATAATAATAACAATATTAATAATAATAATAAATAAGAAAATAAATAAATAAATAGAATCAAGTTTTTTGTAAAATTTGACTTATATTCGATAAATATCTAAAAATTGATAAATAACTTCATTAATATTAGAGTCATGAATAAATAGTCAGATTTGCCTTGGCCCTCTTATTTTTTCTCAAATAGGTGAATTGCGTCTCTACGTTCTTATGTGATTTTTTTGCTTTTAAATTTTTTAAAATAGTATACTTTAAGAAAATGCAAAGTAATAATAATAATAATAATTAATAATAATAAATAAGAAAATCAATAAATAGATAGAATAAAGTTTTTTAAAAAATCTGATTTATATTCGATAAATGTCTAAAAATCGATAACTATCTTCATTAATATTAAAGTCATGAATAAATAGTCAGATTTGTTTTGGCCCTTTTATTTTTCCTCAAATAGGTAGGTGAATTGCGTCTCTACGTTCTTATGGGATTTTTTGTTTTTAAAATTTTTAAAATAGTATACTTTAAGAAAATGCAAAATAATAATAATATTAATAACAATAATAATAATCAATAATAATAAATAAGAAATTAAATAAATAAATAGAATCAAGTTTTTTGAAAAATCTGACTGATATTGGATAAATATCTAAAAATTTATAAGTATCCTCATTAATATTAAAGTCATGAATAAATAGATTTGCCTTGGAGTGTTTTGGTCAGATTTGCCTTGGGCCTGTTATTTTTCCTCAAATAGGTAAATTGCGTCTCTACGTTCCTATGTGATTTTTTGTTTTTAAAATTTAAAAAATAGTATATTTTAAGAAAATGCAAAATAATAATAATAATAATAATAATAATAATAATAATAATAATAATAATAATATTTAATGATGATAATAATAATAAATAAATAAATAAATAGAATCAAGTTTAATTAATTCTTCAACTACTTTTCAGCAGTGAAAATACGCTTGAAATTATTGAATATTAAAGACGTGAATTAATTGTATATTCACCGATAGTGGGTTCATTTGCGTCTCATGTTATGCTGCAAGATTGTGTGCTCATGAAGACTATTCTATCTAATAGCTGCGATAGTAGACTTACCGACTTATGTGAGTGAGAGATGCCAAGCTGGGCATCGTCCTCGTGGCTTAAATGGTAGAGCACTAAAGCGTTATTCCAGAGGTCCGGGTTCGATTCCCTTCTTGGACATTTTTCACTCTGTTGGTTTACGCTTAGTTAGCATAGTGATAATTCTCGTCTTTAATATAGAATCAAGTTTTTTGAAAAATCTGGCTGATATTCGATAAATGTCTAAAAATCGATAAATATCTTCATTAATATTAAAGTCATGAATAAATATTAGATGTAAATTTCCAACTGGGCGAAAAATGTCCGGACCACATGAATAAATAGTCAGATTTACCTTAGAGTGAGACCCCTTGTATTTTTCCTCATATAGGTGAATGTGTTCCCACGTTTTTATGTGGTTTTTGTTTTTAAAATTTAGTCAGATTTGCCTGGAGTGAGACGTCTTATATTTTTTCTAAAATAGGTGAATTGCTTCCCTACATTTTTATGTGGTTTTGTTTTTTTCTGTACGCCTAATTTCCTTTTTTCACCTTTGTTAGACATTTTAAAATAACTCTTTTATTCTGTGTATATCTTAGATAAATAATGGACAAAAAGGTTTCTTTTTTTATTTAAATAATAAAATGTTCCTTGAAGCAATTTAATTAAAATATTTATCGCACTGTCAAAATTTATTTCTCCTTCAATAGATTTAATAATAATTATGTTCACCTTAATTACATTAAGATGGAAGTCGATGAAACCATAGCTGTTAAATCTGTTTTTGCTCTTCTGTCAAATAATGTGACAGCTGATGATAATCTGGTCAGATAATCTGCTCTCTCATCAGAAAATGTATCTTCTTTTGCTCAAATTAACCGTGATAATGTTTTCGATTACGATTCTCTGCTTACTGATTGAATGGCAACACAAAATAGTGTGCGCCAAGAAAAGCAACTTATTATTCATTCATGCGAAGTCGATTTTCGAAACAGAAACAGAAAATAAATCGAATGAGATTTAAAGTTTATAAAAGATTATTCAGCTGGTTAAATGTGAAATGGGTGATCAATGTGGGAGGAAAAATCAGCAACTTTTCCGCAAATCGAGTTTCTGGGCAAATTTAGATTAAATTCAGCGCCAAAAGAAATACAGTGGAATCCGGTTAAAACGCTCACGGTTAATACGCGATCCCGCTTAATACGCGGATTTTTTCCGCTCCCTTGAACATCGCCCGTAAGACTAATGCAAAAATATCACGTTTAAGACGCGAACGGTTATTACGCGATCCCGCTTAATACGCGAAATATTTTTGGTCCTTTGTGGTAAAAAATCACGTTTAAGACGCGAATCCATTGGTGAAGATGCGAATTCCTTCTTTCTTCTCCAGTGTTTCCATTTTAGCGGATTTTTTTTATTCATATAAACAACACTGTTTCTGTATACTAATATTTACTTTATTTAATAACAGATCAATTAAAGGAACATTTCGAAAATAGTGATAGATATTTGAATAAAAAAACCCCTCTAAATTAGCAACACTGCAATTCTTCTTTGATCCCGTGTACTAATTTTCTTTGTCTCTCGTTTCGTGTATTTTTTATTGTAGTAGAGAGAGATACATAGAGGAATTCAGGATGCTCAGATACGTCATAAAATTATGATTAAAGATAATTATACCTGTTGTTAGTGAGTTTTTAAATGTATGTTATACCACTATTATGTTTTATAATGCATGTTATATACAAAAAAGAAAAAGAAAAACTTGCGTAGATGAAACAAATACGATTGCTGTTGTATAATTCTTTTATGTTTGCTATGGTTTCGTTACTTTTTGCTATGTTAACAATTAGTCCAGGCATTAGGTGCTCAAAAAGGACAAATAGGGGAAAGTTTTGGTGTAGTTTTGATATTTGGTGCCTTTATGTTTTGTGGGTCGCTAAACACGAATCTGAAGTTTGCCAACAAAATTTATCCCGGGAAACACGTTTTTTTGGCAAAAAACGGAAAAAAAACGGGATTTTCTTTGTTTTTTTTTAAATAACTTCAAAATTATACATTTTACGTAAAAGTCCCCAGTGCATAAATTAAAGAGGATAAAATTTTCTACATTTTATGTATTAAAAGTTTTTTTCTCTGATCAATGGTTTAGCCGTGACAACGTCACAAAAATGGGAGTGAAAATCAAAAATTTTACAGAAAACGGGAATTATGCCGCTGTACGTAGATTTAACATGAAAACTGACCAGTTTACACAAGCATTGACTATAAATTATACTAAAGATTATATGAATGACTACATTTTACAATGAAGTTGCTGATAATAAATAAGACGACTCATTATGAATCATTATTTAATTATAAATAAACATGTACATTAGGAAGTACATTTATTTAAAAAACAAAAAAATATGATTTCCGCTTTCTTTTACTTGAGGGTCCCTGCTTTTCACCGACATTTACAGCATAGAAAATAGACGTATGGAATTAGTGGGTGTTTTTATTACTACCAACAGTATAAAATAAATGTTTTTTTAATAAAAAATATTTGATACCTTCTGGCATGACTTTTTCTTGACATTTTAGTTCAAGAACCATTTTTTTTTAAATCAAAGAAAGCAGATCTTAAGTTAGTCACATAAATAAACTTTTGCACCATTATGCAACGGCAACAAGATTTAAAATGTAACGAAAATGTGAATTTGGTTGAAAATATTTTGTTTATAGAGGAAAATTACAATGAAGAGCACACGAAGTTTTGCAAGAGCGAAATGTTTAAATTTATGTCCAAATTTGGACAAAAATTGCCAGTTGTATGTAGATATATCGGGACAAAATCATTTAAAATATATTACTTGGCTGCAAATTCTGAGTGGTTACAAAATTGATCCAGACAAATTCTCCAAATTCAGATTTGATACAATGCAAAACATAATGTAGGCATTTTCTCATGACATATTAATCATGATATCTTATGATTCCCTATCTTTACACATAAGGTTCCTGTTAGGTTTCCTGTAAGGTTTGTGCAAAAATAAATATGAATATACAACAGAATATGCAACACAGCAATTTTCATTAATGCTATCGAATGTTTGTCCCGTACCTTAAATTTTAGAAAAAGAAATTTTAGAAAAAGAAATTTTAGAATTTCTTATAATAATACAAAATAGTTTTATCACTTTAGCTTCCATGCCGTTAAGAAAGTATCATTAAAATTATCAAAAAGAACGTAAAATCATGCGTCAATCAGATTATGGAACATTTTTGAACGCATTCGGGCTACTATAATAAAACTTCATAGTTTAATAACGTGAAAAAGGATGTCTAAGTAATAATTTGTAAAACATATAACACGTTTGAAAACACAATTTCAACCAAAATCGAAAAAAATAGCTGAAAATTTTGTACATCCCTGTATATGAACAAAGATTTATCATATAATTCACAATATGCTAAAATTTAGAACTGTTAGTGAACGCATAGCACAGTTGAAAATTCCTCGTTAGCAATTTCCGGCAATAAGCGGGTATATAAATGTCTTGTGCAGCCCTATGTATGATTTATAGAATTTATACACGCTAAATAGTATGCAATTTAAAAAAAATTTTAAAATGTTCCACAACTGAAAACGCACTTCCATCAATTATTGTTTATACAGAGAAAAATATAACTGATTTATTTTGTGTGCCCCTGTATATGAAAGATCAATGGCACATCATATTCAATAGTAAGCATCTTATAGAGCACCTTGGAGATATATATCAATTTAAATACTTTTGAAAAGGTTTAACATGAACAAAATAAACCACAAACAATTTTCCTCCATAGACCGTAATGTAACATAATTCTTTTTAGTGTCCCTGTAAATGATCGACAAATACTACCCATACCATATTCTATAAGAAATCATCTTGTAGTGCACTTCATAGATATGTATATAAATTTCAAGGTGTTTGAAATTATGAAACATTATTAAAGTCCACCATAAACGATTTTCCCCCATAGGCCGTAATATAATGAAATACTTTTGAATGTCCCTGTAACGAAATTATGACTGCTACACACAACATTTTACAATACCTAACATTCAATAGTGAATATCAATAACATTTTTCAATTTCATGGCGATGCGACTATATTGACGCCAAAAATAATTTTGGCCAGCTAGAATCGGTATATCACCCACCGTGCACTGCCGTAATTCCCGTTTTTTCAGATTTTTTTTTTTCACACCCATTTTTGCGGCGTTGTCACGGCTAAACCATTGGTCAGAGAAAAAAACTTTTAATACATAAAATGTAGGAAATTTTAGCCTCTTTAACTTATGCACTGAGGACTTTTGCGTAAAATGCATAATTTTGAAGTTATTTTGAAAAAACAAAGAAAATCCCGTTTTTTTTTCGGTTTTTTGCCAAAAAAACGTGTTTCCCGGGATAAATTTTGTTGGCTGTTCAGCGACCCAAAAAACATGAAGGCACCAAATATCAAAACTACACCAAAACTTTCCCCTATTTTCTACCAAATGACTGGACTAAATACTTTTTACACAAAGATTAATAAGGGTAGTTTTTTTCTTACATTAAAAAGGACAGATTATATTGGCACTCATTATCACAAGTGCTAAATATGATTTTAACAATTGGATTATGCTTCAAAAATTTAATATTTTTATTCTTGCTGTTAAAAAAAAAAAAAAAAAAAAAAAAAAAAATTAGCAGAAAAATTATTTTTGTTGTTTTATCTTTGGTTGTAACGTATTATCGACAATAAAGCCGCATATTTGAGTCCATATTTATTTTCAGTTTTTATTCCAGTCTGTCCTGTAAAAAGATAGACTGGGTAAAGTTGAATACAATTAAATTTAAATCTAAATATATGTATAAGACACAATTTTCGACCATAAAGATATCAATGGAAGCTCTAAAGTTCATTTAGACGATTAGATGTGCAAATAAGCCCAGTTCCTGCAACATTATACAAATCACGTTTAATACGCGATCCCGCTTAATACGCGACTTAGGTCCATTCCCTTGAAACGCGTTTTAACCGGGTTCGACTGTATTTTTTGTATATAGGGTGAAATCCCCAGTAACTGACACCTTAAGAATTCTTTCTTGTTCAAATCACTATTACAAAAATTTTAAATCCATTTTATACTTATCTTTCTTTTTGAAATTACAGCGGAGATACACTGAAAAATTATTGGTGACAGAATTTTAAAAAATTATGCATTGTATTACTAATAATTAAAATTTTTTTCATAAATATGGTTTATAACTCCAGTAACTGATATCAACCCATTTTGAAAAACCGATAACTGACACAAAATGAAGCAGTGTCTGAAATTTACTTGCAAAAAAAAGAAAAAAAATATATTTCAAGGAATTTATTCTTTAAAAATACTTTAAACTTTATTATAAAAACAGAATACTTAAACCTTATTTTTATATGATATCATACTACAGGTGCATGTGTTCCCCTTTTCACGTTTTAAATTATTAGTAATGCAGATATCCAATAACTGATATTTATGAACTAGTAACTGACAAATAGTATCAGGTCAGTATAAGTTTTAATGGTATTGAATGCAAGATAAATTTAATTTATTATTATGTTTTTTTAAACAATTCCCTTATTGGTATGGCATTGACGATTGTTAATTGTGAGTATTTTGCTTTCTTTGTACAGTCATGTTTTCGGACAATATTCACGTTTCAGAAAAAAGAACTTCTGGTAATACCCTGTATACATCCTTTCAACAAAATTTTTAGATTAAATTCTGTGTAACATTCTGTTAATACTATTGTTTGCTTGTTGACCCACAACCTCACGTAGATTTTCATTTACGTGTACATTTCTTCTTGATCCTTTTGTCCACCAGTGTATAAGAGAGAAATCATTATTTAGCTTATAGCTTGATTCTCTACAGAAAACGACTGTTTTGCTTATGTATGAAAATTCTGTGCCCTGGAAAACGAAATTTACTATAAGCATTTTTTGCATCCATTTTCGTGTACGCTAGCCGTAAAACAAAAGCCGATGTTTCATTGTGCGATTAAATACTCTACAACATTTTTTAAAACTTCTAAGCATCGCACATTTTCAATGTTTATACCGTCGTATTGGGGAAAAGGGGTACTTTTTAATGCAATTTGTTTGAAAACTGCATCTTCATTTGCTTTTGAAATATTAATTTTTTTGTAGTTTTTAGCGACATTTGTTTCATTTTGGCAACTCAAATTCTCCATTTCTGTAGAAAGTAAATGAAAAAATTGTTGAAAAACAGGAATTATATCTTTTGTTGCCATTTTCTCATAAAAATTGAAAAAAAAATTAATTAAAATACGTGCTATTTTGAGAAAAATATGTATGAATGATTTATGATAAAACGTGGAACTATTATAAACTATATTTAATTTTAAGAATCTATATTAATGCAAATGACGCCATTTTACATAAAATAAAAGCGTGTGCTTTAAGTCTTAAAATTGAAATATGTTTTGCAGTAGAGTACTGATTATCCGAGTCCCGCTTAACCGAGTTATTTTCTTCTGGTGGACAGGTGGCTTCCATGAATGGAGAAAATGGCCATAATTTAAAAAAAAAATTATGGCCATAATAAATAAAAAAAAAAAAATGCCCATTTTTTTCCCCTTCCGACCAGAAAGTCAGAGTTCTAACTTTTTACGGCTGCTCTTTCATCTTCACCTAATGCTTCATTTATAATGGCTGTTTCATAATAATAGAAGCCACCAGTCCACCAGATGAAAATGAAGTAATGGAAATGCCGGGGGCGACACTAAATTCTGAAAAAGCAGAATTCCTGTTCTCTAGTGTATTTTATTTTTGTTTTTTTCCCCCTCACTTTCAATGTTCATAATGTATTTTATTGGACTATACAATTTAATCAGTATGTGGTTTCTGGTGTGTTTAATATTGATTTCATAATTATTGGTCAATTTCATTTATTTCAATTATATAATTTTATAGAAAGTTTATATACATACACATATATAAAATAAAAATGAAATCACAAATGTAAGAACAAGTTGGTAAAATTATAAAGATGAACGAAATATATGTATGTATATTTATTTATTTATTTATTTATTACCATTATATAATTACAATTCATCATCTATTTCCAATTACTAAAGTTAAATTAATAAATTTAGCTTCAATGCATTATACAAAATAAAGATGGAACCTACAACTTGTACTACAAAATCAAGCACAATACCACTAATTCACTAGCACATTGCGGACGATTAATCCATATAAAACATATGAAAAAACACCAAATTTTGATACAATAACCTATTAAAGGCAAAAGATACAAATAACCAGCGAAATATTGTTGAACCATTAATAGACGTATCGTAAACAAATAATAGATCTATTGGATGGATGTAGCAGGAAGCTTTACTACTTTTCACTTCTTCAGGGGTAAATGAAATACAAATACATATAAGCAAAAAACATATCGATTTCTGTAACAGAATCCAGCAATAAGCTAAAAATTGAATTCCATTATGTACCCGATCGATTATACTCCATAAAGTATAAATTTACTATGCCTTATAAATTGAATTAAATAAATAATTAATCAATGCCAGATCCGTAATAATGAACAATATGAACAAAATTGGAACATTTAAATTAAAGACTTACCCAGCAAGAGAATTGCTATGACCATATCATAGTCTCAAACATGTATCCCTTTTCGCACCGCGAAAATTCTGTTTAATTAAATGGTACAGTTAAAAGCGAATCCTTACGGTTTCAAATCATCACAGCTTGCAGATAATATCAACATTCTTATAAATATAATAAATATAATTAACTAAAATAGCCTATATAATAAAAATTATTTTATGCTATCTTAAGGAACCTGGATTAAATATATATATATATATATATATATTTTCATCGGGTCCAACACTAAATTCTGAAAAGGCAGAATTCCTGTTTTCTTCGGGTATTTTAAATTACTTTCATTCCAAATGATTTCCATTCGCATTTTTTTTTTTTTCACCAAAAGGTTAGTCACCGTCGAAAGAATGTAGAAACATAAACCTTCGAAAGCATGTTTCTGACAATGTTTGATCACAACTCAAATTGATCTTCAGAGAATTCGGTCACTCTTGTATGCACATCTCATGCTGCGATTGCGTTTTGGATTACAGCGTAAAGCGGGAACTTGCTGAAAAGTTGTCGTCTACGTTATTTATCTTCGTCAAAATTTGACACTTATTTAATTACAATTGCCAGCAAATTTTAATTTCTCCTTAGTTGACTTGAATAACAATTATTGTTTTTCACCAAATTTAAAAACCAAACTTTACGCATAGTAAAAAGAAAAGAAAAAAAAAAAGGGTGTAAGGCATTTTTGTTTTGATAATGTTAATTTTTCATTTTTTTCCGCAAAATTATACATGCAAATTTTACCGATGCATTGCATCAATTAGCTATTTTATATATAAAGTACAATTTGATTACCAATAACAATGGTTGCAGGCAACAAGTTTAGATCACCTTTATTGTTTCGGATTTCATAATAAATAAAGAAATTAATATTTTCTGACCATTTAAAAACCAAATTTATATCATTTTTGTTGTTGTTGTTGTTTTTTTAAATAATCAGAAAATTTTGCTGGTTGGAAATTTTCCATATGCATATATAAAAATCAAACATTTTGTAATTTTAAACTTGAAAAATTCACCATAAAAATGAATATATATATTAATCATTCCGTTACAGGATTGAAAACGTTTTTTATAATATGTTATACTTATTATATGTTACTATATGTCACATATATATAGTACATGCCATTTATAAATTGGAGTTTCTATCACTTTATTGTTCGAATTTATTAGCTTTTATTTTTTTTTATTTAAATGCACTCTATAATTCAAAGGAAAAACAAATTACAAATTAATTGCTTAGAAGACGCAAAGCCCAACATAGTGAAAAATATTCCATGCCGGGACTCGAACCCGGGCCATCAGTAAAGCGCCTGGAAAATTACCCAGCCTGAAAAATTTCTCACTATTATCACAAACGCAGCACAAGATGGAATATTTTGCATGAGCCACCGACACGGCGCAAACACGAAACTTAAATCCAGCACCGATTTAAACTATAATTTGTTTTTCATTTGAAATATTGTATGCAAGGCGAATGTTTCTTCCTAGAAAAATTTCCAAGTATAAATGTATTCTATATATAAATTAATTACTTGCCATTTTCAGATTAGAGATTTGGTCAGATTTTGTTAAAATAACTTGTTTGTTGTCTTTTGATTTCAAAGGGTTGATTTATATATCTATATTACAAAGGACAAACATATCTGTGTGTAAACGCTGACGTAATTTTGATGTTGGCCAGAAAAAAAAAATGGCCATTTTTTTTTTTTTTTAATTATGGCCATTTTTTTCCCCCATTCTGACCAGAAAATCAGAGTTCTAACTTTTTACGGCTGCTCTTTCATCTTCACCTAACACTTCATTTATAATGGCTGTTTCATAATAATGGAAGCCATCAGTCCATCAGAAGAAAATGATCCGTTCCAAGGGTATAAGTTCGATTGAAAAAAACTATTTTATACTTTGAGCAGAAAGAAGACACCTGCAATTTTCACGACACTAATAGAATCACATAGCTGCCAATGTGTATGGTTTTGTTACCTCTAAAATTGAAAACAAATTTTTGACATATTTAATCGTTGACAATTGTTAGATTGCGGCGATTGAATTAAGCAAAATTTACTGGTAAGGAAAAATCTTGGAAATTAACAGGTATGCAGTAGCGTAATACTGTAGCAAAAAAAAAAAAAAAAAAAAAAAATTAAGCAAAATTGACATTCAACAAACAAAAAACTATTAAGGGCTTTTTCAAATAAACAATTTCATCCCCGTTTTTCTTAAAAGTAACGGAAATGTACATCAAAGAAACGTTGCTAGAACCATAAAAATGAATTAGTTAAGTGAAAATTTATATTTCATCTCCTTAGTTGGTGGCGATTTGTGTCAATCCGATGCAGGGCCGAAACTAAGGGGGGGGGGGGGCAGAGGGGGCATGTGCCCGGGCGCCAGAACAAAGAGGCGCCAAATGAAGGATTATACCTTTTGAAAGGATCATTTTCTTCTGATGGACTGATGGTTTCCGTTATTATGAAACAGCCATTATAAATGAAGTGTTAGGTGAAGATGAAAGAGCAGCCGTAAAAAGTTAGAACTCTGATTTTCTGGTCCGAATGAGGGGGGAAAATGGCCATAATTAAAAAAAAAATTATGGCCATTTTTTTTCCCATTCGGACCAGAAAATCAGAGTTCTACCTATTTACGACTGCTCTTTCATCTTCACCTAACACTTCATTTATGATGGCTGTTTCATAATAACGGAAGCCATCAGTCCATCAGAAGAAAATAACTCGGTGAAAGTGGAAACTCGGTTAGGCGGGGCTCGAATTATCGGGACTCTACTGAATATGTCATTTTTAAAATGATCTTTAGAATATTTTTGTTGATGTTCAGAGGGACCTCCCCCTTAGATCCGCCACTGTAGATTACGTAGCTCAGTATTACATATTTTATGTTTACATATTTTAAATTTTAAAATGAGACGTCTATTATAAAATTAGTAAAATTCTCTTTGTAAATATACTTTGTGGAAGAGTGGGGTGGGGGGAGGGGGGGGGGCAAATCCATGTTTGCCCCGGGTGCAAAAAAGGCTACTTTCGGCCCTGATCCGATGTATCCGAGTTTTTTGCTTATCCAAGGTGAGCTTGGTCCATATTAACTGGGATAATTGGGACTCTACTGTATAAACATTACTCGGAAACGTTTCCTGAAATCAGTAAGCAAAAGAAACTTTGTGTTCATAAATGCCTCGTTAAATCTCGAAACTATATTGGTTTATGACATTTCTAAAGATAAAGAATACTTTTCGAAATTGTGGGTAAGGGGCTGTGCATATATAACGTTATCATTTTAGGGGGGAGGGGGAGTCTGGCACATGATATCGTAAGATATCTTTGGGGGAGGGGGGGGGTTGTCTTTTGATATCGATATCATTTTTGATCCAACCAAAATTCTCTTTTTCTTTTTATCATAGTTTTTACATCAAACTAGTATATTATCTTTTTCTAGTCTTATGTATTTTTATGAAAATAGAGTTATTATTAAAGTCACTAAATTATTATAAATTTATTTAATTCTAAAATAGGGAATAACACAACGTTTGATTTTCCTATTCTTCTTCATAAGTGTATGCATATACAATCGGTGTTCGAGAAACTGAAATATATTTGAAATGAAACTTGGGTTCACCATTTAATAAAGGAGAAAGATAAAGAATGCTGTCCACCTGTTTTGTTGATAAGAATTTCTATCTGCCCTCCTCCCTGCCGG
Organism: Maratus speciosus; assembly: GCA_963932465.1. Classification (NCBI taxonomy): domain Eukaryota; kingdom Metazoa; phylum Arthropoda; class Arachnida; order Araneae; family Salticidae; genus Maratus; species Maratus speciosus. Next base: position 26,000,455 of record OZ010788.1, on the reverse strand, counting down.
GCAAGTGCAAGAAGACATTATTACTGTTGAATGCATTATTTAACAAAAAGGTAGTATAAAATAATTTCAAATAGTAACTATTTCTTTTAAGTATTATTTGATATAAAGTTATTTCATATATAAAGTGATATTTTATTGACTTCTCCTCAGTTAAATCAATGAAGTAATAAAGATACGAAAGCGTAACCATTTTTGTATATCACTCCAAACAAAAGAAATCAAAATTCCAAAGATATAAAAAAAATTATAGACATTGATAACGATATCATTACGGGGGGGGGGGGGGGTTGAGGGATGATAACGTATGATATCGGAAAGGGGGGAGGGGGTTTAAAATTACCAAAAAGTTGATAACGTTATATATGCACAGCCCCTAAGACAGAAGAAATTATTCTATGTTTTCGTACACGGTTATATTATATTTTCATAGATTAAGAAACATTTGTCATTTTTACTGAGGTTTACTCTTTTTACGCTGCATGATTTGTTCCTCAGCTGCAAAACGGATTCGTTTACAGGAACTGGTTGTTGAATAACAGCGTACGTCATTGCTCAAGTAGACGAATATTTTACTCATATAGAATCATTATCTACTCGTTGAGAATATACCGATTAATGAAATTATGCATCAATACTTTAGTAAAAATTCGAAATATTTCGCCACATTAAAAGCTGTCCTGAAATCCAAAGGGACTACTTCCTGACACATTTCTGCATTAATTTTCATACAGAAACGCATAAAATTGGCATGCATACTTTTTCAGAAATAATGTAATCGAATAGTGCTTTACATTTTTGGTAAAGGCCAAAGGTCTTTCTGAAAATATTGTGGAAGTGGGTGTTTTAAACTAATTTTCCGGACACTGAGCGTTGTAAAGGAGAAAACCTGTCGTCACGCGACAAAAATCGTTTATAACTCAATAACTAATTTTATTATTAAAAAATGTAAAAACCCATTAAATTCCAAATCTCTTCGAAGCATTTTTTTATCCGAAATGTATAACGCAATTTTCTTCTGGTTGATGACATGTTTTGCTACTTTCTTTATAAATATTAATTGATAGCCGTATTTATGCTCTTTTTTCCCCGGTTTCTTGCGATCCCTTTTAGCAGGTTTTACGATATATATATATATATATATATATATTTCATTTGTAGAAGAATTGAAACATTTTTTTACCCGAAATCTATAACTTATTTGTTTCTGTTTCATGATATATTTTGATACTTTCTTTGTAAATAATACTACTATAGGAGAGACCGGGGCTAGTAGGCGCAGTTTTTACTTATTAATTTTTTGTTTAAGTTTTTTAACAAACTTTAACTGCACTTTTAAAGAACAGGCATTTGGCTATAAATACCCCGGAGTTTTGAGTTTGTGGCTTTTGTAGTTTATGTTTAGCGGAAGCCTAAAATAAAAGAAAAATTGTGCGCCAACCTACCCCGTCACGGGGCAAGTTGCCTACCTATGGGGTAAGTTGGCACACGCTTTATGAAAATTTAAATAAAACTCAAATAAGACACGCAGTTAAGAGAAATCAATTTCATTATTACCAGTAAGTTTAAAAAAATTCGTTTTCGCCGTACAATGTAAATTCTAAATTATACAGACATAACAATAATGAATAAAACATTAACATTGAGTAACTTCTATCCTACTCGATATCATCATCAGAGTTGCAGTCGTTACAAATAAAAATTCGACTGTCTCTGTTTGGACAAGCCTCATTGTGCCCAAAATCTTGCATTGCAACCACTTTTCTCGATGTTTGCTGTTTTTCAAGCTACCAGCTCACACCAGACACCGAGCCAACTTGCCCCGTATTCAATGCGCCTACTAGCCCCATAATAAATTTCTTCACGAAAGGGACACATAACCTTTTAAACATAAATAATCCAAGTAAATCAGAAATGGGGTAAGTACAGTTAATTATACGCTAAGAAAGACTGTACAAGTTAAATCGGAATTATTAAGATAAGTATTAGAAATTAGAAAAAGAATGAAGCAACAAAAAATTACTTATGAGTACAAAAAACAGAAAAATCGTAATAAATGTCCATTGCACGTAGGTAACGCTGCAAAACTACAATGAGGACTGTAAAAAGCAAGAAGAAAGGTACTTCGTCACTGGTTGCGCAATCTATCTACAAACAGGCGATTTATGAGGACTTTTCGAGGACTTACCCCTGTAACCAACTAGCCCCGGTCTCCCCTAACGTAACCATATATGGTTAACGGCATCTTTTACTACTTTCTTTATAAATATTAATTAATAGCAGTATTTATGCTCTTTTTTTTTTCGGTTTCTTCCGATTCCATTTTAGCAGGTTTTACGATATATATTTACATATACACATTTTTTTTTTCATTTGTAGAAGAATTGAAGCATTTTTTTTTTTTTTTTTTTTTTTTACCCGAAATCTATAACGTATAACTTGTTTCTGGTTGATGATATCTTTTGCCACTTTCTTTATAAATATTAATTGATAGCAGTCTTTATGCTCTTTTTTTTTTCGGTTTCTTGCGATTCCATGCTAGCAGGTTTTACGATATATATCTACATATACGCATTTTTTTCATTTGTAGAAGAATTGAAGCATTTTTTTTTACGCGAAATCTATACGTATAATTTGTTTCTGGTTGATAACATCTTTTGCCACTTTCTTTATAAATATTAATTGATAGCAGTCTTTATGCTCTTTTTTTCCCGGTATCTTGCGATTCCATTCTAGCAGGTTTTACGATATATATCAACGTATATATATAATTTTTTCCACTTGTAGAAGAATTGAAGCATTTTCCACTCGAAATCTAATAACGTAACTTGTTTCTGGTTGATGACATCTTTTGCTACTTTCTTTATAAATATTAATTGATAGCTGTATCTGTGCTCTTTTTTTTCTTCCTAGTAAAAAACTCTTTTACAATTTTTCTGTGGGGAAAATTATTTAATAATCAGGAATTTTATCTACGTTTATCACCTAGCATTCCAACTGGAACGACCTCCATGAATATTGCTAGATCTTGGTATGAAATTAAAGGTTTCTCTTTCAAATCTTGCCAGTACAATCAAATTCAATGGCCAGGATTTCTAATCCTTCTAAATTATATGGAGTCAAGTAACACTTTGCACGCAAAATCATGAATGGTACATTATAGTATAAGACCGAAGAAAAGTCTAAAACGTCTAATTAGCTTAATAAAATGATTATAGCTTCACAGTTTGACAAGAGAGTGTTAGCTGAAATATGCAAAGGACTTCAGATGATTTAAGACATATCTTGCTTCCGTTTGCAATCCCAACTTAGATACATTCTTTGGTAAACTATCGAAGCACGTTGATTATATATCAGAGTTTCTAAAGTAATGGTGTCTTCAGGTGGAATTAAGAAAAATACCAAGTGATGTCGGATTGCATAACAAGATATGTGCTACACAGCTGAGTTTTCTTCTTTTTCATTTGAGTGAAGGCATGCTTATTATTTTTTAAATCTTTGTATGATAAAGGATTAACAGAATCAGTGTGTGAATAGCAGTAATATATGTTTTTTTTATGTATATAAACTCAGTTGCCTATTTAGACAGCGAAATACGTCCCTCGAAAAAGGTCTGGCAAGATTTATTTTGAAGTTTTCAAAACGAATGTGAGCTCGCGATTTACAATTTTAAATAATATTAATTTACTCTTCAACTCTTCTATAAGTGAAAAAATATACGTAGATATATATTGTAAAACCTGCTAAAATGAAATCGCTAGAAATCGGAAAAAAATACAGAAATACAGAATCAATAAAAAAAGTAGCAAAAGATGTCATCAACCAGAAACAAATTACGTAATTCATTTCGGGTAAAAAAATGCTTCAATTTTTCTACAAGTAAATATATATATATATATATATATATATATAATAAATTTGAAATCACAAATATATGAAGAAATTGATAAAGTTCTAAAGATGATTTAGAAATGAACATATGAAACCAGTATGTAAAGTAAGAAACTATGAATGGCTCACAGAATCATCAGAGGAGTTTGTGAGTTCATTCATAGAAGATGCGTTATTTCATCCAATTTTGTCGGCATTAAGCCTAAAATGACAAAATTTAGCTCCTTATAACGCAAACATTACAGAAAATAGATAATAAAAAGCTAAGAGATCCAAAGAAAGATACACCTCATACAGAATATTAAAAATTATTAGAGCACAATACCTGAATGACATACTAAGAGTCAAAACTACTGCATATCCGCATGGAAAACAAAGTTAAGATTAGTTTAACATGTGATCTACAGTTGAGCATCTGAGTGAAACCCATAACTGTGCTGCCATCTGGTGTGGGAAAGGAAAAATGTAAATTGGAACTGGATTAATAACAATAATGTTTAGAGTTGCCATCTTAAGCCCCCCCCCCCCACCCAAATAAATAAATAAATAAATAAATAAAATAAAATGAATGAAAATGATTGATTAAATCCAGAAAATACTTAGATTAACTTTTAGTAGTTAAAGTAGAATGAAAAAATAGGAATAAACTTAATAAGTACTGAGTGAATACAAAATAAAATAAAGAAAAGGAATAAATTAATACAAATAAATAAATTAATAAATAAAGAATTATATAAAAATAAATAAAAGGGCGATTGATTAAATTAACGTTTTAAAGACAAAAAATTGTAATATAAAAAATGAGAATATAAATAACATTTAAAAAGATGAGGAATATTTGAGATAGTAAAATTTAGCCTTGTATTATGTAAATAAATGTGAAAATTTAAAAACCAATGAGGAATATTGAGATAGTAAAATATATCCTTAAATGATGGTGCAATATGTGAAACTTTATTATGTTAAATGCATGATACCCCATATATATATATATATATATTTTTTTTTAATTATATGTCCATACAATATATAAGCACATATACATACACTTATAGACGCTCACACACATAAAAACATATAAGGTTTTAAACTTTTTTTAGCATTATATATAAGCTCAAAAAAGGTTTAAACTAAAAATAAAAATAAAAATAAAAATAAAATCCATGCGATAAGCGCTACAGCTGCAAATAACCACACAGATTATATATAGCACATTATGTATAAAATGCATTCAGCAGACCCAGAATCTTGCACCACAATTAAACTAAGAATAACCAAAACATCCAAGAAATTTTAACAGATATAATAAATCATTCAAAATAGTTTGTTGTGAATTGTAATTAGTCTGAAACATTGCTGTGCTTTTCTAAAATGGCCACTGCTGACGAGGCCACAGCTTTTTGGTTGTTTTTTCTCGGGTTTTTTTTTTTTTTTTTTTTGTTCAGGTTATATCTGTTAAAATTTCTTGGATGTTTTGGTTATTCTTAGTTTAATTGTGGTGCAAGTGCAAGATTCTGGGTCTGCCGAATGCATTTAATACATAATGTGCTATATATAGAGAGAGAGAAAGAGAGATAGAGAGATAGATATTTATTGTAAAACCTGCTGAATGCTTTCTATTTATAAAGAAAGTAGCAAAAAATAAAAAAAAAGTCATCAACTAGAAACAAATTACGTTATACATTTCGGGTAAAAAAATGCATCAATTCTTCTACAAGGGAAAAAATACATATGTTGATAGATACCGTAAAAACCTGCTAAAATGGAATCGTAAGAAACCGAAAAAAATTCCGTTTGAGACAGGTTTTGTCTAAGCAAGTATTAATTTCAGGGTGTTTTTCTTACCAGAGGCCATCAAAAGTTTCCGTTTAAGGCTGGTTTCTGTTTTCACAATTGTTACTGTGCATGTAGCATTTATATTAAAAAGTTTCGGATGAAATGTTTCTGTTTAAGGCAGGGTTCTGATTTCACAGTTGTTATTGTATATGTAGTATTCACATTAAAAAGTTTTGCATGAAATGTTTCCGTTCAAAGCAGGTTTCTGTTTTCACAGTTGTTACTGCACATGTAGCATTTACATTAAAATGTTTTCATGAAATATATCCGTTTAAGAGCAGAGTTCTGTTTTCACCTTTGTTACTGTATATGTAGCATTTACTTTAAAAATGTTTTCCATAAAATGTTTCCGTTTAAGGCAGGCTTCTGTTTTCACAGTTGTTGTTGCACATGTAGCATTTACCTTAAAAAGTTTTCCATGAAATGTTTGCGATTAAGGCAGGGTTCTGTTTTCACAGTTCTTACTTTATATGTAAAATTTACATTAAAAAGTGTTTCATGAAATATTTCCGTTTAGGTTTCTGTTTTCACGAATGTTACTGTAGTATTTATATTAAAAAGATTTCTTTTTTGAATCTGCTTTTTCTAATATTTTGTAAACGTGAACAGCTTTCATAATATGAATTTTGTAAATGTATATTTCGCAGGTAAAAATGAGTATGGATCCATTAATTATTAATTTAATGAGTCTTGGATATTTTTTTTTCTTTCTTTCTTTTTTTTTCTTTTTTTTTTTTTTGACATGCATTTAATATGATGTATTCACAATACTGAATCCATGATATCCTTGATGTATTTCCTTATTCTTAGTTAATAAAGCAGAAAAAACACTGAAAAAATATCTGTAATATGTTTTAACGTGCATTTCTTTTTTTAAGCGCTTCCCTGATTATCCCGAGTTATCTCGGGTTTGTATACATTACAATTAATTAATATCCCGAGAAACATCGGACGTGGCATAATTTGCCACTACGATTTGTTTTATCACATTTTTACTCGGCCTGAAACTTAAAAAGAGAGAAAATATTCTTATACGTATGATATAATAAATTATATATTATAAGAAATTATATATAATTTTTGATTGGCAGTTTTTCAAACTTTGTGATGTGAAATGTAAATGATGAAATGCAATGATGTGATTGCAAAAAATGTGATGATTTTTGCAATTTTTTTCAAAAAATTGGTAAGGCAAGCGATTAACAATAACGTGACAAGTTCATACAGATAAATATAATAATCTGATGTGTAAATTTATTTTCTCTTTCTAGCAGCAACGAGGTAAATAAATGTATCCACATTCTCTTATATAAATTTCTTTTATCTTATCCTTTCTTTTTGTTTCCAATTTTAACAATAGCATAAGAAAAATGACGAAAGTAAATCAATAATATTATCTAACATAAACCTTTTATTTTTGTTACCTTTAACATTGTTATTCTTCTTACACCTATGGATAGCCTTAAAAAAATCGAGAAGTATGTTCCAAATTTTTATTATTGTTATTATTATTACTGGAATCATTGTCAGCTAGACCTCATCGTTCTCCGGAGAGTGATAAATGTGTCACAGAAACTGCTAAAGCGAATCCGACGTTGACGGATTAATTGTGTTTTTGGCAAACAGTTTTCATGGACGCTTCAATGAGTGTTTTTGTTAAATGTCAAGATGTATTAATAGTGTGTTTTTTTTCTTTTTAATTGAAGTTCTTATCTATTAAAAGGAAATGATTGAAACATCATTTCAGGATTATTTTTTAGATCATTTTACAACTTATTGACATTATTACGCGATAGAAATGAGAAAAAGATCTTTGGGAAAGGTCTTTGTAAAAGAGTAAATTAATTACCAGCAACTTCTTTATTTTTAATATTTTATCACAAATAAAGAAGAGATTTGTTATGATGAGAATGCTTTTCTGAATCATGGTATAGCTCTTACCAGGGTTCGGTGATATACACGGTGAACCAAAAGTCTTGCCCCGATTATAATAATTCATTACAAATTAAACTTTTGTATAATAATGTAACTTGTTGTATCATTGGATAGGACAGTTTTAGTAGTTTTTTTAGTAGTTTTCCGGATCGGTGGAAGGAAAGGGATGGACCAATACGCTGGCCTCCGCGCTTTCCAGATATTAATCCTCTGAATTTTTTCTTTTGAGGCTATGGCAAAGACTCTGTCCTTGAGGACAGAGTCTTTGCCACAGCAATTGCTGACGTCAAAGAACTGACGTCAAAGAACTGAAGACTAGGATACAAGCTGTTGAGTGTACTGTAACAGAAGACATATTAACGAACACTTGGCGGGAACTAGAATACCCCTTAGACATTCTTCGAGCTATCAAGGCGACACACGTTGAAACTTACTGAGGTACATGGTCTTATAAAAATTTTTATAACAGTACTTACAATGTATCCAAACAAACATATGTCTAATTATAATAGTTTGAGCGCAATAAATATTTATGATCAGGGTAGGACTTTTGGTTCACCCTGTATATCAATGGATATACAAGGTGTCCATAAAAAATGTCCCAGTTTCAATGGTATATTATAGCAGTTTAATTTAGACTCTTTACAACAAATCATACATCAAATTGAAAGTAAACTAACCTAGTTATTCTTACAAATGTTCAATAAGTGCACCTTTCTTTAGTGATACGGCACACATCCAACCTGAAGTCCAATTCTTCCCACACTTAAGTTAACAAGTACAGAGTCATGGAAGCAATGGCCTTTTCAATTCTGTATCTCACCTCTGACAAATCAAAGAAGCGTCTTAAAAAAATGCTATTGACAAATATGGTACTGAACAACAACAACAAAAAAAAAATAATTGAAGTTGAAGCGTAGAAAATCGTGGCACCAAGAACATTCCATGAACTTAAATCGAGTGCAGTGTTTTTACAATGGTCGATCTTTCGCGAAAAACAAAATTTCAAGGGCGCTTCAAATGGAAATGACCGAGTTTGCACTAACCCAGACTCGTCTCATGTTGGAGTATTGCGGTGCACTAAACTGGAAATGGACAAGTGGCTGGAGTTTGATGATGTTTTTACCAGGCCCGGACTGGCGCCTTTGGGGGCCCTCGGCTAGAGATTGAAAAGGGGCCCCTTACCGAGAAATTTAGACGGAATACAATATTAGAATATTTATTTTTTTGAAAATTAGGCTTATGTGCCTAAAAACCACATTTAGCTATTTTGTTGCTTGTAAAATATTAGGTTGTATCAAATGTCATTTCGTTTTCACAATGAAATCTTTTTTGCAATATTTCAGCGTAAAATAAACGTATCACTAATCAGTATATAAACCATGAAATTCTATGGCTTCTTCCCATCTTCCTGAAAGTTAAACAATAACATTTTTATACCAGTCTTTGGATTTGGAAGCAAAAAAGCCTAGAAAACCCCATTGTAGATCGTCAATATTACACAAGAACCTGCCCCCCCCCCCCCCCAAAAAAAAAAAAAAAAAAAAAAAAAAAGATGCCATAGAATGGAACATTTGGCAGACCGAAGGAGCAAGGTCCAGACTATGTGGGAGATGAGGTAAATTCCGTCAAGCTCTTCTACTTTATTGCGAGACGTGTTCAGTCTTGCATTGTCTTGTTGGAGAAGATGTCTCTCTCTGTTCACTAATGCAGACCATTTGCTTTTCAATGGAGCATACATCGTGTCCATCTGTTCATAGTAAATTTCAATTTCAGAGTTGGCCGATCGACCATGTGGAATGATTTCAAAATGAATTACATGCTCAAAATTCCACCAGACGTTGATCATGAACTTCTTTTCAAACCGCGTTTGTTTCGTAACATGTTGGACTGATTGTCCTGTCCTACATCAAACAATTATTTCTTGGTTATCTGGGTTCTGTAGATACATCCATTTCTCATCATATGTCACTTTGCGTTTGAAAAACCGCAAATCTTGTAAGTTTTCCAGAAGAGTTTTGTACATTTTCACTCTGTGATTTGCTTGCTGCATAGTCAGTTCATAAAGAACTTCCCTAGAGTTCTTGTATGTTTTCTGTAGTTTATGTAAAGTTTGGTATATCGTGCCTTTGGACGGTCCTATCTCCTCTGAAAGTTTCCGTGTTCTGGTGGTTGGTTTAATCTCCACTCTTTGCTTCAAACCTTCCAGATTAACAAGTGATTGCCTCTCACTTCTGAGTTTCATTTTAAGTGACAAGTTATCTCCCTTAAAAGTTTGAACCAATTTTGGGCTGTACGTTTACTTACGAATAGTTTATAATAGTTGTACGTTTACTGATCGTATCATCCCCTTCGACTTCTCGAATTTTACGAGATGCTCCAACAACTTTATGACCAATTTTAAAATAATGTTTTAGGATGGATAATATTTCAATATTTGTATCAACCATTATGTAACCTATAAATAGATAAAAGAATAGATAATTATAATTTGAAGGAATATATGTTCTTTAATATAACATTTTGCACAAATCGTTAATTATAAGATAGTGTCATCTATAGTCTTTCATATAGATATAGAGGTTTCCTAAAAACGAAAACACTTTTGATACACCCTAACAATTGATTTAAAAAATGATATGCTTCTGTTGTAGTTTACTTACTTTCATAATAAATATTTATATTTTTTTATATACAGTATCTAAACTAGTTCCATGTTAAAAAAAATAAATATATTAATTAATTACGAGTTGTTTGTAACTTAAAAATGAGAGGGGAAAATGCCTTTAGTTTTAGTCAACCAAATCACTATGTTGAAACCATAATAATCTAAATCCTACTGTAATACCTAAGTAAATATTAACAAGAGCGAAAAATCATGCGTCCTGCAAATATTATGTAATATTTTCCAACACATTCAGAAATAATAACAAAACTTTGCAGTTTATTAAGGTTAAAGATGTCTAAATGAGCAATTTAGAAAATGCATGACACAGTTGAAGAGCTAAGTGGAAGAACATGTTAAGTAACAAAAATTACATTTGAAGAAATTTGATGTGAAAGTTTTTGTTGTCAATTTTAATGATTTATTTTCTGTTTGATACCATGAGTTTAAAATATTAACTGGTGTGGTACTAAACTCTATCAAAAAACTTATTTATATTTAATTTTTAAATATTAAAAAATATTATTATATTATTTGCATTATTAAATATTAAATATTAATTAATAATGTCTTAAATCTTCAAGGCTAAATAGAACTTTAGTATTTTAGCTTTACCATGTGATAGAATACCTGATAACACCTTCGTCCAAAATATAAAATAATTTTTAAGAAAATGTAGCATAACATGTTCTTCCACTCATCTCTTCTGTTGTTCTACAATTACTGAAATTACGATCAATAATCTAAAAAACATCAGAATTTTTTGTGCAGCCTTCTATAGGGTCTATAAATTTGTATGTATATTACGTTGTATGCTAAAAGACTATTAAATTAGATGCATAGTGCTGTTAAAAATTTCTAGCCAGCAATGTGCGCCAATAAATGGAAATGTACTTGAGACCTTTTGCGTAGCCCTGTATATGATCTATAGAACTAATATTCGCCAAGTAATATGCAAAAAAATAGTTACATTTTAAATCGCGTACCACAACTGAAAATACACTTACAGCAATTATTTTTCATATTCAGCACTGTAAACAAATATTTTTGTGTGTCCCTGCAAATGAACAATAAATTATATGCACACCAGATTCTACAATAAGAGCTTTGTAGTACACCTCAGTTAGGGTGTCCCAGGATACAAGGTAAAAAAATTTTTTTGCAAAATCAAATACGCATACCCTCTATTTTTTTTCTATTTCACCTGAGAAACATAAATAAAAAATATTATTGCAATCAGATAACGGTAACCCGTGCCGACTTTTGGTCAAAGTTGAACATGAAATCTTGTATGGGGAATACTATGGAAAGATTGTAAAATGTATGTTTCTTTGGTTAATAAAACATTATTTTATTCAAAGAAGATATTTATTAATATATTATAGTAAAAGAAACATTATTGAACTTATTTTCATTTCAATGTTTTCTTTTTACAGTCGGGATAGACCTTCATGTGTTCTTGTACGCAACATAACGAAAATTGTTTTTGTTCCTCCGTCACCGTTAATAAATCATGAAAGTCCTGCATCCATTTTACCGCTCTTTCAGCTGTATTGTTCATTGCTCTGAGCATTGAGATCGTCTTTTTCGCGTAGGGAAACGAAGCATTATTCTCCCATGAAGAGGGACTCTTCAAAATTATCATAAATTTTGAGTCTAGAAAACAGTGAATGGCTTTTGACAGATATGAGATCATCGATGCTTTTTTCTGTAAAAAAAATAAAAGAACAGGTAACAATCGCGTGATATAAAGGAATAACTAAATAAAAAATTACAAAATCAATATAGGAAACTCGCCATACATTGAACCTTTTTCTTCCTTCGATGGAATGTATGTTTTTTCACAGGTCGAGAAATTTTCTCTATGTAAATTTGTCATCATTTATAATTTTGTTTCTTTGTCAACATCATCATCATCAAAAAGTGCTAATACTGCTATTTCATCAGTCAAATACCACAAATGCTGGAGAAATTCTTCATTCACATTTTCGTGGATTTTCAAAGTTTTCAAAAAGCACAAATTTTTTAGGGTTCTTTAACTGCCAAAATGTATTGAAGCCATGTTTAACATAGATTTTCACGATAAAGAAGCAGACGTTTAACAGTGATTTCTTATCCTTGGCGTTTCATTTCAGATGAGAACTAAATAACGAGAGCTTTAGGGAGTAAAGACCATGAATCTAGCTTGGTACATAGCACCCAGAGGTCTGATTTAATTTTTTTTTCTGCATCTCCACCTAAAAATATGACAGAAATTTTGATCAACTCTTGATAGTCCTCTCTGATCATAACACTTTAAAGTTCAGAGCGGTAAAATTCAAGCAAATTGCCAAGTTCAGATACGGGTTAGAACAATTCTACTGTTTCTCCATAGCACTGTATTTTAGTTGGATAGATGTTCTTCCAATTCCCTTTGTGCTTTTTAAAGAGTGTAATATTGGGACTTGTTGTCACTTGTTTAATGTACATTTCCAATACAGCCTTTAATACCAGATCGTATACATGATGGCAGCAAGCAAAGAAGAGCTCTGAAATAGTTACAAATTCTTGTTGTCGCCGCTTGAATACGTCTTGTAATTTCTTTGTATTTTTTGTAAGTCTCTACAAACTTGATACATATTAACAAGCTTCCTCACACAATTTGGCAACGATTTCTTAGGCATATGTGCCTTTTCCCAAATAATAATACTTTCACGGATAGCGATATTTACATTTTCATTAACAGTTAAATTTTCTTCTCGAATATTGTAAAACAAAACTGCGAGAACTTGTCCAGTAGACGAAGTTTTGAACCCGTTATTTGATGTTTAATTTTCCCTATTAAAAATATCACTTTTTTAGAACTACACAATTCCACTGCCATCTTCTGCTCACTGATTAAAAACTATCCAGACATTTACTAACAAAAGACTAACTTGGAATTATACACACATTGACACATAGATGTGCGGTGTCTTGATTAAACTGGTACTGACACGTTTCACATGTTTTGCACTGTTTCTTCATGGGTTGCGCATTATCACAAGCATTTCAAAACCTTTCTTTTTTTGTTTTATTTCATCTTTTTCATTTGCAACTGCTGGGTGCTCGGCTACAGACACGTGACAGGGTAACATGTGTCAGCGTTCGCTCACTAAGTTCTCAAGTACTGACTGAGACATTTAGATACAAGTCGGCACGGGTTCCCGTGGTCCAATTAAATGAAACTTTATTTAAAATTATTTTGACATAAAAGGAAAAAAATGAGAGGGTATGCGAAAAAATAAAACGACTTTCATTTTTTTGGGACACCCTAACCTCAGTGTTATACATAAATTTCAATATGCTTGGAAAGAGTTAAAAGGGCACAGCGGTAATTAAAAAAAAACAAGCTTATTGAAAAAAATAATGTCCTCTTTAATTTTGATTTAATTGTTACAAATTGCAAAGTAGATTTTACAACAAAGAGAAAAATGACTCTACTATACCTTGGTATAGATACAGCGAACTAAGAAAGGTTATGTGATTGTGAATGGCTGTTTACTAACTTAAAAGCTTTTTGGCCAGTTTTTCACTGATCCTGGCTACGCCATCTATCCACAAGGTATGGTTAGTACAAACTTGTAAGCTACATACAGGTTTGTAAACATTCAAGATTGTGTGAGAGTTCGAAAAGAACAGAAAAGCACAAAAAACATTGTTTCTTGCCAGAGGAATAACCATAAAAATTCTTGTATTCTTCAAATTCAGATTCTACATCATCATATTTACAGATTTCTTCAGTTCCATTCAAAGACTGTCTTGTTTTCTTTCAATGTTAGTCTTTTAAGCCATTGTAAAATTTTCACACTGATCTACAAACTATATCAGCTCTATCAATAATTGATTTCTTTCAACTTTACAAAGTTTAGAAATACTACAAATGACTTCCGTTGGAAAACTTTATAAAGCATTACGATTTCATTAATTTTCCTTGGTTCTAACTTGGAATCAATCGACTAAATCTTCCTTCGATACTTGTCTTGGAACAATCTAAAACACTGAAAAAGCCAATTTATAGTTTTGAGCAGTTGAGATTCAAGGAGCTTCGTCTATTGATTTTTCAACAGGCATTTCCCCTACTTCTACATAAATATTGTTATCTTCAAATTTGCTATTACCTGTACTTGCATAATATTTTGTTTTTGAATACTGAACCTGAAAGTGTTTATCATTCCTTTTATCCCTTACTTGTTGAAGCAGCTTCTGTACCAAGTTCCAAGTTGTAGAATAGTCTTACTTTATAGTATTTTATCCCTTACTTTGTACCGCTACCTTTTATCCCTTACTCCTTACTTTATAATAGTTTTACTTTGTAAATAATTTAAAGTAGGAGATGTAAGAAAAAATAAATCTAATAAAACAATATACATTAATAGGTTTTAAAATTTAGACTATTTAGTAATCAAATTTTTTGCCATGAATTTAGATTTTCATTCAAAACTTCCATTTGATATTTCTTTTAAAACGATAATAAAATGAAATAGTTTCCTGTGTTTACACTTTCCTCACATCTTAAAATTCCCTCATCGATAATCGAAGAAAGAGCTTTACATTTTTGTTGCTCCTATTTTTTGCAACCTGTGCAGTTTATCATGTGTAATATGTTTTCTTTTTGTTTTCCTCCCCCATATTCTTTATTGAGATGAGCTTAGAAAAACGACAGATTCTTACACCAACCTAAATAACTTTTCTGATAGGAGCAACGTTACTGTTGAATCAGCTACTATCAAGTTCAGTACGTGTCCTATACAGTGAGTGTAAATAAAATCTTTGTTTTAAAAATCCCTTTTAAACTAAATTTACACACCATTATAGCAGCCTTTCATATTTGTTGCTCTGTCAAATGAACAAGAAATAATAATTGATGTAGCAATATCACACTTGGCTAATTCTGATCTTATAAGTTCGTACAAAGTCAATCCACATGAATTATCGACTACTATTGTTTCTAAACATCTTTCATATAGCTTTCCTTGAACGACATAGCGGACACAAATTGCAGCCGGTCCATAACAGCTGCATATTGAGTACTATCTGATACAATTTAAAGTTAAATATTAGTTTAATAAGCAAAGGTTACATATTAAGTTAGGAATATTATCGTGAACTACATCTCGCTTCTTAAGCACGAGAATAACAACAACGCGGTAGATAAGAAACAGTTAGGAGGTTGCAGTTGTACAACTTAAAACAGGGCAAATTACTTTTTCATATTCAGAATAAAAGCCTTTTTTAAAAAGCAGATTCCTACGAAATGCAGCAGAGTAATGCGAATTGAAGAAATTACAAAAAACTTTTGGCAATTTTTTCAGCTGTCTTGCCAATCCTGGTTACTATTTTCAGTAGAAATTGAGCATGTGCAGTAAATCTTCGTAGGGAGGCTTCGCTGTTTCGATCAGCCACTGTCGTGATGTGCTCTGAACCTGAGCCTATGAGCACTGCACAGAGCGCGATGAGCAAGTCAGCACTCCTCCTCGTTTCGCCAGCGACATGACGCCACTACCGGCGCTACTTACATAGGCTACCAGCTACCATAAACAGAAACCAGCTGGCAACTGCTTAAAATTGATTCTAAATGCGTAAGATTACGGGGAAACAGTCAAATTATCCTGATGTAACTAGTTATGAAATAGTATATCCATTTTTGGAGGCCCCCTCCGGGGCCCTCTTACATAGGCTACCATAAACAAAAACGAACTGGTAACTGCTTAAAATTAATTGTATATGCGTAAGATTACGGGAAAACAGGCAAACTATTCTGATGTAACTAGTTATGAAGTGGTATATATATTTTTGGAGGCCCCTCCGGGGCCCCTTCCATAGGCTACCATAAACCAAAACCAACTGGCAACTGCTTAAAATTGATTGTAAATGCGTAAAACTACGGGGAAATTACGTTGAAACAGTCAAATCATTCTGATATAACTAGTTATGAAGTAGTATACCCATTTATGGAGGCCCCTCTGGGGCCCCCTTACATAGGCTACCATACACAAAAAACAACTGGCAACTGCTTAAAATTGATTGTAAATGCGTAAGATTACGGGAAACTTACGGGGAAACAGTCACATTATTCTGATGTAACTAGTTATGAACTAGTATATCCATTTTTGGAGGCCCCTTCGGGGCCCCCTTGTGCCGGGGCCCTCGGCAATCGCCGACTAGCCGACCTGGCCAGTCCGGGCCTGGTTTTTACGTTGAAAAATAATGATTCTTTCTCCCATCAGCGCCCTGTTGGATATATGTCGAACAAATTGTTTCCAGGATCGGTAGAATCCAACAACCAAAGACTGAATTTTGCCAGTAGCACCTACCGGAATTTTCTTTAATTCAAATGTTGCACCTTCAGGAACCGCTTCGCTCACGTTGATGTCGTTGCGGTATTGCGTTAGGGCATCTACTACAACCAGCAGGAGGGAAATAAACATCTTCATTGAATAAATTAAATAGAAAAATTCATTAAATAAATAAATTAACAAACTTCAAGACTTTATACCCCGATAACGGGTAGACAAGGGCAAATGATTTACACATAAAAAAATACGTTTCACTATGCCTTTTCGATCGCTGCTTATTTTTTTTTTCCATTATTACACCAACGGCGTGGTTTCCTGGTTAGATGAATTCGTTAGTGAAGTATGTAGCTCTTGTAATTCATTCATAAGGACACACAAAACCAAAAACTAAAAACCATGCTAAATTGTCCTAACGATAACGTCCGAAACACTGAACCTAATTCAAACCTAATTGGGACAGTGTATTAAAATTGCAGCAAGTATCTTAGGTAAATCCGTTAGTCAAGTATGTAGCTTTTATAATTCAATTATAGGGACACAAGAAACAAACAAACAAACAAAAACATGCTACATTGTCATAACGACAAGTTCCAAAATACTGAACCAATTTTTATCTAATTGGGACATCGTATTGATTTTGCAACTATCTTAGATGAAATCGTTAGTAAAGTACGTAGCTCTTACAGTTTATTTACAGGGACAGACAAAAGTAAAACATTCAAAACTTGTTATCACGATAACGTCCGAAATACTGAACCAATCCATAGCAAATTACAGACAGCGTATTGATCTTGCAAATATCTTGTATTAGTTTGTTTATCAAGTATGTACCTGTTACAGTCAGGGGCGTAGCCACAGATATTTTTTCGGGGGGGGGGGGGGGAGAATTCGAAAATTTCCCAACTTGAAACAAATTGCTCCAATTTTCGACTAAAATGATATGCACAACGTGTGTAATAATTATAATGATACTTTTGCATAAAAAATTCCTTTCCAAAGAAAATTTCTGAAACTGAAAACATAACAATTCTAATTATGGGTTTGTTTACTAAAAAAATAAATACGCTTTTTACTTTCTTCTATCTTTACAAGAACAAAGAATTGGATTCGTGAAAAAATTCGACTTCCGGTTTTAGACTCATTCATACGTTTTAGTAAGTCCTGAACACGATTCGACTGTTTTTAGAAAATATCTGTCTGTCTATATGTGATACAAATTTTGTGGGCGCTCTAACACAAGAACTAATGCACGAAATTTAATAAAACTTGAAATCACACATACAGTCGAACCTCGTTAACGCGAACACTCAAGGGAAAACTTTTTTTTGTTCGTATTAAAAGTAGTTCGTGTTATCGGAACTTAACTACATTACATACAACTGAACGAGGCAATCGGAAACAGTTCATATTAGCAAAGTTTGACTGTACCTTGATAAAAATTGGTGCTGATTTGTTTTTGGTGTAAATCGCCCAACAGGTGGCACTGCTATGCGGCATTTTTCACAATTTACATGATTTTAGCGATAATTATATTTCAAAAACTATTGCACGGAATTTGATCAAACGTCATATTCTGTTAAACCTTGACATAATTTGATGCAGATTAGCTTTTTTATTTATATCGTATAGCAGGTGGCGCTGCTATGCAGCATTTTTCACGATTTCGCAATAGCTGTATCTCAAAATCTAATGCACAGAATTTAGCCAAACTTCATATTCCACATAAGTAGCAATTCTACATAAATAGATCCTTATTAGGTTTGGGTCTATACTGTCCAAAGATATCGCTTTTGTGCACTTTGAGTAAGGAAATTTGGTTGCAGACATCTAAGAGGCTGGGTGCCAAAATTCAATGATTTGTTTGATAAATGCTATGCTTATATCTCCTTTTTAAATGCACACAATTCAACAAATCTATACCTTTAGAGTTTGTTATTATAAGGCAAAGAATTGTCATTTAATTTTGGCACTGTGATTGCAAATTTTGAGGCATTAACATGTATGGAGTAGAAGAAAATTTTGGGATTGGCACATCCGACTAGTTTTCACTTAATATTAATTCTTGAGGTCTTCAAAGAAGCCCACCTGTTAATAACATCGCTTGGTTTAATAAAATTCCCTATTTCACTTTCATATTTTAAAAGCATTAGACTGGCAAGTCTGTCATCCCTCATTGTAGCTTGCAATATATATTTTTTAAATTTTTATTTGACTAAAGATTCTTTCATTAGATGCAACGCCATAAAGATAAGCTGCTGTGAATGGTACGAGTATATAGTTTGACGGTGTGACCCAAATAGTCTTTGAATTTTATGGCATGAGTAAAAGGTTTGTTAAGTGAGTTGGGATTTGGTTTATTTCTATTTGACTCTGCAAGTCATGTACATCTGGTTTCTCATATCCATGTGGAAACATTATTAACTTTTCCCTTGCACAATTGTAATTTAAATATGGAAGGCATGGCTGCAATATTCTCTTGATATAGGGAACATTGTCATTTAAGCCTGTTACTAAATTCACGAAATTTTCTTGTATTTCTTATAATTCTTTACTGTAAAACTTATGTGTATCAATGTCTATTGCTGTGCTATTATTTTTATCTATTGGCTTTGGTGAAACCGTTTTTCTACGGTGCTTTCGGAACTCAGCTTCTCCAGTCACATTCTATAATTGTTTGTGAGCTTGTCTGTAAGGAAATCTTTATTTCTTCAAAATTTTATTCAAGTGCAACGTGTCAGTGTTACAGTGCATGTGACGGACTGCTTTCATGGTCATATTTCTGTTCCAAATTAAAATCGTCCATTTTTTACCTTTTTCATCTTCGAATGGATTTTTAGATGCTCCAAAATCTTGCGCGAAAAATCTTTTCCTATTATGAAGGTTTCTTCGTGCTGAGATTTATAGTAACTTTTTAGAACAGCTTTAAGCACAGAACACTGGACTTTTGGTTTAAAATTTTATAAACACATATGAATATAAACGAACAGGACTGATATATATATTTCCGCACACAAATAAAAGTAAAATGTGACAAATTTATCTAAACTAACGACTTCTTATATCCGCATTTGCTCATATAGCGCATTTTACTTGACAGCGAAGGGTTAACTAATTTTTGCAGCAAGAAAATCAAGAGAATGTGTAAAATATTGTCCAAAAATAGCAAAATTAGTCAAAAAAGTTGTGAAAACTCATCAAATCTTCTTGCCCATAGCTGTGTTTCAAGTAGGTTACTACATTCCTTTCTGTTGTGCTACAAGCGAACTCCAATTTTCAAAAGAAGCTGCAAACCCTTTGGATTAAAATAGCTGGATTCTCTTTTGGGAGGAGAAGGGGAGGTAGGGTTAAATTTTTGAGAAAGGAACAAAGTTTTGGAGGAAATAAAGGAACTGGTTAGTCAGTTATTGATGGACAGGAGTAGAGAAATTTAGGTCTGATAGATGTACAATATTTTTGTAGAACTGAAAAATACAATGATAGATTGAGTGTGGCTGATTTATTTTTGTATTTCTTTTGATAATTTAGCATGTTTACTGTCGCAGTACTCAAAATAATCACCAAAACAATAAAAATTTCATAATTTTTTTACTATTACTTTTAAAAAAGAAAATGCCTCAAAAATCTAGAATTTCCCAACTCTAAGCTCAAATTTCCCAACTTCACATATATTGGGGCGGGGGGGGGAGGCTCCCCCCCATGGCGACGCCCCTGGTTACAGTTCGTCTACAGGGACACACGAAAGAAAAACATGCAAAACTTGTCATCACGATAACGTTCGAAATACTGAACCTATTGGAACCGAATTGGGGCAGTAATGATCTTGCAAGCATCTTCGAGAGTTCGTTAATCAAGTGTAGTTCTTTTAGTTCGTTTGTAGAGACATACAGAAGTTTTGTTTGGAATTCATTGAATGGTTTGGGTTCAAAGCTAGTTTGAGCATCGGAAATATATTACAGCATATGTGGGAGATTTTTAAACTATGATTCCAACATATTTTGAACAATTTTTGACATAATTGCCTGATATCTATTAAATTACGTGGTAAGCCGAATAAATTTTCCCGCAAATTACCTTTCTCTCCAAAATAGTAAATTTAGAAGGAGTGAAACCAATTTTTTTAATTTGCATTAAATCTAATGTAGGTACCTCAAAGTAACTTAAATATTGAAAACATCAAACCTAATGGTATTTTGAAAATGACTATTGGATATATATCATGATACTTATCACCATATAAAAGCTGCCCACAAAAGAATGTCCCAGTTATAAATTCTAATAGTACCAACTGTAGAGTGTTGGTTCAAGGTCACCAATAAAGAGTAACTCAAACATTTTTAGATAATCGCATGCGCGAGTTCTGCTTTGTTATTGACTCGCTTGTAGTGACACATATGCAAAATGGCGACTCTTAAGCGTAAAACGCTAATTGCTGGGCTGAAGATTTAAAATCCGTTAGAGAAATGCGAATTTTTCCTTTGGGGCTCTATAAAAGGTCGTATATACGATCCGCCGCTGCCTAATGATTTTTATATTACTATATCTAAATATGTTTTGTATTTTATATTAATATGATTATTAAAATTTCTGAATCAGAACCACAACTTTTCTCGCCTAAATTAAATAAATAAATAGAGAGCAAACTGAGGAAACAAACTGAAAGGACAAACTTCAAGACTTTACATCTCGATAACGGGCAGACGAGGGCAAATGGTTTATGCGTCAAGAAACAAGTTTCACTATACTCTTTCGATTGCTACTTATTTAGATTTTTTTCATAATTACACTAAGGCATAGTTCCCTGGTAAGATACACTGACCTGTTAAGATCAATACACTGACCCAATTAGGTTCGAATTGGTTCAGAGTGTTTCGGACGTTATGACAATTTAGCATGTTTTTTTCTTTTGAGTATCCCTATAAATGAATTATAAGAGCTACATACTTGACTAACGGATTTACCTAATATACGTGCAAGATCAATACACTGTCCCAAGTAGGTTCGAATTGGTTCATTTTTTCGGACGTAATCGTTATGACATTTTAGTGTGGTTTTTATGTTGTTTTTTTCGCGTCTTTTAAAATGAATTATAAGAACTACGTACTTTACTAACAAATTCATATAAGATACTTGGAAGATCAATGCACTGTCTCAATTAGGTTCGAATTGGTTCAGTGTTTCGGACGCTATCGTTAAGACAATTTATCATGGTTTTATTTTTGGATTTGTGTGTCCCTATAAATGAATTATAAGCGTTACTTTACTAACGAATTCATCCAAGACACATCCAAGATATACTGTCCCAGTTAGGCTCGAATTGGCTCAGTATTTCGGACGTTATCGTTATGACTATTTAGCATGGTTTTTTTTTTTTTTTTTTTGTGGGTCCCTATAAATGAATTAAAAGAGCTACATGTCTTGCTAACGAATTCATATAAGATACTACTTTCAAGATCAGTACACTGTCCCAATTAGGTTAGGATTGGTTCAGTGTTTCGGACGTTAACGTGATGACGATTTTGCATATTTTTTGCTTTTGTTGACCTCTAATGAGTAAAATTAAAATGAAAAGAAAAATCTTTTATAATTTTCAATGGAAAACAATTTTCACCTTTTTACTTTAGATCGGCTGTATGTTCCGTAACAAAGGGAGCCCAGGTTGGATTCGACTCTTCGTTATTAATCGAATAATGTTTTAAAAAAATTACTACTTCACTAACTTGTAATTCTTTTATATAGGACCCCTTGGGTTTCAACCCCTGATTCCCTCCCATAAATCCGCATTGAAAAAATAGGTTCGCAAAATTAAGTAAAATGTGCTCGATTTTAAATACGTGAAATACCCAAAATAGCTCCGATCCAAATGTACTGAAAATATAGAAACACGTGTTCTCATTTTTGATTCCATAGATGTGTTCAAACATGAACCGTTATGTACCGCCCCCTCCCCCTGAACTTCCATTTACTACAGTTTAAAATTTATGTATTGACATTTATTTCCCGCTAAAAATTATTAACAAGAAACATTAAATTCATAATTTATTAAGGAAATACAGTAAAATTATTATCAAGATACCTGTGATGTCAGTATAACCGAGGATGGCGCCAGAAGTTTAATATTAAAAGTTTATTAAATACAAAATCCTACTTACAAAATATGTACACTTGCCTAAAAATATATGCACTTTGACTACAATTTATCAATAACAATACTCCACCAAAACTACACAACTTATTTCTGAAAACCAAACCAATATTACCTCGGATGCCTTCCCGCATCCTACACATCCGACAAAACCCACCACTACTGCTGGTTTCCCCTCTTCACTTCAACTCACTTACCATTGGGGAGGCAGTCTCCTCACTTCACTTTACTTTGGAGGTTAAAAAGAAGGTTGGTTGCATGACAATACCCAAATCAAATATTTGTATGACAAAAACATTATTTTCAAGCCCTTTTAAAATATTTTAAAATACTGTGCTTAGTGTATTTAATATTTGCATTGATGAACATCTTTTATCCGACATGAAGGAAATAAACCATTACAAAGTACAAAATAAACGTTTCGTTTCGATTTGATAACATGTGATGGTTCGAAATTGAGAAAGCATACACTGTTAAAAATCTGCAGCTTTTGCTGCAAAGTCACTCCTCCGCTCTTATAGAAAACGGTTACTTGACTAGTATACTAGTATAGTACTTGACTAGTATAGGGTAGGGGAGTACACAGTGAGACATGGTACACAGTGAGACAGCAGCCGTTGTGACATATAGTTATAACTTTTTCTCTTAGCTGGAACACACACTGAACCACCTCATCTTATGCAACACGTGGATGTAGTTTCGGCACTCCGGTTACTCATTCAACAAAATAGTAAGTAATTATTTATTTTACAGGTGTTAAAGTTACATAAACGTCCATTTTAGAGTTTATTTCTTTCATTATAGCGTATATTTACTTAACCAAACCTAGTTATATCTAATGATAGACTATGTCGACAAAACTACACAAGCATTCAAAGCTGTGAAATTGATGATGAAACAGATATGGCATCCATTTTGTTACAATGTAACGAAAGTACACGCAGTGAGACACATAGTTGTAGTACACAGTGAGACGTGTCTCATTGCGTATCGACAGTGTTTTTCTGATGTAAAAAAAGTTATTTATTAATAAAAGAAGGTTTCTCTCTCTCTCTCTCTCTCTACCTGTGTGTGTGGGGGGACGTGCGATGGCTAGTGAAATCTACTAAACGTAAGAGGCTGAAAATTTGCATGAAGGTAGCCCAATGTCTGCCATTGTTCACCCCAGGCTCATATTAAAAAAAAAATTAATCTAGAAATATTAATTAGACGTCATAAACTGCAGAAAATTATTGATAGAGTGTAAAAATGTGTGATTTATGAAAATATATGCATTGTCTCACTGTGTACCACTTGTGGTTGACAGTGAGACAAATTTTGATACTCAGTTATTTTGCTACTGTGCTTTTATAAATAACTTTTTTAAAACCATTTATACATTAATGTGTAGTGTATTTGTGTAGCTTAAAGATGTAGCAAAATTTTTTTCAAAAGAATAAAAATCTTTGCCATTCGTTAAGTATTTTTCGTCTCACTGTGTACCCTTCCCTATTATGCAGCATTCCCATTGATCAGAGTAGAGATATTCTATAAAAGCGGTAGAGTGACTATGCAGCAAAAGCTGCAGATTTTTAACAGTGTAGGTTTGTTTTTTATCCTAACATACTCAATTTGATATGAGTACATCGATTTACTCATTTTTGAGTACTGCATTTTTTTCAGTCCGGCCCCATCATGTCATGACAGTGTTATTCCACCATAAGAAATTTAAATATTTAAAATCAGAAATAACTTCTTTATAATCTCTTGTGGTATTCAGGAAAACAAATTATTTCTATATTATTATATGCTTAAAAACCTCTCTGGCTGCTAATAAAGTGAGACCGGAAATAGTCTCGCTGTTTACCCAGCTGAGCAAACTTGATTTGGCAAACTTTTTTATTAATAAAGGAAGTTCCCCGATCGCTGCGTGTGGTTTTTCTCCATTTCATGCTTTGCACTCGATTTCTAAAACGAGAATCGATTAAACATCAGGTGAACTCTGATGAACTCATAAGGAACTCTGTCTTCCTGTACCCTGTTTCTTCCTCGATACTAAAAATTTTATTATATTTCTTCATTAGTTCTGGTAACCTGATTTAATTTTGATGTATTTTGACACTTTTCAATGGATTCAAAAAGTGTCACCGTGGTGAGGCGAAGGGCGCAGAAGGTGGCAATCGGATTTTTAAGTGGGGCAATTCGATAATCTCTCTATATCATAAAGAAACAAGAACGAAAAATCATGCGCTAAGCATAGATTATGAAACACTTTCCAACATATTCAGAATACTGCAAAGAAAACTTCACGGTTTAATAAGGTGATAAATGATGTCTAAGCAAATAATTTAGAAAACGCATGACATAATTGAAAACCGAATTTAGCAATTAGCATCAATAGTCCAGAAAATATCCTCTTTTGTGCAGACTTGTATATATCTTATAGATTTGTATATATGAGGCATTCTCACAATTTTTTAACTTTCAGGAATAAAAACCTGGTAAAATTAAGCTTACTAAAATAACATTTTAAACTTATAGACGAATGCCTTAATAATTCAAAATAAAGAAAAAATGGTCAGCAGCGAAATTTTTTTTTATTTGACTGCGAGGTTTAAGTTAAACTTGCGAGTTTAATGTTCCTTACCATTTTACCACTATAACTTTTTATTTTCTTCTAAATTTTTACTTATACTGAAATTGCATAGTACCCACAGGACGTTCAAATAAGAAATAATAACAATGTAGTATTTTTAGTACAAAATTTTGGTATAACATCGTCTTAAAGGGGTGTTAAGTAAAGGATGGTAAGGGGGGGGGGGGAAATGGGAGGTATAGGAAATAATAAGGACGGTAAGGAAAAGTGCCCCCTATTTTTAGGCAAATCATGTTAAGACTCAGTGATAGCCACAATGTCCATTGATTTTTAGAAACAGTTATTTACATTTGAATAAATTAAAAAAAAATTAATTTACCTCGAAGAGTGCAGGAATAAACCTTGGGGACGGTAAGACTACCAATAAAACCATGGTGCTTGAAACTGATATTTAAATGCTGATTTACATTTTGCAGTAAATTTCCTGTCAAAGAATTTTAGCCATTCTTTCCCTAGCATACTTCTGCATGAGAAAAAAGTTGGAAAAAAATTATGTGGCTGCATCTGAAGTGATTTTCTGTATAATTTTAGCAAGAGAGACGGTAAGGAATCTAAAATCCAGGACCAGAGTTAAAAAAATAATAAAAACCGTAAAAATGTGTGCAGGTTAATTTTTTGCTACATATTTATGTACAACAATAGTCCCAGTTTCGAAAAAAAATTACATCGAATTACTTTTATTGAAACAATTTTATACAGACAGCTCCAAACTTAAACATCAGCATCAGGGACACGGGGCGGTATAGGAATTTCGTGGTATATTTGGAGTCCCAACATCGTCCCAAACTTATTTATCTCGTTAATATTGTTATGCAGTCATGCAATGGGATGTTTTACAGTATAAGAAATAAAAAAACTCGAAGAATATATACTAAAAAAAGTAATTATTCAGGGTCTTAACAGTCAAAAGATTGTGTGAATGCCTCATATACTCCGTAATATGCTAGAATTTAGTCCACTTAGGAAATGAATAGCGCAGTTGAAAATTCCCCTTCAACTATTTCTGTCAGTAAACGGACACAACAACAATATACACAACAACTTTTGTACAGCCCTATATATGATCTATAGAAATTAAACACAATAATTAATCTGCGAAAAAATTTGTTAAATTTAACATTCGTACCAGAACTAAAAAACACACTTCTAGCAATCATTCTTCATACACAATACTATAACCGAACTATTTGTGTGTCCTTGTAAATGAAGGACGATTACTATGCGCACCTTACTCTGTAATTAGCATCTTGCAGAGCACGCTAATGGTATATAGCAATTTCAGTCTATTTGAAACAGTATAACATCATTATAATATATCGCAAATGATTTTTCGCCACAGACCGGACTGTTATGGAATTCTTTTGAGTGTCCCTGTAAATGAACTATAAATGCTACGCACTTCATTTTCAATACCGAATTTTCCATGTTAAACCTCGATAATATATATCAATTATATGGAAATTCGAGCATATTTACGCGAGTTAGAGCACGGACAGACGGCAGATAGACAGGCGAACAGACGGACAGACAGGCAGACAAACCGAAGTCATAAACGCTTTTCAAATATGTTAGAAAATATTAAAACATGTCCGTAAGTAACGTAGGCGTCATATTTATGGTGGAAATGACATAACCAATAAATTTCTTTTTTTACTGCAATTTTTTTGCCTGCTTAACATAGCACAATTTCAATTTTTACAGCATCGAATTACGGAAAAAAAATATGTACTTTTCAATTCAATTTGTTTGGACACTTTATCTCAATATCGGGAATTTTTATGGTTTTTAAAATAATTTTCAAGCATGAATTTTGTTAAATCTGCGTGCAACCTAGTTAGACAAGATTAACCCGTTTGCATTTAAAACAATATAAATAATTCAGCATTTATTTATTTCCGCGCAATGTACCATAACTGATTTGCTTGCCAAAATTAAAATTTCACCCATAAATAAATAAGTAAAAACGCGATTTTAACAGATATGGAATCTAATTTTGCGCTTAAACTCTGAAATAATCAGCATCACAAGGGTTGCTATAAATATTGAAATGTTTCGCAGTTGACCGTTGGCATGCGGCTAGTATGAAATCATTAGCCGAAAAGGATTTCTGACTTTTACCAAAATTTTTACTTGCAGACTAGCTGGCCCGCCAGGTGTTGCCCGGGTCAGTGATGATAACCTTAAATGAACCTCAAATTTGTATGATTTTATATCTGTAACTCCATTTTGTCTGAATTTATACGTTTAAAGAAAAAATCGCAAAAACATATTGAATTGAAAGTATATACTATTTGGTATTTTATTTCTGCGTAATTTGATGTTTTGAGTCTATGCGTACCGAAAGCGAGCGAAACTGCGACGAAACACTCAGGTTTTTACTTATTTCGTCGAACTTTTCACACATTTTATGTTGTAAAAGTATTTCTACCCATCCGAAACGTTTAAAAATTTTTGTAGGTTATGGTAAATCAGGTTTATTGAGATGCTCTGAAAATATTATGCTAAAATACGGACGTTTAGTTACTTTTTGCAAAGAAAAAATATCGGCTTCGTGAAACGCGAAGTGACCTGCGTTCGCCGGTGTATTTGAAAGGGTTAAAATTCATATTTTTTAAAACCAATTGCACCATCGATTAGAAAAAGGTTTCAGTTTTAAAAGCATATTTTTAGTTTATCACTGCATGTAAAATTGCGCCCTGAAGAGACGTTGCTATAAAGGGGGAAAACGTTTTCCGGAAAAACGACCCTTTTTGATTTTTTTCCCGAAGGGTTAACTGTGATATTTTTTTAATTGATTGCGGCAT
Organism: Maratus speciosus; assembly: GCA_963932465.1. Lineage (NCBI taxonomy): Eukaryota > Metazoa > Arthropoda > Arachnida > Araneae > Salticidae > Maratus > Maratus speciosus. The sequence continues at coordinate 25,972,233 of OZ010788.1, read as the reverse complement.
TTGAGATGCAAGAGTACGCTCTTTCAGAATATGTCTTCCGTTTTTAATTTTTCTAAGCGGTTTGGCCGATCATCAAGTGATTTTTTTTTTCCAGATACCATACATAACAAGATTCTTTTGAGTGTTTCTGTAAAAGCACTATAAAGGCTACACATTCCACTTTCGATAGTGAACTTGTCATAGTAAACCTCAAAAACATATATTAATTACATGTCAATCCAAATATATTTACGAGAATTAGAGCACGGACAGACAGGCAAACCTAAATCATAGACACTTTCCAACATAGTTGAAAAGTATCAAAAAAAAAAAAAAAAACTAAGGTAACAGGAAGGAAAATCCATCCGTCAGCCATAGATTATGAAACACTTCCCAACACAATCTGAATACTGTAACAAAGTTTCACCCTTTAATAAGGTTTACGAATACGGTTAACGGACTTAATCCGTTCCAAAAGAGTGTTCGCTAACCGATCATAGATTTAGTATAGATTTATATGGGAATTCAATGAATTCGTTCTTAAAAGCTAAATAATATATAAAAAATAACATAAATCTTCCTTTTATTACAGGGTTAATATACGTCCTTATTTTATATGGACAGATCGTATTTTGATGTCTTTGTTCATGTCGTAGCGTATTTTTTTTTTAAAAATGACATACCTTTTGCAAAAACTTTTAGGCTTACATTCACTGACTACTGCATTAAACCATATAAATTTGCACTAGATTAATATTAACACAATTAATCTAATTGGTAAACAAATCATATTAGATGTAAATTTCCAACTGGGCGAAAAATGTCCGGACCAGGATTCGAACCCGGGACCTTCTGGCTCAGATGGCAGAGCACTGGTGGCTTCAGCCAGAAGGTCCCGGGTTCGAATCCTGGTCCGGACATTTTTCGCCCAGTTGGAAATTTACATCTAATATGATTTGTTTACCAATTAGATTAATTGTGTTAATATTAATCTAGTGTAATTTCGTATCCAGCGATTTCTGGAGTTCCATTACCTAAGATTTATTCTGTTGAGCTGAACCAGGTTTCAGACCAGATGCTGTAATCATCAAGGTTAGCTGGGTGGAAAAGTTCGACCAGAATCGTCCGGGATAGCTCAGATGGCAGAGCACTGGTGGCTTCAGCCAGAAGGTCCCGGGTTCGAATCCTGGTCCGGACATTTTTCGCCCAGTTGGAAATTTACATCTAATATGATTTGTTTACCAATTAGATTAATTGTGTTAATATTAATCTAGTGTAATTTCGTATCCAGCGATTTCTGGAGTTCCATTACCTAAGATTTATTCTGTTGAGCTGAACCAGGTTTCAGACCAGATGCTGTAATCATCAAGGTTAGCTGGGTGGAAAAGTTCGACCAGAATCGTCCGGGATAGCTCAGATGGCAGAGCATTGGCGGCTTCAGCCAGAAGGTCCCGGGTTCGAATCCTGGTCCGGACATTTTTCGCCCAGTTGGAAATTTACATCTAATATGATTTGTTTACCAATTAGATTAATTGTGTTAATATTAATCTAGTGTAATTTCGTATCCAGCGATTTCTGGAGTTCCATTACCTAAGATTTATTCTGTTGAGCTGAACCAGGTTTCAGACCAGATGCTGTAATCATCAAGGTTAGCTGGGTGGAAAAGTTCGACCAGAATCGTCCGGGATAGCTCAGATGGCAGAGCACTGGCGGCTTCAGCCAGAAGGTCCCGGGTTCGAATCCTGGTCCGGACATTTTTCGCCCAGTTGGAAATTTACATCTAACATATAAATTTGACCTGTTAAAAGCCCCTTTGTTCTCTAAAAGATCACGTTTACTGCAGGGCACGATAAAACTCAAGTGGAGCCTGAGACTGTTAATAATTTGTGAACTAAAATTTAATTAAAATAATTAATCTGTAATAAAAAATATTTCTTTATAAAGGGACACAAATATAAAACTTAATGTTTCTAATCTGTTCATTCTAATTTGGGAGTCCTAAAATATAGGGTCCGAACCCCCGGTACCATATGAATTAATTAGGTCATACATATACAACTGTTAAAATGTTCTCTAAGTCAACAATAGATGCAATTAAATAAAACAGCAAATCTGAAACATATCTTTGCTTCTTCTTGGTTTGGTTTTGTGAGGCGTTCGTTAACCGAACATTTGTTCGTTATCCGAACATAAAAATCTCTCGCGAAAGTGTTCATTAACCGATCTGTTCACAAACCGATCACCCACTGTATATACTTAATAAGGTGAAAGATGATACCTAAGTAAAAAAGTTGGTAAACGGATAAAGCATTTAAAAATTCGATTTCGGCAATCGCCATCTTTGGTCGGAAAATAGTTCAAATTCCTGATCATTATAGATAAAAACGGATAATATTTGAATTCTTTTGTACAGCCCTGTATATGATCCATATACAGTGAAATTTCCATTTAACGAAGTCTCATCGTTCCACTTAAACACTTCTTTATAAGGAAAATTCGTTAAATAGAAATCCACTCAAATTCATGAAAATTTTATTATAAATGCATATACACATGTATAAAATGAAAAATACATCTAAAATGGGAATATTAGAAAAATGCATTTTAATTCGGGCAGTAACTTTTGTTTTATGTAATGTAGATATATGAGAACAAATTCATTAGAATAATGTCTAGAAAAACACATAATAAACAGAGGTAAACAAAAACTGAAGCGTAACGTATTTTTTCTCAGTATTTCAAATTCTTAACTTTAAAAAAATCTGTAATATTACTTTGTACAAGTTTCTTATAAAAAATACACAATACAGAAAAACACACAATAAACAGAAGTAAACAAAAACTGAAGCGTAACGTATTTTTTCTCAGTATTTCAAATTCTTAACTTAAAAAAAATCTGTAATATTACTTTGTATACAAGTTTCTTATAAAAAATACACTGTTCAAAAATTTTTCGCACTATTGTAAGCATCCAAACAATTCATCTGTAAAATTTTCGAGAAACTGGAATCCCCTTCTTATTGTATTGAAGGCTTTTAGCATTTCTTTTTTAAATGGAAATGATTAAATACATAAATTATTTCATTTTCATAATCAACTGAAATAAATTTATGCATTCATCGCAACAGCAACCTCTCCAACAGCAACCTCGCTTAAATGTTCTACACACACGAAACTGGAACTAAACTTCGTTATATAGAATATATTTTTAGTAATATGGAGATTAATTTGCATGCTAATAGTGCTCAAAGTCAAGGTTCAGCAGAAAATTTCGTTAAGTAGAAAACTTCGTTAAAGGTTGACTGTATTTTATACACACCAAGCAATGCGCAAAGAAATTGTTATATTTAAAAACGCATACCGCAATTGAAAACGCTCTTTCAGCTATTACTGTTTATCCTGTGACAGTTCATTACTGTTCATACTGTGTGTCCCTGTGAATGAACAATAAATACTATGTATATCTTATGCATCAGTAAGCCTCTTCTTGCGCACGTCAGTGATATATACCAATTAGAACATGTTTGAAACAGTGTAACATTATTACAATATATTTAAAACTATTTTCTCCCATAAATCATAATGCAACGTAATACTTTTGTGTGCCCCTGTAAATGAACCATGAATGCCACATACTTCATTTTCAATACCGAACATGACATAGTAAATCTCCATAACGTATATCAATAACATAGCAATACGACTATTTTTACCCGAGTTAGAGCTCGGACAGAAAGGCATAAAAACCGAATTCATAAACACTTTTCAACTATGTTGGAAAGTGTTAAAAATGCTTGTACTGAACATCTGTATAAATGAATGAATCATTATTACGTAATAGTAGAAATATCAAAAGCATTTATATGCAAAAAACAGACTTGCATTTCTATGACATTCTTTCTTTTTGTAGTACTAGGGGGCTCGGCCCCCTACGAGCTACGCTCGCCAACCCCCGTCCAGACACCGCAGGCTCTAAATGCACGCTAATTTGATCGGCTTTAAAAAGATTTCGAAAGATTGAATTATAATTTAAAAAATTTTAACGCCAAATCCGCTGCGGTACTACTTGATTATCCCGTCGACCAATTTCGCCAAATTATATAAATCGCCAAACCACTCGCCAAATTATACAAATTGACATAATTTTTATTTTAAATAACGAAAGAACAAATAAATTCGTACAACATTAATAAAAATACAAATAAAACGTCGAAATAAAAATAACTTGATGACGTAGACACGTGTAACAACATTTCAAAATAAGCTAATATAAAAGGAATTAAGTAAACAGAGTCTTTGTCTCCTGGTATTTTTTAACAAAGCGAAAAGAAAGTTCTTTTAAATGAGACATTTTAAATTAATCGTTTTTAATGTGACGTAATTTTTACCAAGCTATTCTTTCTCTTTTAAATAATCGCGTGAAAGTACTTTTGTAATATTATTTGCGGTTTCCTAACAAAAAATAGTTGAAAATATCCTCTCAAAATATTAAATAAATCTCTAGCGCAATTTCTAAATTTAAACTTTTTTGCAATATTATTTTGTGTTCATTTTATGTAATAACTATAATGTGACGTAAATATGACGTAATTTCTCCTAAGACTTCTAACGCATGTTAATGAATTTATTATTTTACAATATCCTTTCTCTTTTAAAATTCACGTGTGTACTTTTTATGACGTAATTTTTAAAAAGTCCCTGCTTTTTATACATAATTATTTAATTCTAATTCGAAAGTTTTTTTCCTGTTTATAATAGTCACGTGTAAATAAATTTTTAATTTGAAGCAAACATTATTGCTTGCGCTTTTTATGCAGTTGGCAACAGTTTAAATTAGTACAATTTTCTGAAATCTGTAAAAAATATCTCTAGAAATGCTGAAAATTTGAATTTAAAATAGAAATAAAACCTGAAAAAAATGAGTCAGAATAAAAAAATTAATGCAATCTGCACTCCGGCAAATTCTAACGCATAAAATGATCTAAAAATTATTAAATTCCGATGTATAGTTTTTGCTTCTATAAAACTTTTTTAGTGGAACGATTTTGTCCAACTTTAGCATTAAATATCTCTTGAAATAATTCTTCGATTTGAAAACTGTCTGCATCAGCGTGTTTATCAAACATTTCTGTATAAAACCACTGATTTTCATATTTTTGTATGCATTATTTTTCTCAATATTAACGAAGAAAGACCTCCGGTCACAAAAAATTCAAAACCGGCGGCGGCGGCGGCGGTGACAGCGGTAGTTACTTTTTTTTAGAATAGAGAGATACTTAATTCTTCAAAGATAGATAGAAATCTTAGAGGGAATGTGATTGTCTCGTTATCAGGCATAAGACAGGAAGTGCTGTCCCGATTGCCTAAGCATGAAACGTTCAGCATGTTTTGAATGATTTTTAGAAAGCACGCGATCAATGAATTATTATTAACCTGAACCACTTCTGTTTAGCCGACTGCAGATATAGGTTGGCAGGTCTTCAGACGCAATCTATCTGAAGAACGGTTCGACATTTTCTTTTACTGGTGGAATATATTAAATAGAAATACAATCGAACCCTGTTAAGGGAACGGGTTAATTTTTTTTTTCATCATAGAGATATGAAATTTTGTGCAACTATACACTTCACCATAAGTATATAGAACACCTTAAAAGAAATTTCCAATCTTATTATAATTTTAAGATTTGAAAAAAAATTTGAATTTAAAAAAGAAATTTTAAAATGCTCCTTGCGTCTTAATTTTTGAGGTATTTCCTCGATTTTACATTTTAATCACTTAAAATTCTAATTTAACCCTAGATCTACCGGGAATTTTATTCAAGTTTTAATAAAACGTTCTACACCAGAATTTTTATTTAAAACTATTTAACTTATTTATTTACCTTATTTTTGTCTGGTTTATATACTTAGTTTATTTTAAAGAAATTTCTGGTTTGAATGAATATTTTGTATGTACCTGTCGGGTCCAATGGACCCGTCTGGTAGACGGAGGGTTAATTCTTAAAACTGCGCAATGTAATTCTGCGGTGGTCGGCCAACCCGCCCTCCCCGACCGCCATCGAGACGAACATTAACTCATTTATTCTCTGAAATTTCTTGGTAAAATCACTTTAAAATGTAGTAAAATGAACTGGAAAAATACTTTGAAAAATTACGCAAGAAAAATTTGTATTTATTTGATAAAATGTAAACGCACTAAATATGAGAATATGCATAATATTTATAATATTATAATATGCAAAATTATATGTGTTGTCAAAATTTATATAAAATAAGCTTTTAAATTGCATATTACATACTATAATTAGTATTTTTATGAACTACTACAAAATATATTTATTTCTTTATAGTGACTAATAACATTATAAGTATTATTAATAATAAACTAAGAATAATTCTATTTGATTTTTAAACACAGTTTATTTCATAATCATCTTGAAAAGGACTTTTACATAAATAATTGCTAAGTATAATAAACATAAATAATAATAATAAGAAGCACCTATTAAAAAAAATTGAGGATTTGTAGATTATTTACTTCTTTAAAGCTCTTAAATTTGTGATTGCGTTAATTTAGGTTAAAATGGTTATTAAATTGATGTTTTTAAGGGGATTTGTAGTTTTAGATCCATATTTCTGAACCTAAATTACTAAGCGCCTAAAGGATAAATTTCAGAAAAGATATTTTTTCCGGCATTAAAAAAAAACAAAACAATGAATAAGCATTTGTATTATTATTTTAGCTTCGGAACTGAAGAAGTTAATTATAAATTAGTACATTAATTTTAAGGCCTTTTTCCGATAGCCCTCCTCAGGTGATCCATCGCCAAATATTGTCCGCAACGCGTACAATTGTGTAAAGAGTTGAAACAACTATGGATTTAATGATGCGTCTAGTAGCGCACACCAAAATAGGTCAAATGGCTGTGAAACTGCAACAATGAAACATTTTAAAGACTAAAATGTACAAAATCTATAATAATAAAGAAAGAAGTTTGTGTGTGAGTGAGTGAGCGTGTCGACGATGTTCTGAAGAGACCGCTGCACGTAGAACTACAAAATTTGGGGAAAAGGTACGTCTAGTTTTGCACCTCGAAGCCCGATTTTCGATTTTTTGATTAGATTTTTTTATGCGATTTTTTATGCGATTTTTAGCACCTTTTTAAGTTTCGAGGCGATTTTTTCCATATAAGTGAAGAATATGCTTTCTTTCTTTTAACCCAATATAGTAAATTTTGTTCTCTTTTGAAAAAAGTTTATTCGGAATTCTTGCAGCGATTTTTGAATTTTTAGCGAATTTTTTATGCAATTATTGAACAGCATTTAATGCATTTCCATACCTCTAAGAAGGTTACCGTACAGGGACACAGTTCTGTCGCCAAATGCCGCCAAGTTTGTCGCCAATTTGGCGACCGAAATGAGTCGCCAAAAGTGACGCCAACTTGGCGATATCTCTAATATTTCGGCAAATTCCCATAGACTTCCATTGTAAACCAATAGGATTTACTTGCTTACAGAAAATCAACAAATTGAGATATTTTAATGCAACAAAAACTAATATTAACTTAAGGGATTATATTAATTCGATTTTTCCACATTAGGAAAAAGAATACAGTTTCTTTCTTTTAACCCAATATGGTAAATTTTGTTCTCTTTTCAAAAAAAATTATCCGGAATTCGTACAGCGATTTTTGAATTTTTAGCGAATTTTTTATGCGATTATTGAACAGCATGTAATGCATCTCCATACCTATAAGGGGGTTACCGTACAGGGACACAGTTCTGTCGCCAAATAACTCCAAGTTTGTAGCCAACTTGGCGATATCTTTAATATTTCGCCAAATTCCCATAGACTTCCACTGTAAGACAATAGAGCATACTTGCTTACATAAAATCAATAAATTGAGATATTTTAATGCAACAAAAACTAATATTAACTTAAGGGACTATGTTAATTATATTTAAGAGAATCCAAGTAAATAAATTACGAATAAAAGTAACATGATCTAATGCTTAGCATGATTTCCAAAACATAAATTTTAAGAGAGGCCACAGGTCAAAGGAATTAGATTTGAAACTTTTATCCAATTATAGTAAATTTTGACTTTCGTGATTTTTAATGCGATTTTTACGTTTCATCGCGATCTGCTGCAATTTTTTGACAATCCATTTTTGACCTAAAGTACATTCTACCCCCATTTCAATAAAGTTTATTCGGATTTCGCATAGCAATTTTCGAATTTTTCGGGAATTTTGAATGTGATTTTTAGTAGTGATGGGCGATAACGAGATGTTTTTCTCGATTTTCTCGATTGTATGGACATCTCGATATTTTTCGATTGTATAAATTTTTTCTCGATGACTACAGTTTGCAAATTTCTTTTATAAATCATATATTATGTATTATATACGTCATACATTTATCAAGAATCGTCTGCGGGTGAACTGGAATGAGTCGATGTTAATAAAGACTAGGTGACTTCGACCGCTAGCGGGCCCCCTAATTTATACGTAATCTTGTAATATGAAATCACGAACAGGTTACCCGCTATATACGGCACTGATATATGATAGCAGGCGGGTGTGGTGTGCATGCACTACAAAATCTTGTAAAAAATATAATATCGAAACGAATGAACGTCGGACCAGATCTCTTGGGGGAGGGGTCAAAGCGAGCGGAGGGGCACAGCAGCTGCATAATATGATTAAGTCGTCACAGGTCTTTAGGCCTTTCCAACCATATGTCACATGAGAAGTCTGGATCTGAATTTATAAAAATGCCCTCAACGTGGGGGGAAAGGGGGGGAGGGGTGCGGGAGGTGGATAACATGAATAAGTGGTCATAAGCCTTTCCAACAATATGTCACATGAGGGGTCTCGGCTAAATTTAGAAAAACACCCCCGTGAGGGAAAAGTGGGGGGGGGGGCGGTCACCGGAGGTGCATTACATCAATAAGTAGTCACAGACCTCTCCAACGATATCTCACATGTGGGGTCTTGGCTAAATTTGGAAAATTGTCCCCCGGGGGGGGGGTTCAAAATGGGGCGATGGACACCGGAGGAGCATAACATCAATAAGTAGTCACAGACCTTTCCAACGATATCTCACATGAGGGGTCTTGGCTAAATTTGAAAAAGTGTCCCCCAGGAGGGGCAAATTGGGGGAGACTGTCACCGGAGGTGTATAACATCAATAAATAGTCACAGACCTTTCCAACGATATCTCACATGAGGGGTGTTGGCTAAATTTGGAAAAGTGCCCCCCGGGGGGGCAAAGTGGTGGTGGGGACACCGTAGGTACATAACATCAATAAGTAGTCACAGACCTTTCCAACGATATCTCACACGAGGGGTCTTGACTAAATTTGAAAAAGTGTCCCCCAGGGGGGGCAAAGAGTGGGGGGGGACTGTCACCGGAAGTGCATAACATCAATAAGTAGTCACAGACCTTTTCAACGATATCTCATAAGAGGGGTACTGACTAAATTTGGAAAAGTGTCCTCCGGTGAGGCAAAGTGGAGGGGGGCGGCCACCGGAAGTGCATAGCACTAATAAGTAGTCACAAACCTTTCTAACGATGTGTCACATGAGGGGTCTTGGCTAAATTTGGAAAAGTGTCCTGAAATTTCATATATTATAAATAATATTTAGCGGAGGGCTCCATAAAAAAATCCGATCTAAAATGATAAAAGCGGAAAAAACTACCCTGGCAGTGGGGGCCAAATTGGGGAGGGGAGGAAGAAAGTCTCATAATATGAAAGAGTCATCCGAGAGCTTACCGATGACATATCACATGACTGGTCCAAAAAAAGTTTGAAAATTGCTCCCCCTCTCTCCCCACGTGGGCCCACTCTTTCACCCCGGAATTCCCACAGCCGCCACTTTAAAATTTTTATGTTCAATAAATAATATTTACCGGAAGACTGCATAAAAAACCCATATTTAAAGTGATATTTAAATTTATTATAGAAATCGGCTACGGTTTTAAAAATTTGTTCGCCCCTTCCCCACTCCCCTTTGAGCGAAGAAAGGTTCATAGTATGAAAGAGTGGTCAAAGGGCTTTTCGATTATATGCCACAGGAAGGGTTCGGTAAAAATTTTAAAATTGCACCCCATGAGTCCACTCTCACGTCCTCCTCCCTCGAAATCACCCGACCCACCTTCCTCTTTGAAAATTTTATATTTAATAAATAATTTTTATCGGAGGGTTCCAGGTATGTGACATCTTGGTAGGGCTAAAATAAGTAAACTTTGAAAATTATAGCTTCATTTCACAGCTCATTGTCATGCCTTTTTCTCTATCTCGTCCCTTGGTACTCTCGATAAATTTTCTTACTTTTCTTCTCTGCCGAGGACGAGAGAAATCCTCGAAAAGCTTCTCATAGCGAAATGTTGAAAAGCGCGAGAGAAATCCTCGAAAGGCTTTTCATTGGGAGATTTCGAAAAGGACGAGAGTAACAAGCGAGAGGCTTCCCATCGGGAAAGGTTGAAAAGGGCGAGAGGAAACTCTCGAGAGACTTCCCATCCCGAAAGGTTTAAAACCGCGAGAGAACCAACCATCGAGCAGCTTGCCCGTCGAAATGCTGGAAAAATCATCGAGATGAGATTTGCCGAAGTGCGAGATGGAAATGAAGCTTTCAGAGTCAAACTTACCGCATTTCTGGTTTAAGTCATAATTTCTCAAAGGAGTCCATCTGCTTATCCAATCTCTTTTTAGCTCACAGGCTATCTAAGTCTGAGAGCTAATGTACTCGTCGGTTCTGTGTGTATGCATGTACTGTACGTACGTACGTATGTATGTACGTAACACGATAACTCTTGATTAAAATGTACGATTTGCTTCAATTTTTTTTATGTTCATTCTGATAAGGCGTTCCGCTGTTTAGTTTTGACGGTTCATTGGTTAAGGATAAAGGGAGAGAAGGGGTGCTGCCCCACCCCCCTCCTTAATTTAGATAAATAGGTTTTTCATGCAGAATTCATCGATTTGCTCCAAATTTCGTATACCGGTTTATTATGTTAAGGAGCTTCCCTGATTAAACTTGGAGGTTCATTAGTTAAGTATGAAGGGGGGAAAGGGGGGATAGACCCCCTCCTTAATTTAGATAAATGGGTTTTTCATGCAGAATTATTCGATTTGCTCCAAATTTGGTATACCGTTTCATTATGTTAAGAAGTTGCCTTGATTAGATTCGGAGGTTTACGGGTTAAGTATAAAGGGGGAGAAGGGGGCTAGACCCCACCCCCCTTAATTTAGATAAATGGGTTTTTCATGCAGAATTATTTGATTTGCTCATAATTTGGTATACCGGTTTATTATGTTAAGGAGCTTCCCTGATTAAACTTGGAAGTTCATTGGTTAAGGATAAAGGGGGAGAAGGGGGGGGGGCTGGTCCGCCCCCCCTTAATTTAGATAAATGGGTTTTTCATGCAGAATTATTCGATTTGTTCCAAATTTGGTATACCGGTTTATTACGTTAAGAAGTTGCCTTGATTAGATTTGGAGGTTTACGGGTTAAGTATAAAGGGGGAGAAGGGGGGCTGGTCCCCCCTTAATTTAGATAAATGGGCTTTTCATGCAGAATTATTTGATTTGCTCCAAATTTGGTATACCGGTTTATTATGTTAAGGAGCTTCCCTGATTAAACTTGGAAGTTCATTGGTTAAGGATAAAGGGGGAGAAGGGGCCTGGTCCCCCACTTAATTTAGATAAATGGGTTTTTCATGCAGAATTACTCGATTTGTTCCAAATTTGGTATACCGGTTTATTATGTTAAGGAGCTTCCCTGATTAAACTTGGAGGTTCATTAGTTAAGTATAAAGGGGGGAAAGGGGGTTAGACCCCCCTTAATTTAGATAAATGGGTTTTTCATGCAGAATTATTCGATTTGCTCCAAATTTGGGATACCGGTTTATTATGTTAAGAAGCTGCCTTGATTAGATTTGGAGGTTTATGGGTTAAGTATAAAGGGGAGGGGCTAGTCTCGCCTTAATTTAGATAAAAGTGTTTTTCATGCAGAATTATTGGATTTGCTTCAAATTTAATATACCGATTTATTCCGATATGGCGCTTCCTTCATTAGATTTGGAGGTTCATTGGTTAAGTATACAAGGGCGAAAAGGGTCCCCTTAATTTAGAGATTAATATCGAGATCCCCTTAATTTAGATAAATGGATTTTCATGGAGAATTATTCAATTTACTTTAATTTTTTTTTCTATGTTTGTTCTGATAAGGAGCTTTCCTGATTAGATTTGGAGGTTCATTAGTTAAGTATAAAAGGGTTAAAAGGGTTAGACCACCCTTAATTTAGCGATATGTTTTTTTTTCATGCAGAATTATCTGATTTGCTTCAAATTTGATATACTGATTTATTATAGTTAAGGAGTTTCCCTGATTAGATTTGGAGGTTCATTGGTTAAGTATAAAAGGGGCAAACGGGGGATATTTCCCTTCATTTATTTTTTGAGGGACATTATTCTTTGAAATAAGAGTATAATATACAGTTAGTGTTAATAACCTGTGAGCTCAATGCCATCAGTTTAACTTGCACTTATCATTTTATTGCTATTAACCGATGTGGGTTATGAAGCATAGTGGTTTATGTATTCAGTTCTGTATAGTCCTAGTTTCAAACTTTACTGTTAAATTTAGTGTCATTTTGCCACGAATTTTCAATGTTTCTCTTATTTTAGCTCTGCCAAGCTGTCCCATACCTGGAGACTCAGATAAATACTATTTATTAAATATAAAAAGTTCAAAGAGGAAGGTGAGTGAATTCTGGGGTGCGCGAGAGTGCACAAAGGGAGGGGGGGGGGGCGGTAATTTTCAAACTTTTACCAAACCTCTCCTTGACATATCATCGGAAAGTCCTTTCACCACTCTTTCATATTATGAACCTTTCTCCTCCCAGAGTTGTATTCCGGAAGTGGTTCGGGGGGGGGGGGGGGGGGGCGGTGCGGGGGTGACTTTTTTTTTTAATTGTAGAGATTTCTACAATAAATATCATTAAATGAGGTTTTTTAATGGAGCTCTCCGATAAATATTATTTATTAAATATAAAATTTTAAAAGTGGGGCAGCGTGATTTCCGGGTATATTCTAGGATAAAAGAGGGAACCCACGTGGGAGGGGTAGATTTCAAACTTTTTTTGGACCAGTCATTTGATCTATCATCGGAAAGTTTTTGGTTATCATCGCAAAGTTACTCTTTCATATTATGAACCTTTCTTCTTCCTTCCTTAGTTTGGCGCTCCGAGAGAGGCACTTTTCGAACTTTTTTGAAATCGTAGCGTTTTTAAACATTTTAGATCGGATTTTTTTACGGAGCCCTCCGATAAATAATTTTTAATATATGAAAATTTCAAAGAGAAGGATGGGCAGGGTATATTTCGGGGGGGGGGGGGGGCACGATAATTGGAATCCTGTGAGTTGGGACTCTTTTCTATCTTTTGCTGACACCCCTCATGTGATATATCATTGGAAAGCTCTGTGACTACTATTTCATTTTATATATCGCCCACGCCCCTCCCTTACTTTGCCCCCGAGCGGGGGCACTTTACTAAATTTAGCCGACACCCCTCATGTGCCATATCGTTGGAAAGTCCTGTGACCACTTATTCATATTATGCACTTTCCTTGCCCGTCCCTCCTACTTTGCTCCCCGCGGGAGTTCGTTTAATGTATTCCAGTCGAAGACTTTATAAAAATGGGGAAATTAAAGATCCAATCTCAAATGACGTAGAAGAATCAATAAAAAATTTTTATCCCTTTTATCATCCTTTAGTTCATATTTTTGCCACTAGGGAGTGCTTTTTATTCTTATTTCTTTGGCCATTTTGGTACTAATTGCCGAAAAATTCTAATTTTTGATACTTAAACTCCCCTTACCGCTTCATAGCTACTCGCGTTTTTTCAGCTTTTTTCAACCAGGGGGCACCCTTACAAGACTTTTCCAGTCTTATGGCTCCTTTATAGTTTCCCTTTGGTTTGTTGTTTTTTTATTCCATCTGTTTTCAGTTACCCTATATTTAATAAAATCTGCCTTATATATATGTAAAAACAATGATTTCAATAATCGATTCTAGAAAGTAATCGATGACTGTATCGATTGTGTATTTTACGATAACGATTTTTTTCGATTGCTAAATTTTCGAGAATCGCCCATCACTAAGCCCTATCACTACTATGAAATTGTCGGCCAGAATAATAGCTAAGTTTTCCAATAACTGTTTTTAGCTTTTCTCGTTATAATCGATTGTAAAACATCTCGATTGTAGATTCTATGAATTAATCGATGGCTGTATCGATTGTGATTTTTTACGATGACGATTTTTCTCGATTGTCGAATTCTCGAGAATCGCCCATCACTAATTTTTAGTGTGTTTTAGCGATTTGCTACTATTTTTCCACATTAGTGACAGGAATCAACTTTCAATCTTCGAACACAATATATAATTAATTTTTCTGTTTTTAAAATTTGAGAAGCGATTTAAAACTTTTTTGCGATATCTTATTGTGATTTTCAGAGCTTTTTCGTAATTCCTGCTGTTTTTTGACGTACCCGGGCAACGCCGGGCAAGTTCCCAAGTATTATTATATTTAAGGGAATTCAAGTAAGTTAAATTATGAATAAATTAACATGATACAATGTTTAGCATGTTTCCCCAAACATAAATTTTAAGAGAGTTCGCATGTCAAAGGAATTAGATTTGAAACTTTTATACAATTACACTAAATTTTGACTTTCGTGATTTTTTAACTTTTTGTGACTTTTAATTCGATTTCTACGTTTTTCCGCGACCTGCTACACTTTTTTGACATTCCATTTTTGGCCTATCTATATTATAAAGGACAAACATATCTGTGCGTAACGCATACGTCATTTTGCGAATGGCAACACTTTGAAATTTGAATTAAAATTTCGGTTTTGCAATTATATCTACGGCAAATTTTTAAACTTCTAAACACCGCACATTTTAAATTTTAACACCATCGTATAAGGAAAAAAATGCTCTTTTAAATGCAATTTGTTTGAAAGCTGTATCTCAATTTATTTTTGAGATATTAATTTTTTTGTAGTTTTTAATACAAATTTTGTAATTGTGGCAACTGAAGTACTTACATTTATATTGAAAGTAAAGGGAAAATAGTCATGGTTTATTATTTTTTATTGATTATATCCTTATTGATGCCATTTTCACAATACAAATAAAAGTA
The DNA here is from genome assembly GCA_963932465.1 of Maratus speciosus. Classification (NCBI taxonomy): domain Eukaryota; kingdom Metazoa; phylum Arthropoda; class Arachnida; order Araneae; family Salticidae; genus Maratus; species Maratus speciosus. The sequence continues at coordinate 25,957,034 of OZ010788.1, read as the reverse complement.
ATTTTTTTATAATTTTTGAACAGAAAATGATGTCAGACATTAAAAAAAACAAAAAAAAAAACACGCATTCTTCTTCATAAATCAGTTACATTTCAATATTTTTACATTACACTAATACTGAGTTTGAGACGCTAGGCAAAATGATTCACTGAGTAAAAATGATGTCATATTTAAAATAAAACGATCATTTATTTTGATAAAATTAAATATTTGACCAATACTAAATGGCCAATACTATGCAACTAAAGGCAAATTTCTGAAATATTTTTTCGCCGGTATTGAGATTAGAACTTAAAGTTTGTGCGAATGTTCACATGAAAAGTTGCATCGGACAAACGTGACTTTAAATTTAGAAATACATTCATTAATAATCTATTGCGCGTTAAAATACTTTCAAATTGTGAATTTGAGTGGTGCGTATGTAAATTATTGGAATTGAAAATAACGTACAATTTAGATTTCATGGGGGAAAATTTTATGATGTGACAAAGCGAAATCATTTTTACTGATTTTTCTTCCCATAAAAACAAACATAAAAGTATCAATCGAAAAATTCATCATAATTACTCATCTTGATTACGTATTCTAATAGAGTTTAATTTTTCATTATTTTAAGCAGTTGAAGTTTGTGGAAATAATATTTTAGTAATTTTAGATTAAAAATATTAATTATTTTAAGAGTGAGACAACCAATGTTAGATGTATTTTTTATTGTAATTATTTTTGTAGGTTTATTATAAATTCGATCTGACAGTTCCTTTCTAACATTTTAGTTCGTCGAATTTCGACGGGTTCCAACTCGTAATTTTAAAGTAATTTCTGCCCTCATTTCAATAAAGTTTATTCGAATTTCGTATAGCAATTTCCGAATTTTTCGGTTATTTTGTGTGTGATTTTTAGTATATTTTAGCGATTTCCTACATTTTTCAATATTAGTGAAAGGAATCAACTTTCAGTCTTCGAACACAATATATAATTTTTTTCTCTTTTCGAAATTTGTGCAGCAATTTAAAATTTTTTCGCAATATCTTATTGTCATTTTCAGAGCTTTTTCGCAATTCGAGCCGTTTTTTGACGTACCCGGGCAACACCGGGCAATTTAGCTAGTTATAAATAAAATATGAAAATTGTAATTTTTTTAAAGTACGTTTTTATAAATTAATAATTTTATATTAATTAAATTATTAAAAAAAGAAAAAAAAGGCGTGATTTTCAATATGAACAATAAATGCTCTTAAAAGAGTGGTTTAAAAAAAAAAATATTTTTGCTTTTATTAAATATGAATTGCATTTCAGTGGCTAGTGGTTTTTTATTCTTCTTTTGCGATTCTGAGAATGTTTCGAACAAATCAGCAACAGCTTTAATAGGGATTGAATGATGCAATTATTTTGCGGTGCAAGATTATAAAGAAGTGAAAGAAAAAGAATCCTGCAATTCTTTAAGCGTGCTTTATCATTGTAATGACGAACGCTATTTTCTTTTCCTTCTTTTTTTTTTTTTTTTTTTTTTCCAAAAAGTTTGTTTAACAGTAACCATATCTGTTTTGATCTGAACCATTTGAAAACATAACATAAAATAGATCCGCATTAAAAAAAAAAATAGCTTTTTTTGACCAAAAACAAAGAAACTGAAAATTAAAAGTTGAATTTTTGATTTCTAAAAAATCACTCGTCTTGTTTTATCAAACTAAATATGTGCATAATGAAAGAAAAAAAAGAAGATGATGATGAGTAAAGGAAACAAATGCCTTCATTCAAGAACTAGTTTTTTCACGTACAAAAAAATTGATTCTATGCAAAAATTGGAGTAAACAAATGCTTTGTTATTATATTATTTTTTATTAAACTAGGGGGCTCTGCCCCCTACGAGCTACGCTCGTCAACCCCCGTTCAGACACCGCAGAATCTAACAGCACGATAATTTAATTGGCTTTAAAAAGATTTCGGAAGATTGAATTATAATTTGAATCTGAGAATTATAATCTGACGTAATTTTCACCAAACTTTTCTTTTTCTTTTTAATATTCACGTAAAAATACTTTTGTTAGAAATGAAATATTATGATCATCTTAAAATATCAAATAAATGTCTCGAGCGAACTGTTTTGCAATATTATTTTTTGTTCATTTTATATAATAAGTGTAATGTGACGCAAATTCTCCTATTTAAGACTTCTAACGCATGTTTATGAATTTATTATTTTACAATATTCTGTCTCTTTTAAAATTCACGTGTAATTATAATTTTTATGACGTAATTTTCAATGAGTTCCTGCTTTTTATATTTTCTGTTTATAATAGTCACGTGTAAAATAAATTTTTAATTTGAAGTAAACATTATTGTTTGCGCTGTTTATACAACTGGCAACAGTTTAAATTAATAACATTTTCTAAAATTTGTAAAAAATATCTCTCGAAATGCTGAAAATTTGAATTTAAAATTGAAATAAAACCTCAAAAAATGAGTCAAATAAGAAAAATAAATACAATCTGCACACCGGGAACTTATAACGTATAAAATGATCTAAAAATGATTAAATTCTCATGTATAGTTTTTGCTCCAATAAAACTTTTTTAATGGAATGATTTTGTTGAACTTTAGCATTAAATATCTCTTAAAATAATTCTTCGATTTGAAAACTGCCTGCATTACCGTGTTTATCAAACATTTCTCTATAATACCACCGATTTTCATATTTTTGTATGCAACAGTTTTTTTAATATTAACGATGAAAGGCCATGCTTAAGCATTCAAATTGGATGTGGATCTACCCGGAATATCTACGCAGATTTTCATTGGTCCATTTCCAAATCAAAACTTTTTTATATATATAGAAGGATAGCCTTTAAAATTTCAGCATATATTCCCTAAGAATGATATTATCGAAAATATTACTTGTTGAAGTAAATAAAATAAATGGATGCAATCGTATTGCTAAATTGAAATAAATAGACGCAGTTTGTAGGATAAATTGAAGTAAATAGATCCAATCGAATTGATAAATTGAAGGAAATAGATTCAATTGCATTAATAAATTGAAGTAAATTATAGATGCAGTTGTATTAATAAATTGAAGTAAATAGATCCAATTGTATTGGTAAATTGAAGTAAATACCGGGTATCCCAAAAATGACTGATGGATTTTAAAATTCATTAACTTGCAAACGGTGGCAGATATTAAAAAAATTCTTGCAGGAAGGTTATGTATGATGTCAGGAGTTTTTATACTGTGATTCTTGATTTTAGTTCGAATTTCAAGCAATAGATGGCGCTAAGAGCAATATGTGCTCAGTCCAGACCCGATTTTTGATACTTCGGAATCCATTCAATACAATTTAATCTCCTTTTTTCGCATGGAAGAAGAGAGAGGCCGAAAAATCGAGCCTGGATTTAGCGGTTATTGCTTGCAATGCCATCTATCGATACTATTTGTAACTAAAACTAAGAATCGCAGCATAAAAACTCCTGACATCTGACATAACACTCCTGCAAGAATTTTTTTAATATCTGTCACCGTTTTCAAGTTATTGTATTTTAAAATCCATCAGTCATTTTTGAGACACCCGGTATATGCAATAGTGTTCAAGATATTTTTGTCGTTAATATGAACATAAGATTTCGATAAAAATGTGTTTAAATTTTGGGTTTACAACTGCATTTAAGATATTCTAGTTCTTAAATCTCTATTAGTTTTTATTAAATAGCCTTAAACATTTCAGTGTATACTCTCTAAGAATAGCACTGTTGAAAATGTTACATAATATATTATTGAAAATATTATGTAACATACTATTGAACATATTACATAACATATTGTCGAAACATACGTCGCTCAGAGGTGTAAGTCACGAAGTTTGGATTTTAATATCACTGTGAGTTTTGCAGATATCAATATCAATATGGAATTTTTTATGTTTAATTCAGGAATGGATGATGAAAGTTTTCCTAATTGGAAATTTTACCCTACGGGGCCGTGTAAAAATTTAGTTTTTGTATTTTCTCAAATAGACCCCCCATGGGGTTGCAACTTATGTCATCAAAAATTTCACCATTTTTTATGAAATTTTGCAATTGGAAGTATATGTCTAGGGACAATATTTAAGAAAATAAGCTATTGTTTCGATCGTTATCATTCACACTGGGGTTTTTTCTTCCATCCTACCTCATATGGAGCTTCCATGCTTGAGATTTAAATTATAACTGAGCATCAATCCTTAAGTTGAGATGTCAGTGTTAATCTTAAAAACATCTATATTATATTTAAAAACTTTACGTTTTTTCCTGTTTCCAACGTAACCTTGCTCAAAGCTGAAAAAACGCGTTGTAATTCTGGCAAATATTTTTTCCAAGCCTTTTATATGCTTTTTCCTCAAAATGGAGTCTTTTGAACTGATGGATATTGTGTAAAAATTAGTAATTAAATTATCGACTTTAAATATGGGGAGAAGTAACACGAAACAAGTATTTTTCTGGTGAACTATTGAATTTATCTTTATTTTACACGGTTTCTGTTTGCAGAATTGTAAAAACAGCAGAAAACTGTTTGATCTTCTTTCATCCCAAAATAATTTCACTTTAAAATAAAATAAATTATATATAATATTATGCAAATATTATTTAAATGTTTTGTGTTTGCGTGTGTGAAAATGAATGGTTTTCCCGTTATCTACACCTCAGTTTAAGAACCCTGTTTGTTTGTTTCAGAATCATCGTTAGCAAGCGGCAGTGCCTCCCAGACAAAAGAGTGCTGTGGTGACAATGGCGATTACGTATCATTTTCTTGTATTGAGCTTCTTAAAAATAGTATTTTTTTTTCTTCTTTTTAACGCTTTCCAACATAGTGGAAAAATATTTATGAATTCGGTTTGTCTGTCTCTCGGTCCGTCCGTGCTCTAACTCAAGTAAATATAATCAGATTGCTATGAAATTGATATACGTTATTGGAGTTTACTATGGCATGTTCGGTATTGAAAATAAAGAGTGTAGTGTTTACGGTTCATTTACAGGGACACGCAAAAAAAATTCCGTTACATTACGGCCTTTGGTAAAAAGTCGTTTGCGGTGTATTTTAATGATATTACATTATTTTAAATACATTGAAATTGATATATATCACTAAGATGTACTACAAGGCACTTATAAGGGAACCACTTTTGGTGTTGCTCGCACTTAGCAACGAGACCTGGTGTATTTTGCAGCGCTATACATAAAAGTTAGAGAACCGATAAAATTTCTCTGTTAAAATCATATCTTATATACTTTTTTATACTTTTAATTTTTTATTATTACATTTTTATTTGTTTATTTCACGCCAAAAGTGAGTTAAGTCGCCAAATATGGAGCTATAATTTTTCCGCCCGCTTTATCCGAAGTGTAAATGTACAGTACATATAACTAGAATTATATCAAATTGCGATTTTTTTTTTCTAACTGATAGCATAAGAAACAAATATTAGGTTTTCTCTTTTTTTTTCTATGCAGACGATAAATATACAAACAGTAAATATAATTCTATAAAAGCTTCCCAGATCATTCAAAACTATTTTTTAGTGAAATACAAAAGAAGCAAACTATTTTCTTTTGAAATCGAATGGAATAAAGTTTCGAATGTTTAAAATGAAATGTTGCTGTATTAAACGGTTCTTTGGTAAAAGTAATTATAAAGTAAATTAATATTTTTACACAATTTAGAAAAATTACTGTGGCTAATTCGGTTGGATATTACAATTTCTACTTAAGTCCAAACCACTCCGCACACAAAACAAACAGCTATGCCATTTGGCTAGGGTTTCCGGAAAGCTCAGCTTTTGAAGAAAAAAAAACACCAGCTGTTTCCCCGCCAAAAATTTGAATATAACGTTGCAATTTTTCAAATTGTTGGGTTCTTGAAGGAATTTTTAAACATTTTTCAATATTTTATGCTTATTATTAGCTAATTTTTTTTAAATGCTTTTCTTTAAAAAACTTCAATGTTAATAGTCCAATAAGTGGTCCCGAAAATTGCATTTTCAGAAAATTATGCTGCTGTAAATCAAGAAATATTATTTTAACAGTAAAATTTTATCAATTTTCAAGCTTCGTAATATCGCTTTGAAATGCACCAGGTCTCAAGGCAAGGTGCGAGCAACACCAAAAGTGGTTCCCTTGTTAGTGTAGAATCTGGTATGCATATTACTTATCATTTATTTACAGGTACACACAAAAGTATTTGGCTGCAATACTGCCAGTGATGGAACAATGGCGCAGCAGTTTAGCGATTGTCACTTGTAAATTTTTATAGTATTCTTCGCCTTCAAAAAATATCAGAAATTCTGTCCTGAAGTTAGATGAAGAATACTAATAAAATTTTGCCGTGTCAATTGATTTTCTGCTGCTACACTGTTCCATCACTGAGTACTGCCTATGACGAATAACTGTTGGAGGTGCGTTTTTAGTTGGGCTACGCGTTTTAAAAAATAACTTTTTTTTTTTTTTTTTTTTTTTTTTTTTTGCATATTGCTTTGTGTGCATAAATTCTATCGATCACATACAGGGTTACGCAAAAGATCTCATGTACATTTCCATTTATTAACCGAAATAGCTGAATGGGGAAATTTTAAACTGTGCTATGCGTTAGAGGTCTGCACGGGCCGGAATTTCCAGGCCCGGGCCCGGCCCGGCCCGTACGAAAGCTGTCTTGGCCCGGCCCGGCCCGTGTAAAAATTGGAAGTTCGGCCCGAGCCCGGCCCGGCCCGTTGTAAAAATTGGAAGTTCGGCCCGAGCCCGGCCCGGCCCGTTGTAAAAATTGGAAGTTCGGCCCGAGCCCGGCCCGGCCCGTACAAAAATCAGTGAAAACGGGCCCGGCCCGATACAATTTCTACAAAAAAAAAAAAAAAAAATCCGTTTTTTCTCAACATACAGTTAAGATTCTTTTAATGAATACTACATACATATTTATGGGAACATTTTACAGTATATTTTACATTACTATGATGTTCGCAAAACAGAAAACGCACAATAGTAAACATTAACGATTACTTACAGTCATCGTGTCTACAGACATTTCAAAATGGAAATAAAGATTCATTAAAAGATTAATGTAGTTCAGAATAAAGGATTAAAAACAAGATAACATTTGAAGCTGTATAATAAAAAGTAGATTTGTGAAAATATTTCTCTCATTTTTAAGACTTTTCTCAAATCCAAAGGAGCTACATTTCGACACATTTATGAAGTCTTTTCTTTTCGGAAACGTGTAAGATTGGCAGGTATTCTTATTCAAAAGCTATGTAAATGTCGTTTTTTTTCATAGATAAAAGTAATATATCTTTCTGAAAATACTGTCAAAGTTAGCGTTTTGAATCGAATTTCCGGAAGCGATAGCACAGAAAGGAGAAAAACGTACAGTCACGTGACAGGAATCGCTGTTATCTCTGTAAGTAATTTATTAAATATGGAAAAAGCTATTCGTTTCCAAATGCCTTCAATAGGCAGGCCTGTCAATTTTATGCCGTTATAGTTAAAGTTTTTGTCAGAAACATGTGTCTGAAAGCTTTGCATTGTTGAGCAGTGAATATGAGAACCACCTTAAGGTATATTTCCAAAGATACTGTTAAGAGAAGTTCATTATCACTATTAATATTACAAAACAAAATGACTGTTCTACACATCCTGAGATCGATTAAGACCACTTCCTTCCAGGCACGAGTCTGCTGAAAAAAAAATTAAACTCGGAATCAGACATCTTGTAACTGTACGATGCCGATCTCTACGATGGACACGTTACATTTCTGTATTGATGTTGTTAAACTCGCATCGGCTCGTGACGCACATTTATACTTCACGTGAAAATCATATTCATTGAAAATGGCTCGTATTTTATCTGCTTCGCTTAAATTCTTATATCGGGCCGACAGGCCCGATTAATTTTTTTGCCGGCCCGGCCCGTTTATTTTGTCTGTCGGCCCGGCCCGGCCCGTTGAAAAAATTGTCCTAATTCTGCCGGCCCGGCCCGGCCCGTTTGAAATTTCGCCTTCATTCCGCCGGCCCGGCCCGGCCCGCGAGCCGGGCCGGGTACGGGCCTCGGGCCAAGCCCGGGCCCGTGCAGACCTCTACTATGCGTTTCATTGAACTACCTTTTAGCATACTATGTAGTATACATAAAAATTTATAAGTCATAAACAAGGCTGAAAAAAAAAAGAAAACAAAAATCGGACACTTTTCTGACTATTGATGGTAATTTCAGAAATTGGGTTTTCAAATGTGTTATGCATTTTCCAAATTTTTTCTTCAGACATCTTTCGCTTTAATAAACTGTTAATTTTCGTTACAGTACTCCGAATGTGTTGGAAAGTGTTTTATAATCTATACTAAAAGCATGATTTTTCGTTCTTCTTTTTTTTTTATGTCTGACTAATCTAACGGTGATTTTCTTTTGAAATAAACTGTCTATTTTCTTTTCCGAATATCTATTAAAATTACCTTAATTTAACACCGTTACACCGGCATTAACCCTAAAAACTGTATGGTACACAATTAAAATTCAATATACTAAAGTAGTAAGTTCAAACGCTGCTCTTCAGCGTTTGCAATCATATGCGTGTATATTATAATAAGCTACAATAAATACTAATTACACTGTTTGGCAAAAAAAAAATAATAATAATAATAATTTTTTCCTCCGTGCAAACCAAATATGATCTGATGTACAGATTTAATATTCCTAGTTCTAAATGATCCTCCAATAAAAATTCATGAGATATCATAGTATGACTGGGAAATAGAGTATTTTAATAAGTTAACCTTTAACTGATGTCACGCAGTCTCCCAGACCCCGCGACTCCCAGCTGTAAACACTTTTACAGCTTTTTACTTTTCTGTACTGAAGTTAAATAATATGAATAAAATACTTTTTTCATGCAATTAAATTCACATGCTCCTAAGAGAAGTACAACGATATTGTTAGGACAAAATTTAAGTAAATTCAACCATTTGAGTTATTTTTTTTATTCATTTTATTCGAGGGGTCTGAGAGACCGGATCACATCAGTTGTGTGACAAATTTTAGTCACATCAGTTAAAGGTTAACCCAGTGCGCAAAACCTACTTGCTATATGTAACTTAGTATCGGGCCGGATCGTCTATATCCGAGCTCTTAAATGTAAACAATGTTTTATTTATATGTAAATAATTGGAAATAAATTGTTCGTTAATTTTAATTAAATAAGTTTAACATTCTTTTTGATAATCCTTCTCACAACATGCCCGATATCACGTATATATGTCGGTGGTGGCAGCATATCAAAATAAAAGAACATTTTCTTTTTGGAAGTATATGCAACGTGCGAGTGGTGATCGTGGGTCTAGGAGAATTCGTCAGCGTGTGGACTAAGAAAGAGTGCAACAACTCACATAGCATTTTTAGTTTGCAGAAAATTTGCTGAAGTCTTGCTTTGAAAACATGCAAAGTTGCAGCAGGCTCAGCATGACAAGACTGAAAGTTCATAACAAGACGGCAGCAAGATAACGTAAACGCCGGAGTCACCACACTTTGAACTTGCAGCTAACTTGTCATGCAAGTTAAATTCATGCTGTGTCAAATTTATTGCAAATTAACGGCAAACGAGTAATAAAAAGTACTGCAAACTTACTGCAAAGTAGTAATCTTTCCATGCCACATTAACAGTTTACAGCTATTACACTATAAGTTTAACCCCTTCGATGGGGTCCATAAACCTGAACCTATTGATGCATACGCATTGTTAAGGTGCATGCATCGTTTTTACCACCATAAACAAGACAGGATAAGATTTGTACTTTTCAATGCGAGCCTTTTTTGGTATTACATAAGTATAGCGTTTAAAAAAAAGCGGTGCCAGCCGAATAACATTTTTGCAATTTCTGCGTATCTGCTGATTGTCTATTCTCTCAACAGAGGGATTTTTTGCTTTCGTCACTTTCGTGAATTAAAGACAGTCTTGCCATCAGTTTCACAACAAACTACTCATTCAAGTGAGTGAGGGTACACCTTGCGGGAGATTTGCTGTGAATTTCTCAATTCAACACTGAAAAAAATGGGTTCTCAAAACTGAGTAAAAAGTACTCATTTTTAAATACGTCACATACTCAAAATAGCTCCGATCCAAATGTACTCAAAATTGAGAAACAAGTGTACTCATTTTTGATTCCATGGATGTGTTCAAATATGAACCGACATGTACTCATTTTTGATCTTATGTATGTATTCAAATATGAAGTGTTTATGTACTCATTTTTTATCCCATTTATGTATTCAAATAAGAACTTGAAAGTAATTGCTTTCTGTTAAATATTCAATACATTTTTTCTCATTTTATGCTATCAGCTGTATTTTCAGTAAATATTACATTAATGCAAATGTTAAATTAATCACAGCATTTTAAAATAATTTAAAAGTGTTTAAAAATAACGATTCTGTTATAAAAATATGAAGTAAAACAAGATGGCGTCCAAGATGGTCGATTAGTAACCACGTGCAGAACCAAAATAAGATACTGGGGTAAAAGACACACATTTTATAAAACACTTTCAAAACTAAAATAAGTTAAATAGAAAAAAAATAATTTTCTCGTCAAAGGAGCTCCCCCCCCCCCCCCCAAGACTTTACTACAAATTAAAGTAAAATGTTCTGACATTTATTTCCCCTGTAAATTATTAACAAGAAACATTTAATTCATTATTTACTAAGAAAAAAAAGCGAAAGGATTATAACTATACGCTAAACAATTACTTTTATGACAAGAGCATTGTTTCCAAGCACTTTTAAATCATTTTAAAATACTGTGCATAATTTAATATTTAAATTAATATAATATTTACAGAAGGTACAGCAGATTACATTAAACAAGAAAAAAACGTATTGAATATTTAACTGAGAGCACTTACTTTCAAAGTATTCGGCGGCGAAATATTGATAATCCCATTTTTCTAATTTTTGTTTTGACGAACAAATCCATCTCACTTAGCACACAGACCAGACCGAATCTACGAAGCGCTGATAACAACAACAACACAGTGTAACTTTACGCGTTATAAAGAAGACACAGCATATAGTTCCTTCAGAGGGATAAAAATGTAATATTGACACGGTATATTACTTTATTTTCCGATTAAAAAACATCTTTTAAGCCGCCATGAATGAAATAAATCACTCCAAAGTACAAAATTATCGTTTCATTTTGATTTGATAACATGTGATGTATCAAAATTGAGAAAGAATAGGTTCATTTTTGATCCAAACATACTCAATTCTATATGAGTACATCGATTTACTCATTTCTGAGTACTTCATTTTTTTCCGTGAAATTTGTCACGGCAAGATAATGTCAGAAAAAAACAAACTTGCTGCTAATGTTTATGCGATCTGGAAATGCTTCCCATAGCTTCAGAGGTTAGTCGGGTCCTGTCTATATGCATATTTTAATTATGTTCCCCAAATGCGGGTACTACTGTCTTAAATGAAAATAAAATTGCTCCTTGACTACGCAATTTGATTAAAAAGTAAGTTTTCTCCTTAGAAGTCTGCATGGATCCAACCCTGTCCCGAAACGCTGACTTTTTTTTAATGAGACTCGGGCAGGATAGGGCTTGATCTCCATTCTTTCGGAGCCGGGGTCGGATCTTTTTTCTGAAGACTCGGGCCGGGTGGGGCCAGATGTTATTTTCCCAGGCCAAACCGAGCCTGTGCACTTATTTCTTCACCCGGAGACCATGCAATTTATCTATTTATTTTTGTGAAGTTGTCGTACATTTGCTTAACGAAATCTTTAGAAATTCAGTTTCGTAAATTACAAAGACATATTTTAAAAAACCTACTTATTTTCTTTGTAGAACTTTTAAGTGGCGATTTTCTCTCCCCCACCCCTTTTTTTTTTCATTCTAAACTATGTTGATTTTTTTTACTGAACCATCCTTTGAATGTAATCTTTTAAGTCCTTTCGTTAAAAATCTAATGAGTGTTTATGTAGGTAATTGTCTAAGTGGTCATTAATATTATTGTTACTCCGTATTCTATGAATTGCGGATTGTATAATCTGAAAATAAAATTTTTGCATAAGTAAGTGTACTTTTTAACAAATGTGCTTTTGTAGGATAATGTTGTTTCAGAAATATCGGCGTATTTTGTACTCAGTTCGGGACGATCCCGGCCTAATTTTTGGATTTCATAACGGTGCGGGCCAGGTTCGGATGGAATTAAAGGCTTTTATAACAGGACAGGCCGGGTCAATAGAGTTTCTGTATGAGCCGAGCAGGACCTGGGCCGAAATTTTAACTTTCATAATGGACCGGGCCTGACCAATAAAGTTTTTATACCGATCGGACCTGGAAATTTCGGCCCATACATTACTTCTATAGTCTCCTTATGTTAGACGTTTATTATTTGTCTTTGGTATAAGTCTATGAAATAGAGCTTTAAATTTTTTTATTAAGCTTTTTTAATCTTATTTGACCTTATTTTTCTTTGGTTTGTGACAGAAGAGAAGAAAGAGTATGCGATCCGTTACAATGATCGTGAAAGGAAAACTTTCATTTTTGTTTCATTTCTACTTATTTTAAATGAGAACATTTTTCCCAAGTAAATAGAGTGTTACTACAAAAAAAAAAAATTCTCCACAATCCATGTACAATAGATTAGATGTCCGTCTCCACATCTAGTTTTCTACTTCTTGTTATAAGGTACCTGTATCAAATAAGGTCACTTTAAGGTTACAGATCACAATAAACTGTTTTAGATGAGAATTAACATTTTAAATGTTGTTAGATGTATTATTTATACATAAAATGTTAAAACATGCATGCTCTTAATTATAAAAACTTTTCGAAATAACAGCCATTACATTACATTACATTAAAAGATAAAAACACTAAAAACAATTTAAAAGGACGTTTCGGATTCATTCTGAATCCCTCATTAGCCCTAACGTAAAAGTCATACTAGGTTTTAAAGTTCAACAATTCGCCCGAATCCGATCATACACCCGCAGTTCGGGTCGGATCGGGTTGACGCTAATTTTTCATTTTTTTTCATGGATTCGAGTGGGATTGTCTTTAAACGTTTCAGGTTAAGTTTTGATTCTTTCGAGTTGACCCCGATTTTTCAAAGAAAGTCCTGAATATTTTTTAAATGAAAAACTATATATTTGATTGTTTATAGATGGGTATTTGTTTGTTTTTATACGCAAAAAGTTAAAATTGATATTAAAGATATAATTCTGAACTATTTTTTTCATAATTGTATTAAAATGTGAATTGCTTTTCTTTTCGTTCATGTTCAGGTTGAAATGTACCGTGTTCGAATCGGGTTTCAGGTGGACGATGTTTTGTTTTTTGTTGGTTTTCTGATTGACTCTAAACAGAAATTTCAGATTCAAGTCAGGTATAACCCGACCCGTGCAAAACTCTAGTTCCTATTCACCAATTTAACCGTCCATGGAATCTATGAACTTGGGGAGCTCCTAGCTGTTCTTTACCTTAGTCCGGGGATGGCAAACCTATGGCACGCGTGCCGAACTTGGCACGTAAGAAAACTTCTCTGGCACACGAAAAACTTATGGATCATATTAAGTTTATGGAGAACAATCCATTTTATATAGATTTTTACAAAAAGTATAGTTTTTTGTAACAGCTATATAATTTACTTTAAAATAATCTGTTACTGTTGAATGAATTAATGTATTATAAATTTTAATGAAAGCGCCTTGTAGCGTCTTTTCTCACTAAACCATTCAACGTATAGTGTTTTCTAAACCGTTTTACTTCTCTATCAAATTTCAAAGGTTTTATTTTTGAAAATGGAATTTTAAGAGATAGTTTGCATAGAGTAATACACCTAATTGGCACGCTTCTACTTCAGATTAGGTTTTATTTTATTTAAGTTTTAGGGCTTTAAGTTACTTTAGGTTTTAATATATTTAGGTTTTAGTTTTGAAATTTGAACTTTAACTGTTATTGTAAATAATTATTTATCTATTGAACCTGCTTCTACCTGAAGAACTAAAAACTAAACTACTAAAAATTCGGAAGTATACAATAAAAGAAAAACTCATTTATAGATTATTAATACGGAATTCGATGCGACATGGCTATATTAATGGTTAAAATGCTTCTGGCACGTTAGAATGTTGGTACATAATAATTTCTAAATTTTTGGCACACATACTCAAAAAGGTTCGCCATCCCTGCCTTAGTCATTCTATAACTGCCCCTCTGCTGATGATTAGTGGATGAAAAATTTCATTTTAATTACTTTTTCTTACCGCTGTGTAGTAACATTAATTCCCTGAATTTATACAACTCAAGTTTTAACTGATTTTTTTTCCACTGTTAGTTTTAATTTAAACTTTCAGGCTAAAAAAAAGTTCACGTCTGTTTTTTAACACTTTCCAGCAGAGTAAAAAGTGTTTAGGAATTCGGTTTGTCTGTCCGTCTCTAACTCATGTAAATATAGTACGCTTGCAATGAAATGGATATATGTTACTGGGGTTTACTATGGTATGTTCGGTATTGAAAAGGAAGTGTGTAGCAATAACGGTTCATTTACAGGGACACTTAAAAGAATTCCGTTATATTACGGCCTATGGGAAAAAAATCGTTTGCGGTGTATTTTATTGATATTACACTATTTTAAACATATTGAAATTGATATTTATCACTGAAGTGTACAACAAGGCTCTTACCATAGAACGTGGTAAGCATAGAATTTATCGTTCATTTATAGGGACGCACAAAAGAGTTTGGCTATAGAAGAACATGAACAATAATTGAAGTATTTAAATCTACGAACAATAATTGCTGGAAGTGCGGTTTAAGTTTGGTATGCGTTTTTAAATTTAAAGATTTTTTAAATAGTACTTGGTGTGGGTAAATTCTATACATGATATACAGAGCTGCACAAAAGTTTCCAACAACATCCGTTTATGGACAGAAATTGCTGAATGGAAATTTTCAATTGTGCTATGTGTTCAGCTGAACTAACCTTTAGTATGCTATGTAGTATACATACATATCTATAGATCATATACAGGGCTGCACAAAAAAAAATTGCATATTTTCCCGACAATTCATGGTAATAGCAGAAATTGAGTTTTCAAATGTATTGTACGTTTTACAAAAGTCATCCTCTTTCACTTTAGTAAACTTTGAAGTTTTGTTAGAGTATTCTGAAACGGAAAAACTGTTTTGCTGAAAGAACTAAATTTTGGTTAATATAGCTCCAAACAAATATTTTGGTTGGAATGGTCAAATTTTAATTAACTTAACCAAATGATTTTTTTAATTCAACAAATCATTTGGTTAGCCCAACCGAAATTTGGTCATTACAATCAAAATGTTTGGTTGGAGATATATTAACCAAAATTTAGTTGTTTCAACAAAACAGTTTTTTCCGTGAATGCGTTGGAAAGTGTTCTATAATCTATGCCGTACGCATGATTTTTCGTTCTTGTTGCTGTTTTATTTTAAAACAGGAAAAGCAACGGGTCCTTTAAAAAAGCCGGACTCCAGTAATTTATACCAGCTCTACATCCTACCCTCCCCCCCCCTTCCTCTCTGCGGTTCTGTCTACACTAATTCTTGAGTAGCCATTTATGGACCATGAATCGGATGATGCGATTTAAATGTGTTTCAACCAAGTCAATCGAGAACAGGTTTAGCTCCCGACATCTAATGAAAATCTTGAAAATCCATCATCGAATAGGCGGGGCAGTTGTTACCCATCAGACGGGTGCAATTTTTCGATCATGTTATTATTATTATCATTATTGTTTCTTTCCACTTATGTAACGATGCACGGGATTCCCTTGTATTTATCAGTTACCACATATCAGATTCCCTCTTTATGTAACGTATAATAGACGATTACAGAAGGATGGTATTTGTTGTTTTAAACATGGAAGATAACCCTCATGACTTATTTCGCACTAGCTTGTTTGTTCCCGCTGTTCAAAGAAGCATACAAACAGTGGTTTAACTACACTGTGAAAAAAAAAGGAAGAAAAGTGATGCGTCAAGGATAGAATTAAAACCTTTCCAACGCATCCAGAATACAGCAACGGAACTTCGCCGTTTAAAACGGTTAAATTAGATTTTAGCAGTTACCGTCTATAGTCCGAAAGTCATCTGAATACTTTTGTGCATCCTTGTATATAATCTGTAGATCTGTATACAAAATGGACAGCTTATACAATATATACAACAATATATGTGTCGTCTAGTTGCAAAACCGGCCATTTCCAAAAAATAAAATTTTTGGGGAAAGCTGATTTTTTTTTTTTGCCACACTTAGCCAAAATAAGATTGGAACCAAAACTCTTTGGTTTTATAGTCATTAGGGCAGTATATTTGACCAGTTTTGGAATGGCTTATTGTTTCCAGGTGGTAGAAACGTTTACTTAGAACTGAAAAAACTGAAAAAAAAACAAAAACACATTTTCCAATTTTGAGGAGTTGGCCGGTTTTGCAACTAGACGACACACATATACTGTGGCTCCCAAAAGTGTTCGTACACTTACGATTTTCAATGAAATACAGTGGAACTCCAATTATACGTTTTGCTCGGAACCGGGCAATAAAACGTAGAACTCAGTAAAACTCACAACTCAACTAATGGTTCACCGGAACCATTTTTTAAAATGTATCATGAAATTTTACCTTTTATATCGAAAATTGAAGTTTTGTATGTGGGTCAATCCATTTCAAGTGGTCCAGAAAATCATTAATTCGTTGCTCGACCATTTTTAAAAAATCTAAAATTTTTTGTACAACAACCCTAACATGATGGAAGTTCAAAATGACTATTATTTTAATTTTATTAATTTTTGTTTGTGCATGGCGGCCATCTTTGTTTCATCGTCTGCAGCAATTTTCTCGCAGGAAGGGTTTACGGAATTGTAAATAATTCATCGTTTATTTCTCCAATTCATGTGCGGTTTACAGCAATTTGTACAGAATACATTGGGCTAAAAATTTGGTAATAGAGTAGTTTCCGAAACTAAATGCGTATTGGTGAAATTTAGGCATAAAGTTTCAGTTTTTCCCCAAAATTTGCCTGTTTACAAGAGGAAATTTTTCTAGCAAGGAAAACTGTCAACATGACATACTTTTTTTTACAAATAGGCTGAAAGTACTTGTACTCACACGCCAAGTTCCAGATCTGGGACATTCTTTCTCTTCTCTAAAAAAATTCCCAAATTTTTCAAAAATGTCAAAAATCGCACTTTTGAGGCTTTGATATCTCTGGTGGGGCACGAGATAAAAATCTGAAATTCGGGTTGCTGAGAGTATTGTATGGTAGTGTTATGCACAAGAAATTTCAGGATGGAGATTTGACTACAAGCTGATATATGGCAAGGGCAACATGTCAAAACAATACTGCCAAACAATTGTTTTGTTGTAGTCACAGCTAAGTATTTATCTCAGTGTCATTTAAATTTATTTTTTTTATTATCTTTAAATAATAGTAACAGAAAATAAACCCTTTTGCAAAGCTTAGCAATTAATTTAAAAAATAATTATTCCTAAGTAATACATTTTATATGGTTTCCGTAATTTTTGTTGTAGTTTTAGTAACTAAAAGAAGCCTCAGCACTTTTACATAAAGAAAAATCATATTTTTATACAAGACCTGAGACAAAAACGGAATAGGGAAAGAGAAAAGCTGTTAATGTTGACCTTCTTGTTGAGACATGATCAAACGTGTCAAAACACATTCCTGCTTGTTGCTTTAAAAACCACAATTTTAATGCTGCTTGCCAGTCCCTGAAACAGGGTCCTACCATAAGCATATTCCTGTAAATGAAACATTATACGATATTACCATGCATCAGCCTCAAGTAATTTTCAGAGCCCTTTCAAAATTCATACTGTAGAAAAATGACATTTTTGCATAAGAAGTAAGCTAGGAATTATTAATGAAGTGAGACTCGCACATAGTGATTTCAAAGTTTGTTTCTATCAGACAGCAGGGCCAAGAACTTCAATCAAGTTATTAAGATATGACAATGAGAAAGATCAAAATTGCGGTTTTTAAACCAACAAGCAAGAACGTGTTTTGACACGTTTGATCATGTCTCAACAAGTATGACAAAATTAACAGCTTTTCTCTTTCCCCATTCTGTTTTTGTCTTAGGTCTTGTATAAATATATTTTTTTTCTTTATATAAAAGTGTCGAGATTTCTTCTAGTTGCTAAAATTAGAAGAAAAATTGATAACTGTTGTTTGATAATATCAACTAATTGATCAACTAATTGATTGATAAATACTGAAACCATACAAAGCCTTAGGCATAATTATTTTTTAAATTAACTTCTAAGCTTTGCAAAAGGCTTTATTTTCTGTTAGTAATATTTAAAGATAATAATAAAAAAAAATTTAAATGACACTCTGAGATAAACACTTAGCTGTGACTACAACAAAGCAATAGTTTGGCAGTATTGTTTTGACATGTTGCCCTTGCCATATCTCAGCTTGTAGTCAAATCTCCATCCTGAAATTTCTTGTGCATAGCACTACCATACAATACTCTCAGCAACCCGAATTTCAGATTTTTATCTCGTGCCCCACCAGAGATATCAAAGCTTCAAAAGTGCGATTTTTGACATTTTTGAAAAATTTGGGAATTTTTTTAGCGAAGAGAAAGAATGTCCCAGATCTGGAACTTGGCGTGTGAGTACAAGTACTTTCAGCCTATTTGTAAAAAAAAGTATGTCATGTTGACAGTTTTCCTTGTTAGAAAAATTTCCTCTTGTAAACGGGCAAATTTTGGGAAAAAACTGAAATTTTATGCCTAAATTTCACCAATAAGCATTTAGTTTCGGAAACTACTCTATTACCAAATTTTTAGCCCAATGTATTCTGTACAAATTGCTGTAAACCGCACTTGAATTGGAGATATAAACGATGAATTATTTATAATTCCGTAAACCCTTCCTACGAGAACATTACTGCAGACGATGAAACAAAGATGGCCGCCATGCACAAACAAAAATTAATAAAATTAAAATAATAGTCATTTTAAACTTCCATCATGTTAGGGGTGTTGTACAAAAAAATTCAGATTTTTTATAAATGGTCGAGCAACCAGTGCTGGACCACTTGAAATGTATTGACCCATGTATTACTGCATCCATGACATAAATTCGCGGAAATTTAACAGAGTAAAAAAAAAGATACATAAGAAAAGTACACATGAAGTTACTTTATCATAAAAGCTTTATTAAAAATATTTTTTATACATGCAAAGTACTCAAAAAAAAAAAAAAAAAAAAAAAAAAAAAATCACCGGAATCGCCTTGGCATATAAATCATTTATAAAAAGACATTTCAGCAGTTTCCTAAATTTTATTGAAATAACTCATTAACCTTGTATTGTTTCTTTTCTACAGAACCGACACTGAACTGTAAACTTTGCATTTCTGTTAATAATGCAGCCGCTTTATAGTTATTGCTTGTACTCCTGACGAACCGCTTTACTATGTCAAAAGCCCCCAGAACAGCTCCGCATCGAATGATCCTCCTGAGTGGGATCATCACAATCAGACACGTCGTCAGTAGGCAAAGACGGAAGCAAAGGTGTAGCAAAAATTCTGAAATTATTTTCAGCAAAATGTAAAAATGACACAAAATTTCATCCAGAAACGGAAAAACATAACGTATAACTGAGGGAAACATATGACTCAAAAACGTAAAACTCAGCTATTTTTTAATGGCAAACGACCGGGACCGCTGAGTTAAAACGTATAATTGAGGGAAACGCACAGCTCAGGTAACGTACAAGTGGAGTTACACTGTAGTTCTGAATCCATTAATTCAAATTAATATTGCAAAATGGGTATTTAATAATAAGATCTATAACTTATTCTTAACAAAACTACATAAAATATTTTAAAAACATACTAAAACTTTATTTTGAAGAAATAAATAATAAAAAAATAACCAAAAGTAACCTCATAAAAGTCTTCGTACACTTCGTAAAAAAAAATCTCTATATATTAGTAAATATTGTAATATTTCGTTAAATTAGTACTGTAGGATATCCTTTAGCATCCAAAACAGCTTTTAAACGTCTGGGAATATATTTCACTACTTTTTCTTTTTGTAATTTCTGCATCAGTGTTCACCCACCCCATTCGTCTATCGTTACTGTTTTTAGTTTTCTTTTCAGTTTAATGTCGTTTCTTCGTACTCTAACCTCTAGTTCTCTCCAAATATGTTCTATTTTATTTAAATTCGGCGATTGTGGTGATGTTTTCCGAACTTGTGGGCAATTATAGAGATACCAGAGGCGAACATTGATAGCCATGAGATTAGGATCGTTATCTTCATATATAAAAAAAAAAAAGTTGTTTCCAAAACCCAAATTTTGGGCTGATAATTTTAAATTGTCTTTTAAAATATTTAAATAGAAAGCATGATTCATTATGCCATCATTAAATACCAAATTAGCTACTCCTGATGCTGCCATGCACCCCCACACACGGACACCTTCACCACCATGCTTAACTGTTCCAACTAAGTACTTGGGATCAAGTTCTTCATTTTTTCTTCTCCACACAGTTATACACTCATCGGAATAAAAAAATGTTAAATTAGCTTTTATCGACAAATCAGACATTATTCCAATACGATTCGGGTTTATTTATCATTGATTTTGCGAAGGAAAGCCTCAGCTTTCTGTTTTTCGCATTAACAAAAAAAAATTCTACAGGTAGAACATCCATTTAATCCAGCTGATCTCAGCACTCGTTGAACAGTTTCAGGTGAAATGTAAGCAGAAAATGTTTCATTGAATTCTGTAGCAAATTTTATAGTACTTAATAATGGATTTGTCACAATTTTTCTAATTATAAATCTTTGATCACGTTGTGTAAACTTCGACGGACGACCGTCTCTTACCTTGCTTTCGACTATATTTTCTTCTTTAAAGCGTTTTATCACATACTACACTGTAGAATGGGATAAATTAACTAATTTAGAAATATTCCGAACTGATTTACTACTACTATGATGAAAGATAATCAATTTTCGAAAGCTGTTGGTTGTTTCTTTACGACTACGAGCCTTTTTTAAGTAATAAATAGAATATTACGAAAAAAGCGAGTAAAAATTAAAGTCAAACGATTTTTTAAATGTCATCACAATACAAAAATAAAAATAAAGCGACTGCCGATAATTTTATTTAAGGATTTATCCGAAAATGATTCTGTGTATGAAGACTTTTATGGTGTGTTCTTTCTCTACATCCTTCTGTTTTCATTTTTATATAAAAAGAAAACCAGTCAATATTTAAATAAATGTTGGGTATTATTTAGAATAACACAGAGATGTAGTGGAACAATATTGGACTTCATATCCGAATTCAATTCCAGGGTACTTCCTTTTTACTAAAAATTTTTTAAGTGCATGAACATTTTTGGTAGCCACTGTAGCTGTGATGTTGTGTGTTGACTTGAAAGTGTAATGTTGTGCAACGATTCTTTCTTCCGAAGAATGGATCTGCCATCTCTGTACATTGCGTTCAATGGCCGTACTAGGAAGAAGGTGTTGAATGTGTGGTCCTGGAAAAAAAATGGCCATAATTTGTTTGACAAAAAAAATTATGGCCATTTCTTTTCTTTTCGGCTGCTCTTTCATCCTCCCCTAACACTTTATTTATAATGGCTGTTTCATAATAATGGAAGCCATCAGTTCATCAGAAGAAAATAACTCGGTTAAAATTCTCTTTGTAAATATACTTTGCGGAATAGGGGGGCGCCAAAATCCATGTTTTCCCCGGGGGCGAAAAAGGCTAGTTTCGGCCTTGGCTGAAATCCACCCTTCACTGTATGTGAAGTAAATCGCATATCGTGCAATCCGAAGTAAAAATTACATGCTGAAATGGAACATTACGCATTGCGTGCATATTTCTTCTCATAGTATTAAATCAAAATGAGTTAAAAATAATATATTTTGTAAGATATATTTGCTTGAGACTGCATACAACTGTTCATAAAAAAAAAAAAAAAAAAAAAAAAAAAAAATTCTTGATTGGCATCCGTAGTAAATTATAAGTAAAACTGATTCAAAACACAATCAATAAGGTATGTTTTTTTAAATTTATAAATACACAATATAAGTTAAGAGTTTTAAAGACGGGAATCTAGAAGAAAATGAAATTTTGGGAAATCGCAAAAAAACCTGTAACTGCATCCATTAGTTTTCATTGTAAACAGAGGTTTTACAGCGCCAGAAATGAGGGATAAAACTAGTTTTTTTTGCAGATTGTTGTGTTTTTTTCGGTGTTGGTTTGCCAATAGAATAGATTGATAGAGAAAACACGATTTTTTAAATTTTGGATAAGAGGAATTTTGAAACTCGGGTCTTAATATATATATATATATATGTATGTATATAAATTTTCAATTTAAATAATGAAAACGTATTACGACACAAATCCTGCTAATCCGAGGTACCTGCTTAGTTGGAGCCCTGATTCATAGACCCACATGTCTGCCCCTTGAGAGATGCTGTGTGTAAGCTTGTTATGGAGATAGGAAGTCATGGAACTACAAATAAAGAGGAACTGACTTATCCTTAAAATAGTGAAGCTTCAACTGTAAACCGCTTTCGCAATGGCTGATTACCTCCGATGGAAACTTCCACTAGTAAATTTATATGGAAATTTTCTCCATCTTTAAAGGGCTTATTAATGGAAAATTTCAGTCATAAATAATGACAGAAACAGATTTGCATTTTTACTGGTGGAAGTTTGCTTTTGCGGTAGACAGAACCTGTGTTTCTGCCATATTGTGACAACCGGTGAAAGAAACTGACAGTTTTTCCTGACAAACTGATACCATTAAAAATAAATAGACGTTTTTACCATGTTTATGAGAAAATATTTCCATGAATAAGACAAAATTTTCTATTCAATTTTACTGGTGGGAAGTTTGCACCGACGGTATTCAGAAACCATAGATCCGATTTAAAAAAAAAAAAAAGCAGCCGCCATCTTGTGACAACCTCCTCAGTTACTTCACTCGCAACTCGTAGACAATAAACTATATGCTTCCTATTTTTTATTCATAACTCCATTAAGGGAGTAGCTCTCAGTATAATTTTTGTTCTCTAAAAGCGTAATGGGTCGAACGGTTAACCCCGAACAGGTCTACGCTCCAATGTAAGTGCCTCATAAAAAGCGTTTCCACTTTAATAATAATAATAATAATAATAATAATAATAATTATTATTATTATTATTATTATTATTATTATTATTATTAACCTTTTAAATTCATGAACAAAATACGTTGAAACATAAACTTTTTATTTATTTATTTACCCAGTAATACCTCTAAAACATTCACAACTTACATAAATAAATGTATTTTAAATGGGATGTCTCTTGTAAATATTTTGAAATGTATGTCACCACGAATAGTGGGTCAACCTTCAAAAAGGGCGTATTTCCCTTTCCTGGAATCAGCAGCTCGTCATCTTCCAGCAGGTCTTCCCACTTTCACCGACAGACGCAGCTGTACAGTTAGCTGTTGGCGTTGGTTGAGAACCCACACACGACTACCACGCTGGACTAGACTATAGTCGGGAATTGAGGACACGTGTGATCTATTCCAGTCACCAGCTGAGAATCACGTGTGAAAAGATGCATTTCTCTTCCACTCAAAAAATCCTATCACAGAAAAGAATTTGAAATATTTTAGTAAAAATTCAGCTAATGAGCGTCCCATTGATAAAAATTATCATATTGCATAAATATTATTAAATTACTTCGTGCAAAAAAAATTATTCTCAAACCAAAAGTGCAGGTAACACATAAAAAGAAATATCAGAAATGATTACTCACAATGTTTGGATTTATTAATTAACTAATTCATATGAGACATCGCGGGAATTTGAGGCGAACTCGCAAAACATGTTTCGAGAAATACCAGTTTAAAAAAGCACATTTATCGTTATCACCAGTTTGTCAACTTGTATTCTAAAGAAAATTTCAGAGTGTTAGAGTTGAACTGATCTATTGTAAGAGATTGCACCAGTTACTACAGTATTTCATGTTAATATATATATATATATTTAAAAAAAAAAAAAAAAAAAAAGTTTCTTTCAAAAGAAACTTTCAGGGTGTTTGAATTCAGAGTGTATGCTGAAAGATTGTGCCAGTTACTACAGTCTTCCACGTTAGGTTAAAAAAAAAAAACAGTTTCTATTCTAAAGCAAATTTCAGTGTGTTAGAGTTGGGCTGGACAATTGTAAGAGATTGCACCAGTTACTACAGTCTTCCATGTTAGGTTAAAAAAAAAAAACATTTTCTATTCTAAAGCAAATTTCAGCGTGTTAGAGTTGAAGTGAACTATTGTAAGAGATTGCACCAGTTACCACAGTCTTCCACAATATGTTTAAAAAAAAAAAAAATCTATTCTAAAGAAAATTTCAGAGTGTTTGAGTTGAATTGGACTATTGTAAAAGATTGGGCCAGTTACTACAGTCTTCCACGTTGAGTGAAAAAAAAAAAAAAAAATTCTATTCTAAAGCAAATTTTGGTGTGTTAGAATTGGACTGGGCTATTGTAAGAGATTGCACCAGTTATTAAAGTCTTCCATGTTAGGTTAACACTAGAACGGCGGCAGGGGTCATTTTGACACCTGAGTACTTTCGCCCGTTGATTACTTTTGTTTGCTTGGGCCAAATCATTTGAAATTTTTTGACTTTTCCTAAATATATAACATATATTTCTGAAAAAAAATTCAGCTTTCTAGATTTGTTAGTTTTTGAAATATTGACTTGTATTCCTAGAACGGCGGACGGGGGTCATTTTGACCCTTTTAGTAAAATACTCTTTGTACTCGAAGCTGCTTTTGTTGTCATACTATATGTTCGGGGAGCAATAAAAAAAGGGTTTAGATTTTTATTCGTTGTCGTCCAAGGCATGAGGAATACTATTTTGCAAAGAAACTATCTCAAGAGATAGATTCAAAGAAAGAAAAATATTTTTTAGGTTTGGTGAAAAGACAACGAGATCTAGCAGTCTACAGACTGATAAATTTGCTCTTGCATCTGAAATGTGGAATAATTTTATTGAAAATTGCAAAACATGCTACCTTCCAGGACAAAATATTACATTTGATGAACAATTGTTCCCATCTCAGGATAGATATAAATTTACGCAATATATGCCAAATAAATCGGATAAATTTGAATAAAATTTTGGTGATCTGTTGACATTGATACTAAATACCTCTTGAATGAATTTATTTATCTAGAAAAAGTTGAAACAGCCAATCCTTAATTACGTTTATCGGAAAATGTTGTCATGAAATTAACAGATCCCCATCTAAACGAAGGGAAGAATATTACGACAGATAGCTATTTTACTAGCATCAAATTAGCAGAAATGTTAAAAGCTAAAAATACAAGTTTGGTTGCACAATGAAAAAGAACAGAAGAGAAATTCCTATATCATTGAAAAATATGCGCAGTACTCTTTATTCATCGAAGATAGTGGAATGTGATAATATGACACTTACCATCTATCAAGTCAAAAGAAAAAAAGGTGTTTTCCTACTGAGCTCATTACATTCTACTATAAAAACTGAAGACGGTCTCAAGAAGTTGCCCGTTTCAATAAAATATTATAACGCAACGAAGTATGGTGTGGATATTCATGATCAGATGTGCCGAAAATGCTCCGTTAAATCGGTTTCTAGACGATGGCCTATACATATATTTTTCACTATTTTGGATCATGCAGCTTTAAACACCTGGATAATTTATAAAAGTGTAACAGGCAAGCCTATCAGTAGAAGAGATTTTCTATTAAATTTAGGGGATGTGTTCAGAATGGATCGTATGGTTTCAAAACTCCCAAAGATCTTTTCTGAGTCTTCAGAAAAAAAAACACGAAAATAAAATAGATATGAAGAGAAAAAATGTCAAGTACAGACATGCAATGGAAACATATCTCAAGAATTTTGCGCACCATGTTTCAAAGTTGTGTGCAGAAAATGTACTGGAAAAATTGTTATTTTTTTGTTACAACTGAATTAATTCCTAATACGTGTGCACAATTTGGAGTATTATAAGCATTAAATAAAATTGAAACAGAATGCTTAACATATTAACCATTCAGCTACACTTATAATGAAATAACGGAAACAACAGAACAAATTTCTCATTTATGGATTTAGAGAGTGAATCATTCGGCGAATAAGTTAGATGAATATATATATATATATATATATTTTATTCCAAAATTAATGATAAATTACTGCATGAATGGCGCTACAGCAGCACATATCAAATGCAATAAAGCATATTATATCATTTCAAAATGCTAAAACAACATAACTTCAAAAGGAAGGTGTATATCTGTAGAAATTTTTTAAACAGTAAAATATTTATAAAAAACAAAAACAAGAAAGACAGGTAAAAAACAAAAACAGTCTGTTCTTCATCAGTGGGAGGACAGACAGAAAACTAACTCCACCCCCCACTTTTTAAAATTTGCAGGTTTCTGAACACATGTTCACCCCGCATTCAATACTGAAAACTATTGTCATTTTATTAATCTAATTACATTAAAAAACTAAAACAACTCAAATTAAAAACTAACAAACATAATACTAACCATACAAAAACAAAAAACTGTAATAAAAATGTCTTTTAGAGGAATGCTTAAATTATCATTAAACTGAAAACAAAAAGAAAAAAAATATAAGAAAGTAGCATGAATGCAGAATAAACATGCGCCCCCCCAAACCCGCAAAATGAAATTTTTCAAAACATGAATACCTGTATAATGTTTTCCACCCGTCAACTATAAACAAATAAATTTTTTCTTCCAAATCCATTATCAAAAGCCAGAAATTCCAGGTCTGCAACATTCTTTCGTTTCAATTCATCGATAGACACCCGTTCTTTTATCAAGACTTTAGGATGCCCATTTCATACAGAAAGATCCAGAAGGCTGCTATCACATGTTCACGCCGACAGTCCACATCGTTGCCATTCACTTTTAAGAACTGTCTTTAAATAATATTTCAAAAACTTAATAGGGTAATTGTTATTGTAAAATAAATTAGCCAATAACTTAAAAATCTGTTTATAAAAATTACTGTCTCTGCCACAAATTTTATTGAACCGTATCAATTGATTAATAATTATATTTATGTAAATTTTTTTATGCAAATTTGAAAACCAATGTGGCATGCTACTAGTAAAAAAATTAAAACTATTTCTTTTATCGTACAAATCCAAAATCAAATTATTATCACTAATTTTGAATAAAATATCTAAAAATTCTGCATTATAATCATCACTGTTTGCTCTGTTCAATTTTAAACAATTTGGATATATAATATCATATTCATTAGAAAAATCAAAATTAAAAATCAAAATATCATCAATATACCTAAAGACCTTTAAAGACTTATTATATTTCATAGTATATTTAAATTCATAATAAAATAAAAATAAATTAGCTGCTGTACTAGAATAGTTTGTTCCCATCCCTATACCACATATTTGATTAAAGGTATTATTGTTAAAAGTTACATAATTATTATAAAAACAAAAATGACATAAACTTGAAAATAAATCTCTATTTATATTTAATTCATCATTTATACAAAAAACATCAAAAATACTCATTAAAACTTCATAAAGTGAATCAATAGGTATATTGGTGAACAGATTTTCAAAATCGAATACCTGCATTGTCAGAGGAGTCAAAGGCAATTTGCTCAAAATTTCAACACTATTGTCAATTGACCAGAAATAACTATACTTCTTAAATTTAAGCTTTAAAAAATCATAAATCTTTTTTAATAAATTCTGTAAACCAATATTAAAATTTTTATTAATGCTTCTAGAAGTACTACAAATAAATCTAAATTTAATCGGATCTTTATGAAATTTAGGCGTTAAGAAAATAAATGGCAAACAGTGGTGATTAGAAACATCAAAATTATAAGAAAACATACTTTTAACTTTCTTCTTATATGCAAAAAATTTTTTAACTACAGGATTTTTGTCAATATTAATTTTTGAATAAAAATTTTCATTACCTAATTCACTCTCTATTTTTTCAACATAAAACTTTTTTCATACTATTGCATAATTATTAGCTGCTTTGTCCACAGGGACTATAACAAAATGCCACATTGGTTTTCAAATTTGCATAAAAAAATTTACATAAATATAATTATTAATCAATTGATACGGTTCAATAAAATTTGTGGCAGAGACAGTAATTTTTATAAACAGATTTTTAAGTTATTGGCTAATTTATTTTACAATAACAATTACCCTATTAAGTTTTTGAAATATTATTTAAAGACAGTTCTTAAAAGTGAATGGCAACGATGTGGACTGTCGGCGTGAACATGTGATAGCAGCCTTCTGGATCTTTCTGTATGAAATGGGCATCCTAAAGTCTTGATAAAAGAACGGGTGTCTATCGATGAATTGAAACGAAAGAATGTTGCAGACCTGGAATTTCTGGCTTTTGATAATGGATTTGGAAGAAAAAATTTATTTGTTTATAGTTGACGGGTGGAAAACATTATACAGGTATTCATGTTTTGAAAAATTTCATTTTGCGGGTTTGGGGGGGCGCATGTTTATTCTGCATTCATGCTACTTTCTTATATTTTTTTTCTTTTTGTTTTCAGTTTAATGATAATTTAAGCATTCCTCTAAAAGACATTTTTATTACAGTTTTTTGTTTTTGTATGGTTAATATTATGTTTGTTAGTTTTTAATTTGAGTTGTTTTAGTTTTTTAATGTAATTAGATTAATAAAATGACAATAGTTTTCAGTATTGAATGCGGGGTGAACATGTGTTCAGAAACCTGCAAATTTTAAAAAGTGGGGGGTGGAGTTAGTTTTCTGTCTGTCCTCCCACTGATGAAGAACAGACTGTTTTTGTTTTTTACCTGTCTTTCTTGTTTTTGTTTTTTATAAATATTTTACTGTTTAAAAAATTTCTACAGATATACACCTTCCTTTTGAAGTTATGTTGTTTTAGCATTTTGAAATGATATAATATATATATATATATATATTATTTTATAAATTGTGTTTTATTTTAGTTACCGTTAGTTTTAATTTGTGAAAACATTAATTTTAAATCGATTTTTATATCAAATTAATGAGTTTTTTCAGTGGTTGTAGTATGATCCAATTAATCGTCATGTAGGCGTTACATATACAGTACTTCTAAAATTCAATAAATTATCGAGCAATATTAAATATAAATTATAAAATACACGGAAATTACATATTTTTGCCAATGTATGACATTTAAAATTGTTTTAGCGTTGTTATTTCAGTATTTTCATCAAGGGGTCAAAATGACCCCTTCCCGCCGTTCCAGTAGGTAAGATTTTCCCGCCGTTCTAGTGTTAAAAAAAAAACAGTTTCTATTCTCAGTCTTTCACGCTAGGTTAAAAAAAAAACATTTTATATTCTTAAGAAAATTTCAGAGTGTTTGAGTTGAATTGGACTATTGTATCTATGTTAAGTTAAAAAAAAATCAGCTTCAATTGTAAAAACATTTCGGTTTGCTAGACTTGAATTGAATTCTTCGAAGGGATTGCACCAGTTACTATGATTTTACATGTTAGGGTAAAAAAAAAAAAAATCAATTTGCATTCTAAAGCAAATCTTAGACTGTTTGCGGTGAATTGGATTCTTGTAAGATATTGCACCAGTTACTACAGTCTTCCATGTTAAGTTTTTAAAAAAAATGTTTGCATTCTAAGACAAATTTCAGAGAGTTAAAGTGGATTGCTGTAAAAGATTGTACAAGTTACTACAGTTTTCCATGTTTGGTTACAAGAAATATCAGTTTTTATTCTAAAGCAAATTTCTGAGTGTTATAAATCAAGTGGATTCTTGTAAGATATTGCAGTCGTTACTGTAATCTTCCATGTTAGGTAAAAAAAAAAAAAAAAAAAAAAAAAAAAAAAATCAGTTTTCATTCTAAAGCAAATTTTGGAGTGTTAGAGTTAAAGTGGATTCTTGTAAGATACTGCAACAGTTACTACAGTTTTCCATGTTTGGTAACAAAAAAATAAATAAATAAATAAAATAGAAATGCAATTTAACAAATTACAACGACCATTTGGAAAATGATTTTTTCAAAGACTAAAATTTAAGACAAAAAAAAAATCGCACGGAGTTGATCATACATTACGTACACCATGAATTAAACATTAATAGTGTTATTACACGTAAAAATTGCAAGAGACAGAAATCGCCTGCGACTCGTACGTATTATCCACCTGAAACTTATGTATTATACAAGCATTTCATTGGCTGTTCGGGAAAAGGCTTTTCCATCGTCAGATTTCCAAGAAATCTGACGGCCAATTTTAAATGAAATTTATTTCTTAAACATCTAAATATCCCACAATATTACTTTTTATATCGTCGTATAGAAAAAAAAATATACTTTTAAATGCAATTTGTTTGAAAGCTGTATCTCAATTTGTTTCTGAGTTATACATTTTTTTTGTAGTTTTTATTACTTTTTTGTCATAGTGGCAACACTCTGTTGTCCATCTCTGTTGAAAGTAAAGGGAAATACATATTACTGTATAGACCAATCAGAAAACGAATAAATTGCAGATTAAACCAATAAAAACCTTCAGATATGCTTTTGATTTCCTACCCTGACGAGGACAATAACCATTTTTCCAAATGGTTAAAAAAAAAAAAAAAAAAAAAAAAAAAAGGGTTTTCGCCCTGATATTCGCAACACATCATACACTCTTTCAATCCAAAATTTTTTTTAAAAAGTTAAAGATTACGGGATGGAATAAATAATTCTACATATATCAACGAATAATCCTCTTTATATGTGATAGTAATCCTAAAAAACGATTCACAGAATATTACAATATAGTCATAGCCTTTTATTTTTTAAACATATTATGCAATAGAAACATATGTTTATTGAGTTATCCATTTAAGAAAATTATTGGTTTGCGGAGATTATTAATGTCAATCGGGATGAAAATCCTTTTGTTCTTAAATAACTAATTTAATTTATATTTCCTGGAAAATATACATAAATGATGTTGTTTGCCATTCTTGCCTCGATGTTTTCAATTACTTCAATCGTCAATAAAAATTAAATTTTGTAGTTCCGAAGCATTTTTCACTCTAACATTTTTCTTTAAAAACTGAAATGCTAGCGCAATCATCATAGGTCAATAGGATAATTTGAATTCCTCCAAGGTATTGGATATTAACTTCCCGAGACAGGAAACTAAAAAGTTACAACAGCCTCTTTTCCCACGATTTGGCTCAGCATAACAGTGTTATTATGTAGACGGACAACAGACGCTATGATGGACGACCAAAGTATGGTAATAGCAACGTACGGACTTCACGTAATCGCTTTAAAAAAATGCAAATCACCTTACAAAATTCCATCTGTATTGTTTTAGTAATAAAGCGTTTCTCGAAAGTTGAAAAGGATTTCAAGTTCATCTTTGGAATACTTCTCTTACTTCAACTCGGAGACTCAGTTATTTTCCTTTAGAACTAACTGCAACTGTAAATGATAAAGAAAACAATTTTCGTTAAAAAGTATGATTTTTCCTAATGTATGTTTAATGTATTTGTTTAAATAAGCATTCAATTAATTCAGTTTAGTCACCGTAAGTTTTATGGTTCATTCTGCCTATGTATTATGCTTTTTGTCCCAGTTTAACCAACTGTAGGAAAATGCTTATAAATAATATGCAGTGAAACTTCTTTTAAAGGCCACCCCTACTCAAGGGTCTCTATTAAGGGCCAATATTTTTAGGAACGAAAATTTTCCCCATAGACATAAAGTTAAATTTACTCCTATTAGGGGCCGCACCTACCCCTCATAAAGGCCATTTTTATTTCACATGTACCTTAGTTCCTAAACAGGTGTATTGGATTCCTGAACCAAAAGGTACGAGTTCAGCAAACAACTGCCCTTGTAACAAAGAAGGCAGAGGGAGATGTAGAGGATTTAGTAATACAATGAAGAACCACAAACTTTTCCAGAAGTGAGACAAATAGGTGTTCTTCACATTTTGTTTGACCTTTCAACCTGTAGCGGTTGGGTTGGAGGGGAAACTTGACCCTTTGTTGTGGACACACAAAGGATAACAGGTTATCTAGAAAAACTGATTCCACATTTACTAAAACTGTGAATACATATTGAATCACAGTTTTCTACACTAGAAATTTTATGCCCAGGCTTATGTAAAATTTAAAATTATGGCACCTAAATCAAGCCAAAGAGTACATTTGGATTTGAATGACAAAATCAAAGTTCTTAATTGTCATGATCAAGGAACATCTGCAAGAAAATTGGCTTCACGGTTTAATTTCAGCAAGAATCAAATAATTAATATTGTTAAAAACGAAGAGAACTTAGAGAAAGAATGTGCAGATTTTAAAAAGAAAGAGAAATGAAAAATTTGGACATTCTAGGGCCACCCCTCATAAGGGAAAAATTTCAATGGAACGGTAGGTGGCCCTTACAAAGAGGTTTCACTGTATTTGAAAGCGTCATTAATTATCAGCACCTCTAATAAGTTTAAGAAAATCAATTAATATAGCCTGCTAATACTTTAAATAAGCTTTATAGATATATTAGCCTAATTCCGACGATATTCGACGAAATAACATATGTTTATAGTGAATTATACTTATAAAGCTTCTCTGAAGAATCCATAAATGATTCATATCTTATTTTTACCTGTATATTTACTGTGTCCATCTTTTGAATTATCTTGCCCATTAGTTTTCACATTTGTGATTTCATTTGCTGTATAACGCCCGAGTTGAGCAAAATTTCACTTTGAAAGCCTCGATGAACGCTCAAAATATCAAAATTCGATCAGAAATTTTAATTATTAATGTTAAATGTTTGAAAAACTGTTTTCGCTACTTTTTTTTTCTCGAAAAATCAATTTGGAACTTGGTGAATAGCTTAGTGGAAGGGGCTATGTCACATTTTTCTAGAAATCTATTTTATAATAAAAATGAAGGCATTATGAGGTGTAGTATCATATGGTAAAGCTAAATACTAAAATTATACTGAGTCATGAAAATCTGGAACATTATTTATTAATATTTAATAAATAGTATTAACACTAGAAAGACGTGGAATTTTACATAAATTTTATAAAAATATTTCGCACCAGAATTTTTATTTTAAATTATTAACTTATTTATTTAAATAGTTTTTTTTTTCCTTATTACCTTTTTAACTAGTTTTATAAAGAAATTTCTTGTTCGAACTGAAATATATTCATTTGGTAGCGGTCAAAATGGCCGCTCACCGTCCTTCTAGTGTTAAAATTAATATAGTAGTAAAATTTTTAATATTTTAAGGAGGTTTTTTTGAGAGAATTTAATACCATCTGTTAACATTTCAAACATATGCTACCAAGAAGAACATAAATCAATAAAACTTATAACGAAAACTTTTCACGACATTTTTTTTTTCAAAATTTAAATATCTTCTCCCTATAATCTCTTCCGTTTTGATGTTTTTACAGAGAGAGGGCAAATATTTTGTATATTTAATGAAGGTTTTAAATTTTCTTTTTCTCGATGGATATTCCATACATTTGCGATTTAAAAATAAGCATAGCATAAATAATATATTTATTGTAGCCAGATTGAGTAAATATTTTAATCAAAATAGCTATCACTTTTGAGACTTGTAAGCTTCGCTTTACTTAATCGCAAAATCTGTAATTAAATAAGGCGAAGATTACTTTTTTGGAAAAGTCGTAGGTGCTTGGAATAAAAAAAATTTCCTCAATTTCGCAAATATGAGGGGTTTACAACCATAGTAGACCAAGTCAATTTTGAAAAAAAAAATGATATAGTCCGTTGTATAGAAGGTGCATAAAATCTGTTTTATCCACTCCCACAGAGAACCAAGTCTGTTTTCACATACTTTCTCATATATGTCATCTGTTTACACACGTTATTTACTGTAGTAATGGATAAAACAGGTTTTATGCACTCTCTAAATGGACTCGCTCTTTTTTTTTTTTTCAAAATGGACCTGGTCTACTATGGTTGTGAGCCCCTCATATATTATATATATGGATCCGAGTAATAAGTGTTTGCCGTTTTCGGCTCGTTATATTTGGGTTATACTAATATTTATGGAGCTTCAGTGAAAAAAAACCCGTTAATGTCCCTTCTTTAAAAAGATTATATCTACCAAATAAAATATTTGTAAATAAAGACACAATCTTCCTTAATGGTACACAAAACACGGACTTTAATAAGCTAAAAATTAACTTCTGCGTTTCGAGCTGTTTCTACAGCCGTCTTCAGGAAAATATGATGGTAAAAAGGCTCAAAGTTCAGAGACGAAAGCTTCCTGTGCAAGACAATTAATCGAAACTTGACCAATGACTTAAATACAAAAATGTAGTGTTGCCCTCTAGTGAAAATAAATAACTATTAATGAACTGATATCAAATGAATCAAAAAGGTCGATTTAAGAAACCACGAGTGCCACCATCTACACACGAGGGACAAAACCACGTTCAACTGAGTTTCCATTCAAGTTTTGGCAACATAATACAAGTTTAAGCTGAAATATTGTAATTAGATGTAGAATTATGACTACAACTTAATTATCTTAATTATCTTCAACTTAATTATCTTATGGGAAAACTTAAAATGAATATCTAACTTATGTAAAATCAGGCCAGAATCAGTCCCTCAAACATATATTTAACATGGAAAGTGACCAAATTTGGAGTTCGCGCACAGTTCTCCTAGCTTTTGTTTAAATCACTTACTAAATTTTCAGAAAGTGATAAATTCGTTGAGTAAATATATATAGGGGAGACTAGGGAGGGTTGACCCACTTTTTACAAAATTATTTTTAATTTTTTAAATATTGAACGTAGAATAAAGTTTTATATATCATTTTATTCGTTATACAATCAGTTATCAAAATAAATTTGCTATATTAGTGTAATATATGAGAAATTTGAAAAATGATCGATTTTAACCATGAGAAAATAATGGGTCAAGGCTCCCCACATATGGGAGGGTTGACCCACCTTGTTTTATATTGAAATATTTGTGAAGAGAAATAAAATCTGTTTAAAAAAGGCAATATAACTTTATGCTACACGCTTTAATTATTATAAAAAACATTTTTGAAAATATGATGCTTAAACAAACCTGTTTAGACGCAATCGCAAGTCAGAGGAGAAATATTTTCTTTTAAACTGAATTTCGTCTGAGCAGATATAATTGCACAGCAGAGAAAATGAAATTTTAACATTTAAGACAGTATTCCGTTAGAGAGAGGTTCCTTTATCATCGGGTTTCATGTACTATTATGCCCGGAATGTATAGCCACAGTCCCTTTTTCTTTTTTTTTTTTGTCTCCTTTTCCTATTTTCTGTGACACTCGACTTGACAACT
This sequence comes from Maratus speciosus, assembly GCA_963932465.1. Taxonomy (NCBI): domain Eukaryota; kingdom Metazoa; phylum Arthropoda; class Arachnida; order Araneae; family Salticidae; genus Maratus; species Maratus speciosus. Next base: position 25,921,567 of record OZ010788.1, on the reverse strand, counting down.
GTAATTGTCACATAGTTTCGCTTCATCTCACTGTATTCATGCTAGTGAAATTTGTCTACATATCTTCCAAAAGTTTTTCGATCAATGCTATGTTCTTTTGCAGCCGCATGTGCACTTAACTGATCATTATCTTCTTTATACCTTTCAATAGTAAAGTACTTTCAAAACTAAAATGTTGAAATAAATGACTGGCACCGAAATTTACGAACAAATTTATTTGGAAATAAGAAAAAGGTTATATTTCACATACATATTAAATGGAAAAGATTTTAGCAAAATTCTGGTGCCATTGTGGCGTTTGGGAATTAAAATTAAGTGGTTTCATAAGCATACCACTGCCCCTGAAAGTGTTAAGACTGCTGCTTTCATACTTTCTAGAGTTTTACACTGTTTCTATTTACTTATTGTAGTAGTATTTAAATGGAAAAAGTTCTTATCAACTTTCCCATTTATATTAAATTAAATGTTTTCTTGGAGTGGATATTATAGCAATTTTTCACATCTTTCTTTAATCTAAACATTTTCTTTTCCATAACCTTATTTTACCGTGGCTTTACAGAATAAATTTACATTCTTTTTTATATATAACCATTAAACTTTCATTATGCATAGTGTATAATAAAAAGATTTCATCTGGTCAATCCTCCCTCACATTGACTGGGTCAAGCCTCCCCACATAGCCCTTTTCTAAAGAATTAGCACATTGTTATGTTAAGCCTAACTTACTGTACAATATTTATGCCTGGAATGAAAGCTAGATATTACTTACCTTCTGCATTACTTAAAACCTACTTACTTAAATTTCTATGATATATTTTATCTGAAAAAAGCTTACAAAATATTTCTAAAAGACACAACTTTTAGGTTGAAAACGCCTCAAAATTGATTTTTTCCGCACCTATTTCGATTATCTGTATGAAACAAAGACTGTTGTATGAGCATTCCAGTAGCTTTGGTTGGCACCTAATGATAAAACCCTGAAATTCTTTTAAATATGAAAACTGATGGGTGGGTCAAGCCTCCCATATGGTCAACCCTCCCTAGTCTTCCCTATAGTATATATATATATATATGTATATGATATAAAGCTTAAAAAATTATAAATTTTAAACTTATAAAAGATATAAAATTTGGTCAACCTATTTTATCACCTCAATTCAAAATTCTGATCGGAATGTTTTGTTGGTTATTCTTTGGAGAAAGCATAATTAACATAAATATGTAAGAAATTAATATAAATATGTAAGACTAGAAAACTAACAAGCTTTTACAGAAGAATTTCTTAACAAATGTTATTCTATTTTTGTCCACAAATTTCTGGAGCCAAATTTTACAATTGCTTGTAAAGTAACTAATTTTAGGCTCAGATTATTTTGTAGCTGTGAAGTCAGGAGAAGTTATTTCGTACAATGTTTTAAAGAAAAATCGTCTAACTGAAAAATATTGAAGCACTTTAGCAGCGGTGCAGTCGTAAAAAAACCCTGAAAGTATACGCTATAGGCAGAGGGTATACACCAGATTGTATACAATACAGATAAGGAGGGTATACGGAGATGTTCAGAAGATATACGGCATATACCACAGTATATCCTCTTACTATCTCTCTGCACTTTAAGTTCAATAACTGAAATATTAGCATCTTTTCAGGTAGATTTCGTAAGAAATACTACCTATTGCAGTCGTTACCATGGTGCGACTTTTGAAAAATTCCTTCATAACTTTTCATTATAGGACCCCAGGAACCCAAAACCACCCCCACCTAAAAAGTTTATATATATATATATATATATATATATATATATATATATATATATATATATATATATATATATATATATATATATATATATATATATATATATGTATGTATGTACTAAATTTTGTCCGCACGATAAAAGTCGCAATTATGCACGAATCATCTTCAAACTCGCCAACAACTTTGAGATGGCTAATATCTCGGCGGGGATTGAAAATGGGCGAAATCGGCCCAAGAGGGTGGAAATGGGGAGGATTCAAAATTTTGAATACTGTCTTAACATGATTCTGATAAAACCAGCTCTTACACAACAATGGCAGGAAAAAAATAAAAGTTTTTCGTTATAGCAGTTGCCAACAATTAAAAAAAAACAAATAATAAAATTCTCACCACAACAATTACTTTTCTTTTGCAAAATTTTCACGTGTAAAATTAAATAGTTTGACAAATTGAAAACAAATTGAATATTACGTCATAAGTTTCCTAGAGCAAGATTTCAGCATGAAAACTCAAAATAAATAGTTTGACGAATTAAAAAAATATGTATATTGCGTCATATTGGAAATATAATGGACTTCAGCAGGTGAATATGTAACGCCATGTAAGTTTGAAGAAACGTATTAAAACATGATAAAAACCCGACTATGGAAATATTAACATATTTTAACACTTTAAGGTTCTCTGAATTTTTTGTAGCCATTTTTTAAACCTATTCCATATATATGTGTGTGTGTATTCGTGTATATTACAATTTTCACAAAAAGTTTAGCTCCCTACAGCTCGCTCTTTGTGAAGAAACTGGGTTTTATCTCTAATCTTGATTTAAGTTTAGTACTTAACATCGAAATCTACCTCCGCCTGTAGGCCCGAGCCGGCAGGGATTTTTTTTCAAATATTCTTTTTTATTTCATGGTTTTGTTAGCATTTTATAATAATATGAAATTCTAGATCCAATTTTTTATAAGTAGGCAATTCATTTCACCATTCTGTACTGTTTTCGTTAAGTTTTGAAGGAATAAATAAGATTGAAATAAAGTGGGTGCACTGTACTTGACTGGCTAGACAGAACTCGCAGCATTTGAGTTAATTGACGCATTTTTCGGATGTCACATACACATGTACAGCATTTTCTTATGAAAACGTCCAACCAAGACACTCTTTTGAAAGTAAAATTCTACACCCAAATTGCTTATGGAAAGAAAAATGGAAGTAATCATCATCGTATCTTAAATAATCATCCGAATTATCCGGAGAGGTTTGGCTTTTCTTTTATATTTTACTGCGTTTGCAATACAAAAATATTTCAAGCTTCATTGACTGCATAAATTCAAAGAAAACCCTAAAACAAAATTTCCTTTTTCCTTTCTTCTTCTTCTTCCTTTCATGCCCGTTTCTATTTGAATTCTGAAAGGAGAAAAAAAAAGTTAGAAAAATTGTGGGAATTTTTTGACGGAAGATGTCAAAGAAAGATTTATGCAACAATTAGGGGAAAGTGGGGTAATGTGGCTCACTTAAGGGAAAACATGAATAGCTAGTTAAATTTATACAAAAAATCAATATTTTATTAACGCAGTATAAGTCCTAAACAAAAGGAACAATTTTCAATCAACTAATTTGCATAAAAGCTTTAGGACTTTTTTTTTATCATTTTATATAATTAACCATGCATTGAGCGGTATTGCCCGACATGGTAGGGTAATGGCGCTTAAAATTTGAATACAACATTTAAGTACGAGAAAAGTCACATATGTAGTTGTGTGGGCTATTCACACCACAGCAGACTTTATGCGACTACTTTCCACATATTGTGCAGCGAAACCACGTTTCGTTATCTCTCCCGAATTCTCCGCAAAAACAGCAGATTTCTGTCTCCGTACTTTTTTTAATTAATGTTTTTTAATTGTCACCACTTTTTTGAAATCGTAAAATTGACCTTGTTTAATGGCCTAATAATTAAGGTGAAAACAAGTGTGTTTTTACAATTTCAAAAAAGTGGCGTCAGTCAGGAAATTTGAATTTTAAAAATGTAGCCCACCGGCAAAATTGCTTCGAATTCCACGTGTGCCATGTTGGAGTTTAATGCATTTCTGTTGGCGTTACAACGCACTACAAAAATAAATAAAAGCATGAACGTACAGCTAAATGTATATATTTCGTTGACATAATGAGTGAATTAACATTTGAAATTAAGAATGTACACTTGCCTTCAAGTTAGATGTTGCAGAATTTTATAATAAAACAACTGCAAACTAATAACGTGACGACACAAAAATACTTTCCTTCCGACGGTTACTATATCCTTACTGGGAACTTACGATGAAGTTCGCTAATTGCCAGTACCGATCGCACGTTTTCAATTATCTTCTGTTTATAGATATTGGAGTGAGCTAGATTACCCACTGAGCGGCATTACCCTACTTTCCCTATATTTGTATGATCATAACAAAATTGTTGGCGCCTTGAGTTTATCTATTTCAATGACCTGAAAGGGTATGAAATTCCTAAATTTAGGCTCGCATTATACGAATTTCACCAGTTCTTTACGACCCTCCTGAGTTTTCAACTCGAAAAACAGTCCGTTAGACATGCTAATGGTGCTATTCAGCTGGATATATTCTGTTTTTAAAAGTCTTGGTTTGGGCATCAATACTATGCAATCCTGAATGCGCCAACAGTTTTGTTACGATCGGACGTTTTCTTTATCTGGACAATACAGGGTGATTCAAAAAACGTTGACAAAATGACATGGTAAATCAAGCATACAACAAGGATGAAAAATCACTCAGGAACATAGGGTCGCAAACCATTTATTTAATCACAAATACAAGATGTTTCATCCTAACTCAAATTGGGTTGACGCTAATAACTTTCAAAAAACTGATGTACATTATAATAAAACATTTAACAGACATTCTCACCTTTGTTGTATATGTGATAACACCAAAGAAATGTAGTAGAAGTTTGCATTGTACGCGCCAGCAATATGCACTTGACGCCTCAGATTTTGGACTGTGATTATCAATTCATACGGTATCATTGATTGCTTGAGCAATATGTTTTTCCAGATCTTTTCGTGATGTTATCACATTTCACACAAACAAGGTACAGATCGTTGCATTTTCATTACAATGTTTTTATTTTTCTCGAAATTATGACCGTCAACCCGGGTTCTGTTAGGATGAAGCACCTTGTATTTGCGACTCAATAAGTGGTTTGCGACCCAATGTTCCTATGTGATTTTTTATCCTTACTGTATGCCTTATTTGCAATGTCATTTTGTAAACGTTTTTTTAATCATCCTGTATATATAGAATAATCAGACAATTCCTTTTGGAAACTACCTGTTCTGTTTGTAGTCTTAGGTTTCAAAGGGTCTTTCCAAGTCGCAGATATCTGCTTTTCCTTATGAAACTTGCATAACTCTGAATGTCCGAATGTCATGTTTTCCCCTCTTTTACTTTGAATGCCCTAATGTCTCTAATGGGTCCCAATGGCCAATGACCTTAATAAACAAATATCTATTTGATACTTTATCCATCCAATGTTATATTTGATACCTCTGTATGGAGCAGACTCTCAGTAATTGACTTAAAAAAATTAATGGGAATAGTTTGAAAAAAATAATTATTAAAGAAAATAAGGTCATCGATTTTTTCTTTGAAACGAGAAGAAGAAAGATACGGGAAAAAATTTTCAGCGTTAATTTCCTAAGTAACCCGATTTATCGCCAACAGCCGTTACCATGGTGCGCTGATGACCTCGTGGTTGTTAGTTTCTTCTTTTCATTCGGGACATGAAAAGAGATGAGTTGGAATTTTATGCTTATTAATAGTCTATAAGTGCAATTTTCTCTTTCAGAACTTTACAGCCCCAACTTCATCATCTCCAGAGCTGCAAAAACGATAATTTCTGCATTCAACACTGATTTTATGTATATTTAAATTTATTATCCGTTAGTGGCGGTGAGTGGCAACACGCCTGGAGGGTCAGTTAGTATTCAGTAAAATATAAAAGTTATGGAAAACTTTCAGTACTTTCATTCAATGTACTCAAATGTCAAATTTTCCCTATTTATCAAAATTTACAAAAAATAAAACAAAATAAAATAAAGATAAAATGATTTTTCAAGCCCCTAATACATAATTCTAAAACCTGCATGGGGATATTTTCACAAAATAGTTCATTGTTTTCACCAAAGAATACAGTCGGAAATAATATATGTCTGAAAACAATAACGCAAACTATTTTCGAACGATGATCCACAACATCTAACTTTCAGTCTAGTTTAGTTGCTAGTTACTGTTAACAGACGCGCAACAACACTGATTTTACGAAAGCTGGTGAACCAAGACAGAGAAATTTTATATGTGCTTCGTTTCTTTTTTTTTTTTTTTTTTTTTTTTTTTTTTTCAAAGAGCTTCATTGTTAAAAAAGAAAACTTTAAATCCTGGTTCATGGCCGTTAGATAGCATCCTTGCGCCCCTCCCTCCCTCCCCCCCCCCAAGTTTTAATGTTATTATTTTTTATAAAGTTTTGATGGACTATTTGAAAGAGATAGCTTTCATGGAATTTTCGGGCCTTTGTTTTCTTTTACTCGTGCTGAACATAAATTCTTTTGGTAAAAATGGCTAAAATCACTTCTAATAATGTTGGAACAACGGTAGCTGCAAATATGAGAGTTATTACTTTGTGAGAGGGTATTTGCAAAAGGCGAATATACCATTGTATGTGAATATCGTTAAAACTAACCATAAAGTGGCTACATGTGTATTGTAATATCGGATCTTTTGTTTTCCGAAATGAATGAGTCTGGCGAAAGGCTTCGATACAGTTTTTAAGCTATCCTTTACATTTACATTTGAAGTCCACCGAAGTGGAGAATGCTTTGGGGCCTATAACTACAATGGCTGTTGCCTCGAATGATCCTTATTATACATAGAAACAACAACAAGTCACAACAATTTTTATTTTTCCATTACATATCTATATCTATATCTATACTTCTATACTCCTATTATAAAGAGGAAAAAATTGTTTATTTGTAGGAGGTAAGCTCTGGAACTACCGAACCGATTCCAAAAGTAATGGTATCAAAATGATGGTGTTTGTCCAACTTAGAACATAGGCTATATCTTATGTCGGTGCCACTACCCCAAAGGGGGTGTAGGAGCAAAAAACGTTCTAAAAATGTGATTTCAGCGTTACTGAAGGGCCTAGAAATATGAAATTTGGAATATTAGTTACTTATAAGATATAAAAGATGTCTAAGAACAGTTCTTAAACAATTCGAAATTTAAAAGGGGTGAAAATGCACAAAAAGCGTTCTAAAAAACGTTCTAAATGGTAGTTTCTACACAATCTCAGGAAATACCAAACCGATTTAAAAAATATTGGTGTCAAAATGATGGTGACAACGCTTGCTTCAAGATAGGCTATGTTTTATGTCGTCCACTACCAGTGGCGTGGCGTCCGGTCATCGCTGGATGCGGCGATGACCAAGCAATATTTTAAAACTCTTAATAAGCTTTTAAAACTCTAGGATCCAGTTTTAGCAGAACATTTGGAGTTCATGTATAAGTGAAGGTAAGATTTAAAGTTTCTTTTTTGAACATTCAACCATTGAATTTTAGAGTTAATAATTTTTCACCACAAACTTAAATAATTGCGATGACCACCGAAAATTTTCACGCCACGCCACTGTCCACTACCCCAAAGGGGGTGTAGGAGCAAAAAGCGTTCTAAAAATGCGATTTTAGCGTTACTGGAGAGAGTAGAAATATGAAATTTTGAATATTAGTTACTTATAAGATATAAATGATGTCTAAGAACAGTTCTTAAACAATTCGAAATTTAAAAGGGGTAAAAATGCATAAAAAGCGTTCTAAAAGCGTTCTAAATGGTAGTTTCTACACAATCTTTGGAAATACCAAACCGATTTAAAAAATATTGGTGTCAAAATGATGGTGACAACTCTTGCTCCAAGATAGGCTATGTTTTATGTCGGTGTCACTACCCCAAAGGGGGTGCAGGTGCAAAAAAGTTCTAAAAATGCGATTTTTATGTTACCGAAGGGCCTAGAAATGTGAAATTTGAAATATTAGCTACTTATTAGATATAAAGGATTTCTAAGAACAGTTCTTAAACAATTCGAAATTTAAAAGGGGTGAAAATGCGCGAAAAGCGTTCTAAAAAACGTTATAATGGTGGTTTCTACACAATCTCAGGAAATACCAAACCGATCTAAAAAATAATGGTGACAACCCTTGCTCCAACATAGGCGATGTTTTATGTCGGTGCCACTACCCCAAAGGGGGTGCAGGAGAAAAACGTTCTAAATTGCGGCTTTTGCGTTACGGAAGGGCCTAGAATCGTGAAATTTGGAATGGTAGTTAGTTATAAGATATCAATGATCTCTAAGGACATTTCCTAAAAAAATCAAAATTTAAAAGGGGGTCAAAATGCCCAAAAAGCGTTGTAAAAAACTTTCTAAATTGCGATTTCTATGCAATCTCAGGAAGTACTGAACTGATTTCAAATATAATGATGTAAAAATGATGGTGACAGATTTTGCTCCAAGATAGGCTATATTTTATATCTGTTTCCACTACCCCAGAGGAGATGCAGTAGCAAAATGCGAGAAAAGCGTTCTAAAAACGTTCTAAATGCCGATTTGTCGGCAATATCTCAGGAAGAATGAATCTGATTTCAAACGCAATGGTAGGAAATGGATGCTGACAGCCCCTGCTCTAACATAGACGCTATTTTATGTCGATATCACTATCACCAAGACGTTGCAGAAGCAAAAAAAGCGTTCTAAATTTCGATTTTTGTGATCGGTAGGGGCTAGCAACTTAAAATTAGGCAAGGTACATATTTATTAGATATAAATGTTCTTTAAGAACAGTTTCGAAAAAATTGGAAATTTAAAAAGGAGTGAAAATGCGCGAAAAAAGCGTCCTAAAAATGTTCTAAATTGTGATTTCTACTCTATCTAAGGAAATACCAAAGCTATTTCAAAAGTAATGGTTGCAAATCAATGGTGACAGTCCCTGTTATAACATCGGTTATATTTTATGTTGCTGTCTACCATCTGAGGGTTGCAAAAGCAAAACATGTTCTAATTTGCGTTTTTTGCACAACTGAGGGGTCTAACACTTTGAAGTATGGCATGGTATTTACTTACAAGATGCAACTGCTTTCTAAGAACAGTCGAAAGAAAATTCCAAATTTTAAAAAATGAAGTGAGTGAAAAGCGTTATAAATTACAATTTTTAAGCAAACTTTTAAATTACCAAACCGATTAAAAAAATAATGATGAAAAATTTTGATGATAGAACCTGCTCAAACATAAGCTATATTTTATGTCTGTTCCACTACCACCAGAGGGTTGCAGGAGCTAAAAACTTTCTAAATTGCGAATTCTGTGATACTGAAAAGGCTAGAAACTTTAAATATGACATGGTAGTTACTTATAAAATATAAATGCCCTCGAAGGAACGTCGAAAATAAATTCGAATTAAAAAGGGGCGAAGCGAAGGGGAGGTGCGAAAAGCATTCTAAAAAAGTTCTAAATTACGATTCTATGCAATTTCAGGGAATATAAACCGATTATAAAAGTAATAGTGGCGAATCAATGGTAACAGTCTCTGATCCTACACAGGCTATATTTTATGCTGGTGATTCTACCACCTTGGGTTCACAGGAATAACAAACGTTCTAAAAAAGGGCTTTAAAAGCTTTTTAAATTACGTTTCCGTGGAATATTAGGAAATAACAAACCAATTTCAAAATTAATGTTGGCAAATTAATGGTGACAGTTCCTGTTTCAACATAGCCCTTTATGTTGAGAGAGGTGGTAGGACTTGGAATTTGACATGATGGTTAATTTTAAGATGTAAGAAGATGGTTTCTAAAAAGTTCAAAACTTCAAATGAATACTGAAATGAGCGTATTAATTGAGCATAAAAGTTTCAAAATATTTTCTAAATTATCATTTATTTATTTTTATTTCATTTTATTAATTTAAGTCTAATTTCTGCCTAATGCAGTGTAATAAGGATGTTTAATCAAACTGTATTTTAAATAGTAATTTTTGAATTATTCCTAAAAGTAATAAGTACCTTTTAATAAAATAAAATATTACCTTTTAATAAAATAAAAATTTAGTTAGTACCTTTTAATAAAAATTAGACATATAAATATCACTTGGCATATTTCAAATATTACGCGAGCAAAGCCGCGGGGTTTGCTAGTATTATATAACTACAATGGGACATTCACAATTACATACATGTCTTACCCAGGGACTCGAACCCGGGCCCTCGGGGTGACAGCACCCTCCGCTTACTGATCATGCCATCGGGCGACTTTAAGCTATCTATCCATATTATAAATTACAAACGTGTCTGTGCGTAACGCTGACGTCATTTTGACGATGGCAAATCAGACGATTAAATTTAATTTTTATTAACTTTTATTGCAATATTGTAAATTTCTAAATACCCAGCTTTCGTATATATATATATATATATATATATAAATCGTTTCAGTGAGCTGTACCACACTTCGAAATTTAGACACGCGATAGCGAATCACCTTTATACATTTATTTGTTCACAACTGCATTTTAAAATATTTTCATATATTGTGTTAGTAATATGGGTTTTTCTTTTCTTTTCAGTTGGTTATGGAGACACTAAATCCATGGATAAGCCTATCGTGTGTCCTCCCATGTCACCAGATAAGCAGATGATCGCCCGAGAAACGAACGACTATGCGTTCGATAATCCTTATTTCAAGGATGACGAAACAGATACACCAAATCCAGATTCCGCTGAAAAGGGTAAGAGTACACAAATCTCTACAATTTGTAAAGTGCAAAGAAAATAATTTGAATCGTGCTGGCAACAAAAGCATTTTCTTAAAAACTATTGCCCTCTAAAATTGTAGGATGAAAGTAAGATAAACACATATAAACACTAAAAACTTTGTTGGGAATCAAATGAAATATAAAGGAAAAGCATTGAAATAGTTATTTTAAAAAATATATTTAACATGAACAAGCTGCAGCACGGGCGGTGCGAGTGGTGCGCCTGCACCAGGCACCAAGCCAGATAAGTGCTTTCAGTTATCCCTTCTGGTGCAAGGATGATCGATGTAAAAGGAATACAATTTTTCGCACACTGCGCGGCGCCAAATGGAGTTGCTGCGGTGCTGTTCACATGTCACTGATAGGTTTCTGGATTATGGAAAAGGGTATAGGAACCTTGATAAGGAAATGGGGACGAAGAAGATATATAAAAAGATTGTCAACGGGAAACATTAAATATCTGCCTTATCCTATTTTATTTATATGCCAGCCCCTGTGAGGCAACTTTCTTTTTTTTTTATATATCTATTTATTTATTTATTTTTTAATAGTCGGCTTAATATTTTAACTTAAGATTTACAGGTCCTGGATTCATTCTTCCTAAGGCTAACTTAACAATAACTACTGCTTTTACTATTAAAATGTGTAACTCATTACTGTTTACATCTGGGCTCGAAATATACCGGAGCAAACCGGAACGATATTCCGGTTCGTAAAATTATGACAAATATTGTTCCGGTTCATGAAATTATGGTACATATCGCTCTGGTCCCTGCAATTATTAAAGCGTATTATTGTTACAGCTCCAGAAAAACCTTAATATTTACGTTCCGGTTAAGGTTCCTCCGAAAAAATAGATAGAAAGCACGGTGATGCATCTCTGTGATTAGCCACTTCCCATACTCTGAAGCGATTGCAATAGTTCTAACTCCAAGTGAACGACTCATGAGGCAAATGACTACTGAGATTAACATATCTGAGAATGATTATTAAAATTTAGTGACTAAATAAATATAGCTGGCCACACATTAATTTTAATCTTAAATATAAAGAATATGGAAGCAGACTGAATTTAGGCGTTACATAGGCAAACACTAATACGAGGGTGGTTCAATAAATATTGTCTCTAGTGTAAATAAAATATCTGTACTGCGATGGTTGTTGTGGAATATCGAAGCCTAATGTCTTAGATGCCTATATGCTCAATTTCAGAACCGTAGCTGCTATATTCACATAGTTTTGGAGGAAGGAGTGAAAGTGAAAGGCTGATTTTTAGCTTATGGGGCTAAATTTGTGACAGTGGATGAGACGTAACTACTGTCGTTTGGATTCGGGATCATAGTAATGTACCCACATCTCATCCACTGTCCAAATGTAGCCTCATAAGCTCCGAACCAGCATTTCACCCCCACCCCCCCTTCTTATAAACTCCCCCCAAAATAGGTCTTTAAAACTTCACCCCTTCCTCCAAAACTATAGTTAATATAGCAGCTACGGCTCTGAAATTGAGCATATAGGCATTTAAGAGATTAGGCTTTGATATTCCACATTAACCATCGCAGTACAAATATTTTACATACATTACGGACAATAATTATTGAACCACCCACGTATAGCTTATTGTGCTTTCTGTAAATTTTTTAATTATTACTTAGAATCTTTGATGCATTTTTTTTTTTTTTGTTTGTTTGTTTGTTTGTATGGTTTGAAATAAATTTGTCTATATTTTCAAAAAAATTGTATAGTCAACAATAATTTTGAAATAGCGTTCCGGTTCGTGAATTTTTCTATTTCGAGTCCTGTTTACATATCACATCATCAGTGTTTTTGTTAAAAGTATAATCTTTTTATAACCGCTTCTCAGATGAAGTTTCATATCTGTCTGAAAAGGTCGATTGTAAATCTTTCTTATGCATGCTTGAGGAATGTATTCAACACCCAACTCATTCATTACAAACCAAAACAAATTACGTCTTGCCGTTCAAGGCGTATATCTCGTTAGAAATAAATAAATAATAAAAGCTCGATGTTACTACATTTGTTGTGCAACAAAAGCTGCAGAAGTTTGTTTGTGTGCGTGTAAATGATTTTTTTTTTTTTACCTTTCCGGTTTCAAGATGACTTATAAGGTATGTCCGTAAAAAAGGACTTTAGGATGACCTTGGCATACCTCAGTCTCACAATCTATCCTTCAAGAATCTCTCTCTAGGTTGTGCGACGTGGAATTCCTTTGCCTCTCCGTCGTTTGATTTACTGTCACAACAGGGTTTAAGGTCGGAAAGCTTCAATCTTTTGATGAATAAGTTATGTAAAAATTATACGTTAAATTTCTCAAGGTATATATTTTCATCTTTCTTCTTTGCCCGATTTTTTTTTTTTTTTTTTTTTTTTTTTTTTTAGAAAAAGGAATGTTATAATTTAAAGTAAGGATATTAATAATTTTTTTTGGAAAAAAAAAATATTTTTTTTTCGCCATTCCGACCAGAAAATGAGAGAAACTTTTTACGGCTGCTCTTTCATCTTCATCTAACATCTCATTTATAATAGCTGCTTCATAATAATGGAAGTCATCAGTCCATCAGAAGAAAAGGATCTATTCCAAAGGTATAAGTTCGATTGAAAAAAATTATCCAATACTTTGAGCAGAAAGAAGAGGCTACAACACCTGCAATTTTCATGACACTAATAGAATCGCATAGCTACCAATGTGTACGGTTTTTTTACCTCTAAAATTTAATACAAATTTTTGCTATATTTAATCGTTAACAATTGTTAGATTTCCGCGATTGAATTAGGCAAAATTTATTCGTAAGTTTTAGTGGTAAGAAAAAAATCTTAGAAATTGGTAGCTATACAGAAGCATAATACTGCAGGGGGAAAAAACTGCAGCAAAATCGACATTCAACAAACACAAAACTATCAAGGGCTTTTTCAAATAAACTATTTCATTCCCTGTTTTTCTTAAAAGTAACGGAAATGTACTTCAAATAAATGTTACTTAGTACCATAAAAATGAATGAATTAAGTGAAAATTTTTATATTTCAACTCCTTAGTTGGCGCCGATTTGTGTCAATCCGGTTTATCCGAGTTTTTTGGTTATCCGAGGTGAGGTTGGTCCATATTAATTCGGATAATCGGGACTCTACTGTATCTATATTTATATGCACACACACATATATTTTTTTTTCATCGGGGGCGACACTAAATTCTGTAAAAGCAAAATTCTTGTTCTCTAGTTTTTGTTTTTGTTTTTTTAAATCAAACAACGTGTTTAACGATATGTAAGCGTACTAAGTCAAAAACCGCTTGAAAATCCTTTTGAAAAATACCTCATTCATTGTTGTGCTTTTTGTATATTCAGAGGAAAAAGGATTATAAGATGAGAAATACTATATATATTTACCGTAATATATTCCGTAACCCGGGAAGACCGGGTTTAAACCCCTTCTAAATAAATACGACTCCTTCGGAAACCTGTCCAAAACGGAATTATGTTTCTGCCCCTTTCGAGTTTGCTTTCAGAGATTTTACTGTATAAGATTACTGTGTTTATTTTAATACAGAAAACTTACTAGAACAGAACCTCAAATGATCAGAGGAACATTCCGTGTTAGACAGGCTTTGGTTATAACAGGTATAATTGTTTGGTATTCTTTCCGTCGGAACGCCCCACTTGGGGCCGAGAGGTTCTGCTCTCAAAGCTGGTAGACAGGAGGTGCTGGGTTCGAACCCAATCCCACTCGTCGGCCTAATCGTTCGGAGTTTTCCGTGGTTTTATCCGAACCTTGGATTTCCTTGCCTAAATACGTGTTAAGTTCCCTTAGAAAGACCTCCACGCCCCCTCCCCCCCCCACCTTTGGATAGTGTTGATAAATTGACCGTCATAAACAACAGCAACACCTTCCGTCGAAACCGTGAATTTTTGCTTTCAAGGGAGAATTCCGTTACAGACTATCGTTTCTATCGTACTATCGTTTTCATTGGATATACTGTATTTTTATCGTCATCAGTAAGACCGCAAATTCTCCTCTCTAACATTAAACCTATGGGCTTCGAATGCCATCTGTATCCGTAGTTTTCAAGTTCTATGTCCTTTGAAAATTAAATCTTTACCTTCTTTCTTCTTTATAGCTCCTCTTGAACGACGTTTCTTTCTTTTTTGTTTGTCAGAACGTTTCTGAAATGCTTAATTTTATATTTTAAGTGTTAAAATCTAAGTGAGGTAGACGAGTTGTAAACAGGGATGTAGTGGAGGATATACGGAGGTATACGGCGTATACCTTCTGGATTTTTTTAAGGAACACCGTATGCCCTCTGTTTCTCAATAAAGCTATAGTATATACACTTTAGGTTGTACGCTCTGCCTTGAGCGTATACCCCTGTTTTTTTTTTTTACCCCTGCACCACTGGTTGTAAATAAGATTTTTACACTTCATGTAAAACTATAACTATTGAACTCAGAAATATCTCTCAATTCTAAAACTAGTCGGATGTGGCAATCCCAAAACTTTCATCTATCTCATGCATGTTAATACTTAAAAATTCGCTATCACAGTGCTAAAATTATATGTCAATCAATGCCCATCGTGAAGATTCTGTAATTCCGTACATTAGTTCTTGAAATAGGACTATTGGGGTATCGGGGAAAATGCAGCATAAAAGCGCCACCTGTTGGGCGATTTACACCAAAACATAATGAGCAATAATATTTGTCAAGGTATTGAATCTGAAGTTTGATGAAAATTCGTGCATTATTTCTTGAGATAGAGCTATTGCGGGAATCGGGAAAAATTCAGCATAGCAGCGCCACCTGTTGGGCGATTGACACCAAAACTTAAACAGAACCAATTCATATCAAGGATTAACTGAATCTGAAGTTTGAGGAAAATCCGTGCTTAGTTCTTGAGATAGACCAGTTGCGGAAATCGTAAAAAATGCAGCATAGCAGCGTCTTTTGTTGAGTGATTTACACCAGAAACTAATCAGCATCAATTTATATCAGGGACTGCCTGAATATAAATTTTTATTAAATTCCGTGCATTAGTTTTTGAGATAGACCGCCCACAAAATGTATGTCACATACAGAGTCACAGATTCACAGACAGACATTTTGTAAAAACATGTTTTTTTGGAATCCCTGACCCCTAAAACGTGTAAATCCGTCAAAAACCGGAGTTCGAAAATTTTCACGAATCCAATACTTTCTTCTTGTAAAGATAGAAGAAAGTAAAAACTATCGCTGTCACCGCCGCAGTAAATGAATTTTTTGTGACCGGGGTCTTTCCTCACTTATAGTAAGAAAACTACCCCACACTGTTAAAAATTTTGCAGCATTCTAGCAGATCATTCGACCGTTTTTTGAAAAAACGGTTTCATAACCATAATTTAATTATATTCTGACCATAAAATGGTCAGAATATAATTAAATTATGGTTATGAAACCGTTTTCGGAAAAAACGGTCAAATGACCTGCCAGAATGCTGCAAATTTTTAACAGTGCATACAAAAATGTGAAAATTGGTAGTATAATAGAGAAATGTTTGATAGACACGCTGATGCAGACAGTTTAAAAATCATAAATCGAATAATTATTTTAACAGCTATTTAATGTTAAAACTGATCAAAATCGTTTCATTAAAAAAGTTTTGTACACTGTTAAAAATTTTGCAGCATTCTGACAGGTCATTCGACCGTTTTTTGAAAAAACGGTTTCATAACCATAATTTAACTACATTCTACCTATAAAATGGCCAATAATATGGTCAGAATAGTGTTAAAATTACGGTTATGTAACCGTTTTCGGAAAAAACGGTCAAATGACAGAATGCTGCAAATTTTTAACAGTGTAGGGGCAAAAACTATACATAGGAACTGCTGTTTTTTTTATTATTATTTGACTCATTTTTTGAGGGTTTTTTAAGCTTTTTTTATTCAAATTTTCAGCATTTCAAGAAATATTTTTCATATTTTAGAAAGGATTATTATTTTTAAATTGTTGCCAATTGTAAAAACAGCGCAATGAATAATATTTCCTTTCAATTAAAGATTTGTTTACAACAGAAAAAAAAAAAACCCTTTCGAATTAAAATTAAATGATTACGTGTTAAAAGCAGAGAAATATAGAAAATTACGTCATTAAAAGTTATATTTACATGTTAATATTAAAAAAGAAAGAAAAATTTAAAATAATGAATTCATTAATATGCGTTAGAAGTAGTAAATGGGAGAAAATTACGTCATATTTAAAATGACCCAATAATAATATTGACAAACAGTTTAAATTTAAAAATATGTTTACACGAGACATTCATCTCATATTCCGAGATGATCTTTTTAACTATTGTTGCCAAATCTAAGACAGCCCAAACAATAATATTTCCATTCTAACAATAAAAATATTTTCACGTGAATATTAAAAAGAGAAAGAATTTGGTAAAATTACTCGCCAGATTTAAAATGATACATTTAAAATGTCTTATTTAAAACAATTTTCTTATAGCGTTGTTAAAAGATAACGGCAAGCAAAGACTCTGTTGACTTAGTTCATTTTATATTAGCTGATTTTCAAATGTTTAACTGATCTTATTTAATCAAAAACGAAAACAGCCATTAGATGTCTTAAGAGCAGGTGATTCGGCCTTAAAATTCTTAAGTAAGATGGAAATGAATGGAAACCCGTTTACAAGGAAATCGCCACTGTTTATATTATTATTATTATTATTATTATTATTCAATCTTCCGTAATCTTTTTAACCCTTACCGGCGCGGTCTCCTTAAAAAAGGACACCTAATTTTAATTCCAAAACTGACAAACGGCACCAAGAATATTAAACTAAAATTTTCCTATTATAATGTACAAGAAAATAAGCAAGTTCGTATTTTCTAATATATTCGTTTATAAATTGCGGTGTCAGTCCATTATTTCATCAGTTTATTAACAGAATTGCTCCGCGCCGTTTAAGGGTTAAAGCCGATCAAATTGGTGAGCTTTTGGAGTTTTACATATCTGGACGGTGATAGCGAGCGTAGCTCGTAGTTAGCAGAGCCCCCTAGTTTTGTCAAATAAAAAAGAAAGGAACATGCTTCAGGAAGAGTATGCAGATAAAAGAGAGGAAAATTTTAAATTTTTCCTAAGAAAAAATTTAAAAATACTGTTAGGAAATACGATTACATTGCATTGATACGCCAGAACTGTTTATTGTCTCTGAAAACTTTTTATTATATCAGAGTCCCTCTCTCCCTCTGCTGAACCCCGCCCGTTGTCTCATTTCTTCGAAAAAAATCTTAACTCCCAGTAGCTTAACCCGGGAGAACTCGCTGCATGAGATTTTCTATCACAGTCGTACTTTTTTAAGACTCTTATTTAAATCATTTTTCATTTTAATTAAAATTTCAAAATGTTTTTCAATTATTTTACCTATTTTGTGAATAAAAGTACTAAGCCAACCAAAAAAAGTTGATATTATATGAATGTAAAGTAAAAGAAAAGCAACTGGGCATTCTCACTAGCGAGTTCTCCCGGGTTAAATATTTTATTAAAATATTTATTCTGTCCTATTGGCATTACTGTAAGTTTACTTCAGACTATTAATTCAGGCATTGTAGTTTGAACGATTAATAATTTAGATAAATATTTTATTAATTATTGAATATTCTCATTGATTAATTTATTTGCAAGTAACTACTTGAACCCGTCTTCGTTGAATTCGTACGGCATTTTTAATATGAATTATATACATGTCCCATATAGGGTTCAGTGATATATATTAGGTTGAGCAAAAAGTTCTGTGAAATCTCAATCTAATAGTTACCAGAATTTTTATCGTATATGATGGTCGTGCCATCAATGCCGAGCTCTGTTGCCAGCAGATGGATCACGTCTACGACAAATTGGTGCAGAAATATGCAAGATTTGTCCGCTGAAAGCGCGTTTTGTTTCAGCAGGACAGTGCCAAACGGCACGTGGCCCAGAGGACCAAGGACAAGTTTGCACAGTTGGACGGCGTCGAAATTCTCCCATATCCCGCCTACAGTCCAGACGTGGCTCCGTCCGATTATGGCCTCTTTCGATCAATGCAACACTTTTTCAAGGGCCATCAATTTGTATCTTTTAATGAAGTTGAAGAAGCATGTCAAGAGTTTTTGGATTCCAAGGAGCCGCCAAAATACTTCCAGCAAACCGGAATCTGGCAGAATGATGGCAGAAAGTCGTGGACTATGATGGTCTCTACTTTGAAGAATAGTCCTTGTTGCTTTTGTTGTTAATTTGCGCATAACAACGCAACTTTCACAAATTTCCCTGAACTTTTTGCTCAACCTAGTATCAACAGATATATGTCTTGATATATAGGATGTCCATAATTAAATGACCCGATTTTAAAGTTGTCTGTAGACGAAACTTTTATTCAGAAAGTTGTGAAATTTAGTTGTATATCGGATGGAAATTTGTTTATTACTTGATATTGAATCCTATTAGCTACCTAAGCAAATTATTTAAACTGTTCAGAAAATTGTTACTGTTTCCAACCAAAATTCCATTTCAATTACCAAATTTTCTGTAAGTGAAAAAAAAGAGGAAAAGGAAAATAAAGGAAAATTAGTCGGATGTGGCAATCCCAAAACTTTCTTCTATCTCACACATGTTAATACATGTTAATTCCGAAAAATGCATTATAGAAGCGCCACCTGTTAGGAGATTACACCAAAATCTAATCAGCAACAACTTATGTCAACTTCTAATTGAATTTGAAGTTTGATGAAAATCCGTGCATTAGTTTTTGAGATAGAGCTATTGCAAAAACCGTAAAAAGTTCTGCATTAGCAGTGGCACCTGTTGGGCAATTTACACCAAAAACTTATCAGGATCAATTTATATCAGAGACTAACTGAATCTAAAGTTTGATGAAAATTCATGCATTAGTTCTTCAGATACAGCTGTTGCGGAAATCGTGAAAAATGCAGCATAGTAGCGCCACCAGTTCGGCGATTTACGCGAAACACTAAGCAACATTAATTTATATCAGGGACTAACGGAATCTGAAGTTTGATGAAAATCCGTGTGTTAGTTTTTGAGATAGAGTTATTGCGATATTCATGAATAATGCAGCATAGCAGCGCCATCTATTGGGCGATTTACACCAAAAAGTTATCAGAACCAAATTATATCATGGACTAACTGAATCTGAATTTTTCTGAAAATCCGTCCGTTAGTCCTGAAAATACATCTATTGTGGAAATAATTAATAATGCAGCATAGCAGCGCCACCTGTTGGGCGATTTATACCAAAAAGTAATCAGCACCCATTTATATCAGGGACTAACTGAATCTAAAGTTTTATTAAATTCCGTCCATTAGTTCTTGAGATAGAGCGCCCACAAAATTTGTGTCACACACAGACAGACAGACTCACAGACGGACATTTTGTACAAACATCTTTTTCGGGATCTCTAACCCCTAAAACGTGTAAATCCACCGAAAACCGGAATTCGAGAATTTTCGCGAATCCAATACTTTCTTCTTTAAAGATAGAAGAAAGTAAAAAAAAAAAAAAAAAATTACATTTAGAATATTCTTTTATTAAAGTTGTATGTTCAGACTCCAGAGACCCGAAGCTGGAGCTAGAGCCCGGAGCCGGAGCGCTCCGGAGCTGAGTTTTCCCTGGAGCGGGAGCTCTAAATTTTCCCCAATTCCAGGGCTCCTTTAGTTTTTAATATTATTTGAAATTTTTTTTTTCTGTCTTTTAAATTTCCAGGCTTAAAATATTTTAATTACATCATTATTCAGTACTTTAATTATATAATTTTTTAGGGTTTTTTTTATATTATTATTAGAGATGGAAAACTTCTCAAAACATGGTAACACTACTTTACTTCTACTTTCTACTTGAGCCAAGTGACAACGCTATTTGAAAACAAATATGGCCACCTGTTGTTTACATGTGTAGTTGTACAATTTTGGTTATTTGAAAAGTGTAGAAGAAATTTAAGATTTTTGTGTTTTAAATTCCACCAAACTTTCTATTTTAAAAGCAAAAGCTAAAAGATGTCATATTTTCTGAACAAGAATTTCAAGTTTGATGAGAAGAAAAATGCATTTTGTCAGATCTTTAATGAAGGTAAAAGAAGAAACAATTTGTGAGCAAAAAATTAAATGTGTAAATTAAAATCTGCAACTCAAAAGCGCGAAGTCGGAGCCGAGTTGGAGCCGGAGCCGGAGCCACAGTATTTTATCTAGGAGCGGAGCTGGAGCTGGAGCATCAAAAATTGTTCGGCTCCGGGTCACTGTCAGACTCCCCATCAGTCAGGCTGGAAATTCCCCTTTCTAATGCTAAACCTATGGGCTTGGAATACATGCGTATTTTTCAAATTTCTCCTCGAAAAATTAATTTTTTTTTTCTCTTCTGTATTTTGTATGCTCTTCTTGAAGAATGTTTTTTCTTTTTTATTGGACAAAATATTTTTAAAATACATTGTTAGTTTTATTTAAAGTGTTAAAACAATACTTGCAACTGCCCTGCTTCACTTACATTTTAGCGCTTAAAATATAAAATTAAATATATATTTTGGCAAATTAAAAAGAAAGAAACATTCTTCAAGAAGAGCATACAGAAAAAAGAAGGCAAAAATTTTAATTTTCCGAAGATAAATTTGAAAAATGCAGATGCATTCCAAGCCCATAGGTTTAGCATTAGAGAGGGGAATTTGCGTCTTGACTAATAACAAGCCTTAGGGGCTCGTGTATATATTACGTCATCATTTTATGGGGGAGGGGGGGATTGGCACATGATATCAAAAGATATCTCTAGGGGGAGGGGTGGGGGTTGTCTTTTGATATCGTTATCATTTTTGATCCAACCAAAATTTTCACTTTTTATTTGCAACTTGTTCTTTACATCAAAATAGTTTGTCATATTTTTTTAGTTTGTATCTATTTTTATGGAAATACAAAGTTATGGTTAAAATCATTCAATGATTATAAAATTATTTGATTCAAAAATATGTAATACTCCAATGTTTGGCATTCCTATTTTTCTGTCATATGTGTATGACTATGCATATATAATCTGCTGTTCCAGAAATCAACTGGGAAGTATGTTTTAAATGAGTCTTTACTAATAAATAAATTAGAAAGCTAGTTGTCCACCTGTTTTGTTGATATGAAGTTCAGTGAGGGCAAGTGCAAGGAAACATTATTACTGTTGAATACATTATGTAACAAAAATATATTATTATCTGCTTTTAAACAGTAGCTATTTCTTTAAGGTGTTATTTGATATAAATTCTTCTATAAGTGATATTTTATCTCTATAATAATAGCCTAAGTCATGTGACTTTCATCAACAGTTCCTGGTTGATCACTTCGCTTTGTATATGCCAGGCGGCCAATTTGGTAATTTAATGTTAGCCGAGCGCAGATGATGAATCGCCAAATATTGTTCCATCACCATCATGTCATCAGTATTATAACAGTCCATTTCATGAGACTGTCATAAATAATTTCTCGCGTACTAAATTCAAGCAAAGCTTTGATGTTGAAATTAAGTGTCATGGTTTATGGTATTATTTATTACTTTTCTTTTCTTTTCTTTTTTTAAAGAAATAATTGAGAGTCATAAATTTAAAATATTTCAGTTTTAAATTAAAGTTATGTAATTTAAATAAAATGAGTGAAAGTATTATATTTGAAATAAAATTAATGAAATACGAAAAAATACGACGGGAACAATGTTTGGTTAGCATCTGGTAATATTTAATATCATCCACCGCGATCCCAAAACATATTAAAATACCGTAAATCAATCCATGGAGCCATGGATGGCATCAATCCTCTTCTCACTTGAAACTCATTCTCCATGCAAAGATGGATTCTCCACACACGATTTTCATCCAAGATCACTCCACCTTGACCATCACCTTGACCGTCTCCTATTCGCTCCTTCTCTTCTCCTCTTCTCACTCTTTTATACGCTATTGCGTCATTTTCATTCAGTGTGAGTTACAAAAGTGATTCCGACCCATTGTTCTCACCTGATGCCGCTAAACAAGACACGCCACGCTTGGACGAACAGATTGACCTTAACGAAGTGTGGACACTACAAATTGGCGGAATTGTTGATCTAAGGAATGACAATAAGAGAAAGTGATTTGTTATTGTGTCTTAGCTGGACACGCGATATAGTCACAAGGACGAATGCTCCAAGCCCGTTCTTTGTTTAATCACTCACTTTCCTCATTTAATAGTTGTCATTTTTCTTATTTATATTATTGGAATGTTGTTTTTAGATTTTTTTTATGCACACGAACTTATTCATCTGTTTTATTTTAATTTTACTTTTCTGTATGTGTGTTATAGAATGTAAATTTCTAAGGAAATATTCATATTATAGTAGAGTCCCGATTATCCGAGTCCCGCTTAACCGAGTTTCCGCTTTAACCGAGTTACTTTCTTCTGATGGACTGATGGCTTCCATTATTATGAAACAGCCACTATAAATGAAGCGTTATGTGAAGATGAAAGAGCAGCCGAAAAAAGTTAGAACTCTGATTTTCTGGTCAGAATGGGGGGGATGGCCATAATTCCCCCCCCCCCAAAAAAATGTAAGGCCACTTTTTTTCAAAAAAAAAAAAAAAATAATAATAATTATAGCCATTTTTTCCCCCATTCTGACTAGAAAATCAGAGTTCTAACTTTTTACGACTGCTCTTTCATCTTCAAGGGGAAAAAAAAAAAAAAAAAAAAAAAAAAAGAAAAATATGGCCATTTTTTTTCCATTCTGACCAGAAAATCAGACTTATAACTTTTTAAAACTGCTCTTTCATCTTCATCTAACGCTTCATTTATAAAGGCTGTTTCATAATAATGGGACCCATCAGTCCATCAGAAGAAAATGATCCATTCCAAAGGTATAAGTTCGATTGAAAAAAAAACTATTTAATACTTTGAGCAGAAAGAAGAGGCTACACCTGCAATTTTCATGGCACTAATACAACTGTTAGATTTTGCGAATAAATTGGGCAAAATTTACTGGTAAGTTTTATTGGTAAGAAAAAAATAATAGAAATAGGTAGCTATGCAGGGGCGTAATACTGCAGCAAAATTGACATTCAACAAACAAAAAAGTCCTTCCGGCCAGTGCCGGGAGGAAGAGGTAGCTTTCATATTCCTTATTTTTAAAAAGCCAGCTTATATTATTCAAACACACGAAGCTCAATTTAGTGGAATCCGATTATAGGAGATTCAATACTAATTTTTATCAATACTAAATCATTATGAATGAGAATTTCGCGAAATTAGTCAGCTTTATCCAAGCTGCTTTTATTTAAAGTAACTTATATTTGGTTGCCAAATTCGGCGATATCTTGAAGTGCCTGCCATTTTAAGATAACATGGTGGATGAGGCTAACCAGTGAACTTGGTCGAGACCTTAGTAATTCCAGTGCATATGCTCACTCACATTGGAATCGGTTGATATATACGAGTGCTGTCGCAGGCATAAAATCAAATTTTTCAAAATGTCACCCACATTAGAAATTAAAACTGCTATATCTGAGCCCTTTTTTAAGATAAAGACAAAACAAAAAATGCTCCGGAATCCTTATATCAAGGTCAAATACTTAAGAAAGAAACCTTTTTCAATTTCTAATTTTTTTGCACCTCACTTTAAATATAACTTTTTTTTTTATTTAATGGTCGCCATTTTGAAACAAGATGGCTGATGAAGCTGACCAGTGAACTTGGTCGAGACATTGCTATATACTATCCACATGCCTTCTTGCATCGAAATAGGTTCATAAATACGCCTGTTATCGCGTGACAAAAATCAGGTCGTTTCAAAATGTCAGCCACGCTAGAAATTCAAAGTGCTATAACTCAGCCATTTTTTAAGATATAGACGAAACAAAAACTGCTCCGGAATCTTTGCATCAAGGTCAAACACGTAAGAAAAGAATATTTTTAAATTTTCAATTTTTTGGTACCACATTTCAAATTTTAAATTTAAAAAAATTAAATGGCCGCCATTTTGAAACAAGATGGCGGATGAAGCTGGCCAACGAACTCGGTCGAGACATTGGTATGTACTATGTATACACCAAGTTACATCCAAATCGGTTCATAAATACGAGAGTTACAATGTGACAAAGATCAGATATATATATCAACATTTGAACGGAGCGTGGTTTCGGGATCAGGGGCTCATGATCGAGGAAAATATACCAAAAAATTTAAAAATCGCTTTCCTCCAAACGGCTGCAATAGGTAGCTTTTTGTAATTTAAGCTACCTCAAACTATCAAGTACTTTTTCAAATAAACAATTTTATTACCCGTTTTTCTTAAAAGTAACGGAAATATAATCATAAAAATGAATGAATTAAGTGAAAATTTATATTTCATCTCCTTAGTTGGTGACGATTTGTGTAAATCCGGTTTATCCGAGTTTTTTGCTTTTCCTAGGTGAGCTTAGTCCCGGATAATCGAGACTCTACTGTATTCTTCTTTTGCATAAAATAAAATAATAATCCAGAAAAAAATTCTTAGCATCAGCTCTTTAGGCTGCAGCCTACTCAGCCTATTCGGTAATCCTCCTCGGCTAGTACCAGACTTATTTTTTTTTTTTACAGACTCATCGCACAGGCCTAGATTTCATTCTTTCTGGGACGGGTCCAGCGTGGCCCTTACTCACTCTAAAGAAGAAACGGGCTCAGCCCAAGCCAATCCCGAAACATGCTCGGGCTCTATTTTTACACTAGATTTCAAACTCGGCCGGTCTTGCACTCAAAGTGAAAATTTTATTTGTTTAGAATTCAAAGAAAGAAAAATTTCTTTCTATACAAAAAATAGTCTAAATTTTTAAAGTAAAAATTTTAAATTGGAGGAAATGTTGATCTAAGGAATGACAATAAGAGAAAGTGATATGTTATTGTGTCTTAGCAGGTCACGCGATATAGTCACAAGGACGAATGCTACAAGCCCGTTCTTTGTTTAATCATTCACTTTCCTCATTTAATAGTTGTCATTTTTCTTATTTATGTTATTGGAATGTTGTTTTTTAGATTTTTTTATGCATCTGCACTTATTAATTTATTTCACTTTTTATTTCACGTATCTGGTGTGTGTGTGTTACAGAAAGTAAAGTTCTAAAGAAATTTTCATATCACTCTTTTTTGCATAAAATAAAAATCCGGAAGAATTTCTTAGCGTACTTCTTACTCAACCTATTAAGTAATCCACCTCGGCCGGAACGGAGCTTATTTTTTTCTACAGATTTGACCCACCGGGCATGGCCAGGCCTAGATTTTACTCTTTCTGAGACTGGCCTATTCAGCCTACTGAAGAGACGGACTCAGCCCAAGCCTAAGCCCGAAGTGCTGTCGGGCTCGATTTTTGCACCATATTTTTGGCTCGGGTTGAAATTGTAAATTTCATTTATTCAGAAATCGCATAAAGAAAAAATATAGTAAATGCTTCAACCGAGTTATTTTCTTCAGATGGACTGATGTGATGGTTTCATTATTATAAAATAGCCATTATAAATGAAGTGTTAGGTCAAGATGAAAGAGCAGTCATAAAAAGTTAGAACCCTGATTTTCTGGTCAGAATGGGAAAAAAAGAATGGCCATAATTTTTATTTATTTATTTTATTTATTTATTTATTTATTTATTTATTTATTTATTTTATTTATTTATTTATTTATTTTTTTGAAAAAAAAATCAACGAGAATTTTGAAATACAGATAGTTTTGGTCCGGCCGAATTTTCGGCAGCATTATTGCCGAAAACGACTTTACAGCGAAAGTTAGATTTTGGACCGAAACGATACCGAATTTTCGGTCATCTCTAATTAAAATGCACCAATTTTGCATACCTGTCGGTAGGCAAATACGAGATGCTAACAACAGCTCAACTCAACCATTTAAAGAATCAGACCGCATTCTTTTTCTATGAATGAAATTCAAAACATTCCACACCGACAGCATGTCTTAGGGTGTTGCTAGAGTGCATTTTGCAACCGCATTTGCCCTTTTTTGAACTCCCCAGACTTCGCAAATAGCACGAATAGCGGTAGTAAGTTTATCGCAACATTTTTATGCAGCTACGAGCATATTGGAGCAAAGCCGTAAATTTATTTAGTCGTTCAACTCTGCGCGCGGTTTCGTTTGATAAGTCGTGTCGTGCAGGTTGAAAAAAAAGAAAATGAATAAAGTTTTGAAACAGAATGCCTTGTTATCAACTGCCTTCTTAAGTAGTCGCGATAGAAGTCCCCTGAATAGTGTAACAACCATGTAAACATGTTTATCTTTCTGTTTTTTATGTATCCATTTTTTTTCTTTGTGTAGAGTGATACCTTTGTAAAAAAGGAACATAAATTTAGGTATCAAAAGTTGCGTACTAAAGTTTTTTTTTAGGGAGTTATTTGTAAATTTTTCTGCTTAACTGAAAGCGGGCGTCACTGTTAAAATTTAATTTCTGTTAGTTTTTATACATCTTGCTCATTTTTCTTCGTACGTAATATGACTGATTTCATGTACCATAAATACAATACAACTGCAGAAAAGAAAAATAAAAAAAGATCAATACTTCGTAGTCACCTGTCTATATTATAAAGGAAAAACGTATCTGTGCGTAACGCTGACGTCATTTTGACGGTAGAAACAGCAGACGATTCAATTTCGCTTTTATTGTATATATTTTTTAAATTTCCAAACTTTCATGTTTTTAATTTTTAGGCCGTTGAATGGGGGGGTGGGGGGGGGAATGTACTTAAAAGGAAGGTCTCCATACGAGCATACTCCGAAAAATCTGAAAAAATCACAGAACGTTCTTCTCATGCGAATATACATGTTTATAAAAAAATTGCGGCGGAGCCTCGATAAAATGCCCGTAAAAAAAAAAAAAAAAAAAAAAAAAAAACATTTTGTTATTTGGCGATGGAATACAATTTCAAGAAATACGTTTTTATGTCAAATACTCTTTAATGCACTTAAAAATATGCCTCCATTTTCTTGCATTTTATCCCACTTAAATTTTAAAAGATTCCAGCTGGAATCAATTTTCAAAATCCAACAGGATTTTGATTCCAGCTGAATCAAAAGTTCAAACTGGAACTTTTGTTTCAGTTTGAGTGAAAAGGAAATAACGCAAACTGGCACAGTTATTTCATTCGAATCTATCCTTGACCAGTTACTTGTTTGTAGTTATTCTTACTTCAATGTTTTATTAATGATTTTTTGCCCAGTATATCATGCACACTATTTGAACAGTGTTCTAATTTATAATTTGTTGATTCAATGAACTCTATTCAAAACAATCAAAAATATTTCGCTACTTTTGATTAGTAATTAGCATGTATAATTTGATTATTGATTAGCATGTAAGACATTTAAACATTGAGTCACTTGTTGTGTTTACTATTGTGTTGCAATAACCCCTAACATTTTTATACTGTAGGTACACTCGCAGAAATACTTTCTTCAATTGACGAAAATTTTCCTGGAATTTTTCCGTAAATTGACGAATATCCGTTTCTTTTTTTCTCCGTTACAGGAGATAAAATATACGTTGTGATGTAGTGGGCCAGAGCTTTTTGATTTTCTAAGCTCGTGTAAGTTTACCGTTCAAAAATTACACATTTTTCTTTCCAAAGTTCTTTATTAGAACAACTAAAATTAAGATGAAAAATGTAACACTAAATATACAATTAAAGAGAGACACTCTCACTTTCTATAAACATCTCTGTACTTCGAACAATCAACAAGAGTGACGATTCGTGCTCCACATCTCTCATGTTGATAAAACACGACCTCTCTTTATCGATGTCTCGAGTCCACTGTCTAGAACTGCTCATCAGCACATGCTTGAACTTTTTTTCCTTTTGGAGACGAGCGAACGTTGCCACACCTTGTTCATTCACACCCTATGTCGTGGAATGTGGAAATCTTCTGCTGAGCAGATCCCAAGGCCAGAGATACGCATACTATCTCTCCCCTGCATACCTTTGCACAAAAGACTATTGTCCTCCCCTGGCCTGTCGCTTTCCCCACAGTCAAAAATTTGTTGAGAAGGTACTATGTCACAGCGTCAATTGAAGAATGTGAGCATAAAATAAAAGTCGTTGATTTTGGACTCGAACCAACCACCTTAGTGTTACGAGCCGAGTACTTTAACCAATCGGCTACAATTGTTCAGTAGTGAAACAGTTTAAAGGAAATTATGTTTGCTCCAGATGGTTATGGCTTGATTATTTCTTTAAAAAACCTTGGATTTTGAAGTTAATTTCGGGAAGATTTTGTCTTTAATGAGATTGTGGCTGGGGCTTTAATTCTTTAGTATTAATATAGGATAAAAATATGAATTACAAATATTTTAAGTAGATTGCTAGATGTAAAATATGAATAATTTAAATTCTAAAAGATGTTTTTTTCATTTAATATTTTAATTAATATATCTATTTTAAATGTGTTCGTTTAGAATATATTTTACTGCGAATAAATTTTTATCATTTTAAAAAATAAATTGTTAAAACTTACAACTAAATGAGAAAATTAATTGTTATTTATTTTTAAATTCGAAAACTTTTCTGTTTGTTTATTTGGTTTTTCGCTTTTAAGTAAATTATAGAAATCTTAATTTATAGAATTTTTTGGTATTTTATTTTTAAAATAAACTCGAATTTTAGTATTAATAGAGCTAATACGCACGTGTGCTAGGAAATGAACGGATTTTCTGCCTCTTTTTGAGACTTTCGGGGAAAATTCCCGGATAAAAACTATTTTCTAGGATTACGGAAATTATTTGTTAAAAAATGAGGAATAATTTAATGTACATAGATGGGTATTTTTGATAGCGTACATGGAAGAATATTGTTTTAGAATGCTTACAAAAAAGAATAGTTTATTCGAAAAGGTAATAAGTTCTTTTGTAGAAGGTTTTTCTTTATTTTTAATTCAGATTAGTTATCACTACAAATTAATCATCATCATTAAATTTTAATTACCAGTAAAAAATTACAATTACAGTAGCGTGTGAATATTTTTATTAAATGGATATTGTTAGTGTTCGAATGTTTAAACATATACCGCTAAACCGAATCATCATATGTTTACTACAGATTTATTATTATTATTACATATTTATTTATATATCTAAATTATAAATACTATCTTCTGAAACTATACATAAAAATCACTTGAGAATTTCACCATCTCTTTCCTTACATGACATACTACAAATAGATCAATTTCAACTGACATCACAAACGTTTATCCACCAGCCTACGATTCCTATATAATAGACTCCTATTATAGAAGTCCTACAACCAGCCGAGAGTAATAATTAAGAAAAATAATGTAAATAATTAAACATCCAAGTTTTTTTTTCATTAATATATTGTAAATTTTATTTATTGTTGGATGTTACTGATAATTGACGCATCAGTGATCTTTTCCGAGCTATTTAAACTACCGGTGCTTTTCCGAACTATTTAAATTAATTATTATAATTGATTCTTAAAAATAAAGCATTCTTTTGCCCAAAATCGTCTGAACGAATCACATTTTATGTCCGCTATCGCTACTCTCATTTAAAGGTACCCTATTATTCAGTGACGCTTTTATATCTAAATTCATTAATTTTACTATTTGTCACTCGTGTAATAATCTATAGTGCAGATCTAATGTGCGGATATAACTATGTTTTATTTTTATTAAATTTGTTTCTTTTTATGGTTGATTATCTAATCTAGGAAATCAGCGAAACTTAAAAGACATTTTCAGAACAATAATGATCAAACAGGAAGACATATAACTGGTTATTAATTAAATAAGGAATATTTCCATTAAATCTGATTTAATGAAAGATGTTGTAGATTGCGAAATGACTGATAATGAAAGAAGAATCGATATACACTTCGAGTATAATAATATTAAAATAAAGAGAAAGAAACGCCATTCTTCTATACGAATAGAGGCACGCATAAATGAACATTTGTTGTTTATAATAAAATGCGCTTCAGGTGCCGAATAATAAGCCATTGGGTATTCCTTGCACGTATTGTTATGCCATTGAGAACATTCTTTCTAAACAAGGTCAAACTTTTTTCTTTTTCAACGGATACGTTCATGAAAGCCGCCGGAAAACTTATTCGCGTTTATATCTAGATTACGTTGTAAACTCGCCATCAAAACATTTGTCGCGTTTGTAAGCACGAAATTTCAGACACGGCAAAGTAATAAACTCGAACACTCAGCATATACTTTCAGTATTGGAAAATAATAATACAATTATTATTTTGCAGAGAACATCGCTTCTAGATTACCCTTTCGGCCCTGAATTTTCTTTCAATTTCGAGGCAAAATTACTTTTACGCTAATAGATTAAAAGTAGCTATCCAAATCACAGAAGTTAAGGTTATTGAAATTTAACTAATATGTTATTGACTGAAACGTAACAAATGTAGTTGTTTTGAGCACTTTTCAATATGACGACAGTCTAAGGAATTTTCTAACATTTAACGAATTAGTATCTAACGAATTATCCAACATATAACAATTAGGGGAGATAGGGGTAATTAGGATCATATTTTGACAATTTGAACTTTGACAATTAATTGCCAGACAATGAAGTGGACTACATACTAATGCACGGCTGCCACATTCGACTATTTTTATATTCTATTCGTACCACTATTTTAAAACAATTAAATTTTGTAGTATATTTCTCTTGCAAAAGTTGTCAGATTGTATGTCAAAGATTTTTGTTTTGAGAAATCGGTGAGAGGTAAAATTAAAAAACAGTCGCCTGTGGCAGCCCTGTAATGCTATGTATAATTTTACTAAGTAGGTAGTTGTCTCTTGAAATGCGTAAAGAATTATTTTCAATACTATGTTACCTGGTACAAATGTCTTTTTCAAAAAATACCTCTTTGATCCCAATTACCCTATGAAATGGGGTAATTGGGATCAATGCTATTTTCTCTCATGCCTTACAAGATACACAGTCATGGATAAATGGGATTAAAAGATCTCGGTATGGGCTTTACAGCACGATATTTTTGGTTTTACAAATACAACTATTCTCAGAGATAAATTATTGGAAAGGTAAGTACGCTGGAAAAAAAACGTGGGATTTTCAATATTCATATATTTTACACTCTGCCTACAATACAAAATCAAATGCAAGATTTTCTATTGGAAATTAATAGCTTTGTTGTATTACTAAAGAACTAATTTTTAAATATGTATCAAATTAACACCTTTTTAATAATATACTAATTTCAAATGCTAAAAGGGGTAAATTAAAACTTTAAAACCAGTAAAAACACGTTTCTTTCGGTTGTTGACATGTTTCGACTCTCCCCGAGTCATTTTCAAAACCAATAAATAAAACTATTCTAAATTTGCACGGTCTATTAAACGCCATCATTCAGTTTTCCACGTATTCTTTCGTATTATGCACGTTATTCAATTCCTACTATTAGTTCACACTCTCCCTATATATATATATCTTGTTCAAATTTTCAATCGTTAATAAAATACTTATTATTCATCCTATCAAGTTGAAATAAATTTTTTTAAACTTGTACTGGATGACAATTGATGTTAATACAGTTTTTTCAAATATTAATTCATTAATTAAATTTTACTTAATTAATTTTAGTTTTATATGGGAGATGAAATGGCGGCCATTGGTTATTGAACAGCATTTAATCCATCTTCATATCTATAAGGGGGGTTACCATAGGAGGGACCCTGTTCTGTCGCCAAACACCGCCAAGTTTGTCGCCAACTTGGCGATATACCGCCAGAGTCTCCAAAAGTGACGCCAACTTGGCGATATCTCTAATATTTCGCCACATTCCCATAGACTTCCATTGTAAACCAGTAGGGTTTACTTGCTTATAGAAAATCAACAAATTGAGATATCTTAATGCAACAAAAATTAATATTAGCTTAAGGGATTATATTAAATTTTTCTTTGATGATCTAAGTTGGAATTGAGTTTAAAAACAAAATTTTTATATTACTTTTTTATTTTATTTTACTTGGAGATTTATTTTATTTATATTTTCATAACCATTGAGTAACTCGAGCCATATTTTTAGTAAGTGAAATGATGCTGCATCGTTACATATTGATTTTTTGTCCGTAGCAATCTCTATGGTTTGTCTTATAATGGATGGATAGTATAGACTGGAGGGGAAATTTTATTTTACTTTTAGTGAAATTTTTTTGGATGGTTTCTTCTTGATAAAATCTTGCTAGGGCTGTGGTTTTTCTGTTATATTTAATATCAGCTATATGCTCCTTTTTACCATACTTAAATTTCCTGCTTGTCATACTAATATAGTAATTCTTTGATCCGTCTGTTCTAATAAATGGTATTTCATACACTCCTGAGTAATTCTCAGAATTAATTGGGTCAATTTTAGCGCAAATGATATTCTTCAATTTCGGAAGTGGTTGGTCTACTAAGCAGATATTGAAACGTTTAAGATTATAGTTCAATTTCTCAAAAAAGCTTGGAATATATTGAATAGTATAAAGTTTGTATTTTTGCGAATCAAATTTACGTTCAGGCTTCTTATTATTGGCAATATCCACGATTATTTTGTTAATATGTTGAACTTTTAAAACATTATTATGAGAAATTCTGCGAATATTATCTAATTCATCATTCAAATTAATTTATGTGCATACTAGCAAAGCTCGTCTTACGAAAGATCTGTAGGTTGAAATTTTATACGTAAATAGAGAACATGCATTATTCGGTATGGTGGCTTCTTTAGCTATGCTTTTTCTGAAAACAATAACATTAAATTCACTATTGAAATTGAACAGAATAAAAGTCTTTCACTCCTTGACGTAATATTAACAAGAAAAAATCAATTTATCGACAAATCTGCTTTCAGGAAAAGCATAGCTAACTATAATCGTGTAGTTATATGTATTGTTTTGAAAATGACTCGGAGAGAGTCAAAACATATCAACAATCGAAATAAACGTTTTTTTTTACTGGTTTTAAAGTTCTGTTTTACACCTTTTAGTATTTGAAATTAGTATACTAATTTTTAAAGTTAAAAAAACAATTTTTTTTCAAAATATCATCTCTGTCCGGAATCTAATAAAACTTTTGATTCAGTTAGACCTTGATATAAACTGGTGCTGATTGGTTTTTGGTGTATATCGCCCAACAGGTGGCGCTGCTATGCTGCATTTTGTACGATTTCCACAATAAGGCTCAATAACTAATGCACGGATTTTCATCAAACTTCAGAGTCAGTTAGACGTTGACGTAAGCTGTTACTGATTAGGTTTTAGTGTAAATCGTACAACAGGTGGTGCTGCTATGATGAATTTTTCACGATTTTCGCAAAAGCTATATCTCAAAAACTAATGGATGCAATTTAATCAAAGTTAATATTCTTCATGTAAATAGATCTGTATTATACTTGGGTGCACCGGGTGAGCCAAAAGTTCGTTAAAACTTTTTGAAAACGCATAAAAAAGGAAGAAATTGTGATAAAGGAGAGCAGTTTGCAAGAAAGGGCTCACAAGATGGTCGGAATTTTTAGCAGCAAAAAGAAAAAAAAAACTAGTTAAAAAATCACATGTAGAAAGCGCTGAAACCCCGAAACACAATGAACAGGACAAAAATACTGTCAATTCATTTGTTCTTCCAATAATAAATGTTCAACATGACCTCCAGAACATTCTACGACACAACTGTTGTTTTGTTCATTGTGTTTCGGGTCGTCAGCGCCCTCTACATGTGATTTTTTAACTAAATTTTTTTTGCTGCTAAAAAAAATCTGACTACCTTGTGATTCTCTACCTTTATTGCACACCACACTCCTTTATCATAATTTTTTTCCTTTTTTATGAGTTTTTAAAGTTTTAACGAACTTTTGGCTCACCCGGTATATTGAACAATAGTAGTTGTTTCTATACTCTTTGGGTTGGAAATTTTGGTTGCGGACATCTAAGAAGGTGGGTTCCGAAATTTGTTTGAAACAATGGAATACTTATATCTTCTTGTTAAATGCATCCAATTCAACGAACCTATATACCTTTGCAATCTTTATGATAGGGAAACAATGGAATACTTATATCTCCTTGTTAAATGCATCCAATTCAACGAACCTATATACCTTTGGAATTTTCATGATAGGGAAACAATGGAATACTTATATCTTCTTGTTAAATGCATCCAATTCAACGAACCTATATACCTTTGCAATCTTCATGATAGGGAAACAATGGAATACTTATATCTTCTTGTTAAATGCATCCAATTCAACGAACCTATATTATACCTTTGCAATCTTCATGATAGGGAAACAATGGAATACTTATATCTTCTTGTTAAATGCATCCAATTCAATGAATTTATATACCTTTGCAATCTTCATGATAGGGAAACAATGGAATACTTATATCTTCTTGTTAAATGCATCCAATTCAACGAACCTATATACCTTTGCAATCTTCATGATAGGGAAACAATGGAATACTTATATCTTCTTGTTAAATGCATCCAATTCAACGAACCTATATTATACCTTTGCAATCTTCATGATAGGGAAACAATGGAATACTTATATCTTCTTGTTAAATGCATCCAATTCAATGAATTTATATACCTTTGCAATCTTCATGATAGGGAAACAATGGAATACTTATATCTTCTTGTTAAATGCATCCAATTCAACGAACCTATATACTTTTACAATCTTCATGATAGGGAAACAATGGAATACTTATATCTCCTTGTTAAATGCATTCAATTCAACGAATTTATATACCTTTGCAATCTTCATGATAGGGAAATAATGGAATACTTATATCTCCTTGTTAAATGCATCCAATTCAACGAACCTATACACCTTTACAATCTTCATGATGGGCATAGATTGTCATTTAAATTTGTCACTATGATAACGAATTTTGAATTATTAATATGTATGAGATTGACGAAAGTTTTGGGATTGGCATATCCGACTAGTTTATAACAGTCTTTATAAAGATTCATACTCAAAAGGAAAAAGTGTTACTGAAATTACAGGGTGTCAAAAAAAAAATACGGCTTAAGTTAAAAATGCAATAATTTATTAACTATAACAACTACAAAGATGAAATAATTGCCATTGTTATAAGAAAGTTTCTAAACTTTGCATACAGTGACTTAAACAATTATTTTTAATTTTCGTCAATAGACGGCGCTGTGTTGTCTCAAACGAATATTCAAACAACAAACTTATGTGTAAAGCTGCATCAAGATATTTCAATTTTTATTTCTTATTGCATTTAGCTCTCGAAACACGCAAAAAATGTTATGTGTTGTGAGATTTTTAAGATAAATAAAAAATAAATTAAACTTTTAAATGTTAAAAAATTATTATTTTACTCGATTATCCGTAGCACACTTGGAACACTCTCGAATCACATTTCTGTGTTGAGAAACACTGGTCAAGATTGTAAACCTGGAAAAAAAAATCATGCGTCAAGCCTATAGAGTATGAACCATTTTCCAATATTTACTGCAACAAAATTTCGCTGGGGCGCTAACTTTAATTAAGATTTTCACCCGAAAATTTTAATTAAATTTTACTTTTTTATATTTGGTGGAAAAAAGTACAAAAGTTGCTGTTCTTTAGTTTGAAATAAATTTTTTCTAAAATTCCGGTTTGAATTTCACATTACAGTAACGCGATTACTTGTCCCTGTAAAGATTAATAAAGTGAAAGAGGATATCCAAATAAACAATCTGAAAAGCGGATAACACATTTAAAAACCCAATTTCAACAATTATCGTCTATAGACGATAAAGCGCTCGAATTCTTTTCTGAAGCCCTGTATATGGACTATAGATCTATATATACATGCAACGAAGTATGCAAACTTTTCGTTCAGTTATAGGAAATGCATAACACAGTTGAAAATCCCCTTCAGCAATTTCCGTCAATAAACGGAAATGTACTCGAATTCTTTTGTGCAGAATATAAATTTTATAAGAAAATTAATAAATTTTATAGATCAATTTTATATGACCTATAAAATTTATACATACTAAAATGCGGCAAATTAGTTAAATTTAAAAATGCATGCCGCAGCACAAAACGCATTATCGACTCTAGACAATACTGTAACCGAATTATTTAGTGTATTTCTGTATGGATGCTTTCAGTGTAACGTCAATCTTGACGTTTTGCTTGGAAACTGACTCCAGCAAACGGTTGCTACGTTGTATTTTCTATTTCATCTGTATATTATATCTATAATTTATATCTCACAGTTAGGTGTTTTAATACTTTATAAGAAGTGGTAAAATTTTCTACGATTTATATTAATTAAGAAATGAAACATAGCAATCGTTTGTTTACAGTCAGTTTCCAAGCAAAACGCACGACTGAAAACGTCTATTGCTATCCACACGATATATACACATCTACAGTAAGCTCCTTCTTGTGCTCTTAGGGATGTTTAAATACGTTTGAAATATAGGAACATCATAAAAATACGTTGCAAACGATTTTGCCCATAACCCATAATGTAACGGAATTCTTTTGAGTGTTCCTATAAATGAACTATAAGTGCTATACACTTCATTTTCAATGCTGCATATACCATAGTAAACTTCAATCACATACATCAACTATATGGCAATCCGAGAATATTCACGCGAGTTAGAGTACGGATAGACAGACAGACGGCCAGACAAACAGAAGTCATAAACCCTTTTCAACTATGTTGGAAAGTGTTAAAAATTAAATCAAAAGTCGTTAACTTAATCACCTAGTAATTTTTGAACCACCCTATATAAGTCAAAAGAAATCCCCCTGCCAAATCTCAGTGTCTCAGTTTTGTTCTTTCATTTATTTATTTTTTTCTCTCCTCCATCTTTGACTCATTTGTTCCCGATTAATTGAAAGAACTTTACGTTATTTAATCTTAACTGTTTCCGATTATCATCATCGTTACGCATGCATGGTAGAATGCGTTTCTGAAAGTGAACAGCTTCGATCGTAATAATGGGCTTATTGTAAAACTATTGTTATCTTGTTGTATTACTTATATTTGTTGATATTTAAAGCTTTGTTTTATACACTGGACATTTTACAGACAGTCGCTGATGAAAGTGCAGATAATAAACAAGCTTCATTACTCTTTAAAACTTTATTCTACTTTAAGAAAAGAGAAATTGATATCAAATGCTGATAAATTTAATTTTTTTTCTGGTATAACATAATGTTGATTTTCGTTTTCATTGTAGTGTAGTGTAGTGTCAATGATTGGAAAGCAATTGTTTGTTTGAAAACTTTGGAGGAGAAAATTTAAGAACTCAATTCCTATCAAAACAACTATAATTTATCACTTAAATTTTTTAAATAATTTTCTCTTTAACACTTTCCAACACAGTTGAAAAGTGTTTATGAATTCGGTTTGTCTGTCTGTCTGGCCGTCTGTCTTTCCACGCTTTAAATCTCGTACATATACTCAGATTTTCAAGCAATTGATATATGTTAACCCTTAAGTGCCTGATTTTTTAAAAATCATTGTAATAATGATTTTCGGCTTTCAATTTTTAAATAAATCATGGGAAAAATACTTAAAAAAATCACATTTTGTTTTAAGTATGGTTTACGGCTAAAAAACAGTTTGCTACTATTCGGCAATACTGGTGTTTAATTGAAAAAATAATTTCCCTTGATAAAATTCTATAATATTAAACACACAAGAATTTTAGGAACTATAATAAGAAACAAATTTTACTTGCTCATTGCAGGTCAAAATAGGGTATTTCGCAAGCTTCCAAACAAAACAAAAAGAATAAGTAGCAACATTTGAAAAAATAAATTTATCGTTATTCATAAACAGCACAAATGTTGCCATCTACATGTTGAAAATCGATTTAATAATATTTTCAGAATGTATTTTATTGGCAACATTAGGCATTTTAGCTTCAATATTATTCTACTAGTATTTTAGAGCCTAAATTGGGTATGTTGCCGAAAAGCAACACCAGACATTTAAGGGTTAATAAAGTTTACCATGGCATGTTCGTTACTGAATATGAAGTGTGTATGTGTAGCATTAATAGTTCATTTACAAGGGCACTCAAAATATTTCCGTTACATTATGGCCAAAGGAGAAAATTGTTTGAGGTTTATTTTAATAATATTACGCTATTTCAAATGTATTGAAATTGATATGAATCACTGAATTTCACTACAAGATGATTACGATAGAATAGGTCTTTCATAGAATTCATCGTTTATTTACAGGGACACACAAAAGAAATCGGTTACAGTACAGCCTTTGAGTAATAATTGCTGGAAATGCGTTCTCAATTTCAGTATGCGCTTTTAAATTGAACAATTTTTTTGCATGTTACTCGTTGTGAGTAAATTCTAATACCTCGTATACAGGGCTGCACAAAAGAATT
The DNA here is from genome assembly GCA_963932465.1 of Maratus speciosus. Taxonomy (NCBI): domain Eukaryota; kingdom Metazoa; phylum Arthropoda; class Arachnida; order Araneae; family Salticidae; genus Maratus; species Maratus speciosus. The sequence goes on along the minus strand of OZ010788.1, from coordinate 25,882,502 downwards.
CCCGTACCATTCTCCTTATGAGCGGAAATTGCTGAAGGGGAATTTTCAACTGTGGTATGTATTTCCTAACTGAACTAAATTTTGACATGCATGTCGTTAATAGATACAAATCTATATATCCTATACAGGGCTGCTCAAAGAATTCGGATAATTTTCCGACTGTAGATGAGAATTGCTAAATTGGGTTTTCAAATGTGTTATGCGTTTCCAAATGGTTCCATTAGACATCCTGTTTCAACTTATTAAACGGTAAAGTTGTGTTACATTATTCTGAATGTGGCGGTAAGTATTTCATAATCTATGCTTGACGCATGAATTTCTTTTCTTTTTTTTTCTTTTTTTTATGAGTCTACCGATTATTTTTTGTTTATTTTTTTATATAAAAATTTGTAGATACCACAGGTTTATCTTTACTGCCATATCATGTTATTCTCTGTCTAAATGAATTTTTGCTCGAATTCTCATTAAATAACTAAAGTAAAATTATACATTGTGAATGCATATATATAATTTATAACTACTTTTTTTTTAAGATTACCATGAATGTGCATCGCAAAATCAACCGTGAACATACAAACGGCGAGCAAATTGATAATTACATTCATGATTATAAACCGCGAACTACGTATGTAATTAAAGTTCACGATATATTACGATCCTTGCAAAAACGAAGTGCATATTAATGACTATTAATTGTCTTTAAGTCATTGAAAGTATATTTTCTGAAGCAAAAATTGCTATGCAATAGTCTTAAAACACAGATTTAATTGATGCAAATCGTTCGCTATGAATCAAAATAATTGTATCTCTGCAAACTGCTTTGATTACGACAGATTTTAAGTCGTAATTATATTTATTATTATTGCTGTTGTTGTGGTTGTTACTGTTGTTAACACTTTCTCACGTAGTTGAAAATTGTGTATGAATTCGGTTTGTCTGGTCTGGACCATTGTCTGTCTGTCCGATCTCTAACTCGCGTAAATATACGCGGATTATCATATAATTGATGCATGTTATCGAGATTTATTATGACATATTCGGTATTTAAAATTAAAGGTGTAGCTATATTACTGACGCTATATTACTATATGAAAGGTTTCTACAAAGTTCGAATTACAAAAGGCTGAAATAAGCGGAAAAAACATTCTATAAATGTTCTGATTTACGGTTTATTTAGCAGTACTAAGACGAGAAATTTGAAAATTGACATGACTTTTATTTTTAAGACGTATATTCCAGAAAATATAGTCATATTACCATGAAATTAATACATGTTTTGGGGGGTTTATTATGGTGTGGTCAGTACTGTAGAATTGGGTGTGCATCGAGGTTATCGATCATTTACAGGGTAACACAAAAGAATTTGGGTACAGTACTGCCTTTCAACAATAATTTCTAGATGCGCGTTTCCTGTTGTGATACGCATTTTTTAAATTTAAATATATTTTAGCATATTTCTTGAGGTGTTTAAATTCTATAGGTCCTATACAGGGCTGCACAAAATATCTCAAGTAAATTTCTGTTTACTGACAAAAGTTGATCAATGGGAATTTTCAATTGAAAAACCAACTGAAGTTCAGTTGGTTTAAGAAACTCAAGTAAATTTCCGTTTACTGACAGAAATTGATCAATGGAAATTTTCGATTGAAAGACCAACTGAAGTTCAGTTGGCTTAAGAAACTCAAGTAAATTTCTGTTTACTGATAGAAATTGATCAATGGAAATTTTCAATTGAAAAGCAACTGAAGTTCAGTTGGTTTAAGAAACTCAAGTAAATTTCCGTTTACTGACAGAAAATGATCAATGGGAATTTTCAATTGAAAAACCAACTAAAGTTCAGTTGGTTTAAGAAACTCAAGTAAATTTCCGTTTATTGACAGAAATTGATCAATGGGAATTTTCAATTGTGGTATCCGTTTAACTGAACTAAACTTTTATCTAAAAAAAAATGGGATATTTTTCTGGCTATTGATGACAACTGCAGAAATTGGATTTTCAAATACATTATGCGTTTTCCAATTTGGTATATCAATAATGAATGCTACGCACATCATATTCTATAGTAAATATCTTGCAGTGCACCTCAGAGACATATATCAATTCCAATACGTAACATGAATAAAATATTACGTTGAGTAAAATGTTTTCCGCCAAAGAGAGATACATTCGCGCCAACAGCTGTCATTTGTGCGGTTGTTAGTTTTACAAACAACCAATTTTTGCATTCGAAAGCAGAGCATGGAACTACATGACTGAGTAATTTATTTGTTAAAAATATATTATCTTGTACTTCAAAAAAGTATTTAAAATGGACTAATCACGTCAGAAAATCAGAACGATTCTATACTACGATTTCCGTAAGAAACTCAGTACGACTGAATACCACAGAAAAATGTGTGAAAATTTAAGCATCAATACTGTTTCTTATGATAGTCAAAGTTTGGTTTCCGAAGTTTAAAGTTCGAAATTTCAACATTGAAGATGGAACCACGTCCTGGGTGCCCTATTGGCGTTTATTGTGATCAGTTAAAGCAAATCACTGATCAAGACATTAATGTTTCAATACAAACTATTGCGTTAGAGCTTAACGTTTGCCAAAAAATAACAGTTAACGCTCTGAAACGCATAAATCTAACGTTTAAGTTCGACCGCCTGGTGCCTCAAGAATTGACTGCTGAAGACAAGCGAAAGAGAAAAAACACCTGTTTGGCTCTGCTCAGAGATCAAAGGAAAGAGAACATTCTTGTCAAACTTAAGACCTGTGATGAAAAATGGGTGTATTACAATAATACAAGCCGTAATGGGGGGTTGCCAGCACCTGTTGAATCAGCAGGCTCGGTTGCAAGACGTGCCCTAACTAACAAGAAGGTGCTTCTCTGCATCTGGTGGGATTGTCAGGAATTCTGTAAAAAGAGTACTTAAAAAGCGGACAGACTATCAACAGAGCAATATACAACAGCATGCTAATCAAAGTTTGCGATGCCATTCGCGAAAAACGGAGAAACGAGTTCAGAAGGAAGGTGGTTCTTTTTCATCAAGATAACGCCCGGCCACACGTTAGTACGATGACCAGCTGGACGCTCTACAAGCTGGAGTGGGATTTGATACGACATCCACTATATAGCCCCCCGACATGGCCCCTTCAGATTTCTATCTCTTTTCCCATCTGCAACTACACCTTTATGACACAATCTTCCATTCAAATGAGGAGGTCATAAATGAGATCGATATCTTTCTGGACTCGAGCTCTCCACAATTTTTCGCAGAAGGGATTGAAAAGTTGCCAAAATGTTGGCAGACTATTGTAGATTTAAACGGAGATTACTGTCCTCATTAGCTTTGATGATTTCGCATGTATTTATCAATTAACAATAAAAAAATTTTGACGGAAAACTTTTTACTCAACGTAATACAGCGCAAACGATTTTACTCAGTAGACCGTAACGTAATAGAATTATTTTGAGTGTCCTTGTAAATGACGATGAGTGATATCATACAACATTATATAGTAAGCATCTTGTAGTGTATTTCCAAAGCAATGTATAAATTTCAATAAGTTTGAAATTGTGAAACGTTATTAAAAACTAATGCAAACATTTTCCCCCATAGGCCGTAATATAACGGAATTCTTTTGAATGTACCTGTAAAAAAACTGTAACTGCTACATGCTTCATTTTCAATGCCGAACATGCCATAGTGAATATCAGTAAGATATATCAATTTCATGGCGATTCGACAGTATTTACACCAGTTAAAGTACTGACATACGGCAGACTGACAAACCGAACTCATAAACACTTTTCAACTACAGTAAAGCGCCGATTATCGAACTCCAATTAACTGAACTTCCAGTTATCCGAACAACCCATTTCTCTCAAAAAAATTTTAAACCGAACTTACAATTATCCAAACACCCTGTTTCTCTCATTTTTTCCATTTCAGATTTAGCATGCGAAATCGAATCCCTGATTAGTGCATTGTTGGAAGCAGTAACAACGAAAAAGAAATTGAAGAAAATGACAACAAATGCCCTGAAAATGACCCAGGTCCGTCACATAACGAAGCTTTTGAATGTTTGGAAACAGTTATGAAATGGCTCGAACGGTAGAAGAACGCTGATCTTATTCAACTAACGTATTCAAGAATAATTTGAGATATGGCAGCATTGAAAGGAATGTCTTCTTTGAAGCAAGCAACAATCGAAAGCTTAAATTATAATCTCTGGAGTTCAGAAGATGATAAAAAAAGAAAAAGAAAATTTTAAATGATTAAAAAGTAAACAAAAAAAATAAAAAGAAAAAAGTTAAAAGAAAAAAAGATATTTAAACACGCCATCACTAACTGGTGCTGTCAATCCTAAGGCTGGATAAAGTGTGAAAGATTTAGTATAGTCAGGAAATCAATTAATTCGTCTGTCCATTTATTCGAACTTTTGCTTATCCGAACTAGAGTCAGTCCTGACTTGTTCGGATAATCGGCGCTCTACTGTATGTTGGAAAATGTTAAAAATGAGTACGTTTTTTAAAATTGAGGTTTAAATACATGAAAGAGCTCAAACATGATTGATGAACTGTCAACTTTCTTTTCGTAAAAACGTTAATATACATACGCATGTGTGTAAAATACTTTTCAATGTATTTAAAAAAAAAAAAAAAAAAGAAAGAAAGAAAAAAAAAAGAAAGAAAAAAAAGAAAGAAAAGAAAAGAAAAAAGTATAATCCTAAGAGAAAGGACTATTTAGTTTAGGGAAATAAGTACCATAAATTATTTTTACATGTGGACCTTTTAAAAGCAAGAATTTCAACATAATAATGCAGTTTTTCAAACTGTATAATGCAATATACTTAAAGGCCAAGGAGTTACACAGCTTTGCGTTTCTTCCTTCTTCAGAATATAAAGAAGTAATTACTTAGCAATATGGCAATAGGAATACGATTGATGTTGTTCCATTCATATAACTGAGCACTAACTTAAATCGTAACTGTTTGCAAAAAGATCAGAATTTTCCAGGGGAATTTTTTTCTTGATGCAGTATTCTCATTTTACAAAAGTTCATTTTATAACTACATAAATCAAGAAACTGTACGGAACTTTAAAAAAGAAAATCCATCTACAAAATATGGGGCCTCTGAAGTTTTTGCGAAAATAATAAACTAACGTGTCATTAAAAATTATTCAGCTTTAATAAAAATCAAGAATATTCCCATTTCACTGTGATTCTTAGAAACAGCAATTTCAACACAAGAATCGTTATGCAATTTTTCAAAATGCTTAATATATTTTCATTCTTCCGAATGCGAAACTCATAATAACGTTTGCTTTACATCACCGGCATCTCATGATATCCGAAAACATGCCTCGAAAGAATGACATCATAGCATCTTTCTTGAAAAGATACTTTCACTGGGCCGGAACATCTACAGCTGTTTGCGACATAGCAACTTGCAACACTTCAAGAATTTTTCGCTCGTGAATGACAATTCGCCCCCGTACACACACCTGTTGTCACTACACTTGGCGTATTTCCAAGAACAAGGAAATGCGAAGGTATAAGACAATCGTAAATTATAATTTTGCACGGCAGTTTTCAAGAAAAAAATAAAAGTCCGATAAATCGAATGTTCGTGATGTGATATAAAGGTTTGTACGTGTTGAAATTTCCGGGCCCGGTCCGTCCTAGCTCGTTATGAAATCTAAAAATTCGGCCAGGGTGTAGTTCGCCCCAGCCCGAGTGATTTTCTACAATACTATTCAATACTTCTGCAATATTATCCTACAATTAAAATTCTTCAAAATGCACACTTATTTATGCATAGGTTTTATCTTCAGATTATATATTCGTAATTCTTGTAACAAGGAAAACACCCGCTTCGTAATGTTAAACCTATGGACAGGTTGTTTTCAAATTTCTCGTTTAAATTTGAATATTTTTAAACGATTTTTTCTTTTCTTTTCTTTTCTTTTCTTTTTTTTTTTTCAATGGATAGCCGATGTCTTTTCAAAACCGGTTCTGAAAGTGAAAGTATCTGTATTAAAAAAAATCTGCAACCGAAATCGAAAAAGTAAAAAATAGTCATATTAAAGATCGACCTCGGCTATCCTATGCAAAAAAAATCTTTTAAAACTATTTAAATTTAAAAGAAAAATTCGAAAGAAACCTGTCCATATGTTTAACATTACGGAGAGGGTGTTCTCAAGTGAGTGAAGAGTTCCCTTAATGATCCATAAGATGATCCATGATTTTCTTCTTACGTACTAGTACGCAAGAAGAAAATCAATGTAATTTAGAAAAAAAGGTGGTAGATTTTTTTAAATATTTTCCTGTACTAATTTATTAAGCCAAATTAAATTTGTCAAGATTTTGTTAAACAAGTGTGCAACATCACTATTAGTTTTTACAAAAATAAATAAGTAAAATGCCAGTCCGACACAACCAAGGGGGCAGAATGAAGCCCAGCTCCGACAAACAGAAGTCCGGGTCCGGCCTGACCCGAGTCTAGTGAAGAAAAACTTATCCGAGCCCGGCCTAGGTGGGTTTCGCTCCAGGTCCGGGTCCATACAAATCTCTACAGTGGCATTTGTAAATAGCTAATGCCTTCGGATTAATGGATTATTTTCATTATTTATTTTGATCGAAATCTGTTTGACGTAGTTATATGTCGGGTTAAAACAACAATTAAAAGTGTGATATCCAGGGGCGTAGGAAAGGTAGGGGCTGGCGAAGTTCTAATCCCATTCAAATAAAGCAAATTGTCTTAAGTCACATAAGACGTTCAAAGATTGTTATTTTCTGTCGTATTCACATTTTTTCGCCTCTAACAAGAGGAGTTAGGTAAGTGATACACTTCTATTTTTTTTCCATACTGTGGTGGTTTGAAGGTCCTACCTAGATATAAAAAATTCCGTATTAAATTTGGGCTGATATGCATAAGCAGAAAAGTTACAGCTGATTGCATAAAAATTTTGTAATAAAGTATTTTGTGGCTTTTCTAAGTAGCCGTGCATTTATTCAAAGAAATCATCTTCTCGCTTTTCTTTTAAAGTGTTACACCACTTTGTGTTGATATTCCTTCGTCAAACTTGTTTTTCGTCAATGATATATCTGAATTCTTTTACGTTATACAAGTTATTTATTCTCATCATTTCTACAATAGCTAATTCCTAAACCATTAGCCTTAGTAAAATAGTTCGAATTTCTAAAATGATTTAAATGGTTTTCTTCACCCTTATTAAAAGCTATTTACGTCAAAATAATTGTTTTTGCAAAAGTTTGAAACTTAAGTTTTTCTATGGTCGCTGGGTCCAATATATCGAAAAACTTTCTCCATGCTCCATGCTAATATCCTATATCGTTACTCGGTAAGTTTCTCTCTATTCTAAAAAAAAAGTAACTACCTCTGTCACCGCCGCGCCGCCGCCGGTTTTGGTTTTTTTGTGACCGGAGGCCTTTCTTCGTTAATATTAACAAAAATAATGCATACAAAAATATCAAAATCGGTGGTTTTATACAGAAATATTTGATAAACACGCTGATGCAGACAGTTTTCAAATCGAAGAATTATTTTAAGAGTTATTTAATGCTAAAGTTGGACAAAATCGTTCCACTAAAAAAGTTTTATAGCAGCAAAAACTATACATGGCAGTGTAATCATTTTTAGATCATTTTATGCGTTAGAATTTGCCGGAGTGCAGATTGCATTAATTTTTTTTATTTTGACTCATTTTTTCAGGTTTTATTTCTATTTTAAATTCAAATTTTCAGCATTTCTAGAGATATTTTTGACAGATTTCAGAAAATTGTACTAATTTAAACTGTTGCCAACTGTATAAAAAGCGCAAGCAATAATGTTTGCTTCAAATTAAAAATTTATTTACACGTGACTATTATAAACAGGAAAAAAACTTTCAAATTAGAATTAAATAATTACGTATAAAAAGCAAGAACTTATTAAAAATTACGTCATAAAAAGTATACACGTGAATTTTAAAAGAGAAAGGATATTGTAAAATAATAAATTCATTAACATGCGTTAGAAGTCTTAGGAGAAATTACGTCATATTTACGTCACATTATAGTTATTACATAAAATGAACACAAAATAATATTGCAAAAAAGTTTAAATTTAGAAATTGCGCTAGACATTTATTTGATATTTTGAGAATTAATTTAAAATGTCTCATTTAAAGAACTTTCTTTTCGCTTTGTTAAAAAATACCAGGAGACAAAGACTCTCTTTACTTAATTCCTTTTATATTAGCTTATTTTGAAATGTTGTTACACGTGTATACGTCATCAAGTTATTTTTATTTCGACGTTTTATTTGTGTTTTTATTAATGTTGTACGAATTTATTTGTTATTTCGTTATTTAAAATAAAAATTATATCGATTTGTATAATTTGGCGAGTGGTTTGGCGATTTATATAATTTGGCGAAATTGGTCGACAGGATAATCAAGTAGTACCGCAGCGGATTTGGCGTTAAAATTCCCCAATCAAAGAAAAATGAATAGAAATTCGTTTATAGGGAGATCGCCACTGTTTTTTAAATTATAATTCAATCTTTCGAAATCTTTTTAAAGCCGATCAAATTAGCGTGCATTTAGAGTCTGCGGTGTCTGGACGGGGGTTGGCGAGCGTAGCTCGTAGGGGGCCGAGCCCCCTAGTGGTCATACAAAAATGTAACTTTTATTGTTTTGCTTTTTGGAAAAGTGTCTCTCTATCTCTCTATTCTAAAAAAAAGTAACTACCGCTGTCACCGCCGCCGCCGCCGCCGGTTTTGAATTTTTTGTGACCGGAGGTCTTTCTTCGATAATATTAAGAAAAATAATGCATACAAAAATATGAAAATCGGTAATATTATACAGAAATGTTTGATAAACACGCTGATGTAGACAGTTTTCAAATCGAAGAATTATTTTAAGAGATATTTAATGCTAAAGTTGGACAAAATCGTTCCACTAAAAAAGTTTTATAGGAGCAAAAATTATACATCAGAATTTAATAATTTTTAGATCATTTTATACGTTATGATTTCCCGGTGTGCAGAATTTATTTAACTTTTTAATTTGACTCATTTTTCGAGGTTTCATTTCTATTTTAAATTCAAATTTTCAGCATTTCGAGAGATATTTTTTACTTATTTTAGAAAATTGTACTAATTTAACCTGTTGCCACCTGTATAAACAACGGAAACAATAATGTTTGCTTCAAATTAAAAAATTATTTACACGTGACTATTATAAACAGAAAAAATCATTTGGAATTAGAATTAAATAATTATGTACAAAAAGCAGGAACTTATTAAAAATTACGTCATAAAAAGTATACACGTGAAATTTAAAAGAGAAAGGGTATTGTAAAATAATAAATTCATTAACATGCGTTAGAAGTCTTAAATAGGAGCAATTACGTCATATTTACAGTTATTACATAAAATGAACACAAAATAATATTGCAAAACAGTTTAAATTTAGAAATTGCGCTAGACATTTATCTGATATTTTGAGAGGATCTTTTCAACTATTTTTGTTAGCAAAGCGCAAATAATATTTCCTTTCTAACAAAATTATTTTTACATGAATATTTAAAAGAGAAATAATAGCTTGGTCAAAATTACGTCAGATTAAAAACGATTAATTTAAAATGTCTCATTTAAAAGAACTTTCTTTTCGCTTTGTTAAAAAATACCAGGAGACAAAGACTCTGTTTACTTAATTCCTTTTATATTAGCTAATTTTGAAATATTGTTACACGTGTCTACGTCATCAAGTTATTTTTATTTCGAAGTTTTATTTGTATTTTTATTAATGTTGTACTAATTTATTTGTTCTTTCGTTATTTAAAATAAAAATTATGTCAATTTGTATAATTTGGTGATTAATATAATTTGGCGAAATTGGTGGACTGGATAATCAAGTAGTACCGCAGCGGATTTGGCGTTAAAATTCCCCAATCAAAGAGAAATGAATAGAAATCCGTTTATAGGGAGATCGCCACTGTTTTTAGGGTTTCGTTCATCTGACTAAACCCTATTCGTCTCGCTCCTCTGTCTGTCTGTCCGTCACAGAGCCCGTTCTCAGAAACTATACGTGTTGGAGACATGAAAATTTGGGTACTTATAGCTGAGCACCTCACATCATACGACAAATCATAAAATTTTGAAAAAGTCGTACATTTAACCCTTTGGGCTCCTGCATGTGTATTTTAAACAATTCTTTCTAAGTGAGCTCCTAATTATGTTGGAGACATGAAATTTTGGGTACTTATTGCTGAACACCTCACATCATACGACAAATGATAAAATTTTGAAAAAGTCGTACATTTAACCCTTTGGGCTCCCGCATGTGTATTTTAAACAATTATTTCTAAGTGAACTCCTAATTAGTTTGGAGACGTGAAAATTTGCATACTTATAGCTGAACACCTCACACCAAACGACAAATCATAAAATTTTGAAAAAGTCGTACATTTAACCCTTTGGGCTTTCGCATGTGTATTTTAAACAATTCTTTCTAAGTGAGCTCCTAATTAGTTTGGAGGCGTGAAATTTTGCATACTTATAGCTTAACACCTCACATCATACGGCAAATGATAAAATTTTGGAAAAGTCGTACATTTAACCCTTTGTGCTCCCACATGTGCATTTTAAACAATTCTTTCTAAGTGAGCCCCTATTTAATTTGAAATTTTGCATACTTATAGCTCAACACCTCAGATCTCACGTCAAATAATAAATTTTGAAAAAGTTTTATGTTTAACCCTTTCAACTCCAGCTTGTGTATTTTAAGCCATTCTTTCTAACTGAGCCCCTAATTAAATTGCAGATTTGAAATTTTGCATACTTATTGCAGAACACTTGAGGCCAGGCGACAAAACATAAAATCTTGAAAAAGTCTTACGTTTAACCCTTTGAGCTACCACATATGTATTTGAAGCAATTCTTTCTAAGAGAGCCCCTAATTAAGTTGGTGACATGAAATTTTGCATACGTATAGCTGAATGCCTCAGACCACACGACAAATCATAAAATTTTCAAAAAGTATTTTATTATTTACCCCTATGGCTCTAACTTGTGTATTTTAAGCATTTTTTCTAACCTGCGCCCTTTTAACCCAGGGAGAAATTTTCCAACTTTTGCCGACACCCCTTTGACCATTCTTTCATATTATGCATCATAGCCTTACATATTTTAGTTCCATTTTTTCCCGCCAGGTGCGCCTACTTATCTCGGGTGCTATGGGCCCAATCCCCTCGACTAATATATCTACGGAGAGTATGTAAAACGGATTTTCGTTCGGATACAGGTTTGTTTAGAATCAAGTGCGCCCCCTGGTTTTGAAATATGGAACTAACAGATTTTTCGAAAGGATAAAGTGCTTTGAAAGGAATATTAAACGAAACCTTCTGTGCGATCTGTGATCACACTTACCCACTTGTTTAAATTATAATTCAATCTTTCGAAATCTTTTTAAAGCCGATCAAATTAGCGTGCATTTAGAATCTACGGATTCTGGACGGGGGTTGGCGAGCGTAGCTCGTAGGGGGCCGAGCCCCCTAGTTTTATAAAAATTACTTATTGAACCCAGGGATCGCATAAAAATTTTAATTTCGGAACTTTTACAAAAACAAATATTTTAACGTAAATGTCTTCCATGAAGAACAATTGAAACCTTTTTGCAAATGGAATTATACCTTAAAAGCAGTGTATCCCAACATGGGGCGTAATTTCACTTTCTAAGGGGGCAATTCCACATTTGTTACTCACTCATTCGCTACCAGTTTCTTTTGTCTTATTATTATTATATATATATATATATATTACAAAATTTAAATTTTTGCGCCAAGTTTAAAGTATTTTATGTAAATTTTCCTTTTTCAGTAATATTCCGTATATTATACCGGCTTATTAAATTAAAACCCTAGTCTATTAATCTCTAAGATCTTAATTCATATTTATTCCAAATTGCGTAAATCTAAAAATGGCTCAATTATTTATCTTTCTTTAATAAAACTTTTATTTAAATTCCTATTAAATTCCGCTATTAAATCCCGGTATATCACATTCCCCTTAAATTTTTATTTAACTGCTAAAATATTATTCTGTCTTAAAGAAAAAACCTACTTATTTCAATTTATTCTTTTATTTAAAATATCCAGGTGTAATTAAAATATTTCAAAGATTAAAACTTCGCAGACATAAATTCATTTCTTTTATCGTCTGAAGAGGGAAAAAGGGTTATTTTTGCATAATCTCGACTACAGATTTTAACCTTTGTTTATGCTTTAGATAGCTGTTGCGAGGATATAAGAATTTTCTAGAACAGTCTTTTCAGCAGAGTATAAATACGAATGGCGGGAATCAGAGAGAGGGCATAAAGCATAAAGGATATAGCATATAGTAGAGGAGCTGTGAGTTTAGAAGCTTTTTAGTTTTTAGCATGTAGAGGTGAACGTGGTGGATTGCAGTCGTGGCAAACTGGATATTCAATGTGATTGCTCGATGGAGGTAGAAAAATGTTGGATGAATACTGTTTATTATGTGAGTAGAATGAGGAAGCAACGGTATCGTAATGGGTGATAGATGTTAGATATTAACGGATTAAAGACTAGACGGCTGTCAAGAGATGGAATGTTTTTTAAACTAATTGTGACAGGAAGAATAGACTTTATTCTTTTTACCATGGAAGGAGAGAGCATCTTCCCTAGATTTAATCGAGAGTGTGGAAATAAAGTGAATAATGTTCCAAGCGACTGCCTTATGTTAATTCTTCATTTTTCTTTATTATTTTAAAACCATTCGGCTGCTACCTGTGTTGTTTAGGAAAGGAAACCCTCATGTTTTTTCGACAATACCAACTATTTGCCGTCAGTCAAAATGTCACAGAGAAAAGAAAAGTCCGACAGGATTTAGAAGTGACGGCAATAAAAACGAGTGTGTCTCCAAAATTACGAATGTGTAGTGTTACTGGTACACGATAGCTTATGAGAGTTACTAAAAGTCAGTGCCGGAAATTTAAAAAGTTACATCGCTATTGTGAATAGCATTGTATAGTGCTGGTGATTGTGAGACAAGATGACTGGAGTGAGTTCTTTTCCAAAATATTTTTACACTTATGTTATTATTTTTGCTATTGTTTGTTATTTATTGAGATTTATTTATTATTAAGTATGAGAATTATTTATTTATGAGATTTATTTATTATTTATTTATGAGGTTTATTTATTATTTCATGAAGAGTATTTATTTATTTATTTATTTATTGTAAAGTTTATTATGAAGTCATGAGAATTATTTATTTATTTATTATTAAAGTCTAAAAGAGTACTTAATCTATTATGAAAAATAGAACTCTATTGGTTTAAATGTTGTTAAGGTCAGGTTGTATTAAAGAGAATAGAAGTGCCTCTTTTATTTTAATGAATACTGATATAATGGCTGAACCAAAATTAGTCAATTTTGATCCTAGTACTGGAATGGAAATCCAGGCTTGGTTAAATTATTATGATGATATGAGTATTAGAGAAAATAAAGATTTAGAGTGGAAATTTAAATCTATTCCACAGTATTTAAAGGGTGAAGCACTAAAAGTCTATATCAATGACTGTGTTAATTGTACTAGTTATGAACAGATTTCAAAAATCTTGATAGAAAAATTCATTGAACTAAATGTTCCAAATTTTTCTGATTTCTCAACTCTAAAATTAGATAAATTAGATAATTTAGAAAATTATTTTCACAAAAAAGTAGGAATTGGGAGGAAACTCCATCTTTGTGAGACTCTTCTAATACAAGGGTTGACAGATGGATTAAAACCAGAGTATAGAAATAATATTAATGTAAACCCTCCAAATAGTACCACTGAATGGTACCGGCTTGTTAAGCAATTTGTTGAAGTTTCCACTCCTCAAATTTCAAGCCAAACAGTAAATCAACAACCAGTTAGACAAAATTTTCAAGAATTTCAACCACCTAGGCCTTGGACTCAACCAAATAGACCTAATTTTCAGCCAAATAGGCCCAATAATGCACCTAGGAATTGGATTCCAGAAAGACAGTATCAAAATCAGGGGTCTAGAAATTTTCAAAATAATTACTTTCAGAAACCATATCCTTCTAGACCATGTAGAATATGTACAAATAAAGGTGTAAATAATGCATATCATTGGGAACAAGAGTGTTTATTTAGGAATGATGCAACATCCTCTGATACTCTTCCTAGTAATTCACCACCTACTATTCCTAATATTTGACAACTAATTGTGTATGGATGTACCAATAGTTATAATCTACCATGTATAGTGGACACTGGATCCACTACGGCAATATTACCCCTCAAATTTGTTAAAGAACTAAATGCTAAAATTGAAACTATACCTACAGTTATTATTGGTCAGGCAAAAGGGGTGTTAAAAATAAATCAAAAATGTAAAATTTCTCTAAAAGTGGGTAAAATTACCAAATGTGTGAACTTTTTAGTGTGTAATACTAATTTGGAGTATGCTATTTTGGGTTTAAGGGAATGTTCTAAATTTAATTTAACTATAGATTGTAGAAATTGTACTGTAAAACAAGGAAGAAAAATTATAAATAAGAGTATATCCATACATAATGAGAAATCTCTTTATTTTCATACTGTAGATATGAATAAAGTACAACAAGAGAATGATTTAGTAACAGTTGATTATGATGAGAATTTGAATTTATATAATGATGATAATGTAATAACAGCTAATGAGAGTATTGAAACTTTGGATTCATGTAAGAATGATAACGAATTACCATCTAGTTGTGAAAATTATATGACTACTCAGGACTTTTTTGAGAATGATAGAAATGATTATAATGTGCAACCTGATTATGGACAGTTCATAACTTCTCAAAATTTTCGCGATGTCAATAATTCTGATTCAGATTTAATTGGGGATTTAAATGTAATTCAAAATGATGATTTAAGGGAGATAGTTCAAAATTATAGGGATATTTTTGCAAAACATAAATATGATGTGGGTAGGATTAATATTGAGCCACAACGCGTTCTTCTAAAATCTGACCTACCTGTATCTTTGAGGCCCTACAGAACTTCCCCCTTAGAAGAAAAAGAAATAAAAGGTCAAATCCAATCTTTATTAGCGGCTGGACTCATAAAAGAAAGTAATAGCCCATATTCTGCCCCTATCACTTTAGCTATGAAAAAAGAAGAAGGTAAAAAGACCCGATTATGTATAGACTATAGGAAATTAAATTCAATAATTAAAAATGATGCAGAACCCTTGCCCCGTATCGATGAAATTTTAGACAAATTGAGTAGTGCTCAGTACTTTTCAACTTTAGACTTAGCCTCTGGCTACTGGCACATACCAATACATCCAGCTGACACCGAAAAATTAGCTTTTGCTAGCAACTTTGGCCTCTTTGAATGGCTAGTTCTTCCGTTCGGTATAAAAACAGGCCCCCCAATATTCAATAGAACTATTAGAAGGATCCTTAACAAATATAAAATAGATTTCGCGTGTCACTATTTTGATGATATTATAATATTCTCCTCCTCTCTAGAAGAACACTTAAAACACTTAACTCAAATCTTTGAAATCTGTAAATTAGAAAATATTAAACTTAAACTTTCTAAATGTAAATTAAACCAAAATAAAATTAATTTCTTGGGCTACGAAGTCACCAATGGGACTTTAACTCCAGCTAATGCAAATATTGAGACCATTCAAAAATTAATACCCCCCTCTAATGTTAAAGAATTACAACGATTTTTAGGTTCTATTAATGTATACCATAAATTCATAGACAAATATGCTGAAATTAGATACCCCCTTAATAAATTACTTAGAAAAAACACAATATGGGAATGGAACTCAGAATGTCAGGACTCTTTTGAAAAACTAAAAAATGCCTTAATTGCAAAACCAATCCTCAAAATTTATGACCCAAAATTGCCCCTCCACATGTTTGTAGACGCCTCTCAGGTAGCGGTGGGTGCAGTTCTAAAACAACCTGATAAAGATAATTTCTTGCATCCTATTGCTTACCATTCTAGAATTTTGAAGAGTTATGAGCAAAACTATTTTATAACCGAGCTAGAGTGTTTAGCAATTATAGATACTCTTGATAAATTCTATCATTATTTCCATGGAGTCAAATTTACAATCCATACCGATCACGCATCTCTAGTATGGTTGAAGAGCGTTAAGAACTTAAGAGGTAGACTTTTTAGGTGGTCACTTAAACTTAGCATGTTTGATTACGAGATTAAGTATGAGAGGGGTTCAACAAATGTCGAAGCAGACATGTTGTCTCGAAATCCTGTTGCTTACTTCAATCAACATGTAAGTTTATTGTTGGACAGAAAAGAAATCATAGAGATGCAAAACAAGGATAATGTTTGTGATAAGAAGTATAGAAAAGAAAATGGGATTATTATAATTCAGAGAAAGGGATTCAAAAAAATAGTTGTACCAATGTCATTAAGGAAAAAATTACTTCATATTGCTCATGATAATTTTGGACATTTAGGAATCCAAAAAATGCTTAACTTAATATCCCCTAACTATTATTGGCCTAATATGACTATAGACATAACACAATTTGTTAAACATTGCGACACCTGTCAAAAAAATAAAAAACCAAAACAAAAAAGATTTGGCTTGTTACAAGCTATGCCAGCCACAGATCAACCTTTTGAATGCCTTTCTATTGATACTGTGGGTGGATTTAACTATTACAACTCAACAAAAAAATTCTTACACATAATAATAGATCACGCAACTAGATTTGTTTGGGCTTTTCCTTCTAAAAATGTTACTACAGAAGCATATACAAACTGTTTAAAGCAAATTTTTAATGTTCAAACACCTCAAAAAATACTGAGTGATAGACACAAAGCTTTTAGGTCTCCAAGATTCAAAAAATTCCTCAGAAAACATCATGTTCAACAACGTTTTACATCATCACACCATCCACAGACCAATGGGAAGGTAGAGCGCGTTAATCAGACAATAGTTACCAGGCTTAAATGTAAAGTCAATTCCACTTCTTCTAAAATACCTTGGACAAGATTATTAGACCAAGTCATTCAAGAATACAATAATACCCCGCATTCCATAACTAAATTCCCACCTGCCTACTTATTTTATGGTCAATTACCCTATCAATCTCCTTTAAAACAAAACTACTATCCTACTGTCAGTAAAGCACTCAAAATTGCAAAAGCGCGAACTCGTGAATTTCATCTTAAAAGTAAAAGACTATATGATAGAAATTTTGTTGAATCCCCCTTAAAAATACAAGATTCTGTAATTTATGAAGAATTTAAATATCCTAACTCTAGAAAATTAGAACCTACTTTCTCAGGACCATATAAAATTATAAATAAACTATCCGAAGTAACTTATGAAATAGATAAATTTAATTATGAGACAGGACTAAATTCAGTTATTGTACACGTTTCTAAATTAAGACCCTATTTTTCACCAGATGATTTCAAAATGTTTCATGAGCAACCCATAAAACAAACAAAACCACAACAAACATCACCACCACAATTGCCATCACAAACTCAAACTAAAGTAAAAACCATAGATTAAAATTTAATTCTGTAGATTTCTTTTTCTCTTCCTCAATAGTTTTCAACATTACCAGGTATGACCTTGGGGCGCCACGAGGATATTACTTGTTTTTGAGATTAAGTAGACAATCTATGCAGGCATAGGATGTGTATTTGATTTTGGGAGTTTTCAGATTGATGTTGAAAAATAAAAATAAATATTTTAAATTCTATATCCAGTTTATATCAAAATAAACTATATTTATTTTATTCCATTTTTTACCACTTGTTTACAAAAATAGTAAGAATTGATAATATTATTATAATAACATAAACATAGAAAATTGATAATTGTGATGAGATTTTGTAGTGATTGTGTAGCAATGGAAAATTTAGTACATAAACAAATTATCTTTTATTCCTATTTATTTTATTTGTTTTACCATTCTAAGTTTATCAAATGCACGTCTATTCAGCAAGAGTATCAGAGAGATAAATTATTGTAAAGAAATACTGGTTGAGAGTCCACTTTCTAAATATTTAGAGTTAAATTTATTTGGACTTTGGAATTATTATTATTATTTTTTTTTAATGTTTCGACTGGCAAAAATACTTTCTTATACAAATAAAAAATAAGAAAATAATTTAATTGCTATGTATTATTTTTATCCTCAACCATTATTTTCCGTGTCAATAAGTAAACAATCTGTGATATTTTCTTAGAATATAATATTGTTATTAAGTATTATTATTGCTATTATTCAAGTATACTTTTGAGAATTTTATTATTATGATTATGAATTGAAAGTATTATATTATTTATTGAAAGATTCATTATTTATTAAAAAGAGAACATAACTTATAAGTGAAAAGTTATGATATTTACTAAAACAAGTGAGAAGTTGTAAAAGATGGTGAGTCCCAATTAGAATGGGAAAAGGAGCTCAAAAAAGTAGTCGATAAACAAACGTTAAAAGGTAGTTGAATAACTACTAGGAATTTGTTTATTAAAATAAAACTACTATTGTGATGTTTAATAGGTAGAGTAGTCGAAACAAATTTAGTAAAAAATATTTATTGCAGCTGAACTTTTTACCTAAGGACTGTATCACTATTTTTGCTAAAGGACTTTTATGACCTACGAACTGATTAAGCCAATAGAACTTAAAATTCTACTTGAAGTAAATGAAGTGTTGAATCTTAATTGATTGGAAATATGTTTGTGATAAGAGAAATGGAAATACACTAAATTTCCATAAGATTAAAGAAGTTGTTGTTATTTATTACTATAGTTTTATTATTTCTTATTATTTATTTCTTATTGTATTTATACTTATTCTTTATTTATTAGTGTGTTTATATTTTCCTATGCACTTACAAATGGTAAGTGATGTTGTAACCATTATTTGTATTCTTTTACAGGGGAAATGCTCTCAGCTAAATTTAAATGCTCTTAGTATTTTTTTTTTCTCTTGCATTGCTAAATTTTACTTTTCCATCTCTTCGCTGACGTCTCTAAAATTTTCAATATTCAAAAATCAACTTCCAAATTTATTACAAGTCTGTTGTCTGAAATTGTAGTTAATTAACCACAAATTTCATACAAAGTCTTTGGGGAGGGGGGATAATATTACAAAATTTAAATTTTTGCGCCAAGTTTAAAGTATTTTATGTAAATTTTCCTTTTTCAGTAATATTCCGTATATTATACCGGCTTATTAAATTAAAACCCTAGTCTATTAATCTCTAAGATCTTAATTCATATTTATTCCAAATTGCGTAAATCTAAAAATGGCTCAATTATTTATCTTTCTTTAATAAAACTTTTATTTAAATTCCTATTAAATTCCGCTATTAAATCCCGGTATATCACATTCCCCTTAAATTTTTATTTAACTGCTAAAATATTATTCTGTCTTAAAGAAAAAACCTACTTATTTCAATTTATTCTTTTATTTAAAATATCCAGGTGTAATTAAAATATTTCAAAGATTAAAACTTCGCAGACATAAATTCATTTCTTTTATCGTCTGAAGAGGGAAAAAGGGTTATTTTTGCATAATCTCGACTACAGATTTTAACCTTTGTTTATGCTTTAGATAGCTGTTGCGAGGATATAAGAATTTTCTAGAACAGTCTTTTCAGCAGAGTATAAATACGAATGGCGGGAATCAGAGAGAGGGCATAAAGCATAAAGGATATAGCATATAGTAGAGGAGCTGTGAGTTTAGAAGCTTTTTAGTTTTTAGCATGTAGAGGTGAACGTGGTGGATTGCAGTCGTGGCAAACTGGATATTCAATGTGATTGCTCGATGGAGGTAGAAAAATGTTGGATGAATACTGTTTATTATGTGAGTAGAATGAGGAAGCAACGGTATCGTAATGGGTGATAGATGTTAGATATTAACGGATTAAAGACTAGACGGCTGTCAAGAGATGGAATGTTTTTTAAACTAATTGTGACAGGAAGAATAGACTTTATTCTTTTTACCATGGAAGGAGAGAGCATCTTCCCTAGATTTAATCGAGAGTGTGGAAATAAAGTGAATAATGTTCCAAGCGACTGCCTTATGTTAATTCTTCATTTTTCTTTATTATTTTAAAACCATTCGGCTGCTACCTGTGTTGTTTAGGAAAGGAAACCCTCATGTTTTTTCGACAATACCAACTATTTGCCGTCAGTCAAAATGTCACATATATATATATATATATATTAATGTAGTGGTGCAGACGAAAAATAAACGGAATACAAGCAAAATTTAAACAATCAGTTTTTGATATTGAAATTTTAAAATGTTCCTAATGAGAAGTTTAAAATGAATTTAACACCAAAATAGTTTTAATATTTTGACATCGTTTTATAGTATTAAATCTCATTGTAATTTTTCTGGGGCTGAATTTTAAATTTTTTCAAGCGCTTTCGATTATTTACTGAATGAGCTTTCTACTTTTCTATTCCCTGTGCTATATGTCACACGAAGATTCTTTTACACGGGAAACTACTTAAAAGTATATATAAATTTGACTGTTTTCAACATATTTAACATAAAAAATATATCAAATATCTGAACAAAGTACTGCCTACTTTGTAAAATTTATAAATCTCAAATAGCATTAGAAAAGGAAATGGGTGAATAGTAAATATCTATGGCTCTAGTGCAGGCATCCTGCACAGTAAATAATTTTACATGATGGCATATACATTTTAAATTTTAAAATGAGATAATGCATGGAAGACAACTAATCATATTGCGAAAAAAAATAGAAAAATGTGTTGTGATGGAGAATGATGTGAATGCCATCAATTTTATCGTTAAGGCTGTTCTCCAATCCAAAAGAGAATTTTATGTTATTTAGATTATTTTATGAATTAGATTATATATTAGATTATTTTATGAATTTAGATGTTGTTGTTATGTCATCAAGCTGATTTTTCCATTTTTTTTATAAAAGCAATAGATCTTAGAAATAGTGTCAAAGTGGGCGTTTTGGAGCGAATTTACGCGCGGTTGGAGAAAAACCAGTCAAAAAAGGTTGAAAAAACGTGGTTGTCACGTGATCAAAATCCCTTATAACTCAATAGGTAATTGATTGATCAAAAAATGGAAAAAACAGTTTGATTCCAAATCGCTTCCGTTGCGACACTTTCCAATTTTACATCTTTCCGTTAAAAAATGAATTTGTAAATGTGTCAAAACTTTTTGCGCTTGTTGAGCAGAGCAGTTGAGAACAGCCTTAAATGTAAGTCTCTCTTCAAGATATTTTGTGAAAATAAAAATGCAGACGGTATAACACTTTCCTTTAACGTTGAGGTAAGTTGGAAAAGTACAACAAAACTCTTTTTGGCTAAAAGGCGAAGATGTATAATTGCATTTGTAAAATTATTCATTGCATTTATAAAATTATGTTAAAAACACATTTGTGACAGAAGATTGGCCAATAATCTAAATAATTACACAAAGATGACCTACTACAGTTATAGTATGAATACACAGATTTTAACAGACAACTTTTCTAGTTAACATTACTGCATACAGTATTGCAGTAATGTTAACTAGAAAAGTACCTTATTATTAAATCTGTAGCCAGCCCACACTGTTCCAAGTTATTCAGCTCCAAACGCACTGTCGTCTATAAGAGCGCATTTCCATTTACCGACACGGCACCGATAAATGGTACACGATTGTCGTTATCCAACATCGATTGCTCGCAAAATGCGTTCATATACACTGTAAAAATAAATCTGTTAAGCTACTAAAATTTTTCTAGGAAACTGGGATTCCTAGAACTTTTTATGTAACGGCAACAACAAAAATTCATGTAACAGATACACTTATGACCTGTAAATCAAAAAAATCTGTAAGGTTACTAAGAATTTTTTAGGAAACTTGCCTAAAACTTTTTAGGTAACTGCAACCCGGGTTACAGATAAAATTTTAGTAAGATTATTGTGATTTTAGTAGATTCTTGGTAGATTCTTTAGTAGATTTTTGTAAAGCTGCAGATTTCTGTAGCTTTACAAAAACTAGTTTTGTAGGTTTACATCTTTTTTGCACAATGTACAGATACAATTTTAGTAAACATACAGACTTCTATAAGTTTACATCTGCACTGTAAAAAAAAATCTGTAGTTCTACAGATGTAAAGTTACATGCTTACTAAACTTTCACCTGTAACTGTACGAAAAAAGCTGCAAATCTACAAAACTAGTTTTTGTAAAGCTACAAAAATCTGTAACTTTACAAATGAATCTGCTAAAATTTCAGTAATCTTACTAAACTTTTATTTGTAACCCTGGCTGCAGTTACATGAAAAGTTCTCGGAATCCCAGTTTCCAAAAAAATTCTTAGTAACCTTACAGATTTTTTGATTTTCGGCGCAAAAGTGTGTCTGTTACATGAAATTTTGTTGTTGCCGTTACATGAAAAGTTCTAGGAATCCCAGTTTCCTAGAAAAACTTTAGTAACTTCACAGATTTTTTTTTACAGTGTGTAGAATTACAGATATTTTTACAGTGTACACTATGATGACATATCGTCATCGAATTGGTAAGTGGAAAAGCACATAGTGTATACGAATGCATTTTCCATGCACCGACGTTGGATAACAATAATCGTTCATGACTTGTCGGTGCCGAGCTGGCAAATGTAAAAGCGCTCTAAGGGTAAAGAATGTAGTTGGCAGAATGCACCCGCTCCTCACATCCTCCCCCTCGCCTATATAGGATCCTCAAAGAAATTAAAATGTCTTTCTTTTACGTTTTGGAGAAAAATACGTTGGTGTTTCAATAATTATTGTCCCTGTATATAAAATATTTGTACTGTGATGGGTGATGTTGAATATTGAACCCTTATCTCTTAAATCCTTAAATGCCTATATGCTCAATTTCAGAACCGTAGCTGCTATATTAACATTGTTTTGGAGGGAGGGGTGAAGTTTTAAAGACCTATTTTGGGGGGAGTTTTTAAGAAGGGGGGCGGGTGAGGGTGAAATGCGGTTTGGACCTTATGAGTCTACATTTGTGACAGTTATTGAGATGTGGCTACATCATTATGATCCCGAGTCCAAACGACAGTAGTTACGTCACATCCACTGTCACGAATCCAGCCCCATAACCTAAAAATCAGCCTTTCACCCCACTCCTCCCCCTTTTACTCCTCCCTCCAAAACTATGTGAATATAGCAGCTACGGTTCTGAAATTGAGCATATAGGCATCTAAGACATTAGGCTTCAATATTCCACAACAACCATCGCAATACAAATATTTTATATACACTAGGGACAATAATTATTGAACCACCCTCGTAGGTTTCCAAAACGGCTTTCACCGGGTAAAGCAATTTTTATTTTGCCAACTTATGTAAATATCGAGAAATAGATTGAATGTGCCTGTCCACACGAGTATCTGTCATCGCACGCGAACACTATTAAAATGAAAACTGACCATCGCGTTATCCCATTCCCGGCATGCGTAAAACTTTCCATTCATCACGCTCTTCGACTGCTTTATCTATCATCACATTGATCAAAAGTAACAATGAGATGGAATCGCAACAAATGGAAAACTAAATAAAAAAAATGCCCCCGGCTGAGCAAGGACAAATGTTGACGGAAAAATCGCCAATAATACCTGCCGGCAATTTCGGTCAACAACAGACTGATTGCGTCGGCCAGCAGTTTCTGGTTGCCAACTCCTTCCGGCTTTACCATGGTGAAATCGGTTAATTAAATGTGGGAACTCCCTTTGGGCTTTTCAGTTTCAAACTCTATGGAGTTTCTTTCTTTTACTGACAAACTATGCAGAAGGAATGCCAATTGTTGACTACTTTAAGTTAATTGTTTTTCGTTATGTTTGAAGTTGCACTAACTGCATCTTTAATGAATCGCTTTGGTGAAGTCAAATTATAATTGAACAAGAAAGAAAAAATCGTGCGTCAAGCATAGGTTATGAAACACTTTCCACCACATTCAGAATAATGTAACAGAACTGCACCATTTAAAAAATTAAAATATTGCGACTAATTCAACCCTATGGAAACGCATAACGCACTTCAAAACCCAATATCAGCTGTAATCATCTACAATCGGAAAATTAACCGAATTTTTTAGCAGCCCTGTATACGATATATAGATTTGTATCTATCAACTACATGCATGTAAAAATTGAGTTCACTTAAGAGATACATATATTTCAGTCAGTGGCGGCTCGTGCCAATCTTCACGGGCGGGGCCCGGTCCTCATAACATATTGTAAATTTTTTATGTATGAATATTTCTTTTTTAATATGAAAACAAATTATTTAAAAATAAAATTAAAAAAGTAATCTTACTTTTGTAAATAAAAATTTAATTATTTTTTCAAGTAATCAACGTTAATTTCAAATTTATCAAATTAATTACAATTTTTAACATACCATTAATTGCCATTATTAACATTGAACATACTTTGATCAATCATTATTTAATTAAAAAACAAATATACAAAATAATAATAATAATAATAATAGTAATAGTAATAATAATAATCTCACAATGTTACAGAAAAAAATATAAACTTTACTTGCAAACATTGAAACTGTTCAGTAATTAAAATTTAGTACATTATTTAAATAAAAATTTGGTATGTTTTTAGATGCGCAAATCTTTCACTAACTTTAAATTTAATTACCATTATTCACATTAAACTTACTCTGGTCAAACATTATTAAATTAAAAAACAAATTCACAAATCAAACAAAAAATAATTATCTCATAATTTAATAGAAAAAAATACATATTTTTCTTGCAGAGATTTAATCCATTCACAAATTAAAATTTAATGCATTATTTAAATAGAAATTAGGAACGTCGATTTTTTCGACTAGCAAATCTTTCACTTACTTTTACATCAAATTCTGATATTGTACTAATAAAATCTTTGTGGGCTGAAAGAACAGCAAGAGTGTGCTTAATCGTTCCTGTCCCATAGAGTTTTTTAAAAATGTTTTAAAATTTTCTCTCATTCGTTCTTGAACTCCAGTATGACACCCGCTCACAACAGCGCACCGTCATATGCTTGCGCAACAAGCTTATCTTTTAAATAAAACTTTTCTAAATTTTGAGTTAAAATTTTAGTAAGTCCCTCTGCTGTTTTATCATAGACATCAATGAATTGAACAAACCTTTTCAAGGGTTTGTTGTTTTTTACATATCGTAAAATGATAACAAATTACGAAGTGCAGCTTACATCAATATAGTTTCGTCAGCTTGTAAATCTACAAAATTAGAAGCAGAAATCTCATTTTTAACTTCATGCATATACGTTTCATATATACAATCCAACAGCTCATTCTGTATAGTTTTTGAAGTATTTTTAGATACTGTAGCATTGTTTAAATGGTCTTCCAATATAGTGTCCAGTTTTGAGGCGTATGTGACCAAATCTAAAAACATATCTCGGTTTACTATTTAGCACATACCTGTTCTTCTCAACCATTTCATTATGTTTTTGTAATGAAATCCTGTAACCTTCATCCAACTGCGCTACAATATTGACAGTTCCGAAGGTTTTATAGTTCATAGCATTATTTAAATGAGTAGTACTCATTTCATGTTTTTTTACTCTTTCAGAAAAATGCTTCAAATCGTTACATCCAGCCATACTCCATAATTTCACCCCTCCAAACATTAAACAATAAAACAGAACAATGTTTTTTTTTTCTTCACTTGCTGAAATCCACAGAAATTTTTGATACCACTGTGTAGAGAAATGGCGTAGTTTTTCCCCATCTTTTCGTTGCATTTCAAAATTCTTCGGTTGATAAGGTCCCAGGCGTTTAATTTCAAGTTTTTCTTCTAAATTCATTCTTGAAAAAGGCATAATAAATCATCTACAGAATTCATTTTTTTATTTCAAGAATTTAAGGGTGTGTTCGAAAAAATATATTTCCACCCTCAACAGCTCGAAATTTTCTGGGACACTTTCAGACTCATTTTTAAAAGTAAAAACATGAAACTTGCTGAGGTGATTTTTGAAGAGATGTTTAAGAGGCCGTGTGGTTTCATTTTTCGCTCAATTCATTAGAATTTGATTTTAAAACAATTATTTTCTCAGTAAGACCCTTTTTTTTCATCCCCAGATCTCCCGCTTCTGAAAATTCGGTTCAAAACTCCCACTTTTATAGCCTTTTTTTTTGCAATATTTTCTGCATTTTTCAAAAAATCGATAAGCACGTCACATTATGTAGTTTCTAAATAAGAGAATTTGCCAGTTTGATGTGTTTGAGAGTAGAAATGAATTTAAAAATAAATCAGAAAATAAGCAGTTTGGATTGGAATACACCTTAACAATAACATGTGTCTCCGTTTAAAGAGAGTACAGAGTACTCAAAGATCGCGTTATTTAATTTAACGAATAAGCATCAATAGTAATAAAAATGTCGCCAAATATTTTTGAGAATCCCCGTATAACAGAAGCTTTGCATCAAGGGCACTCTCGCCCAGTGCCCCACCTTGCAAAAAAAAAATACGGAAGATTTAGCTCTAAAAGAGCAGTACATCGCCAAAATTGAATAACACGTGTGAGGGAGGGAAATACTCATTATCGCGTCAGATGGGCACAAATGTCTTGTGCCCAGATACAGTAACCTTGGTGTTCAGAAGTAAAAGTAGTGGCCAGTAAAGTCGGGGTACCATTCGTGCGATGCGCCAACTGTAAAGATTTCCTAACTGCTCGCGCATTACGTCACGTGGCGGACAGATTCGCCTCGCACCGCTCGTTTCAATAGTATTTAATACTGTTCTGCGTTGGAAGCTTCTTTCTGTGACTGATTTTAAATTATTCTATTATTTTAAAAGACTTTTTGAAAACAAAACCCAGTAAATGCGCTATATCAAGGTGTTCTAGTAACTTTCGGAGAACACTATGCAGATTTAACAATACAGTTCAGACTCTCAAATCCGGACGTCGAAATACACGGCATTTTGTTAACTGCCGATTATTATTCTGGAAAATCGCAACGAAAAACACTAAAATCGCAGGGGACAAAATTTACTATATTATGCTGCAGTTCTAAAACCGAATTACTTTTACGAATGTCAAAAAAATTCTGCAGAACACGAAAATCTCTAAAAATTGCATAAAAGAATCTCGAGAAATTCCTTATAAACTTTAATGAAAGGGGAAAAAAAAGAGGACAGCATTTACTATATTGGAATAAAAGATTAAAACCGGATTTCTTTCATAAATGCAGACAAATCGCCATCAAATGGAGAAAAAAAAAAGGTTCAAAGTTTAAAACTCGCAGAGGAGAAAATTTATTATATTTGGTAACCGAGTTCCTTTTACAAATCTCAAAAAATAAAATGCCACGGGACATTAGAAAACTGTAAAAATCGCATAAAAAATTCACAAAAAATGCAAAAATCTCTGCACGAACTCAGAATAAATTTTATTGAAAACATGACAAGATTTAATATATTGTGCTAAAAAAAATAAAGCAGGATCCATTTTACTCATATGGAAAAATCGCCGCAAAATTTAAAAAAAAAAAAAAATCAAAAATTGCATAAAAAAATTTCTTTTGTTATTGTGATTTTTTTTTTACCTTTTTTAAAAAAAAATTTCCTCTATTAAAATATTTGCTTTAGCATTACCTTTTTTTACTTTCTTTTATCTATAATAGAAGAAAGTATTGCAGTCTAAATTTTGTTCGATTTCCGGTTTTTGGAGGATATCCACGTTTTAAGGGTCAGATAATCCGAAAAACATGTTTTTACAAAATATCTGTCTGTCCTTATCTATGTGTGTCTCATTATATCATCGGAAAGCATATGAAGTTATGCATACATTTGAACCAAACTTCATACATGGGGCGCTGTGATAAGGATTTTTGTGCGATTTTCTCAATTTTTCGTAGATCTGTTGTACATCGGATGCTGATGCAGCGACATGCACTTCGAATCTAGCTAACCCGGCGCTTAGCAAACGGCTGACGTACAATATACGCTACAGATATTTGAATCATATTGATGTGTATTTGAAACTAAAGAATTTAAAAATTTAATTTTGATTATTAATAATGAAGATCAATAATTTTACAACATGATAGTGTGTAAAAAGTATTATTCACATGCATTATTGAAAATATGATATTGGTTCTTACTTTTTTTTCTTTTCTATTTTTTGAAAATGTTAGCACATTGTTAAATCTGTATACCTCCATACATTTTTTTCTATTGTTTCCCTATTTGTATGGAGAAATGTTATATTTGATGTATTTTATAAGATAACATGGATATTTTATTACTGAAGTTGTTTTAAATTTTACGATATTGTTATTTGAATATTATAATGTAAAAAATATGCATAGTACATATTTTTTTTACATAATGGAATTAGTTTAATTATAGAGCAATATTATTGTATTATTTTGATCCTGAATAAGCATACACTGTAAAAAAAAAATCTGTAAAGTTACTAAAGTTTTTCTAGGAAACTGGGATTCCAAGAAATTTTTATCTAACGGCAACAAGAAAAATTCCTGTAACAGACGCTGTTACAGGAATTTTTGTTGTTGCCGTTACATAAAAAGTTCTAGGAATCCTAGTTTCCTAGAAAAACGTTAGTAACTTTACAGATTTTTTTTTACAGTGTAGTGACATTCGAAATTTTTTGAAAACTTATATCTAGTAATTGGACAATAGCATTATTGTTAAAAATTTTAATGTGTGAGTTTTGTTTAATTTATTCTGTTTGATAATACTAGTCTTTTTTATACTACTGCTTTGTAATCATATTCATATAATTCATTTATTCATTTTAATTTACAATAGTTTAAAAGTTTTCATTTGTGCTTTTACACATTAAAAATTTAATTTTTTTGCGACTTTTTCAAGTATTTGAATGTAAACAAACGTATCGTGATATTATTTAACCATCATGCATTTTATATTTAATTAACTCCAATCAGTGTTTGAACAGATTATTTTAAGGAAAATGACTTCGTTCAATTTACTTTCGAAAATCTGCTTTTTAAAAAATTATTTTACTTGATATTTCATTCTTTCGCATCCATTTACTTTATGACGGCTGGTCGATCTCTAATCTTGTCCGCCACGTGACGTTTCAGTCCTGCGCTACTCTGATTGGCTATCCTTCAAATGGAACAACCTTATGATAGAAGAACCTTGAGTAAAGTGATTTATTGCCTCTGAGAAAGAAATAGATGCTGAGAGTCGATAGCGGATGAGTGGGAACGATGTAAGAAGGAGTTTCTTTGCAATATATTTTCAGTAAGCAGTTCTTTTTTTTTTTTTTTTTTTTTTTTTTTTTTTTTTTTTAAGATTTAAATAAAAAATATGAATAAATTTTTTTTAAATGAACAGAAAATTCTAGTGGGGCCTGGCCCCAGTTTCCCCAATGACCGGCCGCCCCTGATTTCAGTTGAAAATTTCCCTCTGCAATTTCCTCTCATAAGGAGAACGGTACGTGAATACTTTTTGTGCAGCCCTGTATACGAGGTATAGAATTTATATATGACGAGTAACATACAAAAAATTAATTAAATTTAAAAGCGCATACCGAATTGCAAACCGTACACTCTAACAATTATTACTCAAAGAGTAACCGCTTTCTTTTGTGTGTCCCTGTAAATGAATAAAAAATGCCATGAATGCCCTGTTCTAACGTGATCGTAGTGAAATTCAGTGATTTATATCAGTTTCAATACATTTGAAATAGCGTAATGTCGTTAAAATACTCTGCAAACGATTGTTCCCCCATATACCATAATGTAATGGAATACTTTTGAGTGCCCCTGTAATTGAACTATTAATCCTAACATACAGTGTGTGTAAAAACTTTAAGGACAGCAAAAAATTGTAAAAATTTTGATAAATGGAAAATGTGACAAGTGAAATGGTAATTTAATGTTGATCATAAAGTGGAAATACTAATATAAAAGTCAACAAAATGTATCTGTGTCCTTTTTATTACGAAAAAATCATAATTATGCAAAAAAACACTATTTTTGACTGTGCAAAAACTATAAAGACACCAGTATTTTTTTTTATAGAAATGTTATATAGAATTATTATTAAGGATCGACCGAAACATGCTTTTAAGGCCGAAACCGAATTTCGGCGATCTTCCTATTTTCGGCCGAAAACGAAAACGAATATGTCAAAAAAAAATTTTAAGTAATTAAATTGTATGTATTAAAGTAATTAATACATACATAAATATATTATTAATTAATTATACGTATTTATTAAATATGTATAAAAATTAATTAATTATGCGTTAACAACGAAGTTCATAGCAATAAATAGTCTCAAAATGACAAGTGTTGAAAATTTCCGAAGGAAGAAACGAGATTTTTGGAATACTGATAGTTTCGGTCGAGTTTCGGTCCAAAATCTAATTTTCGCCGAAAACGAATTTTCGGCGAAAATTATCAGCATTCCCAAAATCTCGTTTCTTCCTTCGGAAATTTATTGCTATCAACTTCGTTGTTTGTAATTATCACTCATGGCTGACTCAAGACTTGAATGCAGATTATAAAGCAAGCAATGCATATATAACTAAACATTTTCACGTGCTCATTACAAACTGCAGTCATAACAGTAATAGAAAATTTTCAGTTTGAAACTTTTTTCCGTTTTTCAGTCATGTTCCGAGGCAGCCCCCTCTCTCCCCGTTTATCCTACGTCATAATGTCATATATCCTATTTGTTGCAAATTTTGTCAAGTTTCTGAATTTCGTAATGCTTTTCCCCTAAAACAATAAGAAATTTATGTTAAAAACAACTATTTGGGGGGGGGGTGCGGGGGGGATTTGGGGGGTAAGTTAAAAATTCGGATTCAACGACCCAAAAAACTTAAAGTAAACCTTATAGAGAAAGTTCGGAGAGAGGATGGGAGAGCTAATGTAAACGTGTGAGTGGTTAAGTGGAATTGCGCAACTTAGACCACGCAGCATTGCGGCGCATGTTCCGACGTTCCGAGGCAGATTCCCCCCTTCCCCTTCATCTTAAGTCATAATGTCATGTGTCTAATTTGTTGCAAATTTTGTCTACTTTCTGAATTTCTAGCTACTTTTCCCCTAAAACAATAAAAAAATGGAATTTTTTTAATAAAAACCTTTTTTTGGGGGGGGGTTGCCGGGAAAAATTTTGGTGGGAAGTTACAAATTCGGATTCAGCGACCCAAGAAACATCTAGAAAGCCGATTTCCAGTACTACCATAATTTTGCTAGGTAGAGTCCCTATACGGTCTCTATTGCCTGGACTATTATGGGAGTTCGAGCGTGGACAAACGGCCAGACAAACCGAATGCATAAGCACTTTTCAACTTTGTTCGAAAGTGTTAATAAAAAAAAACCAATTCAAACACAATACAATGTCTCTATTATGATTTCTGTTTTGTTTGAATAATTTGATTAATAAAAGCTGCTATCGGATTAAGGAATGTTGTATATAAAGGGACAATTAATACTGTATTTATTTAAAAAGAAAAAAAAAAGAAATAATTATAATTCCTTGAGCAATAGTGATGAATCTTTTCAATCTTGGGCTCGCCCATCCCAGTGGTTTGCATGCCGGCTATAAAAATGAGGAGCCTAGGCCGATGTTCACAAGTTCGAAAGCAATGTGGTCTAGGCGCATGTGCAAGGTTTTTAGTTTTTCCCTTGTACGAAAACGATAATTAGATTGACAACCCTTCGAAAGTCCTCAACCAAAGGTATGTCTCCAATAGAAATTAGGCCAGCTTATTAACATTTTCCAACAAAGTTGAAAATGTTTATGAATTCGATTTGTCAGTTTGTCCGTGCTCTAACTCTTGTAAAAATACTCGGATTGCCATTTCTTTTATCTTTACAAGAAAAAAGTATCGGATTCGTGAAAGTTTTCGACTTCCGTTTTTGGACGGATTTACACGTTTTAGGGGTCAGAGATTCCGAAAAACATGTTTTTACAACATGTCTGGCTGTGAGTCTGTGACTCTGTCCGTATGTATGTGACACAAATTTTGTGGGCGCTCTCTCCCAAGAACTAACGTACGTAATTTAATAAAAATTTATATTCAGTTAGACCCTGATATAAATTGGTGCTGATTAGTTTTTGGTGCAAATCGTCCGACAGGTGGCGCTACTATGTTGCATTTTTCACGATTTCCGAAATAGCTCTACTTGAAAAACTAATGCAGGGATTTTCATCAAACTACAGACTCAGTTAGACGTAGACATATGTTATTGCTGATTAGGTTTTAGTGTAAGTCACCCAACAGGTGGCGCAGCTATGCTGCGTTTTGCATGATTTATACCATTTTAGCGAGAGTCCTGTCTCAAGAACTAATGTACGGAATTTCATATCTTTAGAATCCTCATGATGAGCATAGATTGCTATTTATTTTTGGCACTTGATAGCGAAAATTGAAGTATTAACATGCATGAGATTGAAGAAAGTTTTGGCATTGGTACATCCGACTAATTATATAATACTGAGGTTTTCTGTAGAATGTTCTGTATTCAAAATGAAAGGTGTAGAATTTATAGTAAGTTACAAAGACACACAAATATTTTCCGTTACATAATAGTCATTTCTATAGGGAAAAATCGTTTGCGGTGCATTGTATTGATGTTACAAATTACGATATTTCAAACATAAGGAACCATCAGTAGGGTGGACTACAATATGCTTTCTTAGGAGCATGGAATAAGTAGCATTTATAGTTCCTTTACAGGGATGCACAAAAGAATTCGAAACTTCCAACAATTCCATTATATTTTGATCTATGGGAGGAAATCGTTTGCTGTGCATTTTAATGACGTTATTGTACTTAAAACATAATGAACTTAACAAGTTGGAAATTGTACATCAAACGTGGCAAATGAGATGAGTTCGTACTATAACTAGTTTTATAAGTATTGTTTGCACCGCATATTGTACTGGATGTATATTTATTGCACTTCGTAAGTGCATATCCATTTCATTCAGTTCGAAAGGCTGTAACATCATTAAAATGCACTTGAAATATTTTTTTCCATTGGCCGTAATGTAACAGAAAACTTTTGACTGTCCGTGTCATTAAACTATACATTCGATTTTCATAAAATGTAATGACTCGACAAAATTTTGCAACAATTATATCTTTAAAATTTCAGACCATTCGGTTGGGTAGTTTTTGCTCTGTTACATGCGGACGGATGGACAGACAGACGGACCAAACGACGACTATAGGCGTTACGTGTTTATATAATTAAGAACGCATCTAAAAGGGGTCGCTGAGGTGCACTTCAACATGTTTCCTATAGATTATGGAGTGTGTAATATTTATTGATTATTTACAGAAATGCACAAAAGAATTCTGCTACACCACTGTCTATTTATATTATAAAAGACAAACGTGTCCGTGAGTAAAACTGATTTCATTTTGGCGGTGGCAACACCGACCGATTAAATTAAAATTTTACTGCAATTTTTTTTTTTAACTTCTAAGCGTCGCACATTTTACAATTTTACACCGTCGACTAGGGAAAAAGAATGTACTTTCAAATGAAATTTGTTTGAAAACTGTATCGCAATTTTTTGAAAAATGTATCGCTATTTTCTGAATTTTTATTAAAATAATTTTCCGGCATGATTTTTTTTTATCTATGTCTTTCGCATGCAGACTATTACGTAAGATAAATCCGTTTGTACTTAAATTGACATAAATAGCTCAGCATTTGTTTCCAGCTTATAGGACATAAATAAATAAAAACATTCATCAATCTATATAAATAAAACAATAAAATGCAAAAAAATACAAATTTAAGACATGTGATCGAACTATGCACTTAAACCACTAAAATGATCAGAATAAAAAAAAAGGCTGATTTTAAATAGCAATCTTTGGCGACTTCATCTGCTGTTAATTCCTGGCGCAAGGCCAATACAAAACTATCGCTTTTAATAAACTTCAAAACTATATTTAAACTAATTACTATTTTCAAATAAATATAAATTTTGGTATTGTTAGTGCATATTCTAATAAAAAACACTATTAAATGTAAACAAGAAAGAAAAATCATGCGTTAAGCATAGATTATGAAACAGTTTCCAACACTTCCTGAATGCTTTAACAAAACTTCGTTATTTATGGAAATAAGGTAAATAAGATAGAAAACACATAAAACATTTTAAAAACTGATTTCAGCAGTTACTGTCCGCAGCCAAATATGTATTCCAGTTCTTTTGAACAGCCCTGCATTTGATCTGTAGGTTGATATATATACTATATAATGGGAAAATTTAGTTTAGCAAGAAAACACATAACAGGTTGAAATTTCCCTTTCAGAAATTTATACTTATAGTATATGGAAACATACTTGAATACTTTTGTACACCCCTGTAGTTTACTTAGAACCTTTATTACATGTCACTATTTAGCTAAAATTTAATTAAAACTAAAACACTCTTAAAACTACTGAAATCACATTTCCAGAAATTATCATCCATAGACGGCCATGTATCCAATTCTTTGGGTGGCCCTGTATATCCTTTTATCTATATTCTAGAAATATTTCTTAGTAAACTAAATGCAGTTCAGCGTAAAAATATATAACTCATTTAAAACCCACCTTTAAGCAATTTACGCTCATACTCAGTAACCCTTACGAATTCTTTTCTGTAGCCCTGTATATGAACTAGCATTTATACACACTATATAGTATGCATAAATATAGTGAAACTTAAAAGCGCACATCATAATTAAAAATGTATTTCCAGCAATCATTGCTGATATACAGTAATTCGGATACAATATAGTATCTGAAATCTTTTGTGTGTCCCTGTAAATGCTATGCACTTCGTATTACATGAAATAACTTATAGTAAAGCTCAGCGACGTATATCAATTTCATTATACATGAAATTGTTTAACATAATTAAAATACGCGGCAAACAATCACCCCCCCCCCCGCCTCTATACCATTATGTAACGGAATTTTTTTGTGTGGCCCTGTAATTGAATAATTATTCTTTGCACCGCATATTCTACAGAATGCATATTTTAGTGGCCTTCGTAAATGCATATCAATTTTATTATGTTTGAAAGGGCGTAACAGCATTAAAAATCATTTGAAACGATTTTTTCCCATTGGCCGTAATGTAACGGAATACTTTTGACTGTCCCCGTAAATGAACTAAACATGCTACAAACTTCCTTTGAAATAGTGATCGTCTATGGTAGTGGTCAATAAAACATCCAAAAATTTCAGAACAATCCGAGTATATTTACGAGAGTTAGAGCGCGGACAGACTGACAGACGGCCAGACAAACCGAAGTCATAAACACTTTTTAATTTTGTTGGAAAGCGTTAAAAATCTAATATAATTATCAATTAAATAAATGGTTTTCATCTATGTTCTGTAACCCGGGAAGCCCAGGTTACATTCCCTTATGAACAATAATTGCTGGAAATGGGCTTTCCTTTAGATAATTTTAAACATAATGAAACTGATAAGCATTTATTTAGTGCGTTGAATCATTCATTCTGAAGAATATGGTGTGCAAAGCATTTAGTGTTCATTTACAGGGCCACACAAAAGAATTCTGTTACATAATAGTCTAAGGGGGAAAAACGTATTTTAGTTCTGTTACACCATTTGAAATATAATAAAATTGATATGCGTTAACATATTTAAAAGGAACTTGAAACGATTTCTTTTTCATAGACCGTACCGGAAAATTTTTGACCGTCCCTGTAAACGAACTAAAAATGCCACACACTTCAGTTTCAGTACCAATCAGTAACATACAAAACTAGTATGTTGTGCCCATCACAAAACTTTCTTCTATATAAATCACGTCAATTAAATCATTTAAATAGCACAAGAAATTACATCAATTTAACACCAATTCATATCGAAGTATATCTGAATTTGAAGTTTGATGAAAATTCGAGCATTAGTTCTTGAGTTACAGCTATTTTGGAATTCGAGCATTAGTTCTTGAGTTACAGCTATTGCGGAAATTCTGAAAAATGTAGCATAACAGCGCCACTTGTTGAGCGATTTACACCAAAATGTTCTGGAGATTGAGCTATTGTCGAAATCGTGAAAAATGCTGCATGGCAGTGCCACCTGTTGAGAGATTTGCACCAAAAACTAATCAGTACCAATTTATATGAGAGACTAGAACCACCCAACCCAGGCACCCACCAAAATCTGGCATAGGTGTTTAACCCTGGATGGAAAATTCCCTCTACCATCCAACTCAGCCCAGCCAGGGCAACGCAGCTCAGAAAATCAACGGACAATTATTAAACTTCTAAATTAAATGAATAAAAATATAAAATAAGTGCTCTGACACTTATAATCAAATATAAAACATATACAGAAATTAAAGACATTTACAACTTGTAACATATCTCTGTACTTAAAATAATAGGGCAGATAAGATTTATAGACAATTTTGACAAACTTTACAATTAATTGTCTGCTTAAGGGGTCTCAGGACTCTTAAAGCTTCAAAATTTTAGAAATTTTAATTTTTTTTAGATATTAAACTCCCATTTTTTTCTGAACGTTTTGATATAATTTTTTTCTTGAAATTCCCATTAGAACAAAAGTTTTGGCTTTTAGAATTATATCCGCTCAATAGCTGAAGCGGCGTTTCCGAAACTTTGAAGTCATTTTTCTCCAAATGACGTTTTTGGGCATAACGCGCACGATATCTCAAAAGCTTCTGAATATTTTTCATGAATTTTTCAAAACATATGTTTTAGGTTAGTCTGTATAAACTGAACCTAAAATTTCCTTTTTATTGTTCAAAAATATATTTTTTTAGGTTATTATACTGTTGAAATTTTCAATATTTTTCATTAACTAAATACAACTTTGTATTAAAAATATAAAAATGCTTTAAATACAAATTTATTTAGGTTCAGAGTAATTATTGTAATCTTACATACAGGTTCTCATTAAAATTTTCATTCTTGTTGCAAAATTTATTTTGTAATCCTGCGCGTAAGCTGTCATACCAATTTTCTGCTCCTCAAATGTCTGACAGTTTAAAGCCCCCTGTAAAGGCTAATTCTGCATCTTGCAATTTTTTAAATACATGAAATGAAAGAACATACTTATATCTTTCATTCCCAATAAAAATCGTATTTTAAAATCATATACAATTTAAGATATTAAATTTTTAAAAATGCCTTTTTTTATCCTTTTTTCCAATTTTAAGAGACCTGAGATCTCTTAAAGAACCTAAAAACACAAGTTTAAAGTAATTAAACAAACAAAAAACCATAATCTGCTAAATGAACACTGTCAGACTTGACAGAAGACATAATGGATATTCATGAAAGTTCTTTGTAAGTTCAGAAGAGTTCAAAAAATATACTTAATGAAAGAATAGTTCTTATTGAGATCATTATAAATAACTTTCAATTTTTTGCAGTTCGACCAAGTCATGAGCACATTTCGCACATTCCATTCCTCGGCTCTATTCTGGATATACACAAATGAGTCCCTCGAGATTCGGCAACTTTCAAAAATATAACGGCCAAGATCCCCACGTTTTCCGCAGTCACATTTGTCATTTGCACGCTTCCCAATTTTGTGTAGATACGAAGGGAATGCACCTCGTCCTGTGATAAAATAGATCACAACCTGGGAATCACAGAGGAAATCTAAGTTTACTTCTGGAATGACTCTGTAAGCATCTCTGTCTTTACTAGAGTATGACCAGCGACTTTGCCAGTCATTTACATTCTTGACACGGTAATGGTATTTAATTATACTTATTGGTATGGGAAGTTTATATCAGGGACTAACTGAATCTAAATTTTTACTAAATTCCGTGCATTAGTTCTTGAGATAGAGCTCCCACAAAATTTGTGTCACATACATACAAACAGCAGACAGACAGACAGAGTCACAGACTCACAGACAGACATTTTGTAAAAACATGTTTTTCGGAATCTCTGACCCCTAAAACGTGTAAATCCGTCGAAAATCGAAAATCGAAAATTTTCACGAATCCAATACATTCTTGTAAAGATAGAAGAAAGTAAAAATCAAGGCAATCCGAGTACATTTACGAGATTTAGAGCTCGGACAGAAGGACAGATGGATAGACAAGCCGAAGTCATAAATGTTTCATCTATGTTGGAATGTATTAAAAAGAGAGTATTTTTATTGTTTTTCTAAATATAATATCCATGATCGTATAAAAAAAAATTAAATTTCGTAACTTAAAAAGCCATAATAACTATTCTGATGTAAATCGATGAAGATTGGAAACA
Source organism: Maratus speciosus (assembly GCA_963932465.1). NCBI lineage: Eukaryota > Metazoa > Arthropoda > Arachnida > Araneae > Salticidae > Maratus > Maratus speciosus. Next base: position 25,844,178 of record OZ010788.1, on the reverse strand, counting down.
TTTATCGCTATTATCTGTAAAAGGGCAATTCCACAGAAAATTCTCTTTTGTGTGTGTGTGTGGGGGGGGGGGGGGGAGGGGGGGGATAAAATTTATAATATGTTTAATTTAAGGGTATAATTGGAAAGCTTGATATTTTTATGTTCTATAATAAAATACTAATAAAAAGGCATTGTAAATTACTGTTTACAAATTAAGTTAAGTACCATTATTGTGCTTGTAAAATCATAATGTTACGTTAGTTACACAATAAAAGTTACGTCAGTTACATTTGTAAATGCCATTTTTTCTTTTTTATTGTTCAGATATTAATAAGCAAGTTACTGTCATAATTTGTCATTATTTAGTGTTATTGAGAACATTAAATCACTTTTTTTTAAAGGGATAGTTTTGATAATTTTTACACTTCAATGAAGGGAGAAAAAATGATTTTATATTTTATATTGCATCAGTTACAAAATTTTGAATTGCAATTTTTGGGACTAAAAGAGAGATTGAAATAATCTACAGATATTTGGGTATTTTGTGTATCCTTAGTAAGAAATATTTTAAATTGTAAAAATTTGTTCTAGCTTTATTAGTAAATTTTCTACACTGTTTTGAAAACAAAATTCGATGATCAAGTGTTACGTCAGTTACGATGGAATTGACCAGAACTAACGGTTTAGGAATTAGCTACTGGTCATCGTTAAGAAAGAACACGCTGTGTAGCAACATAATAAGTAGAACATATTTTAATACTATTTAACAAAGTGTAATAAACATGTTTTCTTTTGTTACTAGTAATACTGTATAAATTATAGACTTCGGTAATGTTTTTAAACTATTTCTATTTACTTATTTATTGTAGGGGAATCGGGATTTCGCGCAGATAACGGAGACGTTACAACTTCTCAGAATGCCAAGGTGAGTAGACAATCATTTCTGTTGATGCTATATACATAGTATTGGGGGTATTTCGAAGGCCACATTTATATTTTATATTTTATTTATATTTATTTTTTACTGTTATCTATGTATTTATTTATTTCTAAGTACAGGATAAAAATAAGGAAGTTGAAGGGCCAAAAACGTTCGTAAAAATATAAATAAATCTACCCAATATATATGTTACCGTGAAAGACCGAAATTAGAGAACGTCGACTTTCATCGGTGAATGTCAACGCATACCAAAATACGTCGGTGGAAGACCGAATATTTGATTATATTCTTGTACATTCGGACCATCACCAGTGAATGTCGACAAACACATATATGCTCTGGTGGAAGTCGAAAAGAGAACAGAAGTCGAAAGTGTTCAACAGAGAGGCTCGCTACAGTCTGTAGCTAAATTCTTTGTTCTACTGCGAGTCAGTCAGCTTTGTCAGTTTTACGCGAGGTTTTTATGGTTCGCGCAACGTTTTCTTAAATTTATTTTTTATTCAATATCCTAATTTAAATTGAAAGGATGCTGCAGTGAGCCATGATCTTTTTTTCTCCCCCCCCCCCCCCCGAAAAATTAAATACATTAAGTGAGAGTGACCGAGAAAACATTTTTTATTTTTTTCATGAACAATACTCTAAAACACATTCTGAAGTGATTTTTGCTAAAAGTAAGTGCAGCACACCTTTGGATTACAGGCGATTAAAACGTTTTTATGTTTTAAAAATTAATGATCGCGCCTGAAATACGGAGAAGCATAAATGCAAATTTCCAACATATTTCAACATTCACCGTTAGTGCATGGTGAATGTTGACACTTGCCGATGTAAGTCAGAAATAAGGATATTTAGCAAATATTTCGGACATACACCAAGCGACTATGTGAATGTTGACATTCACCGGTGAAAGTCGACATTCTCCAGATTTCGGTCTTTAACGGTAACATATATATATATATAATCCTAATGAAACGAATTTATGAAACAACTGATTAAACGACTGATTATGTTTCACAGCTATTCCTCCTAAAATATTGAACTTTTGGCTGTGAAATTAGCATCAATTATCCACCCTGATCCGCGTACATCAAAAACGGTATTATAATTTTTAAATTTGGATTAGTTTTCGAGATATTAGTATTGTTTTTAATTTTAACAATATTTCTGTAATGATGACAACTAAATTACTCCATTTTTGTGGGGGGAAAGGTAGAAAATTCTTTAAAAGGTATCAGATTTCTCTCTTTTTTTTTTTTTTTTTTTCCGTCATTTTCAAATTGAAATTGAAAGTATTTTTTATTTCAATCGAAAGTGAAGACAGTATTGTGATTAAATTATGTTTTTCAGAAAAATTTAAAAAAATAATTCATTAAATAATAATGATAATAATAGTACTATTAAATGAATAATATTTTCTTATTTATTTTAATCAAATTTTCCTCATTTCAAGAGATATTTTTTTTATATTTTAGAAAAAGGTTACTTTTTTTAATTGTTGCCAACTGTAAAAACAGAGCAATGAATAATACTTACTTACGATTAAAAAATTATATACACGTGACTATTAAAAACAGAAAAACTTTTAAATTAGAATTAAATGATCACGTGTTAAAAGCAGGAAAATATTGAAAATTACGTCATAAAAATTGTATTTACACGTGACTATTTAAAAAAAAGAACAGGAGGTAATTGCATTACAAAAAGAAAATAGAAACTTATGTTGTGAATACCATGTCAAGGGCAATATTCCACAATATAAGTAAGTTGTAAATGATTTGTGTTTGAATATAGTAAGCAATTAAGCAAAAATTACTATATTCAAATTGTCCGATCAACTGCGACATCTCATTTGAAAATATTGGCAAATTAATAGTGGACCAATCCCGAAATCCATATAAAAAATGCCACATCAATACCAATGGAATATATATACCATATATATCATATTGAATGTAAAAGAAAAAAAAGTCATCTATCTATAGTTCTATAGTAATAAATATATAGAAGTTTGTCTGTGCGTCTGTGTGTGTGTGTTTGTCTGCTGTGGTCTGAAGAGACCCCTGCACTCAGTGCTACAAGATTTGGCAAGAAGGTACCTCTGTGTTTGCAGTTATGCACCTTAAAGCCCAATTTTTGATTTTTTTGTTTAGTTTTTTTATTTATTTAATTTTTTATGCGGTTTCCAGCCTTTTTTAACTTTTGCAACAATTTTTCCACGTTAGTTAAAGGAATCCGGTTACAATCTTTTAGCCAAATATTGCAAATTTTATCCTCTTTTTAATAAAGTTTAGTCTGAATTCGTACGGCAATTTTTGAATTTTTCGAGAATTTCTTTATGCGATTTTTAGAGTTGTGTCACATTCTGCAGCAATTTTTTAACATTTGCAAAAGGAATTAGGTTTCAAACTTAGGCCTGCTTAGGGTTTGCTATCGGCGATTTTTGATTTTTAGCGATTTAAATGCGATTTTTTTTCGCGTTTTGAGACGTTTTTTGACATTCAGAAAAGTGATTCGGTTTGAAACTTTCAGCTTAATATAGTACAGTTTGCCCCTCTCGAGTTTTGAATTTTTTAAACTTTTTTATGCGATTTTAGCGGAATTTTTTTTTCTTTTTGAGTCTGTGTGTTTCGCGGCGATTTTTCACCATTGGTAGAATAATTATTATAGTTTTTAATCTTTTAGACAATATACTTAATGCTGTTATCTTTTCAATAAAGTTAATTCGGATTTCGTGGAGCGATTTTAAAATTTTGTGCTCCACTTTTATTTAATTTTTAGCGGCTTTTAGTGCTATTTTCAATGCGATTTTTAGTGTTTCTTTTTTCTTTTTCTTTCTTTCTTTCTTTCTTTTTTTTGCGTTCCGTTGTGATTTTTCGACTTGCGTGAAAGAAATTTGATTACCTTGGTTTAGTCCAATATAGTAAATTTTGTCCTCTGCGATTTTTCACGGTTGTGTTTTTTTTTTCTTTTTGTGGCGATTTTTCCATATTAGCAAAATAAATCTGGTTTTAATCTTTTAGCACAACATAGTTAATATACTCCTTTCTACTTCATAGTTATAAACTCTTTTCAGTAAAATTTATTCGGAATTCGTACAGCGATTTTTGATTATTTCTGAAAATTTTTATGCGATTATTAGAGTTTTTTCGCGCTTTGCAGCGATTTCTTAACATTGGAATTTGGGTGTTTTTGCGTCACGTATTTTTCTGCTGAACTATTATTTAGTATGCTAAGAGGAGTTTGTAGAACATAAATAAATTCATAAACAGCGCTACGCAAAGAAATGGATACATCGCCGATTATGGCTGGTAATTGCCGGTTTTGGATGTGTTTTTAATTGTGTTATGCATTTTATACCTGAATTAAATTTTACCTTAATATGTGCCGTGTATGTATGTATAGCTCTAGATAATATGCAAGGCGTATCAAAGAATTAGAGTGCATTTCCGTATATTGACGAAATTGTTAAGGGGACCAAGTACGCGAAATTTGGGGAAAAAATCGATTTTTACTTTTTTATATCATTAAATAGTTTAAACTTTTATCTTTCCAACGATGTGTCACACATATTTATATATATATGCATATATATAAAGAAGTGTTGGAATTATTCTTCTTTCTAAGAGTATTTCACAGCCTAATGGCCATTTAAATCTTTAATTGACTTTTTCTCAAAACTTGGATTTTTCATGTTTGTGTTCCTTCTATTCAATATCTATTAAACTTAAGAACTCATATTTTTTTTAATACTTATATTATGTTAAATTGTATACTTTAACACAGGAATTTAATGATTTGTTGAAAATTATTTATTTTAGGCAGTGAAATCTTATCAAAAATGCTAATTTAAACATGACTTTCAATGAATAATTAATAATTAATTTTCAGTTTCCCTTAGAAAGAAAATGGTCCGTTAAAATACGTAAAACATGTTATTCTAACTAATCTAAAAATCTACAACTCTATCTTTCAACATTTCTGAGAAAAAGGTACATAAAGTTGATGGATTTAACATGGAGGAGATAGGGCTTTCCCGGTCCCCTTAAAAGTGAATTTTCAACTATGTGATGTGTTTGCTAACACTAGGTTTTAGCATGTAATTTAGTATGTACGCAGACCTGATCGGTAATTACTGAAACTGAATTTTTACATGTGTTGTGTGTTTTCTAAACTGCTTATTAGCATATCTTCTCTCACCCTATTTAAAGCTCCTGTCCCTGTCGGCGAAGGCACTCACGAACTAATCCTATAGGGGGTGGGGGGGGGGGGATTTTTCTAATATCTGATTTGCATTTCGACATTTTTATTTTATTTTTTTTTTTTTTTTTTGCATTGTATACCGTCTCTACATCGCATCTTTTTTACCTTTTTTTTTTGCTTGTAGATATTTTTTAGAATGACACTTTCATTTTCAGAACCGGTTTTGAAAGTGAAAGTAACTTTATAAAAAATATCTGCGACCAAAATCGAAAAAGTATAAAAGGTGCGATGCAGAGACGGACCTCGGCTATCCAGTGAAAAAAATTATTTAAAAATGTCGAAATGCAAACGAGATATTAGATAAATCCCACCCCATAGGATTACCATTAGCTCGTGAGTATCTAACAGTTTCTGGATGTGTTGGAAAGCGTTTCATTATCTGTACTCGATGCATGAGATCTCGTTCTTGTTAAAATTATTGTCTGCCGGATTAAAAATAGATGAACAAATTTCTCGTAGTACAGGGCTCGAAGCGTACGAGAGAAAGTTTATTTTTCCTACCAGTATCCCCTATCAATAACCTCCGGATTAAACTTCTTTAGCATATGCGATACAAATGTTATATCATGAAGATAATTGCTTCGAAATACTGGTAGGAACAATAAAATTTCTCCTATACGCTCGATCCCCGGCAGTACGTATCGAAATTATTTTTTAACTTTATTGAGAATTTTGAACAAAAATTAAAAGCATGGAACATTTTAAAAATGCATGAGCTGCAAAAATTTGTTTTAAGGGGGACAAAAAGTATTAAGTTATCTTCAGCTTTTGAACTAAATTATATATTATTTTCCTTAAATAAAGAGTGTGAAAAAACACTTTCTGCCAAACATTTGGGAATGTATTGTTACATTTTTAACTCTATAACAATAAATTTTAGAACAAAAACGAAAAGTCACATTTTTCTCTTTTCAAACTACACTATCTTTTAGCTAGTTTTCTTTTCTCTATAATTATATTACATTTACTATAATGTAAGAGATAGTTTTGGAATAATTTAATTTATCATTCTGGAACGTGCTTTCCTTTTAAAACTACCCTTTAATGCGTTTAGTGTGGTATTGGTAGGTCAATATCACACCAAATTCGGTCATGGGTCACAACTATTTATAGTGTTTAGTGTTCGAATAATCTGTATTTGCATATCCTGTAACTACATGACTCGGTAACTACTGTTGTAGAAACTATTCTGGTATGACATCCTGCCCTATAATTTCACAGGTTCGTATCTTTAGCTCTTGTTTGATCCCGCCGGAAAGTGAAAAGTGAATTTCCGCTCCACCACGCCTACTTCATGACAATTTTCAGCACGCGCTTTCTTTCATACTTTTTCCACGATCTTGTAGGGAATAAGGGTGTGTATGGTGGTTGTACAGTGAAACGCCGATTTAAGAGGGTCCGGGGGTGAAAATTCTAAAAAAAAAAAAAAAAAAAAAAAAGGCAAATTTTGTTAGTTATTGTCTTTAAAAAATACTGAGTTTTTAGCGTTAAATTCCACAAACCGCATGCTTTTATCTTCACTAGATCCAGAGATATTACACCTTTTGCCTTGAGAAGCGATGCACTTTAACTGACTTTAACTTCATTTATTTCAGAATGAATTTTTTCACGATTTGTCAACTTTAAAAGAATATATCTAAAGTTCCTTGCAAGATATATGTATGAAATTTTCAACAGAGATTTTATGCTATATTTCCAACAAATTGTCTTCAGGATTTTTAATTTTGAGAGATAATTGTGAAAATATGCTAATTAATGCAAAACTCACTCATAAAAAAACTTCACTTTTTTACTTAAAATTTTTTTATATAATTCATAATCAATATTTTAAGACATCCCGACTTCAAATTAAAACGACACATTTTCTGCACACAAAAGTGTAAAAATTTTGTAAATCGAGTAAGTACATCCAGGGTTATATCAAAAATTAAATATGTTTAAAATTTTAAAATTTAATTTTTTTAAAAATTTAAAATTTTTCAGATTTTTTATATGCAATATTCTTATTATATTAAAACATATTTCATAAAAAATTTCATAACAAAATCTTGATAAATAAAAAAAATTAGAATTTTGAGCCCTGGAACCCCTTAATGTTATTCAAGAACCCGTAAATAAATGATGCTAAATGCGGGAAAACGTTGAATCGGGGGAAGATTAAAACAAAACATTGAGCATAAAATAAAGATTAAGTTTTGCAAAATACCTTTTATTCTTTCATTTACAATGATTTAGAAATCAGTTTTCTAAATTATGCTTTAAAGAAATCAGTTATTTTACTTTGCGTCATTTTTTTAGCTGCTCCACAAATTGCATTCTCAATGTATATGAGTTTTTTGAAAGGTTTTCTCTTGGTCAAATAGATCTTGGTTATAAATCACGTCAATTAAATCATTTAAATAATGCAAGAAATTACATTAATTTAGCACCAATTCATATCAAAGTATATCTGAATCTGAAGTTTGATGAAAATTCATGCATTAGTTTTTAAGATAGAGTTATAGCGGAAATTCTGAAAAATGTAGCATATCAGCGCCCCCTTTTGAGCGATTTAGATCAAAATATAAACAGCACTAATTGATATCAATGTATACCTGGATCTAAAGTTTTGTAAAAATCCGTGCATTAGTTCTGGAGATTGAGCTATTGTAGAAATTGTGAAAAATGCTGCATAGCAGCGCCACCTGTTGAGAGATTTACACCAAAATATAAACAGCAATAATTCAGATATACCTGCATCTGAAGTTTTTTGAAAATCCAAGCATTAGTTCTTGAGATAGAGCTGCTGCGGAAATCGCAAAAAATGCAGCATAGCAGCGCCACCTATTAAGCGATTTACATCAAAATGTATAAAACGCCAATTCATGTTAAGTACTAACTGAATCTAAAGTTTTGTGAAAGTCCGTGCATGAGTTCTGGGAATTGAGCTATTGTGGAAATCGTGAAAAATGCTGCATAGCAGCGCCATCTGTTGAGCGATTTACACCAAAAACTAATCAGCACCAATTTATATCAGGGACTAACTGAATATAAATTTTATTAAATTCCGTGCATTAGTTCTTGAGATAGAGCGCCCAAAAAATTTGTCTCACATAAATACAGACAGACAGACATTTTGTAAAAACATACTTTTCGGAATCTCTGACATCTAAAACGTGTAAATCCGTCGAAAACTGAATGTCGAAAATTTTCATGAATCCAATACTTTTTTCTTGTAAAGATAGAAGAAAGTAAAAAACAAATCTCCAATCTATTAGAATCTTCATTTTATCTCTCCTCGTGCTCAAGCTCATCACCTCTGTCTTCTGGGAAACCAACTTTTGGAAAAGAAATTGAGATATATTTTCTCATGGCTCCCTTACGCTGAAGAATTTTTTTTTATCACAATTTCTGACTATTTTAAGAAAATTTTATTGAGTTTTTACCCTACAAAAAAACGTTAAATGCGGGAAATATTTCAAAATTATAACGATAAATGTGGGATTTTTTAACATTACAAGTATAGGAAATAATTTGGGACTAACGAAAAGGACGTTATATACAGGAAATCGTTAAATACCAGTTACGTTAAATCGATGTTTCATTGTATTACCTACTACAAACAACCCTCTTGGGGAAATTTCCCTCCTAGAGAGGAGTTCAGGCTTTTTTTCGCAGCCCGAGCCCGAAAAAGTTGTTTCAGCACAACACGAGCTCGACCGAGAGACCCATACCAACGGGGATACTTTCCCTTTCAAAACCGATTCCGAAAGTTAAAACCTGCTCATAAAAATAAAAAACCGCAAACAAAACAAAAAAGGAAATAAGGCGATTGTAGAGATCGATCTCAGCTATCCAGTGCCAAAAAAAATTGTTTAAAAAAATTGAAGTGCAAACGAGATATTTTAACAGAACTGTCCCATTGAAATGGGTGTTTTCGACTCACTAAAGTAGTTTTTTAATAACATTTTAAAATTGGTTCAAGATTAATTTTCTCTCTAGTATCATCTTACTCAGAAATATTATCCTAAATACTCCCCATGAGGAAGTTTTGTCATTTTCATGTCATTGAAAATGGGTTGAAAATAGCAAATTCGTTATTTATATCCAAACACATGCAAAAATCTTCAAAAGTCACAATTCTTATTCTTTTTAAATATCGTTGTATATCGTTCAACCTTATTTGAATATGTGAATTTATTTTCATGATTTGTGCATAATTATTTATCAAGATTCAAGAATATTCAAACACTGAAACAAATTTTCAAGAAATATAACTTTATGACAGTAAAGCTCACTGACAAATTAAATTGCAGAAAAAAGATAATCATACTTCTGATGCTAATTAGTAAAATTTTGATAGAACCTTACTGAAATTTTTCACATTGTGTCACCAGAGGTTTTCCTACGGTGCAGCAATGTACAGTCGATGTGGCACCGGTAGAGAGCCTCAAGTCTATATTAGATATCAACCGAAAATTCGGTTTCGTTTTCGTTTTTGGCCCAAAACTAGAGTTTCGTCGAAAATTCGTTTTCACCAAAAAATTCGGCCGGACCGAAACCATCTGTATTCCAGAAATCTCGTTTCTTTTATCGGAAATTTTCAACATTGCTCATTGATTTGAGCTGTATCGGCTCAAATGAAATACACTTTATTGATTGTTATGAATTTCAATGTTCATAATTATCGGTCGTGACTGGCTCAAGACGTGAGTGCAAATTATAAAGCTAGCAATGCATATAGGACTAAACTTTGAAGACGCTTTTCACATGCTCATTAAAAGTTGCAGACAACAATAATAGAAAATTTTTAATTTGAACCAACAGAAGTGTTTAAAATACTCTTTGAGAAAGTTCTAGTACAACAGATGATCATTTACAAAAATCATTATAAAGGATAAATCGAAGTACGTATACCTGAAACATTTTTAATTAGATGAGATTCGTGTAAATAGAAAATAGTTCTGTGTCGTTGATGAATTAATTACATTTTATTTTATATGAAAATAAAAAGTTTTGGTCAGAGACTCAGACAGCCAACTTGGACCACACGTAATTAAAAATTATGTATCTAATATTATAAAGAAGTAAAGTTTGTTTGTTTGTTTATTTATTTGTAGGAGGTAATCTCTGGAACTACCGAACCGATTTCAGTAGTAATGGTATTAAAATGACGGTTTTAGTCCATGTTCCAACATAGGCTATATCTTATGTCCATGCCACTAACCCAAAGGGGGGCACAGGAGCAAAAAACGTTCTAAAAATGCGCTTTTTATGTTACTGAAGGGTATAAAAACATGAAATTTGGCATGGCAGTTTTTTATTAGATGTAAATGAACTCTAATGACATTTATTTAAAAAAATCGAAATTTAAAAGGGGTGGAAATGCGTGAAAAGCGTTCTAAAAAACGTTCTAAATAGCAATTTCTACGCAATCTCAGGAAGTATAGAACCGATTTCAAAAATAATGATGTCAAAATGATGGTGACAGCCCTTGCTCCAACCTAGGCTATATTTTATGTCGGGGCCACTACCCCAAAGGGAGTGCAGGAGCAAAAAACGTTTTAAAAATGTGATTTTTGTGATACTGCAGGGGTGGTAGCAACTTAACATTAGGCATGCTAGTTACTTATAAGATAAAAATTATCTCTAAGAACATTTTCTAAAAAAATCAAAATTTAAAAGGGGTGAAAACAGGCGAAAAGCGTTCTAAATTGTGATTTCTGCGCAATCTCAGAAAGTACCAAACCGATTTAAAAAATAATTAAGTATGTCAAAATGATGGTGACAGCCCTTGCTCCAACATAGTCTATATTTTATGTCGGGACCACTACCACAAAGGGAATCCAGGAGCAAAAAACGTTCTAAAAATGCGATTTTTGTGATACTTTGGGGGCTACAAACATGAAATTTGGCATAGTAGTTTTTTTATTAGATATAAATGATAAAGAAGATTTCTTTAAAAATTCGAAATTTAAAAGGTGCGAAAATGCGCGAAAAGCGTTCTAAAAAACATACTAAATGGCGATTTCTACGCAATCTCTGGTTCTACAGAACCGATTTAAAAAATAATGGTGTCAAAATGATGGTGACAGCCCTTGCTCTAACATAGGCTATATATTTTATGTTGGGGCCACTACACCAAAGGGAGTGCAGGAGCAAAAAACGTTCTAAAAATGTGATTTTTGTGATACTGCAGGGGGTAGCAACTTGAAACTAGGCATGGTAGTTATCTATAAGATATAAATGATCTCTAAGGACATCTCCTAAAAAATTTCAAAATATAAAAATTGTGAAAATGCGCGAAAAATGTTCTAAATGGCGATTTCTACGTAATCTCAGGAAGTACCGAACCGATTTAAAAAATAATGGTGTCAAAATGATGGTGACAGCCCTTGCTCCAACTTAGGCTATATTTTATGTTGCGACCACTACCCCAAAGAGAGTCCAGGAGTAAAAAGCGTTCTAAAAATGCGATTTTTGTTATACTGCGGGAGATAGCAACATGGAATATGGCATGGTAGTTACTTATAAGATATAAATGATCTCTAAGAACATTCCCTAAAAAAATCGAAATCTAAAAAGGGTGAAAATAGGCGAAAAGCGTTCTAAAAACGTTTTAAATTGCGATTTCTGCGCAATCTCAGAAAGTACCAAATCAATTTCAAAAGTAATGGTTGGTAATAAAAAGGTAGCCCTTGCTCCAACCTGGGCTCTATTTCATGTCGGCGTCACTACTACCTGGGGGTTGCAGGTGCAAAAAAAAGTTCTAAATTGTGATTTTTGTGATACTGCAGGGGCAGGCAACTTGAAATTTGGCATGGTAATTACTTATAAGATGTAAATGCTCTCACAAAACAGTTCCTTAAAAATTCGAAATTTAAAAGGAGTGAAAATGCGCAAAAAGCGTTCTAAAAACGTTCTAAATTGCGATTTCTACGCAATCTCAGGAACTATCAAACCGATTTCAAAACTACTGGTTACAAATTGATGGTGACAGTCCCTGCTCCAACATAGGCTATATTTTATGTTGTTGTCACTACCACCTGGGGGTTGCAGGAGCAAAACTGTTCTAAACTGCGTTTTTGTGATACTGAGGGGTCTAAAATTTTGAAATTTGGCATGGTAATTACTTAAAAGATGGAAATGCTTTCTAAGAACCGTCGAAAGAAAATTCCAAATTTAAAAGGATGAAGTGAACGAAAAGCGTTCTAAAAATCGTCTAAATTACGATTTTTATGCTATCTTACGGAATACCAAACCAATTTAAAAAATAATGGTTGCAATTTGGTGGTGATAGAACCGGCTCAAACATAAGATATATTTTACGTCGGTGCCACTACCACCAGAGGGTTGTAGGAGCAAATAACGTTCTAAATTGCGATTTCGGTGATACTGAAAAGGCTAGAAACAAATATGGCACGGTAGTTACTTATAAAATATAAATGCTCTCTAAGAACAATCGAAAATAAATTCGAAATTTAAAAGGGGTGAAGCAAAGGGAAGGAACGAAAAGCGTTCTTAAAATGTCCTAAATTACGATTTCTGTGCAGTCTCAGGAAATAATAAACCGATTACAAATGTAATGGTTGCGAATCAATGGTGGCAGTCTCTGATCCTACACAGGCTATATTTTATGCCGATGCCACTACCACCTGGGGTTGGAAGGAAAAACAAACGTTCTAAAAAAGCGTTTAAAAACTTTCTAAATTATGTTTTCTATGGAAGATTAGGAAATACCAAACAGATTTCAAAATTAACGTTGGCAGTCTCTGTTTCAACATAGGCATTTTATGTAGGTGCCACTAACACCAGAGAGGTGGTAGACCGTTACACAAGAAGCTTGGAATTTGACATGATGGTTAATTTTAAGATGTAAAGGCGTACTAAGAACGGTTTCTAAAAAAATCAAAACCTCAAAGGAATACTGAAATGAGCGTATGAGATGAGCATAAAAGATTCAAAATATTTTCTAAATTATCATTTATTTGGTGTTAGTTCTTCTTATTGATTTAAATCTCATTTCCGCCTAATGCAGTGTAATAATGAAGTTTAATCAAACTTTAGCTTAATTGGTAATTTTTGAATTATTCCTAAAAGTATAACTTTTTCTAATAAAAATTGGACATACAAATATCACTTGGCATATTTAAACTATTACGCGAGCAAAACCGGGAGTTGTGCTAGTATTTAATAAACATGTATAATTAAGTACATTCATGTATACAATAATTACTTTAAAATTTTTTTGGACATTTTAGTTTTCGTTTTCGGCCGAAAATAAGAAGATTGCCGAAATTCGGTTTCGGTCTTAAAAACCTGTTTCGGATTATCCTTAGTCTCTATACTCGTACATGTTACGTAAATTTTAGGTGTTAAATGGAACAAAATTCCTGCAGGAATGATGCGTATCTTAAGTACGAATTAGTATGAAGAAAAACATTAATAAAACTACAGAGTAGAGCGCCGATTATCCGAACAAGTCGGGACCGAACCTTAGTTCTGATAAATGGACAGTCAATTTAAGGGATGTTTCTGACTATACTAAAGTCTTTCATACGTTATCTAAGCTTAGGACTGGCAGCACCAGTTAATGCTGGCATGCTTAATTTTATTTATTTATTTATTTTTTTTTACATTTTATCATTATTTTTCTTCTTTTTTTATCATTTCCTGAACTCTAGAGATATAATTTAAGCAAAAAAGATTTTTATTGTTGCTTGCTTCAACGAAAACATTCTTTTCAATGCTATCATATCTCTAATTCTTCTTAAATACGTCAGTTTAAGAGGATCAACGTTCTTCTGCCGTTCGAGCCATTTCATAGCTGTTTTCAAACATTCACAGGCTTCGTTTTTGTGGATCTTGGTTATTTTCAGAGCATTCATTTTCATTTTCTTCAATTTACTTTTCATCATGAATTTTATCCACAATCTCATCATCATTTAAAATATGATATCCAGGCTCATGTACTTCACTATTTAACCACTCTTTAATTTCATTTTCTTCATAGCTTAGGATTCTTCCCATCTCCTTTACTGTTTTACATTCCTCATTTTCTGATCCAGTATCAATTTTTTCTTTATTTAAAATTTTATTCCAAGCCAAAGGATAATTGGGAGTTCGGTTAAAAAATTTTCGGAGAAATAGGCTGTTTGGATAACTGGAAGTTCCGTTTAAAAAAAGTTTTTGGGAGAAGTAAGCTGTTCGGATAATTGGAAGTTCGGTTAATTGGAATTCCGATAATCGGCGCTCTACTGTAAATGAACACTTTATTTACTTTTACTCGTATTTATCTATTTATTTTTGTCCGTGTTTCATGAACAGAAAAACATTCTATACCAGGGATGGCGAACCCTTCTGAGTATGCGTGCCAAAAATTTCAAAATTATTATGTACCAACATTCTAACGTGCCAAAAAATTTCAACCTAGATAAAATCCAATAATTAATTTTTATAGAATTTTTACTTAAATATTTTAAAACTTATACTAAATTCGATTCCTAGCTTATTTATTATGCTGTATTTATTGAATAATAGAGCCACGTCGCATCGAATTCTTTATTATTAATCTATAAATGAGATTTTCTTTTATTATATACTTCCGAATCGGATCATTTTTAGTTTTTCAGGCAGACGCGGGTTCAATAGGCACATAATTATATTTACACTAACAGTTAAAATTCAATTTTTTAAATTAAAATCTAAATAGAATAAAAACAATAAATCTAAATAAAATAAAACATAATCTGAAGTAGAAAAACGTGTCAGTTGTATATTACTATGCAAACTATCTCTTAAAATTCCATTTTCAAAAGTAAAACCTTTGAAATTTGATAGAGAAGCAAAATGATTTGGAAAACACTACATGTTGAATTTTTTGACGAGAAAATGACGCTTCAGAGTGCTTTTATCAAAATTTATAATATCTTACTTCATTCAAGAGTAACGAACTATTTTAAAGTAAATTATATACCTGTTACACAAAACTATACTTTTTGTAAAAAAAAAAAATAATAATAATAATAAATAAAATGAATTGTTCTCCATAAACTGAATATGTTCTATACGTTTTTTAGCCTGCCAGAGAAGTTTTCTTACGTGCCATAGGTTCGCCATCCCTATTCTATACAATTAAAAATCGACTTATCAAAGATTGATTAAAATATTTTCCGACCTTACTTTTATCAGTTACTGTTACAACATTCTGAGTAAATCTCAGTATAGAAAATAAATAAATCAGTAATATATTTTTTTTCCATTCTAATTTTTTAACCAGCTATTGCAACACGAGATTTCTAGAATTCTAAAATAGCTCCCACTCCATTATCTGTATAACCATTATCTGATATCCGAATTCTTTATAATTCGACCTTTCTTCTGTTTTCAGTTGCAAATTATTTTAAAGTACAGTTCAATCATGTCATTTACTTTGTTTCTTTTCATTTCTAGTGAGACAATTGAATGCATACAAGAATGCTATTGTGGAATGTTGAGTTTCGGATTATTGTTTTCGGTGCCCTTCAGAAACTATAAATTCCTTTTGAATGAAAATAAGCAATTTCATGATTTATCTGTATTCATTTATTTTTTTATAAAGTTTCAATTCCCACTTGAGACATTTTACATTAAAAAAAATATTAACAATTGCAAATAAATAAATTTTTTTAAAAATTTTCTACCGTTTGTCCTCTGTCTGTTCGTGCTCACTCTCGTAAATTTACTGGGATTGCTATGTTATTAATATACGTTATTGATGTTCACTATGGTATGTTCGGTACTGAAAATGGGGTGAATAGCATTTATCGTTCATTCACACAAAAGAATTCGGTATAGTACTGACTAGGTAATGGTTGGAATTGCGTTTTCGCCCGTGGTTTCCATTTTTTAACTTATGTAATTTTGAGTGTATTAAGTGGTATGTATAAATTCTATAAATGGCATACACTGTAACAAATTGCTGCAGTAATTTCACTGCAAAAACGATTCCAGGCAAAGTCACATTAAAAAAAGGGGGGGGGGTTGACTTTAGATAAACGAGTTTTGCCCACAAAATATGACATTTGCCGGATTTGAACATTTGGTTGGGAAAGGATGGCATTTTCCGTAAATTTACGGGAGCAATTCATGGTAAAACACCCGTAAATTTACAATTTTCTTACAGTGCACTGGGCTACACAAAAGAATTAACGCGCATTACTGGATATGGACAGCAATTGCTGAAAATGGATTTTTATTGAGTTATGCGGGATTTTTTTAAGTTTCTTATTTGGATATCTCATTTCATTGTATGAAAAAAATGAAATTTCTTAACAATATTCTGTTGGAAATTTTCTCATAATCTATCTTTATTGCATGATTTTTTGTTCTTGGGTCTGTACATATATAAAGTTGTCAACTTTTTGTTAATTTTAGATTCCCCGCCCCCATTACGATACCGTACGTTCGTCAGGGACTATGAACCTATGGCACGCGAAAGTATGATTTTAGCGCGGCATTGCGTGGTATGTTCTCTAATTCAAAATAAAGTGAAATTACACAAAATCGCGATTGATCTTTTCTAAATTCCATTAAATAGAAATTGAAAAATTTTAATTGCGGGATATTATACAATTTGTCCGTAAAGTCATGGTTCACTTTTTTTGACCTATCACAGGAAATCAACGAAACAAGATGGAAATATGAAATCATGTTTCCATCATTCAATCATGGAATCATTCATCATGGAATCATTCATCATTTCATCATTCAATCATTCAATTCATTCAATTCATGTTTCAATCAACCATTTGAAACAGAGAATCACAGACGTTATTCACTCTGTTACACCAGACGTCCTTAACTGTGTGTGGAAAGAACTTGAATAAAGAACGGGCATGTTTACAAACAAACGCTTTCGTCAACCAATCTCCCAACTACATTTTTGTCATAACGATCATTGCAGGAATGGTCTTGGCGACGTAGGCCAATCATATCAGGGACCTGTTAAAAGTAGACCAATCAAATTTCCCTACCTCATGTGTACAGGTAGGAGTCATAAAGAACAGATAGGTTTTTCTTGCTGATCCACAGTAATTCGATCAACAGTGACGCCAGCTTCCCTTTCCTTATATCGTCTAGATGTGCATAGGGCCACAAATGGAGGCCACCTCGAACTGCACTGAACAGGTATTAAACTTGGAGTGTTTTTCTTTTATTTGGTGATGATTTCATATTTCCACCTTGTTTCGTTGATTTCCTGTGAACTGTCAAAAATGCACCATGACTTTACAGACACACTGTATTCCAATCTAATTGATTACGGTCTCAAAAAATTTTCAAATAAAGACGATATTTGAAAATTATCGACAAGAATTGATTATTAGAAATTACTAAAGTCCTATGGTAAAGTTATGGCAACTTTGAATTTATTTCAGAGATATTCACAGAAACTGGCGTCTGCCATTTTAACAGTTTTTCTGCCCATCTAGGCTTTTGAGTCACTGTTTTCACAAATGAATACTATCAAACTCAAATTGAAGGTACTTGTCAGATAAATCCGGTTCAGTTTGCATTAAAATTAACCTGATATTAAGATGCAACAACAGAAATCAAATTGCACCGAATTATTTTTTTAACACTTTCCAACGTAATTGAAAAGTGTTTATGATTTCAGTTTGTCTATTAGTCTGTCCGAGCTCTAACTCTCGTAAATACACTCGGATTGCCCTGATTTTGTTGTATGTTATTGTTATTTACTGAAAATGAAGTGCGTAGCAATTTCAGTTCATTTACAGGGACGGTCAAAAGTTTTCCGTTACATTACGGTCTACGGGAAAAATCGTTCCAAATTCATTTTAATGATGTTAGGCAATTTCAAATATAAGGAAATTGATAAGCATTTATGTAGCGCATTGAATCCAGCATTCTGAATAATATGAATGGCAAAGCATTTACTATTCATTTACAGGGCCACACAAAAGAATTCCGTTACATAATGCTCTAGGGGGAAGAATTTGCAGCGTATTTTAATTCTGTTGCGCTATATAAAATACTGCAATGAAAATAATGTACATTACTGGGGCTTACTACAAGATACTTGTTTTTTATTAATTTCTAAATTATACTTGTTTCAATAATTATTACAGTGTAATACATACATGTATGTGTATGTTCCTCATATTTTTTAAATCTTAATAGAAAATTTTAAGTAATTTTAATCCATTATTTTTCCACCTTCGAAATTGTTTTTTAATTGGCATGCCATAATGCCGTAGAATATTTTTTTTATCAGATTTGGCACTCGGCAACAAAAATATTCTCCAAATCTGCCATATGTTATCATTCCTCAAGCAGCGCCACCTATTGGGTGATTTATACCAAAACCTAATCAGAAACAACTTATGTCAACGTCTGACTGAATCTGAAGTTTGTAGAAAATCCGTGCATTAGATTTTGGGATAGAGCTATTGCGAAAATCGTGAAAATTCCAGTATAGAAGCACCACATATTGGCCGATTAACACCTAAACTTAATCAGCAACAACTTGTGTCAACGTCTAACTAAATCTGCAGTTTGATGTAAATCCGTGCATTAGTTCTTGAGATAGAGCCATTGCGAAATCGTGAAAAATGCAGCATAGCAGCGCCACCTGTTGAGCGATTTACACCAAAAACTAATCAGCCCCAGTTTATATTAGGGACTAACTTACTCTAATTTTTTATTAAATTCCATGGATTAATTCTTGAGATAGAGTGTCCACAAAATTTGTGTCACATACACACAAACAGACAGAGTCACAGACTCACAGACAGTCATTTTGTAAAAATAGTTGTTAATTGTAGTTTTGTTTTTCGGGATTTCTGACCCCTAAAACGTCTAAATCCGTTAAAAATCGAAAGTCGAAAATTTTTACGAATCCAATACTTTCATCTTGTAAAGACAGAAGAAAGTAAAAATGTATAACAGACTATTTTGATGCAAAAAAGAAAAAAGTATAAAACGAAGAAAGTTTGATTGGAACAAAAACAAGAACGCTATGAAAAGACAACCCCCTTCCCCTCTAAAGTGATAACGTTATATATACAAATCCCCTTGTTTAGTTAACAAGTTATTTTTAAGTAGTACACTTCAATTATTTAACTTATTTCATACTCTCCCTCTTTTTTTCTCTCTATTTTGAAAAAGACATTTGAATGCATACGGAACTTTACTAGAACTGTAGAATTTGAGATTATTGTCACCTATTGTTTTTAATGCCCTTCAGAAATCAAACATTCCTTTTGACTGAATAAGTAATTTTATGATTGTCCCTGTTCGTTTATAAAAAAAAATAAGATTACCATCATTGTGTTAGAATGGCCTTCAATAAAAGTTTACTAAAAATAAAACCCTTACGTAATATTTGTTAAAAGGTAATTCAGTTTTTCAAAAAATTTTATAAATTATATATTGAATAATTGATAAAATAAAATGAATTCTTTTCAAAAAAAATTTTAAAGTCAAAGTTTGCTATATGCAGTCGAACCCGGTTAAGACGCTCACAGTTAATACGCGAACCCGCTTAATACGAGGATTTTTTCTGTCTCTTAAACATCATCCATAAAACCAACGCAAAAATATCACGTTTAACACTAAAGGTACCGATATTTTTTTTTACCTATTCCTACCAAGAGGGGTCAGATAACCCCTATATAAAAAGTTATCTATTTTACGATGTTTTGCGAAAAATATACCAGTTTATACGCTTTGGTGCATGAATAAAACATTTTGTTTTTCAAATAATTATTACAAATTGTTTATTTATTAAAGTAAAAAAAATTATAATTACGCAAAAAAAAAAAAAAAAATTAAGAAAACAATTATTTTAAGAAATTCGAAAATTTACTAAACAAATATTGTGCAAATTTGTATATTTTTAAGATTATTTCGTTCTGGATATAACCTGAAATGTTCAAACTAGAATCTCATCCGTAGTAAAGTCAATTTCTAATTGCACCATCACACATTAACCCTTTCAGGGGCGGTGGTATGTTTATGAAACCACTTAATTTTAATTCCCAAAAGCCACAATTGCACCAGAATTTTGGTAAAATATTTTCCATTTAATATGATGTAAAATATAGCCTTTTTCTTACTTACAAATAAATTTGTTGATCAGTTCCGGTGCCAATTATTTACTTCAATACTTTAGTATTGAAAATGCTTTGCCCTATGAAAGTATTAACAAATATGATGTAATACAGTAGAATAAATGATGTGATAGCAAAAAGACGCAAGTTACTAATGTTCTTGCAAAATAAAACCTTTATACCTTTATGATTTAACATAAATGTCAAATGACAAAAATGATTTAACATAAAGGTCAAATGACAAAAATGATTTAACATAAAGGTCAAATGCAGGTGTCAAATGACCTTTAACGGTAGTTAAGCCTAAAATATTTTTTTCTAGGCAGAAAAGGTAATTCGGAGATGAGGCATTTTAAGGAATAATATGATCGTATATTTTAATAAAAGTCGTGAAATATAAAGAAATTTCGTAAAGTTTTATTTTGAGAAATTCCCCCAAAAAATTCCAAAAGGGTCATTTGACCCCTCGTGGTAGTTTTAGTGTTAATACGCGAACGGTTATCACGCGATCCCGCTTAATACTCCATAAAGTTTTGGTCCTTTTAGTAAAAAAATCTCGCTTAATATACGAATTCATAGATCAAGATGCGAATTTCTACTATCTTCTCCAGTGTTGACAATTTAATGGGATTTTTTTTTAATCAGATATTTATTACCATTTACAAATACAGTAGAGCGGCGATTATCGGAACTCCAATTAACCGAACTTCCAATTATCCGAACAGTCTATTTCTAAAAAAAAAATAATAATAATTAACCGAACTTCCAATTTATTTTTGCTTAAGTTATAATCTCTGGCGTTAAAAAAATGATAAAAAAGTAAACAAAAAAAAGAAAATAAATAAATTTTTAAACACGCCAGCTGGTGCGGCCAGTCCTAAGCCTGATGAAGTGTGAAGGTTTTAGTATAGTCAGGAACATCCCTTAAATTGTCGGTCCATTTATCCGAACTTTTGCTTATCCGAACTAGGGTCGGTCCCGACTTGTTCGGATAATCGGCGCTCTACTGTAGTAATATTCTTCTTATTTAATGACAAATGAATTAAGGTGAATATTACTAACCGGAAATATAGGTAGGTAGAACGAAGCAGGTAAGGTCAAGTATAACGAAGAACCCGAACCCCGCCTATTCTGACATTATGTGCTGTTGCAAACCAAATGCCTTTAAAGTTTTGCTCAGATACGTAATAACAAATATTACGATTACAGATTATTATATTCATAGTTGGTGAAGCCTTTTAATGTATGTTCTATCACTACTAGGTTTTATAATGAAAGTTTTAGCAATGGCGATGCTCGTGAAGACCGAACAAATGCGACTGCGGTTGTATACTTTTTGTGTTTTTTACTAGCCTCCGATATGCTATTTCTTTCTCCCAGCAAATAAAGTGTCGTCTCCAAAAAATAGCGTTCCGTTGTATAAGCCAGCCGTAAAACAAAGCAGGTGTATCATTATACTGTTAAATACTCTACTGCAATTTTTAACTTCTAAGCATCGCACATTTTCAATTTTTATACCGTAGTATTGGGGAAAAAGAGTACTTTCAAATGCATTTTGTTTGAAAACTGCATCTCCATTTATTTTTGAGATATTAATTTTTTTGTAGTTTTTAGCGCAATTTGTTTAATTTTGGCAACTCAAGTACTCAATTTCTGTAGAAAGTAAAGGAAAAATATTCGGAAAATAGTAATTATATCTTTTCGTTGTCATTTTCCCATAAAAACTGAAAAAAAAAATGTAATTAAAATACTTGCTATTTTGAAAAAAAAAATAAAATGATTGATTTCTCATAAAACATGGGGTTATTATAAACTATTTAATTTTAAGTATCTAATATTTCAAACAAATGAAGGCATGTGAATCATTAGATAGCCGATATTTTTTCTCAAGTTTCTTGAATGACAATAACTCTTTTTCAGGATTTGTGTATTATTTAGCGATAGTGACGTCCTAAGCATACTTTACTGTAGTTGTTTGAGACTAGATCGTAAATGAAAAATTCTTCCTCCGGATGCCAATGACATCATTTTATATAAAATAAAAGCGTGTGTTTTAAGTCTTAAAACTGAAATATGTTTTATACTATCTATATTTATATAGATTTTATTTTTCTATCGGGGACGACACTAAATTCTGAAAAAGCGGAATTCTTGTTTTCTAGTGTTATGTTTACTTTATGATATGCTAACAATATTTTCTTAAGGAAAGATTAACAAGGAAAGTTTTTCTTATTAAATACAAAATTAATACTTAACCTTACACTATGTGCAAAAACATCTTGAAAGATGAGACAATATTCAAAAAGATGTTAAATTATTTTAATACCTTAGCACTTTCAACTATAAAAACATAGTCTTCGTCAGAGAAATATAAGAAATACAATTGTTATTAACGTCTAATTTTCAAAACACGTAGATTGTGACAAAAGGAGTGAAAGTGGAAGTCAATTTTTAGATCCGGAAAACACTGGGAAAATAAAACATGGATATAGGGAAGTGGAATATTACTCGTTTTATGATTCTTTAAGCAAACTGAGCCAAATTCTGGGTACGTTGTAGGATAAAACGCCATTGCAAACAGTATTTTCTTTAGTAATAATTTCTATTGACTCGCGGATGATTAAATCATAATAATTCTTTGAGGGATATATACTTTTTTGCGTCTTCGAAATTAACTTGTATATTCTGCTTCTGGTGAAGTCTTGACAGGGCTGTTTTAGGTCGGTTATACTTTAAATCTTTGAAGTGTTCTTTAATACGGACTTTAAGTTTACGTGAAGTCATTCCTATGTATTCGAGATAAATATTTTCTTTCAGTGGAATTACATAGACTCCAGAATCTTCATCTTTCGGGATCGGATCTATTTTGGCACTAATTAGATTTTTCAGTTTTGCTGGAGGAGTGAAGATTAAGTTTACGCCTAAGCGAAAAAGCGAATGTCTAAATTTTTCGAAAAGTCCTGGTATGTACTTCATCTTGCAATATCTTATATTACTCCGTGGAGTTTTTTGTATTTTCATATGGTTCTTTTGTGAGTTGATTAGATTATCAATAATGCGTATTGAGAAACCATTCTCAACTGCAATGTTTCTAATGGTATTTAATTAATTTTCAAGGTGATTAATAGAGCAAACATTAAACGCTCGTGTTATATAAAAGTTGAACGGAGCAAGTTTGTAGTTAAAAGGTGATGTACTTTCAAAAGGAATGGTGCTGTTAGACTTATTTACTTTCCTGTAAACTTTGCGCTCAATTGTTAAGTTTGATAAATTTTTAATTAGCATTACGTCAAGAAATGATAACTCGTTATTATTTTCTATTTCGATGTAAATTTTATGTTAGTTTCCATATTATTTATTCTGTTAAGAAATGCGTACAATTCAGATAAACCATGATCCCATACTATGAAAATGTCGTCTTCATAACGATACCATACTGACGGAGTTAAAACGCTTTCTGTCAAAATTCTTTCTTCAAATGGACGTAATTTGGATTCGGCTAAAATACTTGAGATGGGGGAACCCATTGGTGCTCTTTTAGTCTGCTTATAAATCCTCTTATTAAAATTTAAAATATTATTTCCAGTTTGACATGCCACTTTTTCGCTTTGGCGTAAACTTAATCGCCACTCCTCCAGCAAAACTGAAAAATCTAATTAGTGCCAAAATAGATCCGATCCCGAAAGATGACGTTTGTGGAGTATATGTAATTCCACTGAAAACAGAAAATATTTATCTCGAATACATAGGAATGACTTCACGTAAACTTAAAGTCCGTATTAAAGAACACTTCAGAGATTTAATGTATAACCGACCTACAACAGCCCTGTCAAGACTTAACCAGAAGCAGAACATACAAGTTAATTTCGAAGACGCAAAAATTATATATCCCTCAAAGAATTATCATGATTTAATCATCCGCGAATCAATAGAAATCATTACTAAAGAAAATACTGTTTGCAATGACGTTTTATCCTACAACATACCCAGAATTTGGCTCAGTTTGCTTAAAGAATCATAAAACGAGTAATATTCCACTTCTCTATATCCATGTTTTATTTTCCCAATGTTTTCCGGATCTAAAAATTGACTTCCACTTTCACTTCTTTTGTCACCATCTACGTGTTTTGAAAATTAGACGTTAATAACAATTATATTTCTTATACTTCTCTGACGAAGACTATGTTTTTATAGTTGAAAGTACTAAGGTATTAAAATAATTTAACATCTTTTTGAATAATGTCTCAACTTTTAAGACGTTTTTGCACATTGTGTAAGTTTAACTTTTTAAAGACGAATTAAGCATTTCTATTTATTTATTTACTGATACAAAATTAATAACTTATAATAAGGTTGCTCATTATCACAAATACTAAAAATGATTTTAATAACGGAATGTAATATTTTTCGTTTGATTTTTTTTTCTCTAGCACGCTAGCAGGAAAATTATTTTTTGTGAATTTATTTTTGCTTGTAATTTATTAATCGACAGCAAAATCATATTTGAATCGATGTATTTCCCAGTTGTTTCAGTCGGTCTTATAAAAAGAAACGTGCGTTAAACTTGAATGTACAGTTAAATTTTAATTTAAATATGCGTAAAAGGCACAATTTTCCACCGGAAATATATAAACGAAACCTCTAAAGGTCATTCAGGCGATTAAATGTGAAAATAAGCCCAGTTCCTGCAAGATTATGTAAATCACGGTTAATAGGCGGTCCCGCTTAATACGCAACTTTTGCCCACTCCCTTGGAACGCATTTTAACCGGGTTCGACTGTATTTTTTAAAATTCTACTCGTATTTCATTTTTCATTTATTTTATTTTATTCGTAAATCTGCAAGTAAAGCCTGAACGCCAGGTGTTCAAATCGAATTTTTAATTTAACATCCTTTACGTACACTCTAAAATTGGGAGGAGTGAAAAGTTCACTCTTTGAAAGAGTGACAGGCATTTTTACTCTTTTTGGAGTGAATTTTATAAAAATACACTCCTTAAAGAGTGGAATTTTCCACTCTCTAGAAAGGAGTGAAATGTCTCACTCCTGACAGAGTGACTTACGCAGGCATTGCCTATTAACCAATCAGAGCAGCAAGGAGACGACACCCTTAAAAGATAAGAAAAATGATCACTTTTTCGTCCGCTATCTTAGGATTAACAGATTAGGATATCATTAAAATTATTCTTTATGGAATACATAAAATAAAGGTAAGTCTTATTTAAGTTTAAGCATTTATCCGTGTAGATATGTGGAATGTTAAGATTATTAGCTAAATAGTTGTATGTTGTATAGAAAAAGATTGATCGTTAGAGTGTTCAAAAGTGATTGTCTGTTATATTTTCGTCCGCTATCTTAGGATTAACAGATTAGGATATCATTAAAATTATTCTTTATGGAATACATAAAATAAAGGTAAGTCTTATTTAAGTTTAAGCATTTATCCGTGTAGATATGTGGAATGTTAAGATTATTAGCTAAATAGTTGTATGTTGTATAGAAAAAGATTGATCGTTAGAGTGTTCAAAAGTGATTGTCTGTTATATTTTCGTCCGCTATCTTAGGATTAACAGATTAGGATATCATTAAAATTATTCTTTATGGAATACATAAAATAAAGGTAAGTCTTATTTAAGTTTAAGCATTTATCCGTGTAGATATGTGGAATGTTAAGATTATTAGCTAAATAGTTGTATGTTGTATAGAAAAAGATTGATCGTTAGAGTGTTCAAAAGTGATTGTCTGTTATATTTTCGTCCGCTATCTTAGGATTAACAGATTAGGATATCATTAAAATTATTCTTTATGGAATACATAAAATAAAGGTAAGTCTTATTTAAGTTTAAGCATTTATCCGTGTAGATATGTGGAATGTTAAGATTATTAGCTAAATAGTTGTATGTTGTATAGAAAAAGATTGATCGTTAGAGTGTTCAAAAGTGATTGTCTGTTATATTGCTTCATGTAACGGTTTCAAATATAATTCTTTTAACAACTGAATACGCACTAGAGATCTGCACGGGCCGGCTCGGACTCGGGCCGACTTTCACTCACGGAACTCGGGCTGGGCCCGGGCCACACTTTTTTCTGAAGGATTGGGCGGGGCCGAGCCTAACTTATTTTTTCTGTACAAAGCCGGGACTGGTTCATTGCTAGTCTTCACGGCCCAAAATTTTCAGTCCTAATTTTGACCCAGCCCGTATGAAAATCATTGTCTCAGCGTGGCCTGGTCCATTCAAAGGTCAGTAAAATTAGGTCTGGTCCATACATTTTCAAATGACCATTATTCTACACTTAAACATTAAAATTTATTCTTTTTAAAGAACACTAGATTTCTGCGCTTATTAAAATATAGCTAAATTAAAACATAATAAAACGTGTGAAAAAGAACCTGCATATGACGGAACCCAGTTTTAAACTCACTAACGTGTTGATCCATGCATAATTAATATACTAATACATAAGAAAAGAATATATAATACATTTACACTCGCTAAGAAGGGAACTTGTCTATAACGCATTTTTTTTTCTTTTCTATGCAATCCGTCTTACTGTATAGCATTTTTCAGATTTTTAATATCTAAAAAAAAAAATCAATGTTTTGTTAAAATTCACTCGGGCCGTGCCAGGCTCGGGCCGAGATTTTAACTTTTTTCCGTGCCGGACCGGGCTCGTGCCAAACTTTTAAGTTTTTTACCGGGCCGGGTCGGGCCAATTTTTTTTCTACGGGCCGGGACGAATTTTTTTTCTGTGAGTCGGTCCGCGCCCGGGCTTGGAAATTTCAGCCCTTGCAGACCTCTAATATGCGCAATGCTTTGAAAAAAAATAATCAAAACTTCATTAGTTCGGGAAATGTGAATAAAAAAAATGAGTGTAAATATTTTATTCTTCCCTTTCAATGCTGTGTTGCAAATTATTTTTGCCAACGATCAAAACAAAAAAGTTTTATCTCTTTCGTTTGAAAGGCTGACTGACTCATAAGAGAAGATATCTGGAAGTTTTAATTTCGTAGGAGACACATTCGAAAACATTAATTTGCCGTTACATGAGGTTTTTTTTTTTTTTATTGTTTATTACTGATTTCGGATTATATACAGTTAAGAGTATTTATTATTGTTTCGGAGTTAAATATGATATTTGATGTTTATATATTACGAAAAGATTGGTACAGTGAAACTTCACTGTGCGACCAATTCCATTAGGTGACCACCTCCCTGAACGACCATTTTTTCATGGAACGAAATTTATTCCCATAGGCTCAATACTAATTTTACCTCTATTCAGAGACCAAAACCAGTTGAACTCCCTCCATGAGAGATCGATTTCTTTGAAGAAAATGAAATAAATTCCGTTTTTTCCTGGTCGCTTGAAGAAGGTTTTATTAAAAAAATAATTCCAGAGAGTGCATTATTCATCAAACTTCTAAACTAAGTTTAGATTTTTTTTTTTTTTTTTATCCTGGTAACTTTTAAGTGCTTTTAAGAGTTTCAAGTCCCTTTGTGCCTTTTTGGGCAATGTATTTAACTCTGATTACAAATTAAGAATGACGGTCAATAAACTCCTCTGCCCTATTCTGTCGGAAAACTCTCAAAGAAATAGATAAAGTAATGAAATCGTCATTATTTGTTCCCGTCCACAAAAAATTCATTTATTTACTGAACATCGAAAGGACTCGGAGATAAAAATTATAAAATATAAAACTGTAAAATTAAAGCAAAGCTCTATGTATTCATTTTTAAAACTCTGCAGTAATTAACTTATGTAATTAACTTTTATTTTGATACTTAAATTTTTTCCAAATGTGAAAAATAAATTTTAGTAACATTGTTACCATTTTTAAACAATTAAAATCTAGATTTAAACATGACCTCCATTAAGAGACCACCTCTCGGAATGACCCAATTTTATTGGAACGGTACGTGGTCACCTTTGGGAGGTTTTACTGTATATTAATTTTTTTAAATTGTATGTAAACATTTCTCTGCGGGTTATGATTTTAAAATTTTGAGACTGAGTAATATAAAAAAATTTAATTATCGATATTCTGCATCAGTTATTAAATTTCCTTCTATTATAAAACATTTTCTACGTTTTTGATACACGTAATTTTTGGCGCTAAACAATAAAACATGATATTTAAGCATTGGAATAAAATGTTTTTTTATGCCTGTTTTGAAGTTTATGGATAAGACTGCTGTATATTTTTTAAAATGGTCATATTTACTTACATAATACAGGACTGAATATATTTTTTAAGAGATTAATAACCACTTTTTTACACTAAAATGTTTTAAAAACAATAAGAATATTTCTAATGCAGTCATTTACTTTATTTTTAAGTCTCCTTTTTTTTCTATTTCCGAGGTCAATCTTTTCCTATAAAACATATAAAATCTATTTTGCTCATAGTCACAAAGTACAATATCTACGCGAATAAAAAATTTAAATTAAATATGACTTATCGTGGATTATGGCAATAACGGACGAAAATTAAAAATCATGATTAAGTTAAGGCTGTTCTCAAATCCAAAGGGTCAACTTTCTGACATAAGTTTTAATTCATTTTTGTTCGGAAACGCATGAAACTAGAAGGTATTGTTATTCAGAAACTATGTTATCGAGCTGTTTTTTCCGTTTTCTTGTAAACGCAATAAATCTTTCAGAAAATACTGTCAAAGTTGGCATTTTGAACCGAACTTCCGAACGAAAAAAGAAAATCCAGTCAGTAAGGGGAGAAAAATGCCGCGTCACGTGATCAAAATCGCTTATAACTCAATATGTAATTGATTGATCAAAAAATGGAAAACACAGTTCGATTCCAAATCGCTTCCATGGTCAGGTTTTCCAATTTTATATCTTTCCGTTAAAAAATGAATTTGTAAATGTGTCAAAACATTTTGCGCTTGTTGAGCAGAGCAGTTGAGAACAGCCTTAAGGAATATGTTTAAAAGAAAAAAATATACATATTCCAGAGAACTCAAAATGTAGACTCCGTGTTCATCTATTATATATATATAATACAAACGGAAATTTCGTTCCGAACGCCGAGATTTCGAGTTCTACCGCATGGATTTTTATGGAACTTACACCGTTAGATAGGTATCGTTCCAGGGAAGGTTTTAAGCTATAACACATCATTCTACCTAGATTGGTTATAGAATTGGTATGGAAAATTCTATTATTTTGGACTTTGTTACTTCATATTTCCTTAAATATCTGGGCTCCTGTTGGTCGTAGAGCTTAGATCTCGCGCCAAAAGTAGCTGCGAAGCATCCAAGCAAACTTTTCCCCGCTATTATTTTGCCGTCTTCCGATTTCCTCTAACTCTATTAGGGGCCCGCGTAGGGCCCCTTTAAAATATTTTTCGTAGTAATTTCAGCAATTATCTTAAATTATTGGTTAAGACCGCCACCTTCCCGATTCATGTATCTACAAAAAGGTTGCATGAAGGAGTTTCGTTCAGATACGCTTTCGTTGAGAATAGAGTGCGCTCCCTGGTGGTGGAATGTGGAACTAACATAACGCGATATTGTTAAAATTAGGAAATCTAACAATGCGATCTGTTTTAAACTTTGAGATAGTTCATAACACATAATCTATTATCTATTCTATTATATATATATAAAATCTATTATCTATTATATATATAAAATCCAAACGGAAATTTCGTTCCGAACGCCTAGATTTCGAGTTCTACTGCATGGATTTTTACGGAACCTATACCGTTAGATAGGTATTGTTTCAGGGAAGGTGTTAAGCTATAACACATTATTCTACCTATATTAGTTTTAGAATTATTACGGAAAATTCTGTTATTATGGGCGATAAGGTTACAATTTTATTTCTTGGCGAAATTCATCGTTGATAAAAAAAAAATTGAAACGGCTATTAAACCTCGAAAAATAAAAGAAAAACTGATACTAATTTTATTTAAATGAAAAAAAAAGAAAAAAAGAAGAAGAAAATCCGTTTTAATGAGTGATAATATTAAAAAACGGAAACATTTAATCAAAACCTGAAAGAAATATTTGTAATGCTTAAAAATTAATTTAATAAGAAATATTACACTTGACATGTAATATTTGGCTCTTTATCGCTTGCGTTAGATATGGAAACGAATCTGAAAATTTGATTAGATGAAATTTTAACAACATTTTCTTTTTGTTCTGTTCTTTTCTTTTTTTTATATATCTAATTGTCACATCACGTGACTTATAGAAGAAACAAGCAGATGTAATTGTGAGTCACATGTGTAATTACTATTTGTTTCTTTACAATTTTTTATTTTTCTTTTGTCGCCAAACAATCTGATTTTAAGCCAAAAATACATAAGCGTGACATTAGCTTGAGGATGTTCTCACAAATGGTGTTTTTTTAGGTGAAAGAGATCATTTTTTGGTACATTTTCATATTCAATTGTAACTTATATAGATATCAGTTAATATTTTAAAAATGGAATCGAATACTTAAATTTCAGTGTGAATTTCTGCCACACATACATATTGTAAAATAATTTCATACTTTTTAAAATGTTTTTCGCCGTAATTCCGAAAGCATGTGATGTTTATAAACTCGAACTCAGATCAACGAATATTACCCATTTTATTTAAGCAAATATTATCTATTTTCTCAAGTCATATCGCCAATTTCATTTATAGGAAAATTCACTTATTCGAAATGTAGGAAATAAAGATAATTTTTAAGGAAATTTATGTTTTAGTACGTAATTACTATGGAAAAATTCAACATTTTGAAAAAAAAAAATTACAAGTCTTTTCTAATTCGTCATTTCTTCTTCGTCTTTCTTCGTACTTTCTCCTCTGTTATGTAATATTTCAAATGATATTGGACTAATTTTCGATCATCGATTCACCGCAAAATCGCATATCTAATATAGTATATAAAATAAAGTCTGGATTAGGGGACTAATTAACGCACAGCGCAAACTACTGAACCTAAAATCTTGAAAATCGTGGTAAAAATACTTCTTATGACACAAACTTCTGCTAAGAAAGGATTTTCTAAAGTGTCACCTCTAATGGTTTTTGCACGGGGAGGGGAAAAAAATTGAATATCAAAATTATTTGTCAAATGATAGCATATTTTAATGTAGTTTTGTATGCTGAATCGAATACTACCAAATAAATTTTTATAAGTCCAACAGTTCATGACACATTTCATATTTTTCTAATTTGGCGGTGTCTTTGGCATCTAAACCTCAAAATATCTATCATTACATCCGTTACTCTAGCAACGGAAAAAATTCAAATCAACCCTTTTGGCTAAAAAATAAAAACGGCTCTATGAGTTTCAAATAAAAATGCAAGCATCTTAATTTAAAAAAAAAAAAAATAGTGATTTTATGTAAAATAAAAGAGAAAAAATCACTGAGAATTTAGCGTTATAAAACAAAAATGGAAAAGGTACTACTTAGATATTCCGTCGACCAAAAATCTATCGTCAAACTATAAGATTAAATGCCAATAATGGTTGATCGTAAATATCAAATTCACTTGAATTTAAACAAACTACACGTGTTTACGTCATCAAGTGATTTTAATTTCGACGTTTTATTTGTATTTTTATTAATGTTATACTAATTTATTTGTTATTTCGTTATTTAAAATCAAGATTATGTCAATTTATATAATTTGGCGAATGATTTGGCGATTTATATAATTCGGCGAAATTGGTCGACGGGATAACAAGTAGTACCAATGAAAATATTTAAGTACGAAAGCAATGTTTGTAACGACTTAAAAATTATTTTCATATATATAAACTCGGTTTATGGCGTCAGATGCCGTCATCCGAAGAATCTACAAGAGTCTTTTTCCATTTTTTTCCGGTCATAGGTTCCTCAATGAAAGAAATTGGAATTGGAATAATATTGTGCGATTTATAAATTGCTCCTCGATAAGAAGAAAAAATGGGTACATGTATAACAACCGTGCGCACATCTCGCTGATAGCATTTTTAAAATTCCCAGTAGCAGTAGTTACATTTTGCGTATGTAAATTAAAAATATTTTTTTGCTTTTAATTATGGCATTATTTCCTGTTATTCTTTATCTTTTCAGTTTTTTAAATGAAATTAGTATAAGGCATGCATTTTAAATTAAATGAGTGAAAGGTTTGTGTTTTAAATGAAAATAATAAAATAAGAATATGCTATGAAAACAATCTTTATTGATTTATTACCTGCGCCCGGCTGACATAAAAGTATCACAAAAGCCACATATTCACTTTTCTTTGAGTAGTTGCTCATGAGAATTCAAGTTAACCTTCCGTAATCGGATGCTTCACATATTGGTGTATTAGCTTTAATGTTGAAAGCATCGTTTTTGTTTGAAGCGAAAACTTTACTATGAATTCTATTACACAAAATCGCATCATCATCATCATCTACTATATATTTACAACGGAAATTTGTATTTCATTCCGATTGTTTATAATACTTTCGTAGGATATACCACAATTAGTTAGGTAATAATTTTGGAAAGGTTTTAGTGTATACATATTGTTCAAGGGTAGTTAGTTATAAAGCAACAGTAAAAGTTCAAAAATTAAGTGAACCTGATTATGAATGTTTAGACTTTTTAAAAAAATCTACAGAACATATTTTGTTACAAGTGGCCCTGTTGCATGACTTTTAGGAATGGTGTTAGTATATACGATTTCATTATATGTTGATTAGTTACAGAGGTATTAATTCCTGTTGTCATAACGGTCTCATTACCCGACCATAAGTGCGCTGTTTATAATCAACTAAAACAATTACTTCTTAATTGCTAAATTTTGTCCAACGCTTAAGATAACATTATATCGCAATGGCGTTCGCATCGTATTCAGTAATGTGCAAGGTCAAGCTGAAGATCCATATTGTTTAAAATACAAGTTCAAATTCACCATTTAGTTTAATCCAAGGTTCATTTGGAAATATTGACCAGCGCAGCGGGCATAGCCTGCTAGTATTAAATAAAACAAAAGCAAATCACAGCGGATAAAAAAAAATTACACATTCTTAACATTTAAATCATGCTTGCTTAGAACTTATTTAAAAAAGAAGTGAGTTTATAAGCATTGCGTTTAAATGGAGAGATTAAAAATATTTTAGAACAATAGCACTTTCCAAAATTAGCAATAATTTAAGGAAAAAGTACGGTTTTACATTTAAAACAAAAATTAAAATGAGATCAAGCATTGTTAAACATATAACATCCACCTATTAAAAAGTTATTAATAAAACTTTAAAAGTAATATCTTTATAGGGCATGCAATAAAAGCAAACACAAAGGATAAGATTGAAATAAAATATTTTAGTGTATTTCTGTCAGTAATCTAATTTAAATTCGTATGTAATTTTAACTGAATTTTTCCTTAAAAGTTCAATTAGTGTTACAAACTATGAATTAAATAAATATTGCTAATAAAATATTTTATTCCAATCTTTACCCCGCTTGTATCTATTTCCATTGCATGCCGTAAAAGATGCGATTCTTTTAAAATGACTATAAAAGCAAAAAAAATGAACATTCACTCCTATGAAAGAGTGACTATTCACTCCTACCAGGGGTGAAAAACTGCACTTCTTTAGCAAGAGTGAATAGTCACTCCTCCGAAAGAGTGATTATCCACCACTGTTTAGAGTGGATATTCACTTTCAAGGAGTGACTATTCACTCTTTCAGAGAGCCAAAAATTTCACTTTGTCTCAGAGTGAATAGTCACTCTAAAGAGGTTGGGCATATTTTGACTCTGCGATAGAATGACTATTCACTCCTCCGGAGTGAATAGTCACTCTTTTTATATTTAGAGTGTAATATCTAAAATCTATGCGCTTGATTTTTCCTTTTCTGAATTATATGTAAGACATAACAAGCACATAATATTTCTTGAATTATTGCTACACGAATTTGAAAGTTAATTTTTTATTCAAACTTACATATATATATATATATATATATAATTAATACTCTAATTAAAAATATCATCACCAACTACACTACATAGACTGAAGTATATATATATATATATATATATATATACAGCACTAAACATTTTTTTAAACCTAATTACAATACAGTTTTCCTTTTTCACACCAGCTGGCAGCAATGTTCTCGTTCTCAGCAACTTCTGCCCACATGTTCTGATAGTCCTAAATCTGTGTTTTAACATTGTGAGTCAACTTTATGATGTTTTAGATCCTTGCATGTAATTGAGGTATTGTGCTCTTATAATTTTTAACATCCTGTGTGAGGTGTATCTTTCTTAAGATCTCTTGGATTTTTATTATCTATTTTCTGTTATGTTGCGTTAAAAGGAGCTAAATATTCTCATTTTAGGCTTAATGCCGACAAAATTGGATGAAATAACGCATCTTTACTATGAATTAACCAACAAGCACCTCTGATGATTCTGTGGGTTATTCATAGTTTCTTATATTACATACTGGTTTCCTATGTTCATATCTTGTTCATCTTTAGAATTTTACCATTTGTTCATATATTTGTGATTTCATCTTTATTATATATATATATATATATATAACTATTAATTAAACATAACCTTCCACCGTCAATTATTATGAATTAAAGCTGTAAGTATTAAAAAAAATAAATAAATAAATAAATAATAATAATAATAAATTAATATAAGAATTATTATGGAAGAAAAAGAAAAAAGTGGACACCGACAAAAATTGAAAAGCTTATACATTGAATTACGTTATCAAGGGCACAGAATTCAATGATATAAGCAAAATGGTTGTTTTCTGTGGGAAAAATAAGCTAAAGCTAAAAGTTATTTTCCCCTGTGCCCAAACAACCATAAAATCAAGTGAATTGATTAAAAATGAAAGAAGAATAGAAACAAATAATATGAAATGGAAGAATCAATAAAACGTATTTAAATATTTATAGGATATAAAATATAAATAATAAACACCATACCGATTAATATTTCAGTATTTTACAAAAATCCACGCGCACATGGCTGCCAGTATATCAAAAAGATTAAGGTGAATAAAACAGTTAAGAAATCACAGTAAATGATACCAAAGGATGCAGTTAATACATTTTGAAATAAAATTTGAAATACCTTGTTAAACACATTTAATCTAATATAAAATAAATAGATATTACTTACATTATTTAAAATGCACTATTAAATTAATTAATAACAGTTTAACAATATCGTCAAAATTTAGCTAAAAATACCCCCTGGTGTATTAAATTATAACTGAAATGGAGCTAGAAAAATTAAAAATTAGAGCTATCTAAAAGAGACAAATGTAGTGCTGCCATCTAGTATTACTTCTATTAAACAACTAACGCAAGATAAATATATATATATATATATATATATATATATTATATATGTGTATATTATATATGTGTATATGTAAAATTCTGGAAATCCTGGAGTGCTTACTGTGAAGTATTCAATCGAAGAATAACGCATTGCTAGAAGTTATGTAACTCCTACAGATTTAGTGCAGCATATCAGTCGTGAATCGAATCACTATGATTCGATAAATAGCCGGTGCATTGTGTTGACGTTGGTGCAGGTCGTGGTATGAAATTACACAGGTATTGGAATGAAAAAAGGAGTTTCTCCATTACGAAATATTGAGTCAGCTTAGGCCTTCATACTTTTATTAACAGCACATCATCGAAACTATTCCCGCATTTCCATTGACAAGTTCAGGTGTTAAGGCTGTTCTTAAATCCAAAAGAGAAACTTTATGACATAAGTTTTAATTTATTTTTGTTCGGAAATGCATAAAACTAGCAGTTGTTGTTGTTTAGAAACTGTGTAATCGAGCTGTTTTCCCGTTTTTTTTTTTTTTTTTTTTTTTTTTTTTTTGCAAACGCAATAGATGTTTCAGAAAATACGTCAAAGTGGGCGCTTTGAACCAAATTTCCGCGCGAAAGAAGAAAAAAGACTCAAGAAAGGACGAAAAATGTGTTTGTCACGTGATCAAAATCGCTTATAACTCGGTAGGTAATTTATTGATCAAAAAATGGAAAACACAGATTCCAAACCGATATCATGGTCAGGTTATCCAATTTTACATCTTTCCGTTAAAAAATGAATTTGTAAATGTGTCAAACCGTTTTGCGCTTGTTGAGCAGAGCAGTTTAGAACAGCCTTAAGATGTTAATAAAATCATCGTTATGATCGTGAAGTAAATTAGTATAAAAAACTAACAGTCAGAAAACTAACAGTCAGCAGGATGTTGGCTGGTCAAAAATTGAACATTCTGAGGAATCGTTCCATGCGTCCACTTTTTTTCATACCTCGCAATTAACACAAATCGTGACGTCGCTCGTGATCTGGCCAATGAGTGAATTAAACGCACGCGTGAAACCTCCGTCTCATCCAATGGGAGTGATTTTGTAAAGAGTCCTGTCAATTTGGGAGCGGGTGGATTTTGAAGTAAAAAATGCCCCAGCCCGCGAAAGATTCTCGGAATAAAATAAGTAAAAAAGAAATGTATCTTTTAAAAACCTTCGAATTCACATTAAATAACAGAAATATTCAGAAATAATGATACAATTTAGGAATAAACTAAAAACTTTATATTTAAGTAAATTGAGTAAGATAATAATCAATTTAAGGAGAATTCAATAGGATTAATGATAGATATTATTGAAGAATAGGAAATTGGTGAATATGCCGTGAATTTAGCATATTAAAAGGAAATATCGCGAAGGAAGAATTAATAATATAACATATATATACAATAAATATTATTATTTTGTATAATTATGTAATAATATAATTATATAGCTATTTAATGATAATTTAATATATGGAGTCTTTTTATTTTTGCCACTTAGGTTTAATTACAAACGCAAAGAATGTTTTCAATTTTATGGGTCATTCAGATGAACCTATTGCATTTTAAACATAAGTTTAGAGAACTTATTGATTTATAATAATACTTATTAATTATTTTCTTTTTTAAAATTAAATTTATACCTAGTTATAAACATAATACATTCTAAAGCCAACAAAGCAATTTAAGAAATCTGGGCAAAGGAAAAATTTTTTTATTGGCATTTCTATCAAATTTATTTATTGTAATGGTATGTATTGTACCGAAAAAAGAACTCATATCAAATTTCTTTAAAAATAAATATAAGAATGAAACCATTATTTGCAAGGCCTTTTCTCAAAAACATTAATTTTAAAAATTGCGTCGCTATGTCTGTATAAAGTCGCTATCAGCCTTTCATAAGTTCTTCGAGTCCTATCATTATTAGAAATCACAAAATTAAAGCAAATAAAGTTATTATTTTCATCATTCAAATTCTTAATCTAGACCAGTGGTTCCCAACCTTCTTTTGGCCGCGCCCCACCAAAGCATCGCTAAAATCATGATGCCCCTCCCCCCCTCCCTTCTATATCATATAAATCTTATAAGATAAAAAATAAATCTCAATTTTCCCGGAAGGAACACAAAATAACATTAACTCTGATAAATGATTTCACAATCTTTAATTTATCAAAATCATATATTTTTTTTTCATTAAAAGTATGTTTTTAACATAACTCTATGAATGCAATGAGGCCATTGATCTTCGCAATTACATCTACATTTTTTTTCCCCCCAACTTACCTCAAATTTTAAATTGATTTTTATCTTTGTAAAATTCCTTGAAATCCCTTTCACATTTTGTATGATATCGGATTGAATGAATACATTTTATAATGGATTTTAATACCTCATTAAGAACAAGTGATATTTGTTTATCACCGAGACTGCATGGATAATATAATTCACAAGTAACAATTCCGGATTCGCCCTTTTATCCATTTTAAGTAAATATTTTTCTTTCGCAACATACTATGATAGCAGGCTTTCTTTTTCCCATTATTATTATTTGGCCACCATGTTTTCTCAGATTTTAAATTTTAAAATGTTTATGCCATGAAGTATGTTTATATATTGTGTATGTGGTCTGTAGAAGAGCCATAAGAAGTTTACTTTCTACCCATTTCCTTCCGTGATGCGCAAGGGATTTATTAATTTAATAAAAGTAGTACCTCATTTAAATAAATCAACATTTTTCAGATTAAACATGTCCAAATAGTTCATTTTAGATATACCGTGCATAATTTCACATGTAAAAGTCCCTACATGGGTCTATATGACACTAAGAATGGATGTACAAGTTTTTTTTTTTAAATAATTCGTTTAAAAAAAAAGTGTATTTACTAAAATAATATTAAAACCAGAAAAAATAGAATGTTTCTTTAATATATAAAAGATGTCAAAATATCTTATAAGAAATTAATATAATTATTGCGGTGTCAGTGTATTATAAACTTGTAAATGGGAATGTTTTGAAAATTAATTCCTATTCAGTTATTTTTAGATTTTTTTCATCTACTATTTCTATTTTTAGACTACTACACTACTTTTATTATTTTTTTTAAATGGCACAACATTTCTTAAGAAATCTGAAATTGCCCCCCTGTGGGGCGTACGCCCCACGTTGGGAACCACTGGTCTAGACATATAGAAATACCAATAAGTAATCACGACATGTTGAGACGGAATTTGAAAAAAAAAAAAAAAAAAACAATTAAAAATTTTTTGTCGACCGAGTCAGTTCTCCATAGAGCTCTATAATCTATAATTTTCTCAAATTATGGCTTTTGCGTTTCAGGACGTATTTCTCAACTTCTAAAAGGTACTTATTTTAAACATTCTCAAAATACTAATTGACAGAATTGTAAAGAACTGTAAAGAGCTGTAACCAAACGAGTAAGAAAAGGAATCATTAACGAGATAGAATTTTTCAAATTATTTTGACGAAAAAAAAAGTTTCTCAAATTATTATGTGAATTGGTCTTTTGTGCATGATTTTTATTAACCTATTTCTTGTTTATAGAGATAAAATTTTGTAATCGATTTTTGTCGCATTTCTTGATATGCTAGAGTTGTGAAATTGCTTACAGATGTGTGTGCTTCCGATAACAAAGTAATATTTTAACCTCTTCACGTCCTTGGCCGCATACGTGGAGGTTTACTTTTTTATAATTTTTGTCAATAATAAAAAGAACAGAAATTTAATAATAACTTACTCGCTACAGAGTCCCTCAACAAGAAAAGTAAAAATTTTATGGTTTGACTGCACTGATAATGTTATTGCAGATGTACAGTCGTGGAAAAAAAAGTAAACACCCCCTACTAACTTTTCAACAAATTATCGTAGACGAAAGTTACTGGTACCGAACGGTTGGAAATAAAGTCTACTTTTAAATGATGTCTATAAAGTTTGCTTAGGGGGCCATCTACATATTAAAATGAACCCAAACCTAATTTTTTCAATGGCAATGCCCAATTTTAACGAGATATTTCAAATCTTCGGTTCAAACTATGCCTAGACACCAAATTTCAAGTCATTTGAATGATAAGTTTTTGAATTATAAACATTCAAAATTTAGTGCTTCTAATGTTAAATTACATTTTCATATTTTTATTTATATCTCCTGAAATTATGTTCCTAATGTGCTAATTTTTTGTGTAGCAATAATGCTAATGTGCCCAAACATAAATATGC
This sequence comes from Maratus speciosus, assembly GCA_963932465.1. Taxonomy (NCBI): domain Eukaryota; kingdom Metazoa; phylum Arthropoda; class Arachnida; order Araneae; family Salticidae; genus Maratus; species Maratus speciosus. The sequence continues at coordinate 25,804,334 of OZ010788.1, read as the reverse complement.
TGAATTTGCAATTTTTATAATTTTATGATATGAATTATGAATTATGAAATTAATATTCGAAAAAACTGTAAATTGCAACCTATAATTTTTTTGATGGATTTAGATTTATTAAGTCCTGCTTTATGAAAATCCGAAATTTCACATTTTTCTTCCAAATAGTTTACAAATTATGCTTAAAAAACAGCAAAGTGGTGGTTTAAGGGGCCGTGTATGATAGAACTGAGTAGATATTTTGAAATTTCTTCTGCTGTCCTGTTATCTAACAGGCTTCATAAGGTGCCTCGATCAAGAAGGAGGCTCTCTCGGTTAACAATCGAGTAAGGAACTTCAATTTGGATACAGCCCTTAAAATACGCTCGTTTTAAAATAATTAATTTCTCGGAAACTTAAGGTACGAATTGCATAAAAATTTGTTTTTAGGCTAATTGAAGGGTGTAGAGTTCATTTATGCTATCAGAATTGGGTATTGCCATTGAAAAAAATGAAGTTATGGTTCGTTTTAATATGTAGATGGTCCCCTAAGCAAATTTTATATACATCATTTAAAAGTAGACTTTATTTCCAATCGTTCGGTACCAGTAACATTCTTCTACGATAATTTGTTGAGGAATTAGTAGGGGGTATTTACTTTTTTTTTTTCCCACGACTGTACAGATATAAATAAACGGTCAAGTGCGAGTATGAGTATTACTCGCGCTCAGAGGGTTCTGTACAATAAATATATGAATTATTAACTGTATTATTAAAAAAAATCGTTTCTAAAAGAATAATAAGACTTTGTGAAAAACTATACAACGAAAGGTTGGGTATAGCTATATACTAAAAAGTATGAATGGGTATACCATAAAAGTTTAAAGAGATATGAAACCTAAGTAATATCTAATATTGCTATTCTGTATTACTCTTTTTTTTTTATCTTAACCTAATATGCCTACGATGAACTTAATTTGGTACTGACAATAAAAGTAGTTCATATTTAACCCCTTGCGCTCTGGCGCTGTTAGCGGATGCATGTCACTAGCCACTAGTTTTGCCACATCTGGCAGATTTTTTTTTTAGAAATTTTGAATTTATACCACAAAAATTTAATTGGTAATTTTCTTTTACTTTTTATACTTATAATTTTTTATGGAAAATCCATCATCTTGTACAGCAAAAATAAGAGTTAAAACTTTCTGGTGAGAATTCGGAATGGCTAATTAAAAAATCAGCCAGATATCATTGTCGGAAATGGCCTAAATAGCATTAGGTACATAGAGCGCAAGAGGTTAACCTTCATTTCGCATTTCATAAAACTAAGCTCAGCGTAGTAATGATCTGTTCTTTTTTAAAGTGTAGCTAAACAAAGACACTTGTTCAGAGTTTAAGCTTGGAATTGTGCTAAGCGCGCTTCGAAAGAAAGTCGCTAAGTTGCAACGCCGCTTTGGTCCGTGCCGCGTTTTTTCAGATAGGTTTTTAATTAACTTTTAAAGACACGGGAGACGTATTGAGAGATCCACTAAATGCAAACTAGCCACGAATCCCATAGTATTTATATGATTAATTCTAATTAAATTAGTCTGTTTTTAACAATTTGGCATACCTCTACTAATTACCGAAGATTTTTTCGAAAATCAGTATTAACAATGCTTTTATACTTCTGCTACGGATACGTACCTCCAGCGCCATCCCTCAAGATTCCTTCCATTTTCGCCGAAAGATCTCCCCCTGCCTTTTTTCGACACCCCAACGAAGGAATGGTGATAAAAAAAGAGGGAAGTGTTAAAAATTAAAATACCGAACAGAGATAAGGAGTCTTTCTTTCTCTTTTAACCACGTATTATTGTATCTTTGCGAATCTGAATGCAATGGCAAAAGAAGATGTGAATTTAAATTTTTAACCCTTAATTGCATGAATTATTCTTTTAGAATTGTGCTTTTTATTTTTATATTAAGGATTAGACGCCAGAAATCTTAAGATAGATTTTTAACTTTATTTAGTAGCATATTTTTGTAATTTTTAGAGGATTAATATTTCTATATAAATATAGTGGTTGTAAGAACTTAATTTATGTATTAAAGATTAAATAAAAAGGTGATGGAAATTTACATCACTATGCAATTAAGGGTTAATACTCATTTAATACGAAATAATCATTCATAGCTTTTAGTGTTTTCCTCGGGATTTTGTGACCGTTGTCTTTTTTTTTCGAAATTAGAGGACAATTTTTATTTATCCCAGACATCTATTATTTGTTTTCTCTGTTTTTAAATATCATAATAGCCGTTTAAAAAAAACATGTTTATTGAGCTGAATCTGATTCAATAAAGCAACGGATTTAGATAAGTTGAAGACGCTAATACTGATTTTGGATTTGATTCTTAAAATTTGATAACGTGATTAATTAGTGATTCAAAAAACCGGTATTTTTTTTTCTTTATAAATATATATATATATATATATATATTTTGCTGGTAGTGGGGGAGGGGGGGGGGGGTGGACCCCGAAAATCCTTCGTAACGCCACTGTTTTAACCTAGTTTGAAAAATTATTTCGTTTGATATTGTTTTAAATAAATATTTTTTTCAACAAAATTAATATATAAAAATTATTAATATGTAAATGATTATTTTTCATCATAGTATCCTGTAAGCGGCATTTCAATGCCGAATATAGACTTAGTGAAAGTGATATACTTAAGAGTGTATTGGAAAATTAAAAGTATAGTTTGGTTGTGTAAATATATTTTGGAAGAAAAAAACCGAAAAATAATTTAAATTGAATCTTAAAACAAACCTATTAAAGTCACATCAAGATATCATTCGAATTTTAATATAAAACTCATTTTGAATTTATGAGAGAGTGAATGAAAAATCATCAGCGAATAAAGTTTCATACGTCTTTTCATGTTAAACATAATTTTTGCATATACGGTTACAAATAGAAAAAAAAATATGATGAAATAAATCATGCATATATCTATTAATTAATAGCATAGCGTCACTCAAGATTTAATATTAGTTTTAAGATCCATCTATAAAAATTTTAGAGTCATAAGATCAAGTGCTGGGTCACAAACTTTTAACATATTTTGATACTACTAATTTTTTTTTAGGTTAATGATAAAAAGATTTAAAAAAAAAAAGTTTTATGCTATTCGATGCAGAATTTAAGAAGATAAAATCGAAAAACTAACATTTTCTTCACATTGGAAAGATTCTGTATTTCATAGGTTTTAATCCCGAAACCTATATGACTTAAAATAGATGAAAACGATGTCGCTCTGAAGCATTTGTTATGAAACGTTTCCCTTTTAGAAATCAAAATGAAAGTTGGCTTTTAAGTCTGTTTTCAAATCTAAACTACCTATTTCTAACACATTTTTCAATTTATTTTGTTCTCAAAAATTGTCAAGATCTCTTGTGCAGAAATTGTTAATCCAGTTTCATTTTTCGGTAAAGGCAGAATATATTTTAGAAAATACTGTGAAAAGTGAAAATTAGTGTTTTGAATCACATTTTAGTTGGTGACACTGGGAGAAAGGAAAAAAAAACTGGCGTCTTGTGACAACAATCACTTTTAACACAAAATATAATTCATTTTTTCAAAAATGAAAAACTTCTCAACCATCTTAAATAGCCATTTTTAAAGCTTTCTATCTAGTAAGTGACAGTGTGTGTGTGTTAGGGAGCAGGAGGGGGGAGGGGGATTTAGTTTATGTAAAGAATTTCAACGTTGTTGTTACTTGCAGATGATCGGGAGTAACAAATGCAACACTGTAGGCAAGTTTCTTACATATAATTACCGGACGCGACAGTGGAGGAAAGAGAAATTTTTTCAAGACAATTCTGTTACATTTTTTATTTTACAGTACAAATAAATTAAAGATTTCTGTAAATTCTCTGCGTCACAGCACGTAGCTAATCTTAAAAATTGTATGGGATGTTTTCCTTTATGCACTCTAAAAAATAAATGTGCAAATTTAACATAAAACTGGTATATCGATGGTACAAAAACAATTTGTCTATATGTGTAAAGTGGTGCGTAAATTGCCAAAATACAATTTTACCCATAATGTGTAAATTTCAAAACAAGCATTTGAGTGTATAATTTTTGTGTAATATTCTGCTCTTACACATATTTCGGCTTAATATGCAAAACATTCATTTTATTGTAATATTTATAAAAGGCAATTTTTTCTGTACATAATTTTATCTTTAAACTTTGCTATGTGTAAATTGTGAAGTAAATGTTTTTTTGATCGCAAAACAAAACTGCATGAAGAATACACTCATATGCGGGATGAGTTTGTTGTTTCTGGTAAGTTTTAAGACAACAAAATAGTGTATTCAGAATGTATTTAGTCAATTTACACGCCACATGTGGACAAAACGTTTTCTTATCATCGACATACCCTTTTTTTTAACAGGATAGACTCAAATACAAAACATTTTTTAATCTCTCTATTCTAAATAAAAGTAACTATCAGCATTTCTAGAGATATTTTTTACATTATTTTAGAAAATGGTATTAATTTATACTGTTGCCAAATGTATAAACAGCGCAAACAATAATGTTTGCTTCAAATTAAATTTTATTTACACGTGACTATTATAAACAGAAAAAATCATTTGGAATTAGAATTAAATAATTATGTACAAAAAGCAGGAACTTATTAAAAACTACGTCATAAAAAGTATACACGCGAATTTTAAAAGAGAAAGAATATTGTAAAATAATAAATTCATTAACATGCGTTAGAAGTCTTAAATAGGAGAAATTACGTCATATTTACGTCACATTATAGTTATTACATAAAATGAACACAAAATAATATTGCAAAACAGTTTAAATTTAGAAATTGCGCTAGACATTTATTTGATATTTTGAGAGGATCTTTTCAACTATTTTTCTTAGGAAAGCGCAAATAATATTTCATTTCTAACAAAAGTATTTTCACGTGAATATTTAAAAGAGAAAGAATAGCTTGGTAAAAATTACGTCAGATTAAAAACGATTAATTTAAAATGTCTCATTTAAAAGAACTTTCTTTTCGCTTTGTTAAAAAATACCACGAGACAAAGACTCTGTTTACTTAATTCCTTTTATATTAGCTTATTTTGAAATGTTGTTACACGTGTCTACGTCATCAAGTTATTTTTATTTCGACGTTTTATTTGTATTTTTATTAAAGTTGTACTAATTTATTTGTTCTTTCGTTATTTAAAATAAAAATTATGTCAATTTGTATAATTTGGCGAGTGGTTTGGCGATTTATATAATTTGGCGAAATTGGTCGATGGGATAATCAAGTAGTACCGCAGCGGATTTGGCGTTAAAATTCCCCAATCAAAGAGAAATGAATAGAAATTCGTTTATAGGGAGATCGCCACTGTCTTTTAAATTATAATTAAATCTTTCGAAATCTTTTTAAAGCCGATCAAATTAGCGTGCATTTAGAGTCTGCGATGTCTGGACGGGGGTTGGCGAGCGTATCTCGTAGGGGGCCGAGCCCCCTAGTTGATTAAAAAAAATAATAATTCTGAAATCTCCTATCTAAGCAGCGCCGCAGCAACACTATTTGGCACATGCTGCAAAAACTTTTACCTTAGAACCTACTAAAAGCAAATGTGTAGAATTTTAATGAAATTTAATGAAAATTTAAATGTGTAGAAATCTTATTAAATTAGTAAAGTTTTAGTCTCAAAATGTCCATAATTTACAGAACTTTAGCACATTAAGATTCAAAGAAAGCATATAGTTTAAAGAAGTATTGTACTGATTGATGAGTTTGGCCACTAAATTTTGACGCAATTAATGAAAATTTGCATGAACAAATTTTTCGGAAGGACATGTTTTTACAAAATGGAATGTATCAGTTAAACTTTTTTTTTAATTATTTTAATTCTTTTACCTTTTAAAGTTTTGCATGTAACGATTTGCACAAAATAAAATTTAAAACTCAGTTTTAGATTTTATTTTGTGCAAACTGTTACATGCAATACTTTAAGTACATGGATTAAAATCAACACATTATAACTATATATATTATATATATCTCTTATTTCTCGTGAAAATTCACTAAGCTATCTGAAAGGAGTTATATATTGTAAAGATTATATTAATTTAAATTGAGTAGTTATATATATTTTAAAAAGATTGATATATATGCATGTATATGTAATTTAAATATTTTTGATTATAAAAGAAAATTAAGCATTTTTTTGTTAGCCACAAAATAATTGAAATCTTATTACCTTGAAATTTTAAGAGACTTAGAGCTGTTTAATCATCAAAATATTGATTTTTCGAAATATTATATATGAAGGAACAATATAGTATTTTGTTGCATTTTAAAGCATTTTGCATAGAAATATTTCTATTATTACGTAAGTTATGACTAAAAAAATGTGCCTGTCATTTTCCCTGCAAACAATGATTAAAAGGACACTTTTAAAGATATTTTTCTCAAAACGAAAAAAGCCATTTTTTTTTTTTTTTTTTATTGTGCACAAGATTTATTTTACATTAGTTAATATTTTTGCATGCAATCTTTACGAATTTAGGTATTATATCTACAACTTAAGATTGGATCTAATTTGTGCATATTTTACTAAAATTTCTGTTTAAAAAGTATTGTTGAAAGTATTGCATACATTAAGATTATCTGTTTTTGTGCCTAGAATTACGAACGAACTTTGGTTCAGTTTTAATATAATTCTTGCGTTACATGTATTAGCGAGAACATAGCCAATAGTATTTATTTTGAATTTTTTTTTTTTATCTTGCTGAAATTCAGAACTGAACGTTGGCACTATGCGACTCCTATATGATCCCTTACATTTCCCCGTCTTAATGATTCTCGGACTCATGTCCTTTCCTAATGGAAGTACTTAATTACCTATTTGATCAATGAGCATTCGGCGAATCCGGAATTCACGGCTCCTCAACACCTTTTGCTGAATGCCTGCAAATCGAAATTTGTGTGTAACGGAAAAATGCGTTTTCCTAAAAAACTATGTGACCCAGGGTAATCGCTGTAATTTTCCTTCAAGGTTTAACTTAACGTCTACTACCTCTAATTTTTTCATAATTTTAGTTTCAGCAGATTCGGTAGTAGATGGGGGGGGGGGGAGGACATATTTTTGCGCTACATTTTCGACTATATGTCTGACAATATAATACTTAAAATTAAAAGAAATGTATTGTTGAGTTCAGCGTTACGAAAGCTTTGACACAATACACCACACGATATACAAAGGAAAGATTTTTTTTTTCAAGTAACTTAGCCGGCTCCTCTACATTTTCCCTAAATGTATTTGTGAATGCTTAATAATTTGTAAATATGTGTGTCAATAGTCTTTATTACTTCCCCCAATTTGAACTTTCCACGTTCCATAGTTTACGAGTAAAATGTCTGCGACAGACGGACAGACAGACACAGGAGTGATCTTATAATGGTTCCGTTTTTACTTTTTAAGTACGGAACTAAAAAGCGTAAAGTAATTTTTCGGCAGTCAGTGTTGTTGGATTATTTGAACAAGCTGTTAATATTTGATAGAAACAATATCACATGCATTAAATATATTAAGTTTTAATAATAATTTGTAGAAATGTAAAAAAGAAATGTACTGTTAATTTTTTATTTTATCAGAAATTAACAAACGTACACATATGTGTACAGTTATCGTTCGAGGTGGTGTTTTTACTTAAATATAATCGTAAGTATAATTTAACATTTTGTATAAGTATTGGGCTGCTGGGCAAGAACTAAGTTAAGCTTTTCTTGTACATGTATATGCAGAAATAAGTCAAAGTATACTTGAAACATAACTTTATAGAGGCCCAGCGGCCACAAATGTGGATGTTATTTTATTTATTTTTTTTTGTGTGTGTGTGTGTGAATTTTTATTGTTTTTTCCTTCCCTTCCCTTTATTATTTTTATTTATTTATTTATTTATTTTTAATTTCTATTAATATAAAATGAATAAATCGTAAAAAAAAGTCATTTTTTTCCCTTGCCATAAAAAAATTCCTCCCTGAAGAGGTTAATATTTTCATGGCTTAGTTATCAGTTTTTGGATCAATTTCAATTAAATGTTGGAAATAGAATGTCTAAAATTTGAAACATGCGAGCCTTTTGAAAAAAAAAATTATTGCTACTGAAGCAACAATAGTTTTCTGCAATAATATAAAGTAATATTTGCAGTAAAATAAATAAATATGCAAAACTAAGGAGAAAATGACTGCATTACCACAATTGGCAACTTAATGCTCAAATTTGGCGAGGAAAACCTTTTTCAACTTTCTCAGAATGTTTAAATTACATAATAAGTTCAAATTTAAATTGTGAAATCCATTAAAGGAATAAAAGTGGAATATCTATATATTACGCTATCGTACGTGGCACAAAAATCGCGATTATTTGTTAATTGTTTAATGGCAACCCCCGAATGAAACGCATCTCATTGGTTAACCCGTTCAGGACCGGCATCGTTTACACTAATTTTACTCGTTTGGCACCACTTTTTTGTTAATTTTTTGACTTATCTTTATAAATCGCGAAAATGTCGTAATTAAATAAAATCAATTTTACTTTTCTTTTTTGCTGGTATCAAACTCAAGTGTTTTAAGCACTTTTTGTTTCGATCTTTATGAATCACCCTGTATATGATATTTATTTTAAAGAAAAGTCAAATGTTAATTGATTCCAGTTGTAAAAAATTATAAATATGAATGAAATAGTACGGAATGTTTTGAAAATTTTCATTCATGAATTTCGGATTATGTTCATACTAGATGCACTATAAAGAATGAAATCAAATTCAGCAATTCAAGATACAGATATTGTAGCAGTCAAACTATAACTATGTGCAGTAAGTGTAATGTACCGCTACACAGTAAATGCTTCATTGATTTTCGTATGGCAAAAATATAGTTGACTTGTACTGATGTTGCAATTTCACAATATATCTTATCTCACATAAAAAAAATTGCAATACCGCTTTTTTTTCTCTTAATTATCCATTAATATGTATAAAGTCGAATTTTATTTCATTTGTGTCAAATATAAGAAGGTGCTGTCCTTAATAGGTTAATTATGTTGCAAAACTTCTCTATTGCCTGCTAATTTTGTATGATATTCCGTCTGCTCCAAAAATCACTTTTTAAATAATATAAATTATTAGCTGTCGTAGCAACTCGATGTGTTACATTTGAACTGTATGAGAACGTTCGGTGTTAGAGGGAAAAAGAAATTTTATTTTATTTTACATATAAAAAAGATTATCATATTATTTTTTTAATTACTTATTATGAGCAAGAATTCATATTTACAATGTTAATTAATTGAAAGTTATTAAAATTACATTTTGCAAGTTATGTGATTTTTATGCATTTGTACTAAAATGCTTTTATAAGAAAATGGTGGTACACGGGGAATAAAATTTCATTGGGCGAGAAGATTTGGCACAAAAACTTGGTTCTGTAGTGTGGGTTGCTATGGTTGCGAGGGTAACTTAATCCTATTCATAAACTTAATTAAGTTCCATGTTCTAACGCATTTCCTTCATCTGTTTTAAATCATGGAGAAAAGAGATAGATGGAGATGCAGTATGCCGTAAAAATAGTTTACAATATGATGCGCGTTATCGCTCAATTTTAAATGCTCTCACCCGGCCCAAACAAAACAAGCACCTGGAACAGGGGCCGAATTTTTTGACATCACTCGTGTATTTTTTTCTCTAAATGAAAGTGATCTGCTTATTTTTAAGCATTCTAAAGGAGCATTCCATTGTATTATGAATTAAAAACTGCATTACTAAAAGTTTTCTCTTTTTTCCACGTGAAAGAACGTGCTTGTGTTTGGGCTGATTGCAGCGGATTTTAGGGTTACTTTTTCGGCGTCATCCCCAGCCAACTTACTGCTTCTCCATCGATCTCTTTCCTCCATGGTTTTAAATAGATTCGAAAATATTATTTTATACGGATCAATAATGTTGAAATCTTTCAACTTTTTACTCATAGTTTTAGTAAATGTAGAAGTAAGTCATATGAATATTCTTTACATTACATTCTTTAAAAGAAAATGTAAACTAAAAATCCCTAAATCAATTTATACCAATTTATACAAAAAAACAACAACAAAGATATTTATTCATTAAGATAAAAAGAACTTCTTAAAACACCATAAAATGGTGTTTTTTATGGTGTTTTTAAGAAGTTATTTTTACCTTATCATATTACACCAGCTTATTTAATTATTTAAATTTATTCATTAGTTCGGAAAGCAGATGATATCCCATTTGTCTTTCCTTATTTTCGCAAAAATAGAGTAATTTAGTTGCAATCTTTAGAGAAACTTTTTAAAAAGTTACATAAAGAATTTAAATCGGGAAATTAATTAAATTTTTTTTAATTCCGGGAGTTTATATGACGTTTTCGAATCCATGCAGATATATGGTGTAAATTTCAACACCTGCGTCCCATATTCCAGAAGGATTAGCTGTGAAATGTGAACATACAGTCCGGTTTTAGTAAAATAGATGCAACATAAACGAGTAAAAGATAATTCGAAAATCTCACCCATAACGATGAACATGTGAGAGAAATTAAAACAAACATTAATAATAATCAGAATAAGAGAGCGAGCTATTGCTTCAAGGTTTTAAAAAGAAGACAATTAATCAATATAATTTAAATATATATATATATACCGGGTGTCCCAAAAAGGACTGACTGATTTTAAAATTCAATAACTTGTAAATGGTGACAGATATTTAAAAAATTCTTGCAGGAGGGTTATGCATAAGGTCAAAAGTTTTTTTACAGTGATTTTCAATTTTAGTTCGAATTACAAACAATAGATGGCGCTGCGATCGATAGACGCTAAATTCAGGCTCGATTTTTGGTACTTCGTGGCCCGGATAATACATTTCCATCTCTTTTTTCCGCATAGAACAAGAGAAAGGACCAAAAATTGAGCCTGTATTTAGCGACTATTGCTTACAGCGCCATCTATTGTTTGTAATTCGAACTAAAATCGAAAACCACTGTAATAAAACTTTTGACCTTATGCATAAACCTCCTGCAAGAATTTTTTAAATATCTGTCACCGTTTGCAAGTTATTGAATTTTAAAATCAGTCAGTCCTTTTTGGGACACCCGGTATATATATATTAAATACCCTGTTATGTCTTGAAAATTCGCACTGATTCAAAATCTACTGAATATTTTTTGGAGATTTCTGTTTGTTCTTACAAAATATCAAACGAATCATAAATTTATTTTTACTCATTACTTTTTTGCATAAACAAAAAATTGAACTAACTTCTGGATTAACTATTATATACTTTAGTTGATGCACGCACATTCAATGTAGAAATAAATTAATATCAAATACATTTAATTACAAAATGAACTAAATTTACAATCTTTAGTTTATAATGTATTTAAAGAAATGAGGCATTCTCACATATTTTTGACTTTTAAGTCCCTGAATAATAATTTTTATTTTAGTACATATTCTTGGGGTATTTTTTTATTTCTTATACTGGAAAACATCCCACTGCATGACTGTATAACAATATTAACGAGATAAATAAGTTTTGGATGATGCTGGGGGTCCAAATATACAACGAAATTCCTGTACCGTCCCGTGTCCCTGATGCTAATTTTTAAGTTTGAGCTGTCTGTATAAAATTGTTTCACTAAAAGTAATTCGATGTAATTTTTTTCTGAAACTGGGACTATTGTTTTATATAAGTATGTAGCAAAAAATTAACCTGCATACATTTTTACGGCTATTATTATTTTTTTAACTCTGTCCCTGGATTTTAGATTCCTTACCGTCCCTCTTGCTAAAATTATACAGAAAATCATTTCAGATGCAGCCACAGAATTTTTTTCAAATATTTTCTCATGCAGAAGTATGCTAGAAAAAGAATGGCTAAAATTCTTTGACAGGAAATTTACTGCAGAATTTAAATCAGCATTTAAATATCAATTTCAAGCATCGTGGCTTTATGGGTAGTCTTACCGTCCCCAAGGTTTATTCCTGCACTTTTCGAGGTAAATTAATTTTTTTTTAATTTAATCTAATGTAAATAACTGTTTTTAAAATTCAAAGAACACTGTGGCTATCACTTAGTCTTAACACGATTTGCTTAAAAATAGGTTGTAATTTTCCTTACCGTCCCATCCCTACCATCCCTTTTTTTTACGCTAATCGTTCCTTTTTTCCCTTACAGTCCCCTTTTTTTCCTTACCGTCCCCTTTTTTTCCTTACCGTCCCTTCTTTAACACCCCTTTAAGATAATGTTATACCAAAATTTTGTCCTAAAAATACTACATTGTTATTATTTCTTATTTGAATGTTCTGTGGGTACTATGCAAATTCATTATAAGTAAAAATTTAGAAGAAAATAAAAAGTTAGAGAGGTAAAACGGTAAGGAAAATCGCAAGTATAACTTAAACCTGGGTTAAATAAAAAAATCTTCGCTGCTTATCATTTTTTCTTTATTTTGAATCATTAAGGCATTCGTCTATAAGTTTGAAATGTTATTTTACTAAGTTTAATTTCATTAGATCTTTATTCATGAAAGTTAAAAATTTGAGAGAATGCCTCAAATCTGTTTCATTTTTCTACAGGTTTTTAAATAGAATATTTTGAATAGATATTTCTTGGCACTTTCGTGTTTTTTATTTGCTCCGAGTCCTTTTTATAATCTCGGAAATTTCATAGTTTCCTAAAGCAGAGATGTTTCCTTTTCAAAATTCATCTAACGTATTACTTATTCGTGATACCTCAAACATGCCTATACTTAAAGAAAACGTAATTTTATTATCATTCGAATAACAGCTGATATTCTAGAATTAGGTTTGAAACTTCGCACAACCAGTGTATTGACCCTTCGTATGTTTTTATATCCAGTGCACTTTATGAAACACTTTCTAACATATTCAGATTACTGAAACACTTTCTAACATATTCAGATTACTGAAACAAAACTTCATAGTTTATTAAAGTGAAAAGTCTAAATAAAGAATTTCGAAAACGCATAATGCATTTGTAAACTCAATTTCTGCCATTACCATCAATATTCGAAAAAATATTCGATTTTTCTTGTACAACCCCGTATATGATTTATAGATTTGTATGTATACTACATAGTATGCTAAAATTTAGTTCAGTTAAACGCATAACACAGTTAAAATTTCCCTGTCAAAAATTTCCGCCAGTATACGGAAATGTAGTTCTGATCTCTGTAGTTGTGATAGCTTGTGTGCAGTTCTGTATACGCTCTATAGAATTTATACACACCAAGTAGTATGGACAAAAATAGTTGAATTTAAACACCGTGGCAGAAACAAGGCGACATTGTAGCAGAAAGAAAACGGAATCTTGCAGAAAACTTTCATTCTCGAGCCGCTAAACGTAGCTGATAGAAAGATTATTTTTTATAAGTTTAATAAAGCATATATGTACAATCCCTTTCTCTCCCCACTGCCCCCAATAAATTGATGTAATTATAGTTTTCAAATTTGTGGTGCATTCCTACAAATTTCAGCAACTTAACTTCGTACTTAACCAACAAATCTAAAGAAAAGTATTGGAACAATATACCTTTACTAATAAAAGAAAGTTTCGCTCAGTGTGTGTGTATATGTTTGTCTTATTTGTCGGCGATGTCTAGTGCAATCTACCGCGTGTGCGTTCCTGAAAAATTGGATGAGGTAGTCCAAGGTAGATCCAGATGGGTTCCAAATCGTTTCAATACTCAGTTCTGTTAATTTTATGTCTTTACGTTTAAAAATGAGTCAGAAAATGTATCAAGAAAGGAAGTTTCACGTTGTCGAGCAGTAAATTTGAGAATCTCCTTAACAAAGAGATATTTAGAGAGTATGTTATTTTATATATATATATATGTGTAATTACTTGTTTGTATTTAAAGCAGGCAGAGCTCTTTTTGCATTACAATGTTGTCTTCAAAATGTTACAGACGTTTTTAATTTTCTTCTTTTTTTCTTTTCAGCCATCCAACGGCACTACAGCCAATCATCATAAGAAGAGTCGCCCTTTTTCAAGTCTTCCTTTCCATGCTGTGTTCCACCCATCTGGGAAGAAGCAGCAAAGGGCAACCATGGACGACACATACATATCCAAGGTCTGATTTTTCATTTATTTATTAATATCTTGCATGTATAGCTAGCTACTCGTTTGCATTTTCTTAATTTGGTACACGGGTGCAGGTACATGCCATTTTATGAGTCTGCTAATGACATGCTTTCCAGATCAGAATTCTTGCGTTCGTCGCTTCGGGATTTTTGGAATGGATCTCCCAGGCATGTTTTCATGCGGCTGTCATAAGGAACTTGTAACTCAGTACACAATTTGAATCCGTAATTAAGTCGAAATATCTTCTTTATAGAGTGTTTCAGTCTGCTGGGTGTTTTACAACTCGAGATTTTATTTGATCACGTGGTACTTCTTTATCTTTTATTTATTTATTTGTAAGTTTATATCAACTAAAAACTGCAATCTTTTTATCTAGCAAGGGACAAGGGACCTTCAAACTAATTTTTTTTTAATTTTTTTAATTTCATTTTAAATAATATTCAAGGGCACACTATATGCATTATGGCATATATTTATCACACGAGCAATTAATTTTTTTTTTTTTTTTTTTTTTTTTTTGAGAAAAATAAGGAATTTTCCTGAATATTTTCAGCGTTACGAAGAATTTTTCAAAATGCCTCATGTGCATTCCCTGTCAATTAAAATCACCAATATTTTTTATGCAAGTTTTGTTTATATATACAAATAAAACTGTGTATCGAATTTTATCTATTTGAATATAAAGGTAAGAAAAAAGTTATTTGAAAATTTTATGAAATTTTCAACATTTTCGCATCTTATTTGCTGCAATTAGCTACCTTTAACTTTTTCAATTATATATTTTTTAAAAACCACGCACAGTTTTATGATATATATAATGACAAACAAATAGAAAATTTCAAATCATTCAGAGGAAAAATTATGAAGAAGTGTAGGTGCAAACATTTGTAAACAGAGATCAGCTGATCACGAGCGCCGATTAATTAATTATAAAAATGTAATTAAACTGCTAAAAAGTCATCTGATTGCAAGAATTCGACTTGGAGATGAAAGCTTGCTTGGAGCTTGATTATTTGAGGACGAAAAATGTTTTTCGAGAATTTGTTGATTTTGAAGGTCCCTTGTCCCCTTAATTACGAGAACAATGATAATAATCTATTTTCGTATGTTATTTATTTATTTTACAAGTATGATATAAATCACCAGCGGATTCATGCAAGAATTTCTCACAGCAATATAATATTTGTTTGATAATTTTCGGTTATACCAACACCTTGCCAAAATGTATGCTAATGCATCATTCATTTCAACCCTACTGTGCAAAGGATTTTTATTGCAAAATATTGTGATTTGCTATTTATATGTTTGCTTATTCATTGATATGGCTATTTTTTTTTTTTTATTGTTATTTAATCATAAGCTAAGTTTAACGCCAAGTCATTTCTTATTAACTGACTTTCAGCAAGGGAGTTAGTATTTAATGAATGTCAACGAGTAGATTTGGAACAATTGCTTCGATTTTCATGCTTCTTTTTTTCTTGGAATAGGCTCGTTCTGGTACTTTTCCAAGAAGAGCTAAAGTACCAATATATATACATACATATATATATATATATATATATATATATATATTTAAATGGCAATTTAGGGTATCATTTTGAAAGCAACTAAAAGTCAGCTCACTCTATCGCAAATATCTTTCTGAATTTTCACGATATTTGACTGGATTTTTTATATGAGTTGCTCCGTAGAGTTGACTATTAAACCGTGAAATAAAATCTTTGTTATCTTTCGCGCATGAGCAGATAAAAAAATATTTCATACAACTCTTCACATTTCATCAAATATTTAATGCATGTATATTCCAATTGCACTACATTGTTTCTACTACATTTTGTCAAATTTTCTGAAACTGGCGTTCACTTTGGTTGAAAACTCTGCATGACATAAGCAAAAAATATGCAAGAATTTTTTGAACTTTTAAAAAAAAAATCGCTCTATATCTCCATGAATATAAGTGCTATTCTTACACAAATGAAGATAAACATTGTACAATATCCACACATTCGTACGCTATAGCGATAGATTATTTCGTGCATTTTATTGTACAGGGGGATCCCAAAAATTATTATTCTTCTTTGATTTTTTGATGGCGCCCTAATTGTCCTCCTTATCAAATCGACGTTGATAAATATGAGGTCAAACATATTCTTTATAATCCTGAAGTTGCAAAAAAATCCGACAAGTATATAATTAAATATTCGACAAAATGTCTAAAAGCATCCAGCGATTAATGGCCATATAGTGTTAGACCCGGAGGCGGTAGCACAGACAATCACCTCATCGAGTTCACGGATGAAATTCCAGAATTAGTTAAAACTCGATTCGCATATTAAAGCGCAATCGGTCTGCCAAGTCATATCTTGGTGGAAAACCCGATTTTAGCGGTTGACTGATAGGTTTACCATTGTGTTTGCCTGCACCCAAAGGTATGAAAACATGGATGGCTGGGAGCAGGAAAACACAATGGTAAATCTACCTACGATTCAACCGCTAAAATCGGGTTTTCGGGTATTTTCCACCAAGATAGGGCTTGGCAGACCAATTGCGTTTTAATATGCGAATCGAATTTTAGCTAAGCCTGGAATTTCAGCCGTGAACTCGATGAGGTGATTGTCTGTGCTGTCGCCTCCCGGTCTATGTATATTCTCTATAAATATTTTCCTTTCTTACATACGTTTTGCCATTTTGTCTCTCTTTGTTTGTCTTTTGCCTTTTATTGTTAAACACTTATCACTCTTATTCTTACTCTGTTACATGTGTACTAATTAGAAAAATGTAATAAACAAATCGTCACAGGAAAATTCTAAAACTCTAAGAAACGAGGTTATGCTCAAAGTAAAACAATGGTGATAATGGCCGAATGTTATCGAAACTAGTGTTATCTTGAAGCTTATTTTACAAAAAATAGCATCCTATCTATCACAGGTATCTTCCAGGAATGCAAGAAAAATGTAATATTATCTCATTTTTTCTATTTGTTTGTGCTTGTCATAAGATAAAATGCTTTGATTCTTTTCACTACCATTTTTTGCGAAATGTCCGTTTTTACTGAATAGAATAAAATTTGATCATGCTTAATGCATTATACATATAAAATGCAAATTCGTATTTCATCCAGACCATTTATGTATTTATAAAATGCGTATTATTGTCATAAAAATACTGCTAATTATTTCAAAATTCTAGTTCGACAGACTAATTTCACGCCATCCATTTATGAATAAAGTGTAATTCACATGAGGACGTGAGCTTCAAAACTCGCGCCTTATCCAAAATTTAAAAAATAGAGTTTTCGCTATCAATCTATTCTATTGGTAAACCTGCATCAGAAAAATATTACAACCTGCAAAAGAACTAGTTTTATCGTGTATTTCTGATTTTGTAAAATATTGGTTTACAACGAAAACCCAATGAACGCAGACAGAGGTTTTCCGCGACTTCGCAAAATTTGATTTTCTGGATAAGGCGAGTTTTGAAACTTACGTCCTCGCATACATTGAATGCAAACAAAAAAAAAAGGAAATAGCTTAATACAGCAACCAAAG
This sequence comes from Maratus speciosus, assembly GCA_963932465.1. Classification (NCBI taxonomy): domain Eukaryota; kingdom Metazoa; phylum Arthropoda; class Arachnida; order Araneae; family Salticidae; genus Maratus; species Maratus speciosus. The sequence continues at coordinate 25,786,628 of OZ010788.1, read as the reverse complement.
TTTTCCAAAATCACCATTTTGTTGAGACGAAATGACGGAACGGAAAATATTCCGTTTTAGTCAGGTTTTAATTTTAACACGTATAGTGTTCCTTCTAATTGTTTTGTACTGTTTTAGCCGCTATTACGAAATTTTTCCGTTTAAAACATGATGCTGTTACACAGGCTCCGTTTTAAAAGGTTTTAATGTAGTACTTAGGTTGTCCCGATTTTAAAGCGATTGTCCTGCTTTTTAACACTTTCCAACAAAGTTCAAAAGTGTTTATGCATTCGGTTTGTCTGTCCGTATCGCCTTCTGTCCACTCTCTAACTCCCGTAAATATACTCGGATTTTCATGCAATTTATAATCCATATTTAAGGTCACCTAACCATGTTTGGAATTGCATATAAAGTATGTGGGATTAATATTTCATTTACAGGGCTACCCAAAAGAATTCCATTACATTATGGTATATGGGGGAAAATCGCTTGCAGAGTATTTTAATGACATTACGCTGTTTCAAATGTATTTAAACTGATATAAATCACTGAATTTGACCACAAGATGATTACGACAGAATAGGGTATTCATAACATTTGTCTTTCATTTACAAGGGCACAAAAAAGAAATCGGTTACAATACTGTCTTTGAGTAAAAACTGCTGAAGTGCGTTTTCAATTTCGGCTTGCGCTTTTAAATTTAACTGTTTTAATCATATACAGTGCTGCTCAAAATATGCAATGGGTCAATACAATATATACAGGGTTGATCAAAGAATTCGGATAATTTTCCGATTGTAGATGGGAACATCTGAAATTTGAGTTTTCAAGTGTGTGATGCATTTCCATATGGTTGAATTAGACGTAATATTTTAACTTATTAAACTATGAAGTTTTGTTATATTACTCTGAATGTATTGGGAAGTGTTTCATAATCTATGCTTGACGCATGATTTTTCTTTCTTGTTTTCTTTTCTTGTCACTTTTTTTGCGATACTAGACCCGGCAACACTAAGCAACATTCTGTCTAATAAAAAATCATTATAGAAATATATTCTGAATAACAAGGCAGCAATAATTTTCACTTCTCTATTGAAAACTGTCCATCTACCTATTGAAAAATGAGTGAAATTTTGAATACTGACTTTTCTACTGAAAAATGCGTTACAGAAGTGACAGACACGCAGTCTTGGGCTAGAATTTTAACAACGTGTGAGAAACGTGATATGGTTTCTTACCCAAAACGAAAATAGTGTGTTAGACGTTTCACAACCTCTAATTAAAAATTGCGTATCCGTTATATGATGTATTTTAAAAGACCACCAACAAGGACTGCTAGTGAGATCCTTTTGGCTGAAATTCAGAACGCCTAATTGAAAATTACCTATCAGATGTATGATGCATTTTAAAAGACTGAATAACGACAATGAGTTTGTTTGTTTGTTTTATTGGACACTTACATCAGACTTGTGTGCTTGACAACAAGGCCCGCTTATAAGTCATCGTCGATATACAGGGACGAGATAGCACGATGAAATTTACAACACAGAGAATTTTTACATCCGGGAGCTCCACAAAGAGTGTGCAATGGAACCAGCGGGAGTCGAACCCGACAAGCCTCCTACGCTCTAAAGGGATTAGCAGCGTGGTGTCTCAACCCCTCGGCCGCGGAGGCCCCACGACAATGAGTAAGGTTATTTGCGTTTTGAATTTTACAAATGCATTTAACTTACAAAAAATATAATTATTATATACCTGATACAACATAAATGTTTTTATTCTAATAATTTAAATTCGATATCTCTTATAATATTAAACATAATAATATAATAAAAATTGTTCAATGTATCACTTAACAAGCATTAAAGTTATATAATATATATATTAAAAAGTAATCGTTTCTGAACACTTTAAAAACAAACCGCAAAAGTCTATTTTACTTGTCTATGTTTACCCAAGAAATATTTTCAAAAAGATACCGGGTGTCCTAAAATGGACTGACTGACTTTAAAATCTAAAAACTTGCAAATGGCGATAGCTATTAAATAAATTCTTTTTTTTTTTTACTGCAAATCTCGATTTTAGTTTAAAATAGCAGCGATAGATGTCGTGCAAGCAATGGACTTTACCCATGTGACGTCAGATGCGGGTAAACAGAAGAAAAACACCAATAGGCGTGAAGAACATTTTAACACTGCTCCCCCTTCGTCCAATAAACAGTCCTTTTAGGAGGGATTTTCCCCGCATAGGCGTGGCTGTTGTCATTCGTGGGTAAACTCCATAGGCTCCAAATCGGGGCCCGGTTTTTGTCCTCTCTCTTCTCTCAGTATTGATGCGAAGTAAGGAGGTTAAATGTATGGAGTGGACACTAAGAACAAAATTGCATTGGCGACTGAGAACCACTTTATATATTTAACCTCTTTCTATTGGATTAGAGCCAAGGTATCCAGGTTCGATCCTGGTCGGGACATTTTTCACTCTGTCGGTATAAACCTCAACTGTGCTACTAAAGCCTTAGATATTCATCAATTTTTTTCACCTTTCGGTATTTTAAGAGTCTTAAGTCCCCTTAATAGTACCGTAATTTCAGGCGTATAATCCGCGGATCAAACAAATTTTTGGGTCCAAACAGAATTGTTTGATCCGCGGATTATGCACCGGAAATTACGGTACTCCAATAGCATACATGAGATTGACACGAAATACAGAACATGGTCGAATTGTTACAGATTGGCAATTTTCTCATTGACAAGCAGTACAAATCGTTCGCATTTTAACACAGCATGTTAATTTAAATGCCGGATGATTTTTTAAAACCTTATAATTACTAAGCTACGTACAATAGAAATATGCGGTTTTTACAGAAATGGTTAAAAACACATGATATTTTTGTTTATAGCTTTTTTAGAGTCAGAATTGTTTTTTACCAACAGGTGGCACAGGAAATTCAGGTACAGGTGGTTCAATAAATATGCTTTGAAATAGTACAATATGGATACAATTCAGAAGAAATAATCAGTGTCTAAACGTTACAATATTTCGATGAGACGTCCATCACATAAGCACAGCCGTCAGACAATGAATAGCAGCCCGCACAGCATTGAAGAACATTTCTGATGTTATCCTTGAACATGATGGCGTGTATCATCTTTCGACTGTATCAAGAACCTAGGCCGATTTCTCAACACGTGAGACTTCAAGTAGCCCCATAATCAAAAGTCATAAGGTTGTAAAATCTGAAAAACTTGGAGCCCGTGCAGAAAGAGGCCATTCAGGACACAGTCCTCTCAAATTGTCGTCCTCAGGAATGTTGTGGCGTAGCAACGATGTTCTTAGGCACACCATCCTGCATGAATGTTATGGAATGAAGTGTATCGAAGATCTTTTAAAATGCGATTTCTTTAATTTTCGTCAAAGCGTTTGAACAGAAACGTTCCCCACAGCGAAATCTGAGCAACATCCTTGGTCCGGATGTTGCACAATGAACTTATGTGGTTGTATAGCGTATGGCATTGGTATTTACTGCAGTGTACAATAGGCCATCTGTTGGTTAAATTTGCAACTGTTTTTGGCATTATAAACAAAAATCCCACATGTTTCTGAGCATTTTTGCGAAAATTGCATATTTTTATGGTGTATAGTTTACTAATTATTAAATTTTTAAAAGTCTTAGGACTTCTGGATCACTTGGCATATCAAAACATTCGTTTTAATACGTTGATAAACGTATTTTATGCTTTTACCACTGTATTCTACCATGTGATTACTTTTTCTTACAGCATCTAGAACGTATTACAGTTCCCTTGAGAGGTCACGATTTTACGGGTCTTGGATTCAACATTTGCGGAAACATGAGAGATGGCATTTTCGTGAAAGATGTCCTCCATCGAGGGCCAGCTTCTGAATCTGGAAAAATTAAAGCAGGTTAGTATTCTCTTTTAATAGTTTCTAGAAATTTCTATGATTTAAATAAATAAGCTGCAATAATGAACTTAAGGATATGCAAGGAAATACCATTCATGTTTTTCTTCTAAATAAACAAGTAACACTTTAGAAAAGCAGCATGAAAACTGAAATAAACTGCAACGTTACATATTATGCATATTGTGATGAAGTGGCTTTTTTTGCAGACAGCGGTTTTCAGAGTTTAGCGAATCGGTTCACAATTCTCAATCGTGGCAGTATTTGTTAATTCCTTACATTTTAAATTCAAATTTTCATCTTTTAATTTTTTTCTCCTGTTATCCTTTAATATACTTAAAAAATATCAAACACTTATTTGTAAAGCGACCTTTTATTCGTTTTTGTAAAAATTTATTGCTTTTTCTGAAAAGGTTCCTTTTTACTTTCTTCTATCTTTAATAGAAGAAAGTATTGTAATCGAAATTTCTTCCGGTTTCAGACGGTTTTACACGTTTTAGGGGTCAGAGATCTCAAAAACATGCTTATACAAAATATCTGTGTCTGTCCGTGTGTCGCCCTTGTACCATCGAAAAGTGTATCAGGTTGTACATAGAATTGAACCAATTTTTTTGTATGTTTTTGGCTATGGCCAGCAGGTCCGCCTTGAATTTGGAAATATTCCGCCTGATGGAGGCGCTGTAATAGCCATTTTTGTGCCATTTTCATTAGTGTACCATCGAAAAGTGTATGAAGTTATGCATGGAATTGAACCAAATTTTTTATGTATGTTTTTGGCTATAAACAGCAGGCCCCCCTTGAATTTGGAAATATTCCGCCGGAAGGGGGCGCTGTAATAGGGATTTTGTACCATTTTCATTATTGTACCATCGAAAAATGTACGGGAACACCGCATCTAGCCGCCGGAAGGGGGCGCTGTAATAGCGATTTTGTACCATTTTCTTTATTGTACCATCAAAAAGTGTACGGAAACACCGCATCCAGCTAAGCTATTCGCAAAAAGCTATGTACAACAGAATAACGAAAAAATATTGATTTTAATAAATATCATGGTCGAGATGAACTCGTTTTTACTCCGATTAATTGACTGAAGCAGAAATTTAAGATGAAAATCAAACTTGGTGTATTATTGAATTTAATAATATTGAAGTAGTAACATTTGTAAGTAGGTTTTGAAATATTAAGATGTATAAGATAGAAGAAGGTTTTGCGATTGGCACATCCAACTAGTTTGAATTGTGTCACTTTACGAACAAGTGTGCGATCTTGCAAGTAATTTTGTTCGTCCAAGGTGTAATCTTGTATGCATTCAATATTCGGTGGACACTGGTATCTATGTCGATATCAGTAATTGTATCACTAATATTCAAAGCTAGCTTTGTTTGCTATTTTAGTTCAGAATGAACATGTGATTTCGAAGATTCTTATGAGAAATATACAATTCCAAGTGCCTGTTGATTGGAAAACTTGCTACTTTACAGCTGTGCAAAGCGAATGTTGCTTCTGTGTAATATTACTCGATAATGGATTAAAACCTGAAACAATCGTGTCGTTCCGCATAACATGACCTTTTATTATTTTTCTTATTATTCAATTTTGGTAAATAGTTGTACCTGTCAGTACTTTTAACTGTATTGCAAACATTTCAACTCAGGAGCCCCATACGATTTCTAAGACTATTTTGAGAGATCTGTAACTCAAATGCCTGTTAGTTAGAATGTCTGCTGCTTTAAAGCCTTAAAAACGCATGTTACTTCTGTATAACAATACCAGTTCTTCTTCAGGTGTACCTAAATCATATCGAACACGTATTTGTTAAGGGGACAAGGGACCTTAAAATCCTTAAAAATAATTTTTTTTATTTTTTGTAAATTTCACCTTATTATTATTCAAAGGTGCTTTATATGCATTATAACATGCATTTATCACAAAAAAAGAAAAAAAAAATATTTTTATGAAAAAAATGTAATTTTGCGTCGTCTTAGAAATCTTCGAAATGTCGCTTGCGCATTCCATATCAATGAAAATTCCCAATATTTTTAATAAAAGTCTGTTTTATATATATAAACAAAATAGAGCATCGAATTTTATATATTTGAATTTAAAGGTAAAAAAAAAAATAATTAAAAATTTTGAAAATTTTTCATTTTTTTTTTAAACCTTTAAATTCAAATATATAAAATTCGATGTTCTATTTTATTTATATATATAAACCACACTTTTATTAAAAATATTGGAAATTTTCATTGATATGGAACACGCAGGGGGCATTTCGAAGATTTCTAAGACAACGCGTAAAATTTTTTCATAAAAATAAATTTTTTTTAAATTTTTTTTTTGTGATAAATGCATACCATAATGCATATAATGTACCTTTGAATAATATTTAAGATAAAATTTACAAAAAATAAAAAAAAAAAATTGAAAAATTTTGAAATTTTTTCGAAAAAATTTCAAAATTTTAATTTTTTTTTTACCTTTAAATTTAAATATATAAAATTCGATGCTCTATTTTATTTATATATATAAATCAAATTTTTATAAAAAATATTGGGGATTTTGGAACGCGCAGGGGGCATTTCGAAGATTTCTAAGACGACGCGTAAAATTCCATTTTTTTCTCAAAAATAAAAATTTTTTTACATTTTGTTTGTGATAAATGCATGCCATAATGCATATAATGTACCCTTGAATAATATTTAAGATGAAATTTACAAAAAAATAAAAAAAAAATTGAAAAATTTGGAAATTTTTTCGAAAATGTTTTAAAAATTTTCATTTTTTTTTTTTTTTTTTTTTTTTTTTTTTTTTTACTTTTAAATTCAAATATATAAAATTCGATGCTGTATTTTATTTATATATATAAAACAGACTTTTATAAAAAATATTGGGGATTTTCATTGATATGGAATGCGCAAGCGACATTTCGAAGATTTCTAAGACGACACGTAAAATTCCATTTTTTTTCTCAAAAATAAAATTTATTTATTATTTTTTTTTTGTGATAAATGCATGCTATAATGCACATAATGTACCCTTGAATAATATTTAAGGTGAAATTTACAAAAAATAAAAAAAAATTATTTTAAGGTCCCTTGTCCCCCTTAAGTGAAATATTGTTTTCGTGTTTGTAAACATATTTATTGCTTTTTCTGAAAAGATTCATTTTTTAAATTATGTCACTTTACGAACAAGTGGGACACATCACGTATAATCTTGTTCAGCCAGATTCTAATCTTGTATTTGCTCAATATTCGGTGGACAAAAGAATCCATGTCGATACCACTAATTGTATTTTAAAACTTTGATTGCTATTTTAGCTCAGAATCAGCATATGTGATTTCGAAGTCTCCTTTGAAAGATGTACAATTCCAAGTGACTGTACCTTAGAAAGCTGGCCACTTTAGAGCTGCATAAAACGCATGTCGCTTCTGAATAATATAACTTGATATGAGTTGATTTTCATTACTAATTAATTATAAAATTATTTAATTGTAATTATTAAATTGGTTAATTGTAATTATTAAATTGGTTAATTGTAAAATAAATCTAGTGTAATATTACTTGATAATGGGCTAGAATCTGAGGCAATCGTGTCGTTCGGCATAAAACGATCTTTTATTATTATTCAATTTCTGTAAATAGTTGTACCTGTCAGTACTTTTAGCTATTTTAAACATTTTAGTTCAGATGCAGATTATGATTTCCAAGACTATTTTGAGAGATCTGTAACTCCAAATGCCTGTTAGTTAGAATGTCTGCTGCTTTAGAGCCTTAAAAATGCACGTTACTTCTGTGTAATAATACCTTAAAGGATTAAAACAAGGAAAATAGTGCCATTCGGCCATAACACGATCTTATTTTTTATTCAGTATTCGGCGGGCGGTAGTATTACGACTAACTGTACCTTTAAATTTGTACTAACTCTTTATTTGTCGTTTTAGCTCAGAAGTGACATGTGTTCTTTAAGACTCTTAGGATAGATCTACAACTACAAATCTCTATTAGTTAGGGTGCTATCTGTATCTTTAACTCTGTTTAATATCCTTATTTGTCATTTTAACTCAGAAGCAAATGCGACATCTAAAATTCTTATAAGAAATCCATGTTTTCAAATGCATGTTACTTAGAATGGTAGCTGCTTTACAGCCTTTCAAAACATATTGCTTCTGAGCAGTGCGTGATTTACAGCAGGGCATTCGGGGTACGAGCCCAGGGCCATCGATTTTCAGAGGTTCCCAAATGTTGCTGAAGGTTTTTCAATTATTTTACAAAATCTGATGTAGTTTCAACATCTAAAGGAATTTTACATTTCATTCTACAATCTATTGTGTTCGTGTTATATTTTTATAACATCGTATATTTTGTCTGAAGCATCCATATTTAATTTATTATAGTGAATATTTTCTTTTATCTTTACTATTTAAAAAATATATTGTATTTTTAATTCTTATTTAATCCTGCTCCTGTTCTCGTCAGAATATTTGGGGGATATTAGTTGCTCGTAAGCGGTAGAGCCCTCTAATATTTTAAATAATTGTAGCTTGGTATTGCAGAAAACTTATTATTAGTTGTTGCATATACTTTATCATCTCAGATATATTGACTTGCATAGGAAAAGATAATCAGCACCACAAAATTTATTATAAAACGCCTACTCATTTAAATTTCCTAATTGTGAAATAATTACTTAAAAGTAAATTAATGATTATAAAATTTAATTTTTAATGGATATTTTAAAGTAATTATTAAAGTCAATAATGGTTATTTTAGCTACCTTTTTCAATATATTTTTTTCTCAATCCCCCTGTAAGCATTGGTGCAAAGGCCCAAATTTGTAAACCGGTCCCTGCTTCTGAGTAATAATACCGGATAAAGGATTAAAATCGGAAGATCGTCGGCCATAATACGAGGGTGAGTCGGAAAATAAGTTTCCCCTGGCAACTGTGGACAGAGTTGTGTATGAAAGACAAAAAATGTAATGAAACATTAAAGATAAGACGTAACTTTATTTTTCTACATAAGTGCCAAGTGAGTTGAGACATTTGTCATACTCCTTTATAAGCTTCAAAAAAAGCCCTTGAAAAAAATCAGGGCTCTGCATCATTCTGTTCCCGGTAAATATGGAGAGATATTGCGTTGTGAATTCGTGGTCAAAGGAGGAAATGAGAGTGGATGTCCGCTATGAATTGGCACGTGGAGTATCGGGAGCAGAAATCCATAACCACTACATGGGAGTCTATGGGCCAGATGTGATGTCAAAACAAATGGTGCGAGATGGTGCCGCCAATTCAGTAAGGGGCGTCTGCAAGTGTTGGACAGACCGAGACCTGGACGGACATGCACGGCCACTACAGGCGAAAGCAATGCTTAACTACTTCTTTATAAGCAATGCTGAAGTCACACAAGCCGTTCAACGCTTCTTTTGTATGCAGAGCCCTGTTTTTTCCCTGGAGGGCTTTATCAAGCTTATAAAGTTTATGACAAATGTCTCAACTCACTTGGCACTTAAGTAGAAAAATAAAGTTACGATCTTATCTTTAATGTTCCATTAAATTTTTTGTCTTTCATACACAACTCTGTCCACAGTTGCCAGGGGAAACTTATTTTCCGACTCACCCTCGTACTATCTTGCTTTTATTCGATACTGGCAAAACCCTCGGCTTTACATGCGTAGTTGTTGAAATATGCCAAGTGGTATTTGTGTGCCATTGAAGTGGATATAGAATTAATTAACAAATATTATGCAAAATTCCATATAAATCGTAATTTAGAATATTTTTAGAACGTTTTCCTCTCATTCCAGCCTTTTAAATTTCGAATTTTTTTAGAAACCATTCTTAACGAGCATTTGTATCTTAAAAGTAACCCCTGTGCCAAATTTCAAGTTTCTAGTCCCTTCATTATCACAAATATCGTACGTTTAGAACGTTTTATTTTCTCCAGCACCCTTTTAATTTTTTTTTACTGTTTTGTGCATGCATTTACGTAGCAATCATGACATCCTTAACAATTCCATAGAATCGTAGTTTAGTTTTTCGCTCCTGCATACCCTTGCGATAGTGGCATCGACATAAAATATAGTCTATGTTAGAGCAGGGACTATTACCATCAATTTGCCACCAATACTTTTAGGTAGATTTCGTATGAAATACTACCTATTGGGATCGTTCCTATGTTGGAATTTCTGAAAACAATTTGCAGATCGACACCGATCATGACCCCTAGAACCCAAAACCACCCTCAGTAAAAAACTTTATACATCTATCTATCTATATATCTATATATATATATATATATATATATATATACTACCATATGTTTTTTATTTCCTGTTCATTTTATAATTATCTTATATATAATAGTTTTTATTAAAGATTTTTATATTTTTAATAATTATTTATATTAATTATTAATGAATTTATTCTGTTTTATAGCATATAGCTATATGCTATATTTTATCGATGTTCTAGAATTATTTAAATTCTTAGTGTAGTTTAAATAAATTTGCTAATAGAATATTTTGTATGCTTTTTAAATTTTATTAACAATAGTTTTTTTTTTTTTTTTTTAAATACATTGTGTGGTTTATATTCAGTTTATAATTATCTATATATAAGGATATTTTTGGTTTTGCTGTTAATAAAACAATTGTTACATTCAATTGCTTACAACTGAAGCAAGTCTTTTGACAATTAAATCATAAATGTAATACTAGATGGCAGCACCACAATTTGTGTGTTTTTTTTTTTCGATAAGTTCTAGATTTACTTCTTCCAGCTACATTTCAGTTATAATTTACTACACCAGGGGGATTTTTTAGCTGAATTTTTAGCTAAATTTTGACGATATTGTTTAACGGTTTTTAATTAATTTAATAGTGCATTTTAATTATGTAATTACTTTCTATTTATATTATTTTATATTATATTAAAAGTTATTTAACATTTATTTCAATATGTATTAACTGCATCCTATGGTATCAATTACTGTGATTTCTTAACTGTTTTATTAACCTTAATCTTTACGATATGGGTGCCATGTGAGCGTGGATTTATTCTAAAATATTAATCGGTATGGTGTTTATTATTTCATTTTATATCCTATAAATATTTAAATAGGTTTTATTGTTTTTTCCAATTCATATTATTTGTTTCTATTCTGTTTTCATTTTTAATCAATTCACTTGATTTTAATGGTTGTTAGGGCACAGGGGAAAATAACTTTTAGCTTTAGCTTATTTTTCCCACAGAAAACAACCATTTTGCTTATATCATTGAATTCTGTGCCCTTGAAAACGTAATTCAATATATAAGCATTTCCATTATTTGTCGGTGTCCACTTTCTTATTTTTCTTCCATAACAATTCTTATAAATAATTTAATCTTTTTTTTTTTATATATATTCTTACAGCTTTAATTCATAATATTACGGTTTTTGATGGTGGTAGGTTATGATTAATTATTGGTTATATATATATATATATATATATATATATGTGTGTGTAGAAATTTAATGCACATTTATTTTAACGAATAAGTGCACACTGTGGTCGGTGTCTAGAAGTAAAGTCCAGGCCGATTCTTGATGGAATCAAACTTTAATGCTCTTGATTATGTGGGTGAAATATTTACAGATGGGGTATTTACATTTAGACATGATAATTATAACTGGGTGGCGATATTCCGCCTCACTCAGGTCCGTGACCCGGTATTCGGTCGAACAGCGACGTTTCAACACGTCTGCTCTCATGAGCAACCAAAAGTCAACTCTATCTTTTCACAATAGTTTGTGTCAGTTCAGCAGTTTTTTTCGTTGACTCAGAGGTCGGGGTGGATCATCCCGAGCCTCATTTAAGAATGTGCTAGGCTTTGCAGTGCAGAGTTCAAACTCCGTGCTCTGTCACCACAATTCGGCCTATCTGACAGGGCTGGGTCCTCCCAGTCACTCATCTACTTTATATACCTGACTGGTACCGGACTACTTTTTCCAGAACGTATATTATACACACAAAATAAATTCACAAACAATATATAAAACAAAATAATAGTAAAATCAGTCACTAAATACTGATGATCAAAAGTTTTCAGTCCTTGACCAATATTTTTAGAGTTAGAAAAATAATAAAGTTTTTCTGCTTGTCACTTGGAATCAGTTCTTTTCACAGTTTGTTCATAATAGTAATAAAAAAAAGATATCAATAACACACAGTTTAAAAAATATATATAAAAAAACCCCACAAAAATCACTTAAAGCATAAATATTTCGTCTTAGACAGTAGAAGTCCAAGGCTTCATGTGATCTGCAGCCGTCGAGGTCGTATTTGGACCCTCATAGTGTCCAACTTTACTTACGTTATAGCGATCGTTTCTTTTTACTGCAGTAATCTCATAGGGACCAAGAAACTTAGGCTTTAGTTTGGTACCTGTCCCAAACTGTGTTTTTTGAATGGCCACCAAATCACCGAGTTTATATGTGTTGGCCTTTTTTCGCTTTTTGTTATACGTTTTCATGTTTTCCTGTTGTATTTTTAGTATGTTTTGCTTAGCTATTTCTCTATTCGAATTTCTTTCCGATATGAACGAATTTAATTCCTCATCATCTAACAGCGTTTTGATTTGCAGGTCAGTTTTCTGCCGCAGTTTCGTTCCTGTCAGCAATTCTAAAGGTGTAAATTTTGTACTCCTCGATACGGTACTATTCATGATGCGTTGCACAGGCGCGACAAATTTGTACCATTTAGTGGGGTCCTCTACGCTAAGTTTTGCTAAAATTGGGATAAGAATTCTGTGCATTCGCTCTATTTGACCGTTTCCTCTAGGTATCCCTGTTGTTATGGGAATATGCTCTATGTTCTCTTCCTTACAATATTTCTCAAAATCAGCAGAGGTAAATGCTGGTCCTTTATCGGTAATGATTCGCGATGGATTTCCGAAAATATCATGTTGTCTGGTCAATTTATCGATGACTTCTTTAGCGGCTGTAGTTTTAACGGGGTATAGCCAAACAAATTTAGTAAATGCGTCCACAACAGTAAAAATGTGATTGTAATTTTTATTTGTAGAAGGCATGGGGCCAATGTGATCTATATGATAGGTCTCGAGGGGCATATTTTGTTTGGGGATCGGGTTTAACAGACCTTCTCCTTTTCCTTGCTTTTTATTGCAAAGTATACACTCTATGCAGTTGCCAATGACACTTTCAATTTGCTTTCTTAATTGGGGTATAAAATAATTTTCTTTTAAAATAATTTCAGTTTTAGCCACTGCGTAATGACCTTTGTTATGGACATCGCGTATTATTTCTTTTTACATATTAGTAGGAATCATCAGAAGTTCTCTATCATTTTCATATTTGTATACGATGTCGTTTCTTATAAAATATTCTGAACTTTCATTTTTTTCAATTAATTTTTTTATCGCTTGTATGTGTTCGTCTTCTTGTTGTGCATTCTTTATTTTTAAAGTTAATTCATCTTGCGATCGGGTAACTATTAGAACTGTATTTCTACTCAATGCGTCTACATGTTTCATTTGGGACCCTGATCGGTGGGCAATTTCATAATCAAATTCCTGTAAGAATAGAGCCCATCTGGCTACTTTTGGCGTAATGTCTTTTTTGTCCATTGTCTTTTGAAACGCGGAACAATCTGTCACACTTTTAAATTTCTTGCCTAATAAGTAGTTTCGGAATTTTTTAACCGATTCTATTACCGCGAGTGTTTCCAATTCGTAACTCGAATATTTTGCTTGAGTAGGTGTAGTTTTACGGCTCATATAATGAATAGGATGTAAGTTTTTGTTTTCATCTTCTTGTAGTAGGACACTACCAAAACCTATGGCGCTTGCATCGGTGTGCAATTCTAGTCTAGCGCCTCTTCGGAATGTATGCAATACTGGGGGGTTAACTAGTTTTTCTTTAAGAGTCTCAAAAGCTTGTTTTTCGAGGATTCCAAATTTAAATGTATTTCCCGCTTTTAATAAATCACTTAAAGGTCTCGCTATAGTTGCATAATGCGGGATGTATTTTCCGAAATAAGAAGTTAAACCCAGAAAACTGTGTAATTGTTTAAGGGTGCGGGGTTCAGGAAAATTCTTTACTGCCAAAGTTTTGGCTTCCGAGGGCCTAGTAGTTCCGTTTTCGATAATATAACCTAAAAATTCAATTTTCCGTTTAAGGAATTGGCATTTTGCAAAATTAAATTCAAGTCCGTAATCTGATGCAACTTCTAGGACGCGTTTCAGTTTTAAAAGCGCTTCTTCCTCAGTCTTCGCAAGTACTATGACATCGTCTAAGTAAATTAATATTACTTTTTCTTTAATTAACTGTTTAAAAACAGCTTGAATATATCTCTGAAAATTCTGCGGGCCAATCGATAATCCGAATGGAAGCTTTAAATATTCGTACTGGGAGTTATGCGTGACAAATGCTGTATATTTCCTACTCTCCTCTGCTACGTCTATATGAAAAAAACCATTTTTTAAATCCAATGTAGTGAAAACCTTCGCTTCCTCAATGTTATCTAAAACGTCCTCTATTCTTGGCAAAGGAAAATTATCTCTAATTATTTTTTTATTGAGGGGTCTATAGTCAACACACAATCTCCAGGAATTATCTTTCTTTTTCGCGAACACAATAGGCGATGCATAATTAGAATTACTCTCCGTTATAATTCCCATTTCCAACCATTCTTGTATTTGTTTGTCTACAAATTCCTGTTCTGGATATGCTAATCTACGCGGTCGTTGCGCAATCGGAATATCATCAGTTAATACTATATTTGCTTTTAACTCCGTGTCCTTAACCTTGTTTGGCTTATAATTAGTGATCAATTCCGTTAACTCTTTCTTAATAGTGTTGTTTGTAATGTGGTTTAGCTCAACTTCCTGAAAATTAATAGAATTAGCTGTCTCAGCTAAATAAATATCTGTGGTTTTCGCTGAGTCTAACTGTGGTATGGAACACTGTTCACTTTCCAACAAACAATTTTTATCAGAGCTTAATTGCATGTTTATTTTTTCACTAAAGTTGCAAGCTGTTTCATTTCGACTAGTTTGCTCCTTTCTCACCAATTCAGCTGTCGCAATCGTTTTTCCTATCGTGGGATTGTTTTGCTTCTCTGACCGCAACATCGCATGAAATCTGGGTGTGACATAGATGACGCGTCTGGTTTTTGTCATGATTGTTTCTTGCGGGAAAGCAGTGACGTAATTCACCCTAACTTCCTTCAATTTTCGTTTCCCTGTAATTTGCAATCCTTTTTCTGACGTATTGAAATTTACCTGTTTCAAAAAGTTATTTCCTAAAATTATAGAATGGCTCAAATTTTTTACGACGTATAAATCTGCATTCACTGTGTAACCATCTATTTTAATTTTTACGGTCGTAAATCCTATGGGTGTAATTTGACTACCACCAATACCTGATAGAACCAAATCATTTTCATGCAATTTGGGGCATCCCAGGGCTGTATAAGTATCGTTGCTACACATATTGACGTCACTTCCTGTATCTATTAAAGCATCCATATTTTTCCCTAAAATCCCCACGCTTTTTATTATTTTATCAACTGGATTTGAGTTATTGCTTACGGCAGCATTTGCATTTTTAGTAGAATTATTTGTACACTGGTCAGACCTATGGCCAGGAATTTTGCACCTCCAGCAGACCGGACTTTCTTTTTTTCGGGGGCAATCCCTAAAACGGTGGGAAAGGTCATTGCAATTGAAACAACGGATTTTTGTATTTAAATTCTTTTGGGGGGTAGGTGTGTAGTTTTTCTCATATGGTACACGACTAATGTCATTTCGATGGAACGCTCTATTATTTTCACTACCTTGACGTTTTCTAAATTCCGTGTTTGAGGGCTTAATTTCAGTTTTCCGTAAGTTAATTCTGGCGGTTTCAAAATCATCCAATTTATTGGTCAAATCTTCTACACTCGTAATTTTTGGCAATTCGTCACAAAAGTGTTCCTTCATTTCTAGGGACAATTTTCGCCTAATCTGGTCAATGATTAAAATATTTTTTAACTCTTCGAACGTTGATATGTGTAATCCCGACAACCATTCATTCAGAAAATTTGAGATTTCAAATGAAAAATCTTTCCATGACGCTGAATTTTGTTTTCTATGTAAAAAGAATTTTTGCCTGAATTGCTCTGGTGTAAGTTTGAAACGTCTTAAAAGTATTTTCTTTACACAGTCGTAATCACTGGATAGTTCTTCACTTTCACGATTTACTAAACTAACAATATCGAGAGGTAACAGTGCCAACAGATATGTAACCCATTCATCTTTTTCTATCCCAAGACGCTTTGCTTGCCGTTCGAAAAGGGTTAAGTAAATGCTAATTTCTTCCTCATTATTATATCTATTTAGCAATTTTAGAATATCGGAACCCTTTCCGGCGATTGTAGATATTGGATTATGCAATTGGGTATTTTGTGTATTTTCCAATTGTAATTTTTTCAATTCAAATTCACGATTTTCGATTTCTTTTTGTTGCAACAATTTCTCTTTCTCTTCTCTTTCGCTTATAATCCCCGCTAGCAAATTTTTTACTAAATCCTCATTATTTTTTGTCATTGATTTTAAAATTAAATCAATCAGTTGACTTTTATTAACACCATCTGGAGGACTTAAACCTAACTCGATTACCGCAGTAACCAGATCGATCTTTTTGGACCTTATTAAATGTGCCATAATTATATCTAACCAATTAACACATAAAATAAAACATTTCAATATAAATCAATATAAGCAAGCACCCAATAAGCACCCGATAAATCAAATATATCTATATATATAATAATATTAACAGTTTTCTAAAACAGACTTACTTTGTACCTGATATTTCCACCAAAAAAATAAATATATATATTTTCTTCACAATATAACAATACAAAAAAATAATTATTTAACACCTGTTTTATAAAAACTTGCTTCCCTCTAAATATTCTCACATAATATATATTTCTTTCTTTTCACATAAAAAAAATTATTTCGTTAATACTTTTTCTTTCAAAGAAGCAAAAAAAAACCATGTATTTCTTAGGAAGCAAAAAAAAAAACCACCTTCCTATATTTCCTCTTCGCAGACACGTCTAAGCAAGTGCCTTATTTCTTTTATAAAAAAAAAAAGTGCAGAACAAAAAAAAAATCCACTTCTGCATAAATTACTAAATATTCTTTTTCTTCTGGCGTACACAACAGAAACTTACTGTACATTTTTTATGGGGAAAAATAAAAAAACACTTCCCCATTTTATCACAAGAAAAGAAAAAAAAAAAAAAAAAAGAAAACCTTTCGTCATATAAGACGGGAAAAAAACTTTCACCGCTCACTATTTAGGTCAGCGTATATTTTCTTCTCGAATACTAGAAACGACCTATTAAAACTTTATCAGATGCATTTTCACAAATGATTCATCTCACAGGAACAGATCTTTTCAAAAAGATGAGTTGAAACTTCAAGAAGAATGTGCTAGGCTTTGCAGTGCAGAGTTCAAACTCCGTGCTCTGTCACCACATATATATATATATAATAAATTTGAAATCACAAATATATGAAGAAATTGATAAAGTTCTAAAGATGATTTAGAAATGAACATAGGAAACCAGTATGTAAAATAAGAAACTATGAATAACTCAGAGAATCGTCAGACGAGCTTGTGAGTTTATTCATAGAAGATGCGTTTTTTCATCCAATTTTGTCGGCATTAAGCCTAAAATGACAAAATTTAACTCCTTATAACGCAAACATTACAGAAAATAGATAATAAAAAGCTAAGAGATCCAAAGAAAGATACACCTCATACAGGATATTAAAAATTATTAGAGCACAATGCTTGAATGACATACTAAGAGTCAAAACTACTGCATATCAGCATGGAAAACAAAGTTAAGACTATTTTAACGTGTGATCTACAGTTGAGCATCTGAGTGAAACCCATAACTGTGCTGCCATCTGGTGTGAGAAAGGAAAATGTAAAAGGATTAACAATAATGTTTAGTGTTGCCATCTTAAGCCCCCCCCCCAAAAAAATAGAAGGAATAAAAATAATTGAAGAAATCAAGAAAAGACTTAGATTAACTTTTAGTTAAACTAGAATGAAAAATTAGGAATAAACTTAATAATTACTGAGTGAATACAAAATAAAATAAAGAAAAGGAATAAATTAATACAAATAAAGAAATAAAGGAATAAAGAATTAAAAAAAAAAATAAAAGTGCAACTGATTAAATTAACGTTTTAAAGACAAAAAATTGTAATATAAAAAATGAGAATATAAATAACATTTAAAAAGATGAGGAATATTTGAGATAGTAAAATTTAGCCTTGTATTATGTGAAAAATGTATAAATATGAAAATTTAAAAAGCAATGAGGAATATTGAGATAGTAAAATATATCCTTAAATGATGATGCAATATGTGAAAATTTATTATGTTAAATGCATGATACCCCCCCCCCCCTTTTTTTTTTATATGTCATACAATATATAAGCATATATACATACACTTATACACGCTCACACACATAAAAACATATAAGGTTTTAAACTTTTTTTAGCATCCCCACCTAAACCCTCCGTAATGGTATTTTTATTTTTTATGTTTTTAGTGTATAATGTATGGAAAAACATACACATACACCAAACTATTTTTTTAAGAATATATATATATATATATATATTATATATACATACATATAATTTTTTGCATGTATGATTTTTATAATTTTTTCAGCAATCCACATCCCACCCTCCGCAATAGTGTTTTCGATTTTTTAGTTTTTTTATAAATATATTAAATGCCAATACTGGTAAGAAGTAGAAAAAAATGAATATTAAGATTTGAGCCATGCAGATATAAAAGAGATGGGATAATTATAAGACATTGCTAATTGCTTTAATTTAAAAATGTTAGGCTGTAAGAACTGGGAAGAACATAAACGTTTGATACGAAGACTATGATATATATATATATATATATCACACTTTCTTCTGGACACGATAACGTCCACAATTCTGCACAAATTTCTTCCAAATTGATACATAAAATCAAGAGATATAAAATCTCGGTCAAGTTCGTTAATGGGCAAAATCGGAACTAGGGGATGGAAATAGGGAGGGGTTTTGTGAAAACCGAAAAACACCCATAACTTCTTAATTTTTGTACATATTAAATCAGTTTAAAGTTTTTATTACTTCTAAAAATAGGGCCAAAAATTTATGTATCACAGATTTTTGATAAAATTAAAAATGGACTCAAGGGGCGCAAAAAATAGGGTTTTTGTGAGAAAAAAATTCCTAACATCGTCAATTCTCAAGATATCAAATCCAATTAATTTTATTATACATCTACTTAATATTATCTACAACTTTTATATTCACAAGTTTTTTATAGGACCAATTCGTACCGCAAAAAAAATTAAAAACGAAAACAAAAAAGGGGTGGTTGAAGAAGAAAAACTTTCATAACTCCGTCAATTCACAAGATATAAAATCTCCATGAATTTATCATATATATTCTTAATATTGTCTTCAACATTTATGCAGACAAGTTTTTGATAGGACCAATTCTTACAGCAAAAATAAATTAAAAATACATAGCGGTTGAAGAAAAAAATCATCTTATTAAGGGTGTATTCAAATCTAAACAGATTATTTTCTTACTCATTTTTAAATTCCTTTTTGCTCTCAAACGCATCCAATTGGTAGATTCTCTTATTCAGAAACTATATAATGTACAGTAATGATCGATTTCGATAGAAGCAGAATATATTTCAAAAAAGGATGTCAAAGTGGGCATTTTGAACAGAATTTCCCGAAGCGATTGTGTTAGAAACGAAAAATATTTCCCTTACTGAGAAAATAATTGTTTGTTAATCAAGTTTCAATTAATTGAAAGAAAAATAAAAATACAGGTCGTTTATAAATCTTTTCAAAAATCACGTCAGCAAGTTTCATATTTTTTTTATTAAAAATGAATCTGAAAATGTGCCAGAAAATTTCGAGTTGTTGAGCATAAAAAAGTATTTTTTTTAATACCGCCTTAACATGATTCTGATAAAATCAGCTATTATATAAAAATGAAATAAAAACTCGTCAAAAGCAGACAGATAAAACTGTTAAAGTGGATTTATATCTCATCATGATTTAGTTTTTGTTGGTGAAATTAGTATACTTAACTTCGAAATCTACCTCTGCCTGTAGGCTGGGCCGGCAGGGATTTTTAAAATCAGTTCGGTAGTTTCAGAGATTACCCCTTGCAAGCAAATAAACAAACAAACGTCACTTCTTTATAATATTAATATAGATTTGAAGAACAATTTCTGGTTGCATCATTAATCGTATCTTAATCAGAAAACATGATCATGTTCTCGAATCAAATTTTGGTTACCGATACCGCTGAAGAATGTATTGAACAAAATGCATGAAGGTTAATTAATTTTTGACGTATCAACTTATCTATCGTTTACCTTATAATTGCTCTCTGCTTTAAAATTTTCTCATGGATTTTCTGTCTAAAGAAATCATGGAACTCGCATCTCAGATTTTGGACCCGTTATTTTCAAATAGATTATTTTATCGAAAATTATTTTTGTAAGAATATTTTCAACATGTTTTCACATAATTAAACAGAACCGTTTCCTAAAACTGGCTTTTGATTGGTAGAGTTAAATAAAATCATGTTTCTCTTTCACTTCTTCCTGAGATTACAATTAAGAAAATTATTTTAAAATTATATATAGGACAAATTTCGTTGTTGCGTATTTGTGTGTACACTGTAAACTAGTTGGTTGTGCCAATCCCAAAACTTTCTTATATCTAGTACATCTTAATATTTCAAAAAGCAGTTACATATGTTAATACTTCAATATTATTAGTTCAGTATCATATACCAAGTTTGATTTTCATCTTAAATTTCAGCTTCAGTCAATTAATCGGAGTGAAAACGAGTTAATCTCGATCATGATATTCATTAAAATCAATAGTTTTTCGTTATTCTGTTGTACATCAGTTGTTCGCGAATAGCCGGCTTAACAGGATGCAAAGTTCCTGTCTCTACACACGAGTCGCCGATATACAATTGAACTTCAAAAAATTCGAGAAAATTATACAAAAATCGCTATTACAGCGCCCGTTTCTGGCGAAATATTTCGAAATTCAAGGAGGACTTGGTTGCCATAACAAAATCATAAATATGAAATTTGGTTCAATTCTATGCATAACTTCATACACTTTTAGATTGTACAACAATGAAAATACTACAAAATTCTCTATTACAGCGCCTCCTTCAGGCGAAATATTTCCAAATTCAAGGCAGACCTGCTTGCCATGGCCAAAAACATAAATATGAAATTTGGTTCAATTCTATGCATAACTTCGTACACTTTTTGATGATACAATAATGAAAATGGCACAAAAATCTCTATTACAGCGCCCCCTTCAGGCGGAATATTTCCAAATTCAAGGAAGACCTGAATGTCATGACCAAAAACATAAATATGAAATTTGGTTCAATTCTATGCATAACTTCATACACTTTTCGATGGTACAATAATGAAAATGGCACAAAAATCGCTGATACAGCGCCCCCTTCCGGTGAAATATTTCCAAATTCAAGGAGGACCTGCTTTCCATAACCAAAAACATAAATATGAAATTTTATTCAATTCTATGCATAACTTCATAACCTTTTCGATAGTAAAATAATGAAAATGGCACAAAAATCGCTATTACCACGCCCCCTACCGGCGGAATATTTCCTAATTCAAGAAGGACCTGCTGACCATAGCCAAAAACATACGCAAAAAAATTTTTTTTCAATTCTATGCTTAACTTCATACATTTTTTGATGATACAGTGGCGACACACGGACATACGAACACACACACACGGACAGATAGACATTTTATATAAACATGTTTTGGGGGATCTCTGACCCCTAACACGTTTAAATACGTCGAAAAGCGGAAGTCGAAAAAAGAAGAAAGAAGAAAGTAATATTCGTTCTATTGAAAATAGAAGAAAGCAAAAAAGACAAATGTCTCTTAAGGAAAATATAATATAACCACGAATTAAAATATATCTTCCTTGTTACCCACGATTCCGAAAAAAGTTTTTTATCTCTAGAAATTTTTTAAACCAATATATTTTCGAAATTTAAAGACGCATTTATAAAACAATGTTTCTTTCCTGACACTAATTTTCGGAAACGCTTCCGAATAGCTTTTATAGTGTACTAGCTGTTTAACCCGTTCTACGCAAGAGAATTCATGAATTTAATTCTAAAACCAAAATTAAAAATAACTATTCGATTTAGTAAAATATTTTTCTACTACTGCACATTTGTTTTAATGAAATTTAATTTATCATGTTACTATGGTAGCAGACGATAAAACGATATCTTTGGAATAAGGGAATAAATAGAATAAAAAGTTTTTTTTTTTTATGTTTCTGATAAAATGTTTGACTTTATTTTTTTTTTAATTGTAATAATTAAGCGCAATTAAATAATCTCTAATTATTTGCATATGAGATAAAAAAAAATTATCGTAATAACCGCTGGAGCTTTTTAGTGATGCAGCGTGGCGTACGTAATATGTATCTTTCACATTGGTTAAAAAACCCGCGCGATTACGGGTTGAACATAAAAAAAAGGATTTTATTGTGAATTTTTAATGGTTGGCAGCTGCTATAACGAAAAATGTTTAAATTTGATAGGAAATTGCTGTTAAATTGGTGGGTTTTTTATTAATTAAATGTTAACTATAAATTATTTTGATTCCGGATTGCTTTAGTTGCCTCGGCCGTGTTTTAATACACATGTGCATAACATTTCACAATTCTGGCTTCCAAACTGTGGATTTGTATTGCATCAGACAAACAGACAAATTTTCATTTTTATATATTAGATTAATCAGTTTTCTCAACCAGGAATATAGATTTTTCTGATCAGTTTACTAGTAAACAGCTCAAATGCTACTAGACATTTGAATGCTTTTATCCAATAGCATTTGAGTTCAATTATATATAAAAAACCATATTTAAAACAAATTTCATAAACACATTTCTTATGATATAAGAATGTCTCTATTATTATAAAATAAGTTCCGAAGAGTTTTATTTTTTTAAGAGGCAACTACTTTTCCTCATAAAAGAAGGTATCTTTAACAGACTACGGAATAATCTCTCATCATTGCAATGATACAGTCATATTCTGTTGTTTATATAAAATAAACTGAAATCTACATCGTTTCATTTCGAAACTCGATGACATAGTCATTTTTGTCGCCGCCGCCTGGTTATTTAAAAATCTCTTGAGGCATATTTTCTGCAAACTGTATTCCAATTTGGATTGTTTGAAATGACTTTAGCATTTCACATATATGCCAAGAGGAACGGATTCTAAAAATACATTTTTCTGTATAGAAAAATATGACTTTTTTAATTCCAAAATTCTGTAATTGAAAAAGTCATATTTTTCTAAAAAGTAAAAGTAGTATTCAAAATTTGTAACTCTTGCACCTATGTTTCATCATGCGAAGGTTTGTTAATTTCAGCTTCATGTTCGTTTGCATCTTCATCTTTATTGCAGTCTATTGTTATATTGTTTTGATTTTTCATACTAACTAAAATATCCGCAATTGGTGTTTCTGAGGTCTCAACTTTCAATTGAAAGAAAATTGCCATCTCATTGTTGCAATAGAATACGGAAATGGGAGGGTTATTATACAAGGAAATTCGCAAAATATTCTTGATTGCAAAGAAAATTCATAAAATAGAGGAATTCGCAAAATAGAAGTTCGTTAAATAGAGGAATTTGCAAAATAGAAGTTCGTTAAATAGAGGAATTCGCAAAATAGAAGTTCGTTAAATAGAGGTCCTACGTTCAATGCAGTGGCGTGGCATGAAAATTTTCGGTGGTCATCGCAATTATTTAAGTTTGTGGTGAAAAATTATTAACTCTAAAATTCAATGGTTGAATGTTCAAAAAAGAAACTTTAAATCTTACCTTCACTTATACATGAACTCCAAATGTTCTGCTAAAACTGGATCGTAAAGTTTTAAAAACTTATTAAGAGTTTTAAAATATTGCTTGGTCATCGCCGCATCCAGCGATGACCGGACGCCACGCCACTGGTTCAATGGCTTTAGCATTTATTCCCCCCCCCCCCCCTACACACACGCACACTCTGTAACATATATCTCTTATTATTTAAAACGTAAACTCGATTCACATGGATGAAGCTTAACAGAGCCTCAACCCATTGCCTTTTCTAATGCTATTTAAGAATTATAAATTTATAAAATTGGTGGTAACACGTTTAGATATTTCAAATATTTTTTTAGGTTAGATATGTCCAAGACAGTCAGATTTAGTTATAACCTCAAGCACTTTTACGCTTGAAAGTTCCTTCATGTAATACATAGCATAGCGAATATAAATATGACTCATTTCATTAATAACTGAAAAAAGGAAGAAAATTGTAAAATACATTAATAACCAAAAAATTATACTTATTTTTTAAAAATCAAGAAAAAAAGGGCAAAGAGGAGGGGCAGGGGGGGAGGGGTATCAAAATGTATTTTAAGATTAATTATATAATTATTCTGGTTTCTTTTTTTCTTTTTTTTGATTGGGAACTTTTTCAAAATTTCACAAAAACATACATTTTGCATGTATTACTTGTAATCTACAATATTACTTTACCAAAAAAGAAAAATAATTAAATGTGAATGCTTGAGTTATATATTTGGAATTGTCCCGTTAAAAAGTCAAATTGCCCAACGTTGGGAACCACTAATTTAAGGTAAACAAGGAGACATCGAGAATTCTTGTTTTTTTAAACGTAGTATTAGATACAATCAATACGATTAACATTTTATCGACTTTAAACTGTGTATTTGAAGGTTAATTTCATTTTTATAGTAATATGACTATGTTCTTTACAGGGAAATTTATTATTATTGTTGTTATTGTTGTTGTTTGTATAGGAAATAATTGCTTAAAATATATACAGGAGTCGACCTGTATTTTATTTTGTTTTATTTCATAGTAAACAATTTCATAAACTCATTTTATTTTCGCATTTCTGAAGGGGATCGCATTGTGGGTGTGACAGTCTCCTTTGCTGCCATGGTTTACGAAGATGCTCTAACAATACTCTCTTACGCTTCCCCCTACGATGTGCGCTTGGAAATAGAAAAAGCACCAGCGACGTCTACCGTCTCTTTGCCTTCCTGTTCACCCAAACGATTAGGAGCTTCTACCAGCTTTAGAAACAATGAACAAAGACGATTATTCCATCCATTGTACCGAAGCCAGTCCATCGATGACTTAACACAAATCGGGAAGGACGGATTCGGCTTAATCAATACTTCTGGTGAGTGGATTCAACCTACGAATAACATTTATTTAAAAAATTACCGTAACAATGCACATCAACTGTAATATGATTATGTATGTTACGAAAATATTTATGTTTCAAAACTAACGGAAGAAGCTCGTCGAAATTTTAGAACCAAAACCATTTTTCACCTTACATAATTAAAACTCGAACTCATTGCATGAAGACTATTCTATCTTGTGCTGCGTTTGCTGCCTTAGCGACATTTAAAAGTGAGCTATTCTAAGCTGGGTATCGTCCTCGTAGCTTGAAGGTAGAGCATTGGAGCATTATTCTAAGGATCCGGGTTCAATTCTCGGCTTGGACATTTGTCACTCTGTTGGTATAAACTTAGCAATGTGGAAAATTTCACATATTTAATATTTGAAATAATTTGTTAAAAGGTAAATTCACGGAACGTTTTAAATGGAAAAACAAATATTTTTCGTATTCCGTTAACTGTATCTGCCAACCAGTCGATTGTTTGAACTTGTCTAACAGACCATTAAATAATGAAGAAATAAGAGTATTTGAACATGGACCAAAATATGTTTTTCCAACGAAATCCAAACTAAAATCTATTATTCCTTAACTTGAAAGTGTTATACAATCTTCAAATAGAGGGAATGAAGAGGGACAACTTGATTTGTAACATTATGCACAACGAACTTAACAAATTAATTAAACGACGTATAGCGTTGTCGAAAGATTAGTTAAGTATTTTGAAAAACCTTAAATTAGATCCAGAAATTATTTTCATTTAAACAGATAATTCCAATAAATTGACTACATTAAATACAGATTACAATAAAAACAAAATGATAGAGTGTACCTTTATGGATTGCTCCATATATAAGGGGCAGTCAAATGAAAACCGAACACACACTAAAAAGTGAGTATTGAAAATTGTTATTCAAAAATAATTGACACAACTGTTAAGACATTTATCCCACTGGGAGAGGAGACAATCAAATTCCAGTCTTGTAGGAGGTTGCTGACGGATCCGCAACCTCACCCACTCTTGCACTTCCTCGTCCGAATGAAATCGACGTCCACGAGTGTCTTTCTTCAAGGGGCCAAATCAATGAGGCATGTCAGTGTTATGCAGTGTTCGCCATAGACAGCAGACATGCGACGATGAATTTCGCGTGTTCCAGCACCCTCAGTCACCAAATACCGAACCACGGCTCTCTTCTCTTCTTTGCTTGCCTACATTTCTAATGCTGGACGAACACACTTTTATCTACGCAACTACGCTCACCTACAAAGAAATAAAAAAAAAATAACTGTGAGCTGTCATTATGTATTTCTACCAACTCTTGAGATGGAAGTATCGATATGTTACACTAATGTTGCCAACTTTGGCGAGGAATGTATTTTATGGCGGGTGTTCTGTTTTCCTTTGACTGCCCCTCATACTATCGTCTAATTACAGCTCTTTGTGTTAAGTTTCACCACTTAATTTTTATGCTTCTTTCCTATTCAATATGTCATCATTACCAAATGTGTTTATTTGTTTATCTATTTTTCAATTTTAAAGGAAGCCAACGCGATTCAAGCGCTTCGGCAACTCCTAAGCGCTCTCAAAGCGTGGAAGCAAGCAACGGTGGTTTGAAATCAAGACCAGCATTTACGATAAAAACAGAAGAAACAAAATCTTCAAACAGCAAAGGAAGTCGCAAATCGAGTACATCTAGTTGTGAGTCCACAGCTAAAGCGGTTACTCCTACAGAAAAATCTCTACCAGGTAAGTAAACTTCCCTCTTTCAGATCGATTTTAACTTTTACCATTACATACTTTACATCTCCAATGAATATAACATTATCACTCCCTTAAGTTATATTTGAAAAAAAAAAAAATTCTCTACCCTCTGATAAGTTAAACAGTAAAAATCTCATTCTCCTACAACCAAAACAGAATGAAAAACCATGTATCAAACATCCATTATGAAACACTGTCTAATATATTCAGAATACTGCAACAAACTTCGCCTTTTACACTGAAAAAAATGGTTCTCCAAATTGAGAAATAGTACTCAATTTTAAATACGTCACTACTCAAAATAGATCCGATCCAAATGTACTCAAAATTGAGAAACACGTGTACTCATTTTGGATTCTATGGTTGTGTTCAAATATGAATTATTATGTATCGCCCCCCTGAATCTACAAATTAAAGTAAAAATGTATTGACATCTTTTTTACGCTCAGAATTATTAACAAGAACCGTTTAATTGATTATTTATTAAGAAAAATAGCAAAATTATTATCAAGGTACTCAAATTGAGTATTTTTATGAGAAGAGCATTATTTGTAAGTACTTTTAAACTATTTTAAAATACTGTGCGTAATTTAACATTTACATTAATAAACATCTTTTATGCCGCCATGAATGAAATAAATCATTACAGAGTACAGAATTATGGTTTTGTTTGGGTTTGATAACATGGGATGTTTCAAAATTTGAGAAAGCATAGTTTCATTTTTGATCCAAACATACACTGTAAAAAAAAATCTGTAAAGTTACTAAAACTTTTCTAGGAAACTGGGGTTACTAAAACTTTTCTAGGAAACTGGGATTCCTAGAACTTTTTATGTAACGGCAACAACAAAAATTCATGTAACAGATACACTTTTTCACCGTAAATCAAAATATCTCTTATGTTACTAAGATTTTTTTAGGAAACTGGGATGCCTAGAACTTTTTATGTAACTGCAACACGGGTTACAGATAAAATTTAGTAAGATTACTGTAGTTTTACAAGATTCTATTGTAAAGCTACAGATTTCTGTAGCTTTACAAAAACTAGTTTTGTAGATTTACATCTTTTTCTGTAAAGTGTACAGATAAAATTTTAGTAATCATACAGATATCTGTGACTTTACATCTGTAGAACTGCAGATTTCTTTTACAGTGTACTCAATTCGATAGGAGTACATCGATTTACTCATTTTTGAGTACTTCATTTTTTTCAGTGTGATAAGGTGAAATATAATGTCTAAGTATACAATTTGGAAAACGCATAACACATTTTAAAACCCAATTTCAGCAATTACGTTTTTATTTGGAAAAATATCCGAATTATTTTGTGCGGCCCTGTGAGAAGATCTTTAGATTTGTATATTATATTGCATATTATGCAAAAATTTAGTTCAGTAAGGAAACGCATCACATTGTTGACAATTCCCTTCAGCAATTTACGTCAATAAGCACAAATGTACTCGATTTTATTTTTTTTTATGCAGATTTATATATTATATACAGGGTGTTTCAAAATTCGGCCGACAAATTCAGAGGGAGCATAGTAGGCTTCAGGAAAGTGAAAAATTATCATAAAACATGGGATCGCAAACCACGTATCAAATCAAAAATACAGAGTGTTTCATCTTAACTCAATTTGGTTTGACGGAAATAACTTTCAGAAAACTAAAGTATATTATAATAAAACATTTAACAGACATTCTCATCTTTGTTCTAAATATGATACCACCAAAAGTTTGCACTATACGCGCCAGCAGTATGCACTTGACGCTCCACATTTTGGACTGCGATGACCAGCTCATACGGTATCACCGATTACGTAAGGACCCTGTTTATTGCATTTCCATTGCAATGTTCTTATCTTTCTCGAAATTATTACCGTCAACCCGAGTTCAGCTAGACGGAAGCACCCTGTATTTGAGAATAAATAAGTGGTTTGGAACTCCATGTTCGATGGCAATTTTTCATCTGAATATGTCGGTCGAATCTTGGAACAACCTTATAGAATTTATACACACTAACAAACATTCAAAAAGTTAGTTGAATTTTAAATACGCATACCACAATTGAAAAAGTACTTCCACCAATTATCGCTTGTATAGACAGTACAGTAACTGAACTCTTTTGTGTGTTCTTGTAAGCGAACTATAAATGCTGCGCACAGCATATTTTACAGTAAGCCGTTTATAGTGTACCTCAGAATCAATTTCACTTGATTAATTTTTTAAACAATTATTATAATTAGTAAATAAATCGTATGAGTTGTAATTTTCCAACAGAGTGAAAATGTGTCCATGCCAGGATTTGAACCAGGGACCTTTGACTTAAACTGCCATGTTCAGCCAAAAGTGAGTCCTGGACAAATCTGGCATACACAATTCGCCCAGATAACCTCTTGATATGGGTATCTGGTCTTTTATCTGAAACAACTCAACAGAATAAATCGCAGGTAATGGAACTCCAAGTACATGCTGGATACGTAATTACCAGGATTCGTAAATATCGTGATATTTTCGAAAATATCAAAAATATCCGATATGTTCGATATATATTCAATATTTTAAAAATAGTCAACTTCCTGCTGATAATGAATATTTCAAGCATAATATAAATTAGAAACTAAAACATATTGCAATTAACATAAAAACTTAAACAATAGTATTCTAAAATGCACTTCTCTTTTCCTTTTTTTTTTTTTTTTTTTTTTTTTTTTTTTTTTTTTTTTACTTAGAACAAAATTGAAGATATACTAATTGAAAAGAGATACAATTTGCTATATACACCTATATATGTGTATAAACTGTAGGATTTTTATCAAGTATCGAGAAAGTTTTATATTTTATAAAATAAAATTTTAAAAACAAAATAGCTTTTCTTTTAATTGAAGAATTTTAACATAAATGTAAGCTTGTCTTATTTTTTATTCCATAACCTGTAGTATAGTTTAGACTCAATTAAACCAAAGTCAGAAGATTCTTTTCTAATAATGTTGTATATAAATGATTATTTAAATTACAGTTTATCTTTAAATGGCTGTTCTGGATTAATTTGTCAATTAGTATTAGTTCTACATTTAAAAATAAAAGTTTCAAACATAAAGCTTGGAAAAGATATTTGTTTTCTTCTTTGCCTAAAAAAGTCACTGCCAGAGACAAAAGTTCTTTACAGAATGGCACAGTCAATAACAGTTGAAAAATTCATTTACACTTGTTTTGACTGAAGAAAATATCAAAATTATCTTGTACATTGATATTTTAAAAATAAATATCAAATATCAAAATATCAAACATTTTGATATTTTGAAAATAAATAAATAATTTGAAAATATCGAAAATATCAAAAATATTGATATTTAAAAAATAAATATCGGATCTATATCAAGATATATATCGTGATATACACTGCTCAAAACAATTAAAGGATATTTGAAGTTTTATATAAAATAAAGAAATAAACGAAATTTTTTTTGCCGAAAATAGAAGAAGAGAATCACAAATGCAAATTTCTCTGGTTTTCAAACTGTGGAGTATGCAAATTTTGAGTTCGACGTCAAAAACGTCGCTTCAGCGGCAGTGAATGAAATTTGACTTTCAACTGGATAAAAGAGAATGAAGACAAGGATGATCGGCATTCAGTGATTGCTTTGTTTCGATGAGTACGATGTCTCAGCGAAGTCATTTGACAGATTCAGAAGCTTTGAGAATTGTTGGTAGGTTAGAAGGGAGCCAAACTCAAGCCGAAGTAGCGCAAGCCATTGGAGTGTCACAGTCATTTCCAGGATCTGGAACCGTTTTTTGGAGAGTGGATGTGCAGGCCGAAGAACAGGGCAAGGTCGTAGACGTGCAACAACGCCCAATGAAGATCGGTATTTAGCGTTAACAGCTCGGAGACACCGAACCATGAACGCTACTCTTCTCCAACAACACCTTCGCTCGGCTACAGGCACCACGATTTCAACTCAGACTGTCCGAAACCGGCTCCATGCGGTAGGTCTGTATGCTCGCCGACCGATGGTATGTGTTAGATCAACATCAAGGCATCGTCGCAACCGCAGGGAGTGGGCAACCGAGCATGTCAACTGGAGGAGAAATGAATGGAGCAATATTCTGTTTTCTGACGAGTCCCGTTTTTCTGTGCATCCGGATAATAGGCGTATTTTCATCTGGAGGGACCGTGGCAGTAGGAATAATCCTGCGTCGGTGCACGAAAGTGTCAGATTTGGCGGTGGAGGAGTGTTGGTGTATGGTGGCATCTCCGTTGACGGGCGCACTGACCTCTACATAATTCGAGATGGAGCTCTGACTGGTCGCCGATATAGGGATGAGATCCTCAGACCTATTGTAGTCCCTTACGCTGCAGCAATCGGAGATAACTTCATTTTAATGGACGATAACTGCAGGCCACATCGTGCAAACCTGGTGGAGGATTTCCTTTTCGAGGAAGGAATCGTTCGAATGGAATGGCCAGCGTGTTCTCCAGACATGAATCCAATCGAGCACGTTTGGGACGCTCTAGGAAGACGAGTTTCTGGCCGCCAACAACCCCCACAAACTCTCCAACAACTGGAAAGAGCTCTTCTGGAAGAGTGGGACAGAATACCCCAATTCGCCATTAATAGCCTCATTGAGTCCATGCCTCAAAGGTGTTCAACGTTGCTGGCCGCCCGTGGAAACAATACCCCCTACTGAAAATGATTTTCTTTGAAGAAAACACCTTTTCTTATTCTTTTTTTCTCATATGCACGAATTGTGTTTTTTTCCTTTAGTACACAAAAGCGCAATAAAATGCATTTTTTTCTGCCAAACATGTGTAATTTATTCTCATATAACCTACTATGTCTGTCGACCATGTATAAATCAGCTAAACAGTTTACCAGATACAAAATCCATTTAAAACTGCAATATCCTTTAATTGTTTTGAGCAGTGTATAACCATCGATATACAGGGTGGTCATAAAAAAACTTTGCCGATATATGGGCCTCTAGCGGCATTTCCATCCAACCGATCGAGATGAAATTTCACATATAGTTATTCAAAGGTATGAGCTCGGGATTCTATGAAGGACAACAAAGGGGCTTTCACGGTTACTGTTATAGGTACAGAAACTCGAAATTTTCCAATGGCAACGTCCATTTTTCCCCGTCGCAAAATGCTCAGCGCATGCGAAAACCCTAAAGAGCGTTGGAACGGTACGTGTATCACAAGAAACGGACACGTTGTGCACGCACAAAAAATGGTTCTGCGAACGGAATAAAAAAAGCACGATAGGATCGCACCGATGAAATTTGCATATGACAGAGGCAAGACACCAATCACAGAACGCCATTCGCCAGATATTCGACGTAGAAAACGGATAAAAAGTGAGGTGGGAATGTTGGTTCTTCAGTCGGGAGCTCACACATACCGATGAAATGACTCTGCCAGAGAAAGTTTGTGGTGAATTGGTAAAACTCTATTATCAAAATGGGCTGAATGCCGCGGAAGTCTTCCGTGTTTACCGTCGAAACCATAACCAAATACGTGGCCCATGTACCCCGCAAGCTGTGCGTGATTTAGTAAAGAAATTCAAAGAAACTGGCAGCACCAGTGGATAGACCGCAATCCAGCCGACCAACTGTTCCGGTCCTGAGGACAGACATTGTTATGGAAGGGCATCACATAGTGACTTCAGGACGCAAGCAAGAGGTGCAAATCATGTATTGGATATATCGAAAACAACGGTTCTAAAGCCTACTGCGCTCTGTAATTCGACGTTTCCATACCAGTACCAGCGCGTCCAGATGTTGGATGCGGTAGACCATCAAAAACGTACGAACTTTGCAAATTAATTTCTTATCCGATATGATGGTGATAACGATTGAACTGTTCGCATATATGGACTCTATCAAATGTAAGATTGAAAACATCCCTCATGCTATATTACGTTCGGTTGTATTGTCGCAGTCTCCTGCTTGCAGTACGTAATTACCTGTGATGACACCCATGTGGAAAATATGTAATCTAAATAAAAGTTTTCTTTTCTCCGATCTGTGTAGCAACCAGTGATTGGTGTCTTGCCTCTGTCATATGCAAATTTCCTCCGTGCATCCCAACCGTCGTTTATTTGCTCGTTCGCAGAGCTGTCTTTGTGCGTGCATAACGCGTCCGTTTTTTGTGATACACGTACCGTTCCAACGCTGTTTAGGGTTTTCGCATGCGCTGAACATTTTGCGATGGGAAAAAAATGGGCATTGCCATTCGAAAATTTCGAGTTTCTGTACCTATACCCATTTTGATAATAGAGTTTTACCAATTAACCACGAACTTTCTCCGGCAGAGTCATTTCATCGGTATGTGTGAGCTCCCGATTGAAGAACCAACATTCCCACCTCACTTTTTATCCGTTTTCTACATTGAATATCTGGCGAATGGCGTTCTGTGATTGGTGTCTTGCCTCTGTCATATGCAAATTTCATCGGTGCGATCCGATCGTGTTTTTTCTATTCCGTTCGCAGAACCATTTTTTGTGCGTGCACAACGTGTCCATTTCTTGTGATACACGTACCGTTCCAACGCTCTTTAGGGTTTTCGCATGCGCTGAGCATTTTGCGACGGGGAAAAATGGGCGTTGCCATTTGAAAATTTCGAGTTTCTGTACCTATAACAGTAGCCGTGAAAGCCACTTTGTTGTCCTTCATAGAATCCCGAGCCCATACCTTTGAATAACTATATGTGAAAGTTCATCTCGATCGGTTGGACGGAACGGCCGCTAGAGGTCCATATATCGACTGTAGTTTTTTTATGTAGTTTTTTTATGACCACCCTGTATATCGATGGATATATATCATGATATATATCTCGATATAGATCCGATATTTATTTTTTAAATATCAATATTTTTGATATTTTCAAATTATTTATTTATTTTCAAAATATCAAAATGTTTGATATTTTGATATTTGATATTTATTTTTAAAATATCAATGTACAAGATAATTTTGATATTTTCTTCAGTCAAAACAAGTGTAAATGAAATTTTCAACTGTTATTGACTGTGCCATTCTGTAAAGAACTTTTGTCTCTGGCAGTGACTTTTTTAGGCAAAGAAGAAAACAAATATCTTTTCCAAGCTTTATGTTTGAAACTTTTATTTTTAAATGTAGAACTAATACTAATTGACAAATTAATCCAGAACAGCCATTTAAAGATAAATTGTAATTTAAATACTGTAATTTAATTGTAACTGTGCGCGCCACTTTGTTGCCATTCAGAGAATCCCAATCTCATACCTCTGAATAACTATATCTGAAATTTCATCTCGATTGGTTGGATGAAACGGCCGTTAGAGGTCCATATATCGGTAAAGTATTTTATGACCACCCTGTATATCAACGAATTCTGGTAATTACACTTGGTTACTTTTTAATTCTGATTGGTAAATAAATGATAGTAGTTGTAATTTTCCAACTAAGTGAAAAAGTGTCCTAACCAGAATTTGAACCCGCGACCTTCGGCTTAAACTGTCTTCGCACCGCCAACTGAGCTATCATGGACAAATCTGCCGGGTACAACTCATATAATTTGTTTATTAATTAGAATATTTGTGTTAAAAATCAATCGAATGGAATTACGTACCCAGCGTGTACCTGAAGTTCCATTACCTGCGAATTATTCAGTTGAGTTGTTTCAGAAAACATACCAGATATGTTAATGGTGTCCGCCAGATTTGTCCAGGATAGCTCAGTTGGCAGAGCACTGGCAGATTAAGCCAAAGGCTCCTGATTCAAATATTGGTTTGGACATTTTCCCACGCAGTTGAAAATTTACAACTCACATGTATATCAATTTAATTGTGTTTGAAATAGTGTAACATCATTAAAAAAACCGCAAACGATTTTTTTTCATAGATCATAATGTAACGGAATTCTTTTGTGGGACCCTGTAAACGAACTATAATTGTTACACATTTTATTTTCAAATCGAACATCATACCATAGTAAATCTCGATTGCATATATCAATTACATGGCAATCTGAGTATATTTACATGTCTAAGAGCATGCGCAGACGACAGACAGACATATCAAATTCATAAACTATTTTCAACTATGTTCGAAAGTGTTAAAAAGACACGACTGTGAAATGCATTATCCATAATAATGAGGTAAAATACCGGGTGTCCCAAAAATGACCGATGATTTTAAAATTCAATAACTTGCAAACGGTGACAGATACTAAAAAAAATTCTTGCAGGAGGGTTATGTATGTTGTCAGGAGTTTTTTTACTGTGATTGTTTATTTTAGTTCAAATTTCAAACAATAGATGGCGCTGAGAGCAATAGGTGCTCAGTCAAGATCCGATTTTTGGTACTTCGGGATCCATTCAATACATTTTCAGGATGTTTTCAAAAAAATATTTTTCCACCCTCAACAGCTCGAAATTTTCTGAGACATTTTCAGACTCATTTTTAAAAGTAAAAACATGAAACTTGCTGAGGTGATTTTTGAAGAGATGTATAAGAGGCCGTGTGATTTCATTTTTCGCTCAATTAATTAGAATTTGAGTTTTAAACAATATTTTCGCGGTATGACCATTTTTTCATTCCCAGATCTCCTGCTTCGAAAATTCGGTTCAAAACGACAACTTTGACGGCATTTTTTACAATATTTTCTGCATTTATCAAAAAATCGAGAAGCACGGCACATTATGTAGTTTCTAAATAAGAGAATTTCCCAGTTTGATGCGTTTGAGAGCAAAAATGAATCAAAAAATAATCAGTTTGGATTGAAATACACCCTTAATCTCCTTTTTTCACATGGAAGAAGAGAGAGCTAAAAAATCGAGGCTGGATTTAGCGGTTATTGCTTGCAGCGCCATCTATCGATGCTATTTGTAATTGAAACTCAGAATCGCAGCATACAAATTCCTAACATCTTACATAACACTCCTGCAAGAATGTTTTTAATATCTGTCACCGTTTGCAAGTTATTGAATTTTAAAATCATCGGTCATTTTTGGGACACTAGTTTTTGTATTTTTATAATTTGTTTCTGAGTGAATGCATTTACTACGCGCTTTTTCACCTACAGATACAATGACGATTTTGCCGTCATAACGTATATGAATGCATTTTTCATTACAATCGACGTCGGATAACGACAACTGTGAATTGTGAACTATTTATTGGTGCCGTGTCGGTAAATGGAAAAGCGCTTTTAAACTAGACAGGGCTGAAAGGAACCCCAATTATGGAACAAAAGACTCACTTCGATAGAACAAAGTGAACTAATGCAAAATGCCAGCAAATTTTATGAATTGCAAAGAAATTGTCAACTTTAAAAATTAAAAATCTGATTCATTTGAGATCTTAATGATGTACTAGTGGGAGACGAAGTATATCTATAAAATAAAATCATAACACTTTTTAAACACATCAAATCTTAGCCCACTCTACGTAAATGAATATATATATGTATATGTGTGTGTGTGTGTGTGTAATTTTCAATTTTAGACAATCTAAAATTTTGTACTAACTGAAAATTTAAAAAAAAAAAAAAAAGAAAATCTCATGTAAGATCATTATAAGCAATTGAAAAATTGAAAAATATATTTGTACAAAATATAAATAAAAATATTGAAAGATAACCTTTTTTTTTATCAGTTACAGAGCTGCCAAGAGAAGAAATGTGCACCAAAAAAGACGTAAAAAGTGCCCGATTTCGCGTCGACCAAGTTAATGTAAAGGCGGAAGCTCCATCCAAAATAGTTCCACCCGTTAAACCAGCCAGAGAAACTCATGATGATAAACATCAATTAGGCAATGGTAAAAACATAGCTAGTTTATTTTTTTTATGTTTATTTATTTAACTTTTTTCTAAATAGGGGAGACCAGGGCTAGTTATCTACAGGGGTAAGTAAGCGCAGTCCTCATAAATCGCCTGTTTGTGGATAGATTGCGCAACCAGTCACAGAGTACCTTTCTTCTTGCTTTTTACATTCCTTATTGTAGTTATGCAGCGTTACCTACGTGCAGTGGACATTTATTACGATTTTCCTGTTTTTTTGCACTCATAAGTAATTTTTTGTTGCTTCATTCTTTTCTAATTTCTAATACTTATCTTAATAATTGCGATTTAACTTGTGCAGTTTTTCTTAGTGTATGATCAACTATACCTACCCCATATGTGATTTACTTGGAATATTTATGCTTAGATGGTTACGTGTCCCTTTTGTGAAGAAATTTATTATGGGGCTAGTAGGCGCATTGAACACGGGGCAAGTTGGCTCGGTGTCTGGTGTGTGCTGGTAGCTTGAAAAACAGCAAACACCGAGAAAAGTGGTTGCAATGCAATATTTTAGGCACACGAGGCTTGCTCAAACGGAGACACTCGATTTTTTATTTCTGGCAACTGTAACTCTGATGATGATATCCAGTAGGATAGAAGTTACCCAATGTTTAATGTTTTATTCATTATTTTTATGTCTGTATAATTTAGAATTTACATTGTAGGGCGATAACGCCTTTGTTTAAACTTACTGGTAATAATGAAATAAATTTCTCTTAACTGCGTGTCTTATTTGAGTTTCATTTAAATTTTTATAAAGCGTGTGACAACTTACCCCATAGGTATAGGTAACTTGCCCCGTGACGGGGTAGGTTGACGCACAATTTTCCTTTTATTTTAGGCTTCCACTAAACATAAACTACAAGAGCTAAAAACTCAAAACTCCGGGTATTTAATAGCCCAATGCCTGTTCTTTAAAAGTACAGTTAAAGTTTCACAAAAAACTTAAACAAAAATTTAATAAAAATCAATAACTAAAAACTGCGCCTACTAGCCCCGGTCTCCCCTACTAGGTAGCTACTATTTTCATTTATTGATGCATTGCTATAAAAAATTATGGGACACACTGGTTATGGAAGATTATTCACTTACAGTGTATATTTTTCAATCTTTAGTTAAATCCGAATAATAAAAGTTTCTTCAATTGGAAGATTCTCTATTAACGAGAGAGTGGTTGTTGCTGCTTTCATTTGAAAAATGAGAGCAATACCAACCACTCTCTTCGAAAGTTTTGTTGTATATGTATTGTTAGTAATATGTAGGTATTTTAAGTTGTATGCATGATACATGTCAAATGTGTCTGATTACCGGGTACGCTTTCTCTCAAAAATTAGGGTAAATTTAGTAAATTCAAATTGTTGCGAGAGTTGTAGCAGAATTATTAAAATAATTTGACACGGAACCTCAATATTTGTTTATTGTACAGTTCGGAAATACAATGTAGTTGCGAGTCCGCCAGAGGACCCGAGAAACTAAATATTTCCTTGAATCACATTCTGGAATTATTAGAGTAGTCTCAAATCTCTAAAAAAACTCAACTTTTCGCAGGAGCACGGGAGTTTTGTTAAGAATTTGCAATATTTTACAGCAGGGGGCGAAGATGTCAAACTGGGAGGATAATTTAATTTTATTGGACGATTAGTTTTTGACTGATGTCTAGGGCTTTATGATGAAACAAGGCTTGGTCAAGACTTGGATGCAATTAACCGCAAACGTTTGCAAGATGCGTCAACTCAGCAATTTCTACTCTTAAACTTTTCACTGCCAACATTTAAAAAACTGAAATAAAACTTATAGACCAAGAGGCGGAAGCACAGACAATCACCTCATCGAGTTCACGGCTCAAATTCCAGAATTACTTAAAACTCGATTCGAATATTAAAACGCAGTTGGTCTGCCAAGTCGTATCTTGGTGGAAAACACCTGAAAATCCAATTTTAGCGGTTGACTCGTAGGTTTACCATTGTGTTTTCTTGCACCCAAAGGTATGAAAACATGGAGGATTGGGAGCGGGAAAACACAATGGTAAACCTACGAGTCAACAGCTAAAATCGGGTTTTCAGTTTTTTTCCACCATTATATGACTTGGCAGGCCGATTGCGTTTTAATATGCGAATCGAGTTTTAGCTAATTCTGAAATTGGAGTCGTGAACTCGATGAGGTGATTATCTGTGCTGCCGCATCTTGGTCTATTATAAATTTTTCACAAATTGTTAATAATGCTCCCAATAAGCTAAAGACCATGTATTACAAAATTCTTGCCCATTTTTTATGTTGTTATTATAGAAGGGACAATCATCATGAACACGCGTTTTAAGAAAATTATAATTAGAACTATCAGAATGAGTTTAAATCAAAGTTTCTAGTTTATTTAACCTTTAACTGATGTCACAGAAATTGTCATATAACTAGAGTGAAGCGGTCTGCGAGACCGCTCCATCGAAAGATGAATAAAAGACGCGATTAACTCATAGGATGGTGTTTTTGTACTAAACTTTTTGTACAGGACTGTTATAATTAAAATCCACCTATTCAAAAGTCTCTGGTGATAGTATACTAAAGTTCCAAATGGAACAAAATTTCGGTAGTGTTTCTAGTTAAACTGAAAATTGCAAGTTAAACTATAAAAATTGAAAAAAGCCGCGGTCTGAGAGACCGGTAACATCACTTAAGGTTTAATAAAATTAAAAATATATTTAGCTGCTTTAGATTATAAATTATATCAAAATTAGGGGATTTTAGAAAAGGTTACTCGACGAGATCAATCATCTTGATTCAAAAATTTCTCAGAGAAATTTCGTTTCAAAAAATGTCTCTCATCTGTTGGTTTTTGTTTTCTGAATACTTGTGCTTTTAGTATGGAAATGATTCAAAATGCGCACGAAGTTTATAAAATTCTTTTGAATTAACCTTTAACTGATGTCACAGAAATTGTCACATAACTAGTGTGAAGTGGTCTGTGAGACCGCTCCATTGAAAGATGAATAAAAGACGCGATTAACTTACAGGATGGCGTTTTTGTACTAAACTTTTTGTACAGGACTGTTATAATTAAAATTCACCTATTCAAAAGTCTCTGGTGATAGTACTAAAGTTCCAAACTGAACAAAATTTCGGTAGTGTTTGTAATTAAACTGAAAATTGCAAGTTAAACTATAAAAATTGAAAAAATTCGCGGTCTGAGAGACCGGTAACATCAGTTAAACGTTAAATTAAATGACTTAATTTTTTTTAAGTATGTCCTTGATCAAGGGCGCCAGTAGCACAAAGGGTTAAATTTCTCCAGAATTAATGTTCAAACGTAATAAATGTTGAGCTGAGAAAAAAGGGGCAAATTAATTTTTAGTAACAGATTTGAAAGTTAGAGAAAAGAAACTAATAATTTTACTTTTAAATTGAGAACTTTAATTTAAATTTTTTAATGGTAAAAAGGCTTTATTTTCTCATCCTATCATACATATAGTTTTTATGAACTGTAAGGAGGAAATGTAATTTTTATTAAACTAGGGGGCTCTGCCCCCTACGAGCTACGCTCGCCAACCCACGTTCAGACACCGCAGATTCTAAAAGCATGCTAATTTCATCCGCCTTAAAAAGATTGAATTATAATTAAAAAAAACAGTGACGGTCTCCCTGTAAACGGGTTTTCATTCATTTTCTTTTGATTGGAGATTTTTAAGACGAAATTAGCCTCTGCTAAGAGATACAATGGCTGTTTTCGTCTTTGATTGAAAACAAGAATGAAAAATCATGCGTACGGCATAGATTATGAAACACTTTCCAACACTCTCTGAAAGCGCTTTAACAAAACTTCGTTATTTAGGGAAATAAGGTAAATAAGATAACTAACTAAACATTTAAAAAACTGATTTCAGCAGTTACCATCCACAACCAAATATTTATTCCAATTCTTTCGACCAGCCCTGTATTTGATCTATAGGCTTATATATATACCATATAATAGAAAATTTAGTTAAGCTAGAAAACGCATAACAGGTTGAAATTTCTCCTTCAACAATTTATACTAATAGATTGAAACATACTTGAATAGTTTTGTTCAGCCCTGTTGTTTACCTAGTACCTTTATTACACGCCCCTATTTAACTAAACTTTAATTTAAACGAAATCACTCTTAAAACTACTGAAATCGCATTTCCAGAATTTATCATCTATAGGCGGCTATGTATCCAATTCTTTGCGTTTCCCTAAATATCATTTTATATATATTCTACAA
Organism: Maratus speciosus; assembly: GCA_963932465.1. NCBI lineage: Eukaryota > Metazoa > Arthropoda > Arachnida > Araneae > Salticidae > Maratus > Maratus speciosus. The sequence continues at coordinate 25,745,511 of OZ010788.1, read as the reverse complement.
ACATTTCATAGAAAACTACACGCAGTTCAGCATAACACATTTTAAACCCACCTTTCAGCAATTTACGGTCATACTCAGTAACCTTTACGAACTCTTTTGCGTAGCCCTGTATATCAACTATAACAATTACACACACTATATAGTATGCATAAATATAGTGAAACTTAAAAGCGCATATCATAATTAAAAATGCATTCCCTGCCATCGCCGCTAATATACTGTATTTCGGATAGAAAATGCTTGTATGTTCCTGTAAATGCTATGCACTTCGTATTATACATGAAATAACTTAAGTAAGCCTCACCGACATATATTAATTTTATTATATATGAATTTGTATAATTAAAATACGCCGCAAACAATTTTCCCCAATACCATTTTAATGGAATTCTTTTGTGTAGCCCTGTAAATAAATAGTAACTATTCGTTGCACCGCATATACTGCAGAATATTCTGCATGTTTTAATGCACTTCATAAATGCATATATTTTTTATTATGTTTGAAAGGGTGTAACATCTTTAAAATTCATTTGAAATGATTTTTTCCTATTGTCCGTAATGCAACGGAATGCTTTTGACTGTCCTTGTAAACGAGCTAAACATGCTACAAACTTCATTTGAAATGGGTTCGTGCTAGGCTAAATGTCAATTACCAAAAATTTCAGTGCGATCCGAGTATATTTACGAGAGTTAGAGCGAGAACAGACAAACCGAAATCAATAACACTTTTCAACTTTGTTGGATAGTGTTAAAAATTAGTTAAAAATTTGAAAGTAAGCTAATGTAAAATGAATTAAATACACAGAGTCTTTGTCTCTCGGTACTTTTTAACAACGCTATGAGAAAGTTCTTTTAAATGTATCGTTTTAAATCTGACGTAATTTTCACCAAAGTTTCCTTTCTCTTTTTAATATTAACATGAAAATACTTTTGTTGTTAGAAAGGAAATATTATTTGCGCTGCTTAGAATTCACGATAATAGTTGAAAAGATTATCTCAAAATATGAAATAAATGTCTCGTGCAAATATATTTTTTAATTTAAAGTGTTTTGCCAACATTTATTTATTTGGCCTTTTTAAATATAACGTAATTTCCTTCATTTGTGAGTTTTAACGCATAATAATGAATTTAGTATTTTAAAATTTTCTCTCCCTTTTAAAATTCACGTGTAACTGTAGTTTTTATGATGTAATTTTCAATATTTTCCTGATTTTTAACATGTAATCACTTAATTCTAATTTGAAAGTTTTTTTTCTGTTTATAATAGCCACGTGTAAATAATTTTTTTATTTGAAGGAAATATTACTTTTTGCGCTGTTTTTAAAATTGGCAACAGTTTAAAATAATTGCCCTTTTCTAAAATGTGTAAAACATATCTCTCGAAATGCTGAAAATTTGAATTTAAAATGGAAATAAATCCTCAAAAAATGAGTCAAATTAAAAAGATAATTGCAGCCTGCACATCGGGAACTTCCAATGTATAAAATGATCTAAAAATGTTTAAATTCTTATGTATAGTTTTTCTCCTATAAAACTTTTTTAATGGAATGATTTTGACCATCTTTAACATTAAATATCTCTTAAAATAATTATTCGATTTAAAAACTGGATCAGCGTGTTTATCAAACATGTTTCTATGATACCACCGATTTTCATATTTTTGTATGAAACAGTTTTCTTAATATTAACGAAGAAAGACCCGCCGGTCATAAAAAATATGGATGCTGATCTAGTAGGAGTATACCCGGATGATCTACGCAGATTTTCATTGGTCTATTTCCAAATCAAAACTTTTTTTATATATAGAAGGATTGTTTCTGAAACTCTGAAATTCATCGCGTCATACCTGCAAAATGTTATTAAAACTTAAATTTAAAATTCAGTCCATTCTATGTAAGCCTTTGCCGATCTCAAACATAAATTATTTTTATTAATTATTTTCTTTTGAGTTCGGTATTTTTTAGCTCACAGGCTATCAAAGCCTGAGAGCTAATGTGCCCGCCGATTCAGTATGTACGTACGTATGTACGTAACGCGATAACTCTTGATCATATCCGATTTGCTTCAATTTTTTTTTCTAGGTTCATTCTGATAAGGCGCTTACCTGATTAGCTTTGGGGGTTCATTGGTTAAGTATAAAGAGGGGAACGGGGGCTAACCCCCCTTAACTTAGATAAATGGGTTTTTCATGCAGAATTATCACATTTTCTTCAAATTTGGTATACCTGTTAATTCTGATAAGGCGCTTTCCTGATTACATTTGAAGGTTCATTGTTTAGGTCAGAATGTGGGGGACGGGAGGCTAATACCCCCTTAATTTAGATAATTGGTTTTTTCTACCCGATTTGCTTCAAATTTGGTATGCCGGTTTATTCTGATAAAGCGCTTCCCTGATTAGATTTGGAAGTTCATTGGCTAAATAGAAAGGGGAGAACGAGGGGGTAATACCTCTTTAATTTAGATAAATGGGTTTTTCTATCCGATTTGCTTCAAATTTGGTATACCGGTTTGTTTCAATAAAGCGCTTCCCTGATGGCATTTGGAGGCTCATTGGTTAAATATAAAGGGGAAACGGGGGCTAATACTCCCCTTAAATTAGAAAAATGGGTTTTTCTATCCGATTTGCTTCAAATTTAATGTACCGGTTTATTTTGATGAGGCGCTTCCATGATGACATTTGGAGGCTCATTTGTTAAATATAAAATGGGGAAACGAAGGAGGGGAGCAATCCCTTGCCATAATCTACTATTTTTCACAGAGAAATAAATTAAAATACAGGATATAAATCTATAATATATCATTTTGGTTTTGTTTTATTATTCAAACATTTCAAAAGTTTCATGATTTATTAAAAATATGCTTTTAGATTTTAAATATGATTTTATAAAAAATACATGATTTTAAATATGATTCTTTTCTGGCCCGTAGAAATTTAAATTGCCTATTATTTTTTTTCTTTTACTTTTCATTCAATATTTAAACATGCAAAATTTCATAGTTAAAACTACTTATATGCCAGTAAACATATATTTAATTTGTATTTTTCGTGAAATTAAATTATTGTATAGATTTTTTTCGGTTGTGGTTCGGAAATAATTCATGAAAATTTTCGCTTCTAAAAATAAGAGCCTGATTAGGATTGGAACACAAACAGAAAATTCTGAAATAAACCGCGGCGCCAATCATGCTGCTAAGCCACTTACCAAAGGAAGAAATTTATTTGATTATAAACTGTAACATAAACTTTGATACTTATTTTCTCAAAATCTCCTGGGTATTGCACTTTATGGCCTTAAGGAGGCTGATCACTCAGCTTGTGATTTCTCCTCACTAATGCAAAGTCTATGGGCATCTGATGGATTCGTCTATTTAAAATATCTCCTCGGGAAATTAATATTTTTAACTTCTATTTTTTGTGCACACTTCCTAAAAAATGTCTCTTTTTTTTATTAGTTCTCAAAATATTTCTAAAGTAGGGTCAGATGGGTAATTATGACCGCCATCATATTGAAAAAAACTGTGTATGGTAAAATTTTGTTTCAAGCTTAGATATTAACCTCATAATGTATATTTCATATTAGATATTCTTTATTACCAGTCTGGAGCCTTTTTGAGATCCGAATAGCGATTTGAAACTAAGTCTATAAAATTTTTGATAAATGGATTTGTCACTTTGGAGTTCAAAGTGGTCACAATTACTCCAAACAAATGTGTATTGGCAAGTATTATAAAGAGAACATATACTGGTCATAATTTCCCCACTAGTGGTCTTAATTACCCCAAACTTACGTGATTATGAGTTTTTGGTCGGATAATTATAACCATCCTTTTAACTTAAAAAAAAAAAAAAACAGCTGTGAGAATTAAAATTTTTAAAAGGTGTTGTTAAAGGATCAAAGTTACTTCCTATGTACTAAGAACACCACTTTTCCAAATAGAAATAAGCAAAAAAAAAAAAAAAAAAAAAAAAAAAAATAACAATGTTGAAAATGTAAAAAGTGATCATAATTACCCCTCCTGACTATATGGACTTTATTTTATAGGAAGTGTTTAAATTTTACTCACTGTTCGCTCTCTTTTAACTCATAAAATATTAAATTCAGCATAGATTTTAGAAATATTTTGAAAACTAAGAAAAAAAAGAGTACACATAAAAAAGATGTTAAAAATATGAATTTCCATAGGAGATATTTTAAATATACGAATGCATCAAAAGTCCATAGACTTAACATTACGGATGAGAATTCCGAATCTGAATGACCAGCCTCCTTAATGTATATATTCTAACTATACTCTATCGATGTACAAATATCCACCATATTCTGACCATATTGTCACCGACCTCTGAACCTCCCCTTGTTGATTCGCTTTGTCTCGTAAATAAATTCTGCTAAGAACGCAAGTTTAGCTTTCTTTTTTCTCTGCATATGTGTTTTAAAGTTTGAAATTAAATATAGTAAACTTCCGTCACTCCCGGGACCGACGGTGTGGCGGATAATCGAAATAGACGGATATTTGAAAGACACTACAAAACCGTTATTAAAATTACATTTATTTTTGCCAGTTTATAAATAAGAATATTTAAACACTTTTTTTATCTGTTCTGCGTAAAAAAGCGTAATTGATAATAGAAAATCAATTTATGAGACAAATTTAGAATTTTACAGAATAAATACGTTGTACCTGTTTCCATGCAAAGTAATCCATTATACATTTTTGTTTGTGTTTTTCTTGCGCTTTTACTGCAGCAAGATTACGGATTCTACGTAATGAATGTACTTGTGTTTTATCTACTTCCTCTTGTATCTCAAAACAATTAATGCACTTAGAAAGATTAGCCTCTACTTCTGTATAACTGACTCAGGGCCGAAACTAAGGGGGGGGGGAAGAGGGGGCATGTACCCCGGGCGCCAGAACGAAGGGGCGCCAAATGAAGGATTATACCTTTGGAATGGATCATTTTCTTCTGTTGGACTGATGGCTTCTATTATTATGAAACAGCCATTATAAATGAAGTGTTAGGTTAAGATGAAAGAGCAGCCGTAAAAAGTTCACCTAACACTTCATTTATAATGGCTGTTTCATAATAATAGAAGACATCAGTCCATCAGAAGAAAATAACTCGGTGAAAGCGGAAACTCGGTTAAGCAGGACTCGGATAATTAGGACTCTAACTGTATATTTCATTTTAAAGATGATCTCTAGAATATTTTTGTTGGTGTTCAGAGGGAAGTCATGACCCCCGTGACCTCCCCCTTGGATCCGCCATTGTAGATTACGTAGTTCAGGATTACATATTTTAAGATTACATATTTTAAATTTTAAAATAAGTCGGCTATTATAAAATTAGTAAAATTCTCTTTGTAAATATACTTTACAAAAGGTGCAAAAAAGGCTGGTTTCGGCCCTGGACTGACTCCTGAATCAACATTCCCCAATTCGTCATATTCATCCGCTTCAAGCTTCTTTGGACTGCCCAAATGATACTGACGTGAGAAAAAGGGAAAATTGAATGTTTAAAAAACTTACTTTAGTTGATATTTTATATGTTAAAAAAATCTGATAAGTAGTGCAGTCAATTTCTTCTCATATAATTTCTCAAGCATCAATGCCAAGTAACTACCTTCTTTCTTGGATTTTATACGTGACGAATATTGATTTCGGAAATACAAGCTTGTTTCTTTGAAGATGATGTTAATTTTCCGGTCAAATTTATGCATTTTTTCGGTGAGAACTTATCTTCTGCTAGGTCCTCGTCCTCGTTCTTCTGAGCTGCTACCGGTGTCATCGAGGATTCTATTTAGCACAGCGTAAGCTATCTCGCTGTCCGCGAATGCATCGTTTTTACCTTGATTTTTAATTCGAAACTAATGGCTATTTTTGCTCTTCCCTTAAGTTGGAAGTGAAAAAAAAAGGGGGGGGGGATTTTTTAAGTTGCCGGATCTCTGAATACCGTATTTTTGAGGTAACACTGTATACTTACATCATAATAATATATAACCTAATAATAAGTGAGTACGTCAGCAACTGTTTACAGTGAAATGCTTACTTTTAGTGTTATGAACGGAAAGGGTACGAATATCTTTTTTGCGATTTTCCAAAATTACTGGTTTTCGCCGATTTTTCAATGTCTCTACGGAAGTATGTCGTACAATGAAAAGGATTAGAACATGAATTGTGGGTAATTTTCTCGTCTGTATTTTAATATAGGGTCACCTTCTGCGTAAAAAGCTTACTTTGCCATAAGCCAAAAACGAAAAAAAATCTGCGATTTTTTGTGGTTTTTTTCACGATTTTTCATATTTGTCGAGAGAAATTTTGTTGGACAACTTCAGATTCGTGTTCAGCATCCCCGAAAACATAAAGTAAGACACTAAAAACAATTACACCAGAATTTTCCACTTTAAGCCCTTTTTTAACCTAATTTGGCTGGACTATAATGGTTATATTGAAACGCAACGTTTTCACGCACTTTTATTAAACTTAACTTGATTCATGTATACAAAGATGGAATTTATATTCGGTTTTACACTCACTTTTTGATATGCTAGAATTATTTAGTAAAATAAAAATAAATTACGCACAAAGGTGTGTTTCCGATGCCAATACAACATTTTAATATTTTTAGAACTTAATTATAAATTAATAAATTACTTTTAATGCATTTTACGTTTAGCAGGACGTATATGATAAATGGGGCATTCTCACAATCTTTTGACTTTCAGGAATAAAAATCTGGTGAAATTAAACTTGCTAAAATAACATTTTAATCTGATAGAGGAATGCCTTAATGATTCAAAATAAAGAAAGCAGAGAATTTTTTTTTTTTTAAACTGAGATTTAAGTTAAACTTGCGAGTTTAAATTTACTTACCATTTTACCGCAAAAACTTTTTATTTTCTTCTAAATTTTTACTTATAATGAATTTGCATAGTACCCACAAAACATTCAAATAATAAATAATAACAATGTAGTATTTTTAGTACAAATTTTGGTATAACATTGTCTTAAAGGGGTGTTAAAGAAGGGACGGTGAGGTAAAAAAAAGGGGGAAGGTATAGGAAAAAAGGGACGGTAATGGAAATTACCACCTATTTAAGCAAATCATGTTAAGACTACGTGATAGCCACAATATTAATTGATTTTTAGAAACAGTTATTTACATTGGATTAATTTTTTTTATTATTTAATTTACTTCGAAAAGGGCAGGAATAAACTTTGGAGACGGTAAGACTACCCATAAAGCCACGATGCTCGAAATTGATGTTTAAATTCTGCAGTAAATTTCCTGTCAAAGAATTTTAGCCATTCTTTCTCTTCTGCATGAGAAAAATACTTGAAAAAAATTCTGTGGAAGCATCTGAAATGATTTTCTGTATAATTTTAGAAGAGGGACGGTAAGGAATCTAAAACCCAGGGACAGAGTTAAAAAAGTAATAACAACCGTAAAAATGTGTGCAGGTTAATTTTTTGCTACATATTTAAATAAAACAATAGTCCCAGTTTCGGAAAAAAATTACATCGAATTACTTTTATTGTAACGATTTTATACAGACAGCTCCAAACTTAAAAATCAGCATCAGGGACACCGGACGGTATAGGAATTTCGTAGTATATTTGGACCCCCAACATCGTCCAAAACTTATTTATCTCGTTAATATTTTTATGCAGTCCTTCCGGCTATTTTGATGGGGTTGGTTTTTTCACTTGTTCGCGCTCTGTTTCTTTGAGTATTTATAGTGTTGCATCGACTAGGAACCCATAGTTTTTACGCTTTTCGTTTGTTTAATAAATCTCCGTCACTTGGTGGCTCGATTTTTAATGTGTAGATTCTAATGCCATGTAACATCATATAGTTATTATGAAGTGATCCAGCGATATTCTGAGAGCCGATGGATAACCTACTGAAGTTGTTTACGAAATGTGTTTACAAAGAAACTAGTTAAGTTTATACTGTCTCTATTAATTATTGAACGGGAAATTCTTCCAATGTTTATTGAGTCTGCCTCGGAGGGTTGGCAAAACTTTTTGTATTGATTACTATACTATATTTTCGTCGATATATAAGAGTGTCGCTGGGATGTCACAAAAGTCGACAGTAATATGTCATATATATGTGTATGTGTGTGTGTGTATTACTTATTTATAATTTTTCGACTTAAGAATACATGAAACTATTTACATATTTTATTATTTTTAGATATTACAGAAAAGGTTTCAGAAGTAGTCACAAATGTCGAAAGTATGGTTACTGCAGCTGGAACTTCTAAACCTATTTTGCCTCCAACAGAGAGTCAAAGTATACCAGAAAGTGAATTTAACGTTGGTGTAAAACCGACAGCCCCTCCACGTAAATCTAACAGTACGCCGAAAAGAAGAGCTCCAGCTCCACCACCGACAACTTCTGCAAAAGCAGAAACATCAGCTGTAATCCATCAAGCAGAAGATCTGCAAAAGCAGTCACAGGTAACTATTTTCAGTTTTTAGTGATCGAACATTTTCATTTCTTGAGAAAGCGTTATTACTAAATACTAGTTATAGTACGAAGCACCTCATTTGCCACGTTTGACGTACAATTTCTGACTTGTTATATTCATATCCACTATTTAAAAAAAAAATTAACTTGGAATAGATTATTAATAAATATATTCCCAAACTTGATGCTACGTTTTCCCTTTTAGACGCATTCGTAGTAAAATATTTAGTTTTTATCAAAGAAAATACTAATTTCATTTTTACTATGACATCAAAGGAAATCAAAGGTTGTTAGAAAGGAAATATTATTTGCGCTGTCTTAGAATTCACAACAACAGTTTAAAAGATTATCTCAAAATATGAAATAAATGTCGCGCGCAAATATATTTTTAAATTTAAACTGTTTGGCAATATTATTGTTTGGCCATTTTAAATATAACGTAATTTCCTTCATTTATGACTTTTAACGCATATTAGTGAATTAATTATTTTACAGTTTCCTTTCTTTTTTAAAATTCACGTGTAAATATAGTTTTTATGACTTAATTTTCTATATTTTCCTGCTTTAAAAATATAATCATTTAATTCTAATTTGAAAATTTTTTTTTCTGTTTATAATAGCCACGTGTAAATAAATTTTTAATTTGAAGGAAATATTATTCTTTGCGTTGTTATAAAAATTGGCAACAGTTTAAAATAGTACCCTTTTCTGAAAGATGTAAAAAATGTTTCTCGAAATGCTGAAATTTTGAATATAAAACGGAAATAAATCCTCGGAAAATGAATCAAATTAAAAAACTAAATGCAGTCTGCACACCGGGAACTTCTAATGTATGATCTAAAAATTATTAAATTCCTACGTATAGTTTTTGCTCCTATAAAACTTTCTTAATGGAACGATTTTGACCAACTTTAGCATTAAATATCTCTTAAAATAATTATTTGATTTGAAAACTATCTGCATCAGCGTGTTTATCAATCATTTCTCTATAATACCACCGATTTTCATATTTTTGTATGCAGTATTTTTTTTTAATATTAACGAAGAAAGACCCCCCCCCCCCCTCCCCGGTCACAAAAAAAATCAAAAACAGCGGCGGTGACAGCGTTAGTTATTTTTTTTTTAGAATAGAGAGATCCTGAATGTGTTGAAAATGTTTCATAATCTATGCTGGACGCATAATATTTCGTTCTTGCTTAGTTATATTTAAGAAACCACTCCCATTGCAATCTATTTAGCAACGAGGAAGGATGAATTTAACTTTAAATGGGTTCCAAATTTTAAACGTTTAAACCCTCATAGTTCCTAAACTACTTGACCGAATGGCTTCTTGCCTAGTATCCTAAGGGTAAATTTACCGAAAAAGCCAAATACGATGTAAATATTGTAGTAGGAGAGCTGTTGAACATTTTTGGGTAGGTATTTGAGGCACCCTGAAAATTTGTGCAACACTTCTTTTGTAATGCCTGAATACAAATTCGAATATCTGGCTGAAGGATCGTGGCCCAAAAACTGGCCAGACAAAATATGGCACTTGACACGTGTCTGGCACAATTTTTGTGCCGACTAAAGTGTCTGTCATTTTCAAAATATTTTTTCCTAAGCATATATTATTTTGTCTCAATCTCAGCGTGCCTCAAATACCTTTTTTGGGTTGTCAAAAAATGGCACTTGACACGTGTCTGGCACAGTTTTTGGGCAGACTAAAGTGTCTGTCGTTTTCAAATTATTTTTTGCTAAGTATAAATATTATTCTGTCTCAATCTCAGCGTGCCTCAAATACCTTTTTTGGGTAGTAAAAAAAAAATGGCACTTGACACGTGTCTGGCACAGTTTTTGGGCCACGATCCTTCAGCCAGACATTCAATTTTGTATTCAGCCATTACAAAAGAAGTGTTGCACAAATTTTCAGGGTGCCTCAAATACCTTCCCTAAAATGTTTAACAGCTCTTGGACTATTGTAGGTTTTCGTGTTGAAAATTTCAGAGTTTGGTACAATTTCGCTATGAGGGCGACTTCGTAAGCTTATTTTATAACATAAATCGAAATAATACATTATTTCCAGTCGAATAATTTTCGCAATTTCTTTTTTTTTTTCTTTTTTGCTGGGACATTTTGGTGATTAAAATGCATGACGTTTTCTATATTTCTTTTTCTTGGACGACTGTACTTCATATTCGTAATTCTTTTGCTTGACTTCGCTGTTTAAATTATGTAATATAGTAGAATGATATAGAAGAATGTTTTGTGCTGATCACAGCAAACTAGTTTGTTTGCGTTGTTGTTGTTGTTTGTCCGTTTTTTGTCTCACTTTTTATTGGTAAATTAAAATTGATTTATTTTTAAATTTATACTGCTAATACACATTACAAAATGTATATATGAAATATATATCACTGGAATGTCACATTCACTTTGGACTAAATCAAAACAGAAACAAGTAATCTTCGCTAAAAAAAGAACATTTAAAGATGTCACAAAATGTAAAAGTTGTTATTCCATTTAAAACAGGTTTAAAAAAATTAAAACTCAATACCATACGCCGAGTACTTTCGATCTAAACTTGACCGTCTTCAGGGGTGCTTCGATTACATACTGAACTCCTTTGCTCTCTCTATCTTCGGTTAAACAGTAAGATGAGTCTATTCAATTGAGAGAGGGAGGTTAGTTCCCTTTGTTTTTAGGTGCATTCGTAGTTATATAAATACGTAGCACCTATAGTCGTCATCTGGTCCGTCCGCCTGTCCACATATAACAGTGCCTACCCAAGCGAATGGTTTGAAATTTAATATATATAATCGTTGCAAAATTTTGTCGAGTCATTTCAAATTTTATGAAAATCGAATCAAAACTTAAAAAGATATTAATAAAAGTTTTCTTCATTTTGTCAAATCCTATCATACGTCATTAATTCAATGATATCCCATGATAGGTAAAGATTCTAGGTTGCCATGGTGATGACGTCCTATTTAAGATGGAGCCCTATCATTTCCATATTACTGAATTTAATACATATAACCGTAATAAAAGTTGTATTCATGCATTTTAGCATAAGAGTGCAACAGCTATTGCACCAAGATCTGAATATTTATAAAACTAGTTATCGTACGAACGCACGTCATTTGCCACGTTTGACGTACAATTCCCGTCTTCTTGTTTTTGTTTTTGATTTAATACATATTAGTTAATAAAATATTTTATGCATAAAAAATGTTTCTCATTAAATAAATTTCATTTTTAGAATAATGAAGAAGCTACATCACATAACGTACTTGAAATCCCACCTTCTTCAGTTGTACACGAGATATCATCTGAGACAAACGGAAATACGTCCGTCCCCGCAGAAAAATTTACTGTTACTCATGAATTACAGATCACAACAAACGATTTGCCTGTGTTTTCATCGGTTGAAAAGATGACAGATCCCGGAATTGGATCTTCCGATACTTCTTCATTAGCAAGTGGGGATAATTCGTCAACAAAAATGGAAAAAGATGAACAAAATTCTAGCCCCGGCAAAAGGAAAGCGTCGTCTCTTGGCGATTTAACGAAACTAGACCATGGTGCTACTAAAAAGACATCCATATCATCAGCCATTCTGGAAAGAGCTGTATCATTAGATTTACAGGTAAATTTTAACAACAAAAATATTAAAGAGAAGTGAATTGAGAATCTATGTTGCCATGTAATTTTTGCTTATTTCTGTATGATTGACTTTTGCTTTCATTTTTTTTGCCAGACATTTTAAAAATAGTCTAAAATTTCGTGGGTTCGTAGCAAGACCATTTATATTTATCCGATAAATAATATTAAGGCATGAGAAATATTCAGCTTGCTTCCAGATAGCGTTATTCCAATTTCTTCAGGATGACGGAAGATCGCTTCTGTGAATGCTGAAATTAATATTTATTTAGTGTTTAGTGTGTCTTGATTTGTAGAAGTGAGCAGCAGAAGCTTGACTTTGCTTTCTATGGTTTAATATAATTTTTTTATTATTTACACACAAAATTCTAGGTTAAATAAGATTAAACGATAAATGAAATTTGGTTTAAGATTGTAATTTACATGGGCATGCATTCATAGGAGCGAATTTTATAAATTTCGTTTATATAAATTTTATAAATTTTCCAAATAGCCTTGAAAGGACCATGTTACAATGCGTCCTTATAGCACAAAAGCTAACGCCCATTTGTGGGGATTTTAAAAGTTAAGTTTAGGACTTCAGTTCAACGTCATAGACACAAAAGAAAGTTGCTGAATAGATAAATTTAGCCTTTGTCTTCAATACATCAGTCTATAAGGAAAGAGTCTCTAGTAATTATGGGGCTGCCATCTCTCGGATTTAAAGCAAGATGATATTGAAGTCGCTTTTAGATCCTAACAGTTATTTAAATGAAGTTCGATGAAAATGATGATCCGATAAGTAGCGACATCTATGAACATACCTCACAAGCGAGATCGTAGATGAAGCCATATTTTTTTAAACTATTTCCTACATTCCCCCTTTTCATCTGCGCCTTGTTTTCCCTATTCCCTACAATTACTTGTGCAGAGATTGTTCACACATTTTTGCAGCAATAATTATAATTAAAAAAATTAGAAATATATAAACAAAGATAAGAATTTTATTTAGTAAATATATTCAATCTGATAGCCATTTTGTTGAACTATCATATTACATCTTGATTTCCAAGATAAAAATCTTTGAACATTAAAGACTCATGTCTCTAGTAATTATGGGGCTGCCATCTCTCGGATTTAAAGCAAGATGATATTGAAGTCGCTTTTAGATCCTAACAGTTATATTAGTTACAGTTAACCATTTATATTTAACCAACAATGTTAACCAACAATGTCAACAACCTTAATCACTTGATGAATGAATAATCACTTTGCTAACAAGTCGTAAACCAACTTAGTGAAAAATGTCCAAGCCGGGAATCGAACCCGGGCCCCTGGAATAGATCTCCAGTGCTCTACCACTAAGCCACAAGGACGATGTCCAGCGTGGCATCTCTCACTTATATAAGTCGGTAAGGCTGCTGAACCCAATGTGTTCATTTGCGTCTCATGTTTCGCCACTAGATTGTGTTCTCATGGCGACTTTTCCATCTAGTGCTGCGGTTGCAGCCTTACCGACTTATATAAGTGAGATGGGTTCATTTGCGTCTCATGCTTCGCCACTAGATTGTGTGCTCATGGAGACTTTTCCATCTAGTGCTGCGGTTGCAGCCTTGCAAGTGAGATGAGTTCATTTGCGTCTCATGTTTCGCCACTAGATTGTGTGCTCATGGAGACTTTTCCATCTAGTGCTGCGGTTGCAGCCTTACCGACTTATATAAGTGAGAGATGCCAGGCTGGGCATCGTCCTTGTGGCTTAGTGGTAGAGCACTGGGGATCTATTCCAGGGACCCGGGTTCGATTCCCGGCTTGGACATTTTTCACTAAGTTGGTTTACGACTTGTTAGCAAACTGATTATTCACGTTTTTAATATTCAATAATTTCAAGCGTAATTTCACTGCTGGAAAGTAGTTGGAAAATTAATTAAAATTATAAAAATCTTTGTTTTAAATATCAAGGTTAATTTTTGTTCCACTCCTCCACCGCAATCTTCCAGTGTCCATCTAATGTTTTGGGATTATCCACTCATAAAGAACTTGTTTTAAAAGTCCAAATGCACAGTAATCTTCAGTTCCAAACATTTGGCAGTTTTTCACAGTCAAAGATTCCTAATGCAGCACTGATGCACCATAAAATGTACACGGTGCATCAGTGCTGCATTTATTTAGTGTTTTTAATGCATCAGTGTTACATTTATTTTTTGTTTTTAATGCATCAGTGCTGCATTAACGGGTCTCAGGACTCTTAAAGCTTGAAATTTTTCGAATATTTTTTTTTTTTTAGAGGTTAAACTCCTATCTTTTCTGAACACTTTGATATAATTGTTTCATTGAAATTCCCATCGAACAGAAGTTATGGGTTTTAGAATGATACCCGCTCCATAGCTGAAGCGGCGTTTCTGAAACTTTGAAATCGTTTTACTCAAAATGACATTTTTGGGCATAACGCGCAGGATGTATCAAAAACTTCTGAATATTTTTTCATGAAATTTTCAAAATATGTTTCATGCTAATATGTATAAACTGAACCTAAAATTTCATTTTTATTGTTCAAAAAAATATTTTTTTAATTAATTATACTGTTGAAAATTTCAAAATTTTGTATTAGATAAATACAAATCTGTATTAAAAATATAAAAATGCTGTACATACAAATTTATTTAGGTTCAGGGTAATTATTACGATCTCAAGTATAAATAGGCACCAAAATTTTCATTCTAGTTGCAATATTTATTTTGTAATCCTGGGCGTAAGCTATTATACCAATTTTCCACTCGTCCAATGTCTGACAGTTTAGAACCCCCTATAAATGCTAATTCTACATCTTGTAATTTTTTAAGCACATGAAATAAAAGAGCATACTTATATCTTTCATCCCAATAAAACTTGTGTTTTAAAATAATATACATTTAAAGATATTAAATATTGAAAATGGTCTTTTTTTTTTTTTTTTTCCAATTTCAAGAGTCCTGAGAACCCTTAATAATCGTTGACTGTTCAAAACTGCCAAATGTGTGGAACAAACTTGATTACAGATTAGGTGTTTATCGTTTTACGAAAGAACGCACATCGAACATTCATAACTGGAAAAAAAAAACTAGGAATATACTTCTTTGTTGTCATATATCACTTATTATGATATGCGTAATAGTTTTGAAAACATAAATTTTTAAAAATCGGTCATCCATTTATGCTAACTTTGATTTCCTTACCAGATGTACTTTCAAGTCAATGATAGGAAGCTCACTGTAAAAGGAACCCCGGGAATTCCCCCCCACCACCACACCTTCTTATATTATTTTTTTATTGTTATTATCATCATTTCACAGAGAAAGCGTTTAAAATAAGCAAGAACGTGTAAATATTTGAGTCTTTCATTTTAAAAGTGCAACAGAACTTTGGGTTAACATTTGAAAAAATAATTATGCTAATCATAAATGACCTAATTATTACAGTCTAATTTCTGGTCTAATAGCCTGGTGTCTCTATTTCCACAGCAAAGTATACCCGGAGAAAACCTTACAAGACACAGAAAGATCCTTCGTGCCCCTGCATTTGAAGACGACTATCTGGAAGACAGAGAAGATTTGTCTGAGCTTAACGGGCAAGGCCTGAAACGTTGGGATGTAAGTAATCTTTCTTTTGATCTAATATTCATAATGTTTAGCATAACAATACCTTAAACATCCATCTCGCATTTCATCAATGGATAATTATTGTATACTTTATTCATTTTGAAATAATCTGTATTACAATATTAAAATATTTATTTGCTTAAAGGACGTTATAAAAACACATTAAAAGTAAATTAAAAATCTATATTGACATGTTTCAACTCTTTCACTGAGTCGTCACCAGAATGTATAACAGAAAATTACAAATACAATGCATATGAAAAATGGAAAAAATCATCGAATATAAACAAGTAATCATATAACGTGCCCTACATTTTCGCGATTGCACGTGTTCTCTCTATGTCGCGACGCCATAAGTTGTCCAACCATTCAACCCATAAATTCAGGATACGAAAAGATAATGTATCGTTACAAACTCCTGACCCTCCTAAATAAATTTCAAGGAACTTTCTCTTATAAATAATTGTAAATAAAAATTAGACCTGCAGATTATTCTACTCTTGTTAAAAAGTATGTTAATATTCTCTATTTGACTCAGCCGGGATAAAAACAGTATTACCTCTATTATATTTTATGTCCGCTATATGTTCTTTACACCTGATATTGAATTTTCGTTGGGTTATACCTATATAATGATTTTTGATTCCCCCCCCCCCCCCTTAATAAATGGAATCATATAAACTCCTGAGAGGTCATCCCTATTGATAGGATCAATTTTAGTGTTTAAAAGCATCTTTAATTTCGGAGGAGGCTTCGCGATCAAACATAAACCAAAATTTCTTAAATGATTTGTTATATATTCAAAGAAACCCAGGAAATAATTTGATACAACCCTTTTCATATTAACTTCATTAATAGTTTTATTTTTATTTTTAGAAATATCTGTGTACATTTTATCAAAGAAGCTCTGAATCAATTTGTTAATTAATTTTACCTAATATCCGTTATCAATAGCTATAAGTTTAATTTTTTCTAATTCATCCCCTAGATTTATATCGGAAAAAATCCTAAAAGCACGATTAATAAGGAACCTGAAGGTGGATAATTTATAAGAACCCCAATGTCTTACAAATTATTTTGAGTGATTTTCAGAAACCTTTCCAAGTAGCTTTTAAAATGTGTTAACCAGTTTTCCCACACCAGGATATCTGTTTATAGGATGCTATCCATTCTCAATTAAACATTTCCAACTGTGTGATGGAATTTATAGATGGATCAGTAAAAAAAATGTCCTTTCGACATGTGCATGGAGGAAGAGGTAGCTTTCATATTTCTTAGTTTTAAAATTTTGAAAGGTTTACTCGAAACTAATTTTACTCAAATTTTAAGAAGCTAACGTGCGATGAACCTGATAAGAGAATATTCGTCAATACTGAATTTGAATGAGAATTGCGCCAAATAGTGCGCCAAGCTATAGCCAAGGTGGCATCATTTATGTTTACTTATTTTTTGCCGCCAAATCTGGCAATATTTCGCCACAAGTGTCGCCAAGCTTGGCGAAAATTTGAAGCTAACGTACATTAATAATATTTAAGCATTGCGCGGCAGTGTAAATAGCCACCATTTTGAAACAAGATGGCGGATGAAGCTGGCTAGTGAACTTGGTCGAGACATTCATATGTACTATGCACATACAGTAGCCTCCCGCTTAACCGGCCTAAACAGGACCGAAGTTTACCCGGTTAAGAGAAAAACCGGTTAAAGCGGAGAAGTAAAAAAAAAAAAAATGTATCTGCGTAATTTAATTAATTAAACCAGTACGATGCATTTAGTTTTTCAATTTGTGTAGTTTTTAAATGTAGATATTTTATATATTTTGTGAAATGAATACTAGTTATAATTAACTGAATTCAAAGAAATATTATCACTGATAGCAAATAATGAAAAATATTTAACGCAGATTAAATTATTGAAAATCGTGACACACACCTTTATAAGAAGTTCAAATTGCTCTACATTATGTATATTAAAGTTAATCAACCATAAAGAAAACAGCGACCCTCTTGCCTTTTCTGTTGAAGGCAAGAAGCCCGACATTTTGCAGCATAATCTCTCCATCTCTTTAACAACATAAGTTTAACCGAGGAAGCTGTTAGCCGCTGCTCAATATAGCCTAGCGCCAACTCTAATGATTTTACCCCTTACGTATGAGGAATTTTAGAAAGGTCAACTTCAACTCGATCATCATCAGGATCGTCTTCGTACTGAACAACATCAGTTACAGTCCCAATTATATCCTCGACAAATAATGTTTCATGTTTGAGATCTCTATCAGACTCAAACAACTCTTATGCATCTTCTACGGTGATCTGTTCGCATCCCTCAAGCTTTTTAAATGTTTGTACAAAACAGGTTGCAGATAGATCAGACATTATTGAGATCCGTGGGGGGGGGGGGGGGGGGGAGATTGCACTTTTGACCATTAAAAACACAAAACTTCAAATCTTCCGGGGAAACATCTCATTGTTCTGGGGGGTTGCCCCCCCCCCCCCCACGGGCCACACCCTGAATTCAACACTGGTGAAGATCAACGGATAGCCATTTAGAACCGACGTTCTCCTTTCTGAATTTCGCTTCCTCGGAATTGCACTTCAACTCGAAAGCGTAAGCTGAGTTTCCGTGGACATCATCCATGAATTTTGCCTGATGTTGGGAAAAAAAGTTGGCCGGTTAAAGCGGAGTTCCGGTTAAGAGGGAGGCTACTGTACTTCATCTTATCCAAATCGGTTTATAAATACGAGAGTTTCAGCATGACAAAAATCAGATTGGTTGGAAATGTCAGCCACCCTAGAAACAGCTGCGTTAGTTGAATATGCAAATGTTTGCTTTAGAATGGTTAGCATCCGAAAAGCCTATATAGTGAGTTGAGAAAACTGATTACTACTCTATAAAAACGGCTCAAAAACGCTTCCGAAAACCGGTGGCAGCAAAATAAACTTTGTTTTTATAAACTTTAAATATCTAAAATCAATAGGTTTATGTGGTTTATAAAGATAAAGAACGCATTTCGAAATCTGAGTTAGAAGAGGTTATTGTATATTTTCGTATGTTGGTACTATATTATATTTTCCTAAATCACGGATGGCGAAACTATAGCACGCATGTTAGAGCTGGTGCGTGCGACAATTTCTGTGGCACGTGAAAATTTAAATTTCATAATAGTTTTATAAATCAAATTCATTTTTAACCATTTGGAAAAACGGTTATTGTTCTCGTCAGGGTAGGAAATCAAAAGCATATCTGAAGGTTTTTATTGGTTTAATCCGCATTTTATTAGTTTTCTGATTGGTCTATACAGTAATCTGTATTTTCCTTTACTTTCAACAGAGATGGATACCTTCTGTTGCCACTATGACAAAAAAGTAATAAAAACTACAAAAAAAAATTAATAACTCAGAAACAAATTGAGATACAGCTTTCAAACAAATTGCATTTAAAAGTACATTTTTTTCTCTATCCGACGGTGTAAAAAGTAATATTGTCGGATGTTTAGAAGTTTAAGAATGAAATTTCATTTTAAATTGGTAGTCAGATTTCTTGGAAATCTGACGATGGAAACGCCTTTCCCGAACAGCCAGTGAAATGCTTGGATAATACGTAAGTTTCATGTGGATAATAACTAATGAAAATGAAAGAAAATGAATAACAATTTCTGCCAAAGAGTTAGTTTTAATTTGTAAGATTTTCACGTGCAAAAGAAAAATGGAATAAGCCAATTAAAAAAAAAAAAAAAAAAAAAAAAAAAGAAAAAGATAAATAGGGCAGGAATGAATAATAAATATTTCACACCAAATACGAGTCGCAGGCGATTTTTGTCGCTTGGAATTTTTAAGTGTAATAACACTATTAATGTTTAATTTATGGCGTACGTAATGTATGATCAACTCCGTGCTATTTTTTATGTCTTAAATTTTAGTCTTTGAAAAAATCATTTTCCAAATGGTCGTTGCAATTTGTTAAATTGCTTTATTTTTTTTTTCTTTTGTTGTAATAAGTAAAACTTCGTTTATCATCTACATGCTAATACAAACAGCACCGTAATTTTTACTTGAATAAACAAACAATTTAGAAAAATTTCTTTTTCTGGGTGTAATTTTTCTCTTTATGCAGCGTTTTGGACAAGTTACTATTTTAAGGTTCTACATTAACTTAAAAAGCTTTATCTATATTATAAAGGACAAACATATCTGTGCGTAACGCATACGTCATTTTGCGAATGGCAACACTTTGAAATTTGAAATAAAATTTTGGTTTTGTAATTTTCTCTACTGCAAATTTTTATACTTCTAAACATCGTACATTTTAAATTTTTACACCGCCATATAACGAAAAAAATGCTCTTTTAAATGCAATTTGTTTGAAAGCTGCATCTGATTTTAATTTTAAGATATTAATTTTTTTGTAGTTTTTATTACTTTTTTTGTAATCGTGGCAGCTGAAGTACTCCATTTCTGTTGAAACTAAAGGGGAAAAAATGAAAATAGTAGATTGTTGTATCTTTTAGTTGCCATTTTCTCATAAAAACCGAAAAAAAATTTTAATTAAAATACGTGCTATGTCAATAATATCGTCTGTTATAAAACCCAGTGAGTTTTGGCTTTATTTCGTTGTTATTTATCAGTTAAATGATTTTGCCGTGCCGACTCCATTGCGAAATATTAATAAACAATTTGCACGTAAAAAATGTTCAGAATTTCTCTCCCGCTAATTTTCTACAACGAAATTAAAGCTTCATCAATAAATAAATAAAAGAATAATATATAAAAAAGCACGAATTTAACATATATGTAGTCGAACAATTTAAATTTTTAGAGCCGAATTGGGAAAATATGTGCTTTTAAATGTAATTTGTATGAAACAGAGTTGCTAGGCAACTGTTAAAGTAAAAGAGAAAAAATAATCTATAGATTGAAAACACAAGATAGCTTTTTTAGACATTTTCCTTGAACTTTCTACTGTACCAATTTTGCTAATAATTCTTTTGTTAAATGAAAGCTGTTCATTTGTAGATGTCCTCGCACTAGCTATTTTTCTAAATATTTTCACTTTTATATTTTTAATTTAATTTGAAATTTTTTTTTTGAAATTTCATCAAAATGGTAGCAATCGTATTATTTCCACTGTTGCAGAAAAAAAGAAATATTGGGGTTTATTTATCCTTATTGATATCATTTACTCATTACAATTAAAATAACTATTTTAAGTCTGAACAGAAAATGACGTCACTATTTAAAAAACATTTTCGCTAATAAAGCTAATGTTACAATATATTTTTATTCGACTGATACCGAATTTGAGACACTTGGCGTAATGCTTCAGTAAGTGCCATATTTAAAAGAAAGCAATCCTTTTCTTTGATAAAACTATATATTTTTACACGAATACATCTAAAAGACATCAGTTTCTGGAATTTGTACTTCGCGGTACTGAAATTAGACCCTCAAGCCAAAAGAATACATTTTCACATGCAAAGTTTTAGCTGACAAACGGATCTTCACGTTTGAAAATCTATCTAAAGGGAAAATATGTCCATCCGTACGGCTGACGTCATTTTGAGAATGGCAACGCTTGACGATTAAATGTCGGATTTGCAGTGTTTGCTACTGCAATTTTTCGAATTTCTAAACATCGCGCATCTTCAATTTTTACACCCGTTATATATGAAAAAAAATCTACTTTCAAATGCAATTTTCTTGAAAACTTTATCTTAATTGATTTATTTATTATGTCTTTTTAAATAATTTTCAAGAATAATGTTTTTTAATCTATATCCATTGCGTACAGGCTCATTTAAGGAATAAGCCATTTGCACTTAAAATAATATAAATAATTCAGCATTTGTCCCTGGCTAATTTTTTATAGCGAAATTAAAACTTCATCAATCTATTATATTAAAAAGTGACTGTCCATTTGTATTTCACAGCTGTTCCTCCTAGAATATGGAATGTTGGGCGTTGGGCGATCAAATTAACGCCAGTTATCCGCATGGATCCGAGGATGTTAAACGTGGTTTCTAGAATTTTAAAATTTGTTTAGTTTTCGAGATATAAATTTTTATGTTATTTTTGATGACATTTCTGTAATGATGGAAACTAAAATTGCCCCATTTTTGTGGATAAAAGAGAGAAAAGGGAAAATGACAAGGATTATTAGGTATCATTGTTTGAAATCATTTTAAAAATGAAATTAACGTATATTTGAATAAATAGTGAAAAAATGATTGTAGTTTTCAAGAAAATTTCACGAAATACGAACTCACACATATTCAAGCTTCCGGAATCCGTTTACTTTAGAAACACAAATTCGACTCTCGACTGGAGCATTGAGATAAATTCTGTTGACGTCAAAAGAAAAAAAACACCGTACGTTATTTTCATTTAATTTAAAGTCGTAAAGTAGATTTTCAACCATTGCCTTAAGATGGCTAATAAAACTTTTCCGAAGCGGACAGTAAAAATGCGAAAAAGCGAGAAAAAAAAAGAGAAAAGTTTTAGCGAGAAAAAAAAAATAATTCCTTAAATATTTATTTTAATCCATAAATATAAAATGCTTCTGAATAAATTCGTCCGAACAAATTCATTTTTGTATAAGTTGACCCAAATGACATCATTTCTACGAACTCCGAAATTCAAAGGAAAATCTTGGAAGAGCAAAAAGCTCTAGGCAAATAAAGTTATAGAATATGTGCATTTTTATTGGGAAAGTTTTGACTTAAATTGTAAGTATAACTTATTATTTGAAATATTGTATTTAATAAAATTAATATTGCAATGACTTTCTAAATTTACAATAAAGTTAAGATTTCATTTTTCGCAAAAAGATCGATTGTCTCATGCAATTCAAAAGCAACACAACGGGTTGCTACGCAACTAGTGTCTTTAAAAGAACTTCATAAGTCACTGCATAAAATGAGAACTGGATCCAATTTTTTTGTGTGTATTACTGAAAAGAAAAAAAAAAAAAAAAGCTAACTATGTGTGTAACATTTTCTGTCTAACCTACAATACAATGGCTAAAGTTTCTTTAATAAATTATCAATTCATTTATTTTATGTAACTTGTGTTATTATAAGCTGGGTGTAGTATTAATGTTAAGTTAAAAATTATTAAAATTAAAATTCACAAAATTTCTTTCTTTATTACAGTACACGCCGCTTAACCCTTTAGTGTGCAGCTTTGCATATATGCAAACAACACTGTTTTGAATTTAATAGATTCTTTTTATTCGCATATACCTACTTCACACCAGAAAATTAAAATAGCAACATTTGCTTTAATTAAAAAACAGACATTCCGTATTTAAATAAAGCGAAATTGATAATTGAAAGTTTCTGGTGTAAAGTCAGATTTTCTGAAGTATGTAATTTCTAGAACGTATTCTATTATGGGAATTAAAGGGTTAAAGGTTAAGTTTTATAAAAGAAATAATTATATAAAATAAGGTATTTGGAGACATTAAAGTATTTACTAATTTGCATTATTTTAGAGTAAGACAGTCACACGACAGTAGTTTTCACTTATATTGCAGATGTGCAATAGAAGAAAAGACTGACGTATTATATGAAAAACATATCTCTGATTTTTTTCATTATTTTTCCTGTGTAATAAACCTTTCAGAGAATCATATACAGTAGCGCTCAAAAGTATTTTGACAACCTTATATTCTCTCTTATTTTATTTAATATAAAAATGTAAAAGAAAATATATTCCCTATAATTGAGCACACCATGACTGCAGTTATTTAAATGTATCAACTTGTTTGTTTACAATCGGCGCCACCAAAGAAATATGACTGCTCAAAAGTATTTTGACAATTAGTTTGCATTTAATTGTTGAAGGTGTCAGTGGCGCTATAGTTTCGATTAGTGTTTATATTGACTTATTGTGATTAATTTTAAGGATCAGGAACGCCGAAAAGTAAAAAATATTGAAGTGATTCTAGAAAAGCCGCTGTAAATGCCCTTAAGAAAGGTAGACTGCAAGCAGAACTAGCTCGTTCTTTTAACGTGTCTCGACAACTTGCTATTACATGGAATAAAGTTTTTAATAAACATAAATACATCAAAAATAAGCCTCAAAGTGGCCATCCGAAAAAAACAACTTGAAATGATGACGATATTATAAAAATGATATCTACAAGTGATTGTCGTAAATCCGCTGTAATAATAAAAATTTAATTGAAAGAAAATTACGGCATAGACATACACGTTTCATCAGTCAAACGACGCCTAAACCTCTATGGTTTACATGGTAGAAAGGGTAGAGTTGCATTTGTAAAACGGCATAACCCTTTCAGGGGCAAAACAATTCTATTGCTAAAGTGTTGAAATTAATGACTGACACCGGAATTTGAAAATAAATTTATTTTTAAATAAGAAAAAGCTATATTTCACACACATAATAAACCGAATTTTTTTTAACCAAAATTCTGGTGTCAGTCATTAATTTCAACACTTCAGCAATAGCATTGCTTTGCACCTGAAAGGGTTATGCCGTTTTACAAATGCAACTCTAGCCTTCCTATTCTTAGTAGATTAGAAACGTGTTTTTGCTGGTCTTCTGCCATGTAAACCATAGAGGTTTAGGCGTCGGTTGACTGATGAAACGTGTATGTCTATGCCGTAATTTCCTTTCAATTCATTTTTTATTATTACAGCGGACTTACGACAATCACTTGTAGATATCATTTTTATAATACAGTCAACATTGCAAGTTGTTTTTTTCGGATGGCCACTTTGAGGCTTATTTTCGATGTATTTCTGTTTATTAAAAACTTTATTACATGCAATAACAAGTTGCCGAGACACGTTAAAAGAACGAGCTAATTCTGCTTGCAGTCTACCTTTCTTAAGTGCATTTACAGCGGCTTTTCTAGAATCACTTCAATATTTTTTACATTTCGGCATTCCTGATCCTTAAAATTAATCACAATAAGTCAATATAAACACTAATTGAAGCTATAGCGCCACTGACACCTTCAACAATTAAATGCAAACTAATTGTCAAGATACTTTTGAGCTAAGGAGGAGCCTTATTTCTTCGGTGCCCCCGAATGTAAACAAACAAGTTGAAACTTGACTTGATACATTTGAATAACTGCAGTCATAATGTTCTCAATTATAGGGAATGTATTTTCTTTTACATTTTTATACAGGGTGATTCATAAAAGATGGGCAGAACTTTAAGGGGTTATAGTACACTTAAAGACAAATAATATTAAATAGGAGACTAAGGGTCCCAGACGTATTCCCAAGGAGATAGGGGGCATTAAAGTTTAGGGTCCGAAATTTCAAATGATTATAAAACATGGGAAAATTGGTCGATTCGTTTGCGGTTTTTGCAAAAAATTTTCTTTATGCCAGTATTTTCTTGAAATAAAATTTTAAAGTTCAATTTCAAAAAATGCCGATAGGGGGCACTTTAGACTTTGGAGTAACAAACAACTATTTTTTAACGTTATTTTTTGTATTTCTTTAAATGATTTCGAAAGCTTAGACTTAAACATAAATTTTGATCTAAAAATCTGAGTCCTAACGAGTAGTTAAGTAGCATAAACTGAAATTTGAAATTTGAAACCCTTCTCCCCCCAGAACAAAAATCAGTTATTCCCGATCTTTGTGTCGTAGATTAGGCTCTAACTACTGCCGCGTTTTGCTAAAATTATTCTTTATGTCAGTATTTTCTTAAAAATAAATTTTAAAGAAAATTTTCAAAAAATTCCGATAGAGGGCGCTTTAGACTTTGGAGTAACGAACAACTATTTTATACCGTTATTTTTTGTGTCTCATTAAATGCTTTCTAAAGCTTAGACTTAAATTTTCAGCCCAAAATCTGAATCGTTAGACGTGGTTAAGTTTCTGGGGAGAGGGGTTTGAAATTTCTACTCCTGAGCACAGTTCAGTTTACCATGTCCACACATTGTGTGCTGTGATACGAGGTAAAAAGACACAAATTAGGATTATGTTACCAAAGCATATTTATTAACATGTAATTACAATAAATGTTCAAAATTGTGACCACCAGAGGTTATGCACGCAGAACAACGGCGAAGAATGGAACGGCGAACATTCGCGAAAACATCAGGCTTTTCGAGCACTTCCCCTACAGCGGCGGAAACACTGGCGGCCAGTTCCTCGGGGGATTCAATGGGTGTCTCATACATAAGAGCCTTCAATCGTCCCCAAAAAAAGAAATCGAGGGGTGAAAGATCTGGCGAGCGAGCAGGCCAAGCAACAGGACCACCTCGACCAATCCATCTGTTCGGAAATGTGATGTCCAGATAGTTGCGGACGTCTCGTACGTAATGGGCTGGCGCTCCATCGTGCTGGAACCACATGACCCGCCGGATGCGTGGAGGAACAACGTTTAACAGGTCTGGCAGCACATGTTGCAGAAATGTGAGGTATGTTTTACCGTTGAGGCGTTCAGGAAGAAGGTACGGTCCGATTAGGTGGTCTCCGAGGATTCCTGCCCAAACATTGATGGAAAAGCGTCTCTGATGAGCATGTGGATACGTAGCATGTGGATTGACATCCGCCCATACATGTGCATTGTGTGTGTTAAATGTACCTTCACGTGTGAAGGTACATTCATCGGTGAAAAGCACAGTTCGTCCAAAATGTGGATTTAGCGCGTTCTGCTGCAGAAACCAGCGGGCGAATTCAATACGATTTGGATAATCCCCTGGAGACAGTTTCTGGACTCGTTGCACATGAAACGGGAGCAAATGTTCATCCTTCAGTACCCTCCAAGTCATGGACTGTGAGGTATCCACCTGCCTAGCCACTGTTCGTGTACTTGTACTTGGCTGCGCCGCTACTACATCCAGAATGGCTTCTGCAACAACTACTGATTCGTCCTTTTTTGCACGACCTGCATTCGACCGGGAAGCGAGAAATGATCCCGTCTCACACAACTGTCTGTGCAAGCGCTCGAAAGTTTTGCGGTTAGGCAACCGCCTGTTGGGAAATCGCTCTCCGTACATTCGTTGTGCCTCTGCACCATTTCCATCTGCCGCTCCGTAAATTAAATGCATCTCAGCCTTTTCCTTATTCGTGAAGGGCACCATCTTCCGATTCATTACTACAGCGACTTACACTTGACTCACCGTTCAGTGGTTTTTATGCCTGAATCGTGTCGAAATTTTGCATACGTGTTCTTCTTCTTCCCCATTTGACATTTGCATACTTTCTGTTTCCTTCTTCACCCGGTGACTAGCGTCAGGAATGGAGCTTTAACGTTTGCATGAGCGACGTTTCCAACTGTGCCAGTGCCTTTATGAGTGAATTCCGACTATGCAGTCCTTGACGAAAGTTGTATTTTTGCCTCGTATCACAGCACAGAATCGTTGGGCATGGTTAAGTAGTGCAAACTGAACTATGTTCAGAAGTTGAAATTTGAACCCCCTCCCCTCGCTACTGAGCCACGCTCAGCGATTCAGATTTTGAGCTGAAAATTTAAGTTTAAGTCTAAGCTTTAGAAAGCATTTAATGAGACACAAAAAATAACGGTATAAAATAGTTGTTCGTTACTCCAAAGTCTAAAGCGCCCTCTATCGGAATTTTTTGAAAATTTTCTTTAAAATTTATTTTCAAGAAAATACTGACATAAAGAATAATTTTAGCAAAACGCGGCAGTAGTTAGAGCCTAATCTACGACACAAAGATCGGGAATAACTGATTTTTGTTCTGGGGGGAGAAGGGTTTCAAATTTCAAATTTCAGTTTATGCTACTTAACTACTCGTTAGGACTCAGATTTTTAGATCAAAATTTAAGTTTAAGTCTAAGCTTTCGAAATCATTTAAAGAAATACAAAAAATAACGTTAAAAAATAGTTGTTTGTTACTCCAAAGTCTAAAGCGCCCCCTATCGGCATTTTTTGAAATTGAACTTTAAAATTTTATTTCAAGAAAATACTGGCATAAAGAAAATTTTTTGCAAAAACCGCAAACGAATCGACCAATTTTTCCATGTTTTATAATCATTTGAAATTTCGGACCCTAAACTTTAATGCCTCCTATCTCCTTGGGAATACGTCTGGGACCCTTAGTCTCCTATTTAATATTATTTGTCTTTAAGTGTACTATAACCCCTTAAAGTTCTGCCCATCTTTTATGAATCACCCTGTATTTAATGAAGTAAGAGAGAATATAAGGTTGTCAAAATACTTTTGAGCGCTACTGTATAATTTTTTCGAAACAAAATAAAAAATCGCGCATTTAAGGGTTAAATAAGTACAGTGAAACCTCCCTGTGCGACCACCTCCCTGAACGACCATTTTTTCATGGAACGAAATTTATTCCCATAGGCTCAATACTAATTTTACCTCCATTCAGATACCCTCCCAGTTGAACTCCCTCCATGACCGACCAATTTCTTTGAAAAAAAAAAAAAGAAACAAATTCCGCTTTTTCCTGGTAGCTTGAAGAAGGTTTTATTAGAAAATAATTCTGGAGAGCTCATTATTCATCAAACTTCTAAACTTAGATTTTTTTTTTTAATTCCGGTAACTTTTAAGCGTTTAAACCACTTTGTGCCTTTTTAGGCAATGAATTTAACTCTGATGACAAATTATGAATAACGGTCAATAAACTCCCCTGCCGTATTCTGTCGGGAAACTCTCAAAGAAATAGATAAATTAATGAAATCGTCATTATTTGTTCCGCCCCCTCAAAAAAATTGCATTTATTTACTGAATTTCGAAAGGACATGGAAATAAAAGCTATAAAAGATAAAACCGTAAAATCAAAGCAAACGTGCAACAACGCAATGTATTCATTTTTTAAACTCTGCAGTAATTAACTTATGTAATTAACTTTTGTTTTGATACTTAAATTTTTATATTTTTTCCTAATGTGAAAAATAAATTTTAGTAACATTAATTGTTATTTTTTTTCAACAATTAAAATCTAGATTTAAATATGACCTCCATTAAGAGATCGCCTCTCGGAGCGACCCATTTTTATTGGAACGGAACGTGGTCGCTTTAAGGGGGTTTTACTGTATTTCTGTATTGCTATCTTTTTATTTTTTCTATCCGTTTTTCTAAAATCGTGCCTTTCATATTTCATTTCAGGATGGTCTTGATAAGGTTTTCGTCAGACTACCAAATGGAGATGCAAAATTAGATGATGGCCTTAAAAACGAAGATGATGATCTAAAAAATAAACCAATCAGCACAGTAGAAATAAAGAGCGTTGAAATTAACTACTTGGTAGAGAAGGCTAATGAAAGTGAGAACAAATCAAACAGCAAAGAGACTGAGAATGACGAGAAGCCGGAGAAAATCTCTTTAGAGAGTGAAAGAGAACCGCAGAATAACCACATAGAAATCAGTGTCGGTTCTGAGGCGAATCACTTAGAAATCGACAATTTAGAAGCAGAAACAATACTTATAGATAGCTCTACAGAGAAGTCTGCATCTGAATTGGAAGATGATTCCCCCGTCGGAGAATTGCCATTACCGAATCTACAAAATTCATCCACCCTCTTAACGTCCACGCCAGTAAAGAAAATCATCGAGGTGAAAAACCTTATTTTGGACGACGATGATGACGACGAAGACGACGACAAATTAGACGATGTTCCTTATTTAGCTTCTTCTTCGAAGTATCAAAACCGTGATGAATATACCACCAAATTTACAACCAAAACCAACAATACCTCTACGACGCACTTCTCTCCTGTCACCATAAGCATTCCAGTTATTAAGCCCGATTTGACTCAATTCGAGAAGTTGCCCAGTCCACCTCCTGCAAGCACTCACCCAGGGATCGAACCTAGCTGGAGAATGACCAAGACGTCTTCGACAGACGAGAATGGTAAAACTTCGCTTGAAAAGATAACCGTCCAGTCGCTTTACAAGCCCATATTTACTAGTAAAGAAATAAATAGTATAGACGAACCAATCCACCAGAATTGTACAGAGAAAATGGTGAATGGAATTGAATCTGATACCTCAGAACATTACAGCACTGCTCAAGAAAATACGTCAACGTCCTCTCTAGAGACATCGTCGGTTTCAGTGACTCTGTCAAATCCAGTCACAAAGGATGTGACTAAAACTCCGAACACCATAGCGGGGTTTGCCAAGACTCTCATCATTCCAAGTCCAAACGATGTGGAAAATTTACTGAGTTTGGCCGCTGAACCCAACACCCCTCCACCGATACTAGAATCACCTTCCAAGCCAGTTGGAAAGGAATGAAGTGTATTTTTGTAAATAATAAATGTTTAATCTTCAGGGAAAAGCTACAGTTTATGTAGCTGCGAATGTATTTGAGAATGATAACTAGTCTGATGAAGTTAAAGTGGTGTGTTATATATTTTCCGGAAGAGAAGAAAAAGATGTGTTTATGTAATTATAGATATTTTAGCGTCAGTAATGTTTTACCTTAATTTTATTTTGTGTACATTTTTTTCTGACTCTGCGATAAGAAGCAAAATTCTATGTGCATAACAATGCTTGAAATGGAGAATTAAGCATTTTTTTGTTCGCCATATTAATGCGAGACCAGAAAAATGATCTTATCTGCCAATATTTCTCTTTTAAACTCTCTGGAGCCATGCATATAAAGAACAAATGCTGCAATATTTTTTACACAGTTATTTTATCTAAGGAAACTTTGTGTACAAAAGAAAAGTTTAAAAATGAAAACTTATTGTCATTTAGAAAGAATCGGTATTTTTTTATAACACAGTTACTAAAGACTTTGGAAATCGATTTAAAAAAAAAACTGAAAATGTTCGAATGTTGTTCAAATTCCATAAATAAAAAATATAGTTGTTTGCATCTGAATAACTTGTTTACAACGATTAAAAAAATAACTGATGTGAAATGAATTTATGGAAACAAATAATATTTTGATCGTTAGTCTTCCAACATCAGTGACTGATAATACGCATTTATAGATGATAATCTAGACTACACCACGAATAAGTAAAGAAAATGCATCAAAATATATACGAAAAAATGTTGTATACTCGTGAGTAACATACTACAAAAGCAATCTCTAAAATTGTTTGAATATTTATATTATTAACTGAAAGAAAAAAAAGTATTTTGACTAGTAAATCTTTGCATTTTATAAGAAAATCTAGCATAAAATAAAGAAGTGTAATCTTTTTTAAAGACATATATGCTAGAAAGGAGGTAATCTTTATTTTAAATTAATACAATCTTGTGTAGTGGAGCATCTGCTTGTGGAAGAAGAAAAAAAAAGTGACTTCGCCAGAAACTTTAGAGAATCGAATTCGAATATTCCAAGAACCAGCATCAAAATTCCACAAGGAAAGATCGAATTAAGGATTTGAAATATTCTTTTAATAAATATTTTTAATATTGGCCCCCTCCGCCCCTCCTCCCCCAAGAAAAAAGTGAGATCTGTTTTAAATTAATATTATTATTTGAAATTTTTGAAAATGTTGTTACTTCATCCTCTGAATTTTTGTATTATCAGATTATTTTTCTTTTTGTTTTGTAAAAAAATATTTCAACATGTAAATACTTTCTTTCTTTGTTTTTTTCATACATATATATTTTTGTTACATATTGATTATATTAAGATGAATTAATAAGATACATAAAACAGTTCAAACAATGATTACCGTATATACTCGCGTATAAGTCAAGGAATTTCTGACAATTTTCGGTAAGCAAATTTGGGGGGGGGGTCGACTTATACGCGAGTCAGTTAAAAAAGCAAAAATAAAAACTTCGAATACTAAAAAATTATGGCTTTTTATGTGTATGAATAAAAAAATAATATATAAAATATACAAATAATAATAATTCATCATTAAAAAAAAAATAATTATTTGTTTCTGTTTACTTACTAACTTTTCCCATTAGAAAGTGAAATCTTTAGTTTGATTTTGTGCAAAATTGAAGTAAAAAGTTAGGGGGTCGACTTATATGCGAGTTTTTGATTTTTTCCAAAATTTGCATCCGAAAGTTAGGGGGTCGACTTATACGCGAGTATATACGGTAAATGTTTTATCACAGTATTTGTAAATCATCTCAGATGTTCAGAAATAGCACTGGCGAATTTTTGTAGAGTATTGATTTTAATACATAAAAGAGACATGTTTGTTTGTTTTTTTATCCAATGAAGTATTTAATATCACGTTATTAAAGCTACTAAAGACCTGTATCTTTTTCATTCAAGTGCAACATAATAAAATGTCATCCTACATTTTATCACCGTATAATATAATATCACTAACAATAACCCATTACATCTCTGAAAAGTATCTTCAAAAAAGAAAAAAAAAAAGTTCAAAGAACATTTATAAATTTATTCCGTACAACAAAAATGATAAAATATGGGTGCTTAAAGCACTAAAAGTATTAAACTACTTTAAAACACAATTAAAGCAACCAAAACAACACTCTGAACTGAATATTTCTTTCTAAATCTAAAGAAAGTAGGTACAACAGCAGAACCATAACTTATCATTCCCATCTTAGTGCCTATACCCCCATTTTCCAAAAAAGGAAAGAATTCGTTCTTCGAGCTGCGTTGCTTTTTCTGAGCTTTAAGGAATTTTTTTATTATTTTTTATTTATTTTTCATTTTTATTCACTGATCTTTTAAATAGCTGTATTTTATTTTCTCACTTGCGGCATGCCAAGACAGGGTATTCTGTTCCATCTATGTAGGTACAGTCGTCCCCGTTTAAACGAATATTGACGGTTCCAGAAATAATATTCGATTAAGCGGGCTATTTGATTAAACGGGGAATCATAACTGTAATATTTAATGCGCAATAAAAAGGCAAAATAACCATCTACGGTGTATTTAATTAACAGCCTGATAAATAGTTAATAGAATAACATAAACTAAAATAAATACAAATGCTAATATAAGGTAAATATGTATTAATTTAATGTCATTACATGCATTTATATGTTTTACATCACAAATGCAGCTCGTTTGAATTGGGTCAAAACTTGCTACTTCTAATTTACGTTACTTATACTGCCTTAAAAAAATCGTTTAAAGTGGTTTGTTTAAGTGGAATTTTAAAGGAGTAAATGTCGAGTTATTTTTCGAATAAGTGCAAAATATCACAATTACCATCTCGAGTCTCGAAGTGACGGCGCATTGCCATTAAAGCCAGCAAGAAGTGATAGTGGGGAGATCAAGGTGGAGAAATCATTTGACCTGTCCAATATACACCTACTGGCCGAAATCATTGCAGGAAGAACTGAAAATTTGTTTTCAGCGTAAAGGAACCGAAAGTGACAAAAGGTGGAAGGAAATTCCAGCTGAAACGTGCCTTCCGCGCCTATTTTCAAACATCGGTCATACAGTTGTCATTCGATTAAGCGTGGACAGTTCGTAGGAGGTATTTGGTTTAAGCGGGGACAAATAACATAGAACCAATAGGAATAAATTCGGTTCCGGAGGATTCTATTCGAATAAGCGAGTTATTCGATTATCCGTGACCCGATTAAATGGGAAGGACTGTATACCCAGATGTTACATCCTACGGCACCAGTATATTAAACAATTGAAACGAAGGAATATCGTTAAAATCGCATCACTTATCTTTGTGTTGTTGGGTATAGTACATAACGAAACATCCAATGGGGTGGACAATTGCTGTTGCCTGGTGTCCAGCGTAAATTAGGGCTCCAAATGCTCTGGACACCTTCAATTTCTTATAGTTTATTTCACCATCTTTAATCGCAGATGATTCTGCCATTAGATAAGGTAAAGAAAATTACTTTGAAATACTGGTGTTTAGAGCATTTGGAGCGATCACCTGCCAACACTATGGACAATAGATGTCAAAATATCCTCTTACATAGGACGTGCCATCTGGAGATGACAATGTGCGTTGTCGGATTAAAGATATTTCACCTTTGTATCACAACTAACGAAGTCTTTTCGAACATGTTAAAATAAAGTAGCTACAAACTCATGTTAATTTACGTCACTGCCATGCAGTGGGACGAAACGGACAAAATCAGTGACATTGGCCAAAATTTAAAAATATATAAGGTTACGTGGGGCAACTGGGCCATGATTTTACAATGTGACTCTAGCGATTCTGGAAATTAAGCATCAAAGGACTAATATTCATTTGAATTAAGGTCAGAACTTTTGTAAATGTATTCAGTTAGGTTCCCTCTATCAAACAGAAATGTTCAAAATTACATTTTAATATCTAAAAATAAATATATATATATATTTCATCTGTCTTACCTGATGGGTCCAGTTGCCCCATAAAAATGGGGCAAGTGGACAAGGAGGGTCTATGTTCCACATGCGGTTATTTTTTTTTTTTTAATATTGGGTATCAATTCCTGTTTAAAAAAGTGTAAACAACTAAAAAATTTTAAGCCAGGCAGATCATGTACATTATATATCAACTAAATGGCGTTGTAAGGGAAACCTTTACTGTCAATGTGTCTAAAAAAAGCACTAAAATGAAAATATTAGATTTATTTATACAAAAAACATAAAAATTAAGTAAGTACTTATGTACTTTACTATAGGTAATAAGCATAAAAGTTACATGGGTATTTTAAGGGGGAAAAATAACAAGATAAATCTATGAACAAACGGCTACGTAAGTACTTAAGTATCTCATTCTCTTTTTTATTTACCACAAAGGAAGTTCGATAAGGCCAATAAACCTGTGGAAAATGTAACCATATTTTTATATTGAACAGAACTATTTTTTATTCGTTTCGATAATTTTCTAATAATCTCATTTTGCCTTATGTACGCCTCCTTATCTGTATCGTAAAATTTCGAGCTATAGCTATCACACACTTAAAAAATTTAGTTTGATACCACCAAAATACTTTTTTTTTAATTTTATTATGTAATTTTAATAAGGTATTGTGTAATTTTCTTTATTACAAGCAAAAAAAAATGGAGAAATTAATTTCCCGTAGTAAGGGAAACTCAAAAAGATATTTGTAACTGTTGGGGTAACTGGATCCCATATGGTCCAGGCACCCCTGATGCATGTCCCAGTTACCCCATTCTTGAAAAATTTATGAGGTAACTGGAACACCGGCCTTACATTTGAAACATGAAGTACACTCATGTCCAAAATAAAGGTCACAAACATAAAAGCTGTGAAAACTGATGAACTATTCACTGCGCTGCCACGAAATTTGGCACAGATGTATATTACAATGGGAGAAATAATATGTCACCATAATAGTATGGAAAAGAATTTAATTGTGAATTAAAATACAGGATATATCAAAAAATGCAAAATCATTAATCAGAGATAAAGCATTTATCTCGGGAAAAGTCTGTCTAATGTGGAGTGTGACCATCGTGCATTGTTATACAAGCTTCACAACGAGCTCTCATACTGTTTATGAGAGTGTCAATAAATGTTCGTGGCAACAAAGCCCATTCTTCCAAAAGCGCGTATTTTACCTCCTGGCGGATCCTGTGAAGCGGGTTACGCTGTGCAATGGCTCTTCCTAGACCATCCCAAACATGTTCAATAGGATTGAGGTTCGGAGACCACGAGGTCCAATTCATACGGCGAATATCCTCTTCAAGAAAATCGTCAACAACGTGAGCTCTGTGTGGCTTCGCATTATCGCCCATAAACATGAAGTCCGAGCCTACAGCACCCCGGAACAACCTCACATAGTCTTCAAGGACCTCATTCCTAACGACCAGCGTCCAGTCGTGTGTGTCCCTTTCACTGTATGCAACAGGAGAGCCCGGTTGTTGTGAAGCCGAAGACATCAGTCTTGGACACAACAAGAATGGGGCGTATTCTTTTCAGTGATGAGTCGAGATTCACCACGCAGAGTGATTCTCGTCGAATCTTCATCTGGACAGAACGTGGAGCTTGCTATCATCCTTCCTACGTAAAAGAAATCGACAGATATCGACAGATTTTTCGGCTAATGAATCCTTGTCTGGGGCGGCAAAATATTGGGCAGACGTACAACCACTGCACGTCTACGATACGGGTACTGTCAACGCAGAGCGCTATAGGGATGTGATCCATGAAGCCTGTGTGAGGTTGTTACGGGGTACTGTAGGCCCGATTTCATGTTTATGGACGATAATGCGAAGCCACACAGAGTTCACATTGTTGATGATTTTCTTGAAGAATAGGATATTCGCTGTATGAATTGACCCTCGAGATCTCCGGGCCTCAATCCTATTGAACATGTATGGGATGGTCTAGAAAGAGCTATTGCATAACGTAACCCCCTCCCAGGACCCGCCAGGAGTTAAAAGCCGCCTTTTTTGAAGAATGGGCTTTGTTGCCACAAACATTTATTGACACCCTCATAAACACTATGAGAGCTCGTTGTGAGTCTTGCTATGCACGATGATCACACTCCATATAAGGCAAACTTTTCCCGAGAAAAATGCTTTATCTCTGAATCATGATTTAGCACCTTTTGATATACCCTGTATCTTAGTTCACAATTAAAATCTTTTCCATATTGTTATGTTGCTACATTCTTTCTCTCATTGTAATTTACCTGTGTGCCAAATTTCGTAGCAGCACAGTGAATAGTTCATCAGTTTTCACAGATTTTATGTTTGTGACCTTAATTTTGGACATGAGTGTAAATATGTATAGATACCTAATAATATTAATGTATTTATGCGTCTAATTTTTAAATAAAAAGATTGTTTAATAAAAGTACTTACCGTATTTTAATAAAAAGCCTAGGATGTTCAGCCAAATGAACGTTGTTTTAAAAAATAAATCTAAATTTTCGGCAACCTATCACAGCAAAGGCAGAGTTGTGATTGAGTTGACACAAGTTGTTAAAGAAGTAGTGATGGGGGTGCAAAAAGTTAACAAAAGCTAAATCTTAAAAAACATCAACGGTTAACCTATGGCTTAGTTACCTCGTGAGTCCAGTTACCCCAGCTAACCTTACATGATTCAAAAAACTAGATGAACGTGTTCTATACATTCCAGAATTTATGAGAAATCATTGAACAGGGCAAAAATACGACGTTTATCTTTAATAAAACTGTCCATATTACGGAATTTTGCATCATTTTGAGGATTTGTCAAATTGTTTAGTTGGAGCTGGCAGTTGATATTTCCCTTTCAAAAATTATCAAGTCCACCCTCCCCCTTTTTTATTGTCTTGTTGTTCTAGGTGATTCAACCAATTTAGTTCTAAAACCGATTTTTTGTAACTTTTTCATCGTTTGTTTATAAAAGTGGGTGTTTTTAAATGTAATTTATACAAAGACAGCAATTCAAAAAAAAGTTCCGAATTATTTTGGAAAACAAGCTTTTTTTCTCTTTTTCTTTAGATCTTGTGTGAGAGAAATTCGTAATAATCATATCCACCACGATCAGCTCGGGCTCGTTACACCCGCAACCATGTTTAAACAAGTGGTCCGAAAATGGATTTATGCACGCGACCTGAGATCGAGGCTAAAATTCGTCTGCTGGCGGTATTTAGCATAGCAGTCTATGGAATGTGAGTTATTTTTGTTTGTTTGTTAAAAATACCGCAAAAAATTCTTTGTTGTAGCAGCATATACTTAATATATTGTAATATAAATTCAAAATGTTGTTCTGTATGTCAAATTCCCTAAGTTTGCAAATTTTCAGTTAAAATATATGCACTCAACCCGGGTCAAGGCTAAAGTCGTCTGCTGGCGATGTTTGCGCCTGCGCATACTGGTATTCTGACAGTGCAGTGGCTAGAATAGCAGATCAACATACCGCCAGCTCTGGCATCTGACGTCACCTGCATAAGGTCAGAGGCTAACGAAAAAGACAGGCTACCGTGGTGCATCCCACATGTCTTTTTTTTTTACAGACCGCTAGAGTGACGTGATGCTCTTTTTGCACACCTTCATTGGTGCATTCGAGCATCACGTGATACCAGCGGTCTGTAAAAAAATATGCATGGAATGCACCGCGGTAGCCTGTCTTTCTCGTTAGCCTCGCATAAGGTCGAGGCTAACGAAAGAGACAGGCTATCGCGATGTATCCCACATGTCTTTTTTTACAGACAGCTGGAGTGACGTGATGCTCTTTTCGCACACTTTCATTGGTGCATTCGAGCATCACGTGACTCCAGCGGTCTGTAAAAAAAGATATGTGGAATGCGCTGCTGTAGCCTGTCTTTCTCGTTAGCATCGCATAAGGTCCAATCTCGATAAAATAGGGTATTCTGACGAATTTTACTTTTAAAAGATCCAGTCATGCAACATTACAATCATATGAACCAATTCCGATTTTGGATTCGCATTGCCCACCTTTCACAACATAAAGTTACTAAATATCATTTTGATGTCTTTTACGAGCTCTACATCTACGCTAAGTGACAATGATGTAAACTATATAAAGTCTCTTGAATTCACCTTATTGTCATCATATCCTTATGGAAAGCTATGCATGTGTATATTCAATATCGAATAAAAAATGTACAGTAAACTCTCTGTAAGGCGGACTCTGTGTAAGACGGAAATATGTCTAACTCTGAAAGATTTTCAAGTCCCTGCGAATCCATAGACATAGGGTAAAATTTGCGTAAGGCGGGATATTGTCTACTGCGGAAAATTATCTTGTTTCCGATCGATTCCGCCTCAGACAGAGTTTACTGCACGAAAATTATAGTAGCAATAAACGGGATATATATATTTTTTTTTTCTTACAGTGTACATTGCAAATCATATTTAAATCATTTATTTTAGATTTTATCCATGATATCCATTCCAGCTTATTTAAAACAACAATACAAAAGAAAACTATATTTATATACATTTTAATGAAACTTGGTACAGCAGATAATGTATTTTGATTAACAACATTCAATTTTCTTTTCTTTTTATAAAATGTGTCTACTTATTCACATCCATCCTGTTGTTTTGTTTTTTATTGTGACTTAATTACATAAGTTGATATTCTGAATATTTGTTGCAATTTTTTAATGTTAAAACATAGAAAATACAGTTTTAAAAGATTTATTATATTTCCTTACGAAATGCTCAAAAATAAAATTAGAGTTTTAAAAAAACATTGTGTTTCACTCATTTGCTTTTACAGATATTAACCCGTCAGCAAACGCGCCCCTTTCCATTACCAAGGGCGGATCCAGCTCAGCATTTAGAGGGGGGTTATGGATTTATTTTTTTGGGACGGGAGGGTATCACCTCTTTATGAGAATTTTTTTTATATTGAAAGCTATTCCCAAATCCAAATTAACTACTTTTCTGATACTTTTGCGAAGTCATTTTCATTCGTAAATACAAAAAAATTCCATTAATATTCGTAAAAATATAAAATTTACCAATTTTGTTCAGATTCCAAGAAATTAAAGGGTTTCCCATTTTTTTATAAACGTAAATATTCATTAAGAAAATGTTGTCAAAGTTAGCATTTTTGGCCAAGTTTTATGAGTTGATAGCCACAGAAATGTCGTCACAAGATAACAATTGGCTGCCACTTCCGGAAATTCAGTTTAAAAAGTCTAACAATTGTCAACGATTAAATAAGACAAAAAATTTTAATCAATTTTATAGGTAACAAAACCGTACACATTGGCAGCCATGTGATTCTATTAGTGTCGTAAAAATTGCAGGTAGCCTCTTCTTTCTGCTCAAAGTATTAAATAATTTTTTTTCAATGGAACTTATACCTTTGGAACGAATCTTCTTCTGGTGGATTGATGGCTTCGATTATTATGAAACAGCTATTATAAATGAAGTGTCAGGCGAAGATGAAAGAGCAGCCGTAAAAAGTTAGAACTCTGATTTTCTGGTCAGAATGTAAAGAAAAAAATGGCCATAATTTTTTTTTTTTTTCAAAAAAGATATTGCCATTTTTTTTACATTCTGACCGGAAAATCAGAGTTCTAAAAAAAATTATGGCCATTTTTTTTTTACATTCTGACCAGAAAATCAGAGTTCTAAAAAAAATTATGGCCATTTTTTTTTTCAATTCTGACTAGTAAATCAGAGTTCTAACTTTTTACGACTGCTCTTTCATCTTCACCTAACACTTCATTTATAATGGCTGTTTCATAATAATGGAAGCATCAATCCATCAGAAGACAATAACTCGGTTAAAGTGGAAACTCGGTTAAGCGGGACTCGGATAATCGGGACTCTACTGTATATTATATTTTTGTTGGTTTTCAGGGGGGGGGGTCATGACCCCCGTGACCTCCCCCTTGGATTCGCCATTGTCTATTACGTTACTACACGCGTGGGATAAACCTCACCCCATTTTGTCTCCCATTATATTTTTGGCTAAATGCGTTTTAAAAACAAATCTAGTGCGCTATATATGCTAAAATGCATCAGTACTACTTCTTTTAGGGAAAGAATCATGCTTTTCATAATGAACGTATTGAAATGAAACATTTGTATACGCGCGGGATTATTTAATCCTAAGAGGTATATTTCTCCCCTCCTAGCCAATAAAGAAAAGACATTGCTTCATCCACCCATTCTTGACCTTCACCTTGAAAGGTACAAGCCAGTTCAAAAGCGTTCTCAAAAAGTCTATCCTTTTTTTTTTTTTTTTTTTTTTTTTTTTTTAAAGAAAAAATTTAGACGAATCGATAGAAATCTCATTCATTAAAATCTATCCAGCCGTTGGGATGTTTCGAGGGTATACAGAAATCCACATACCCAGATACGTGTGAAACACATAACCCTTCTTTTCAGCCGGGTAAAAATGGGGCGAATGTAGGGATCGACCTCAGCCAGTTAATGAAAAAAATATTTTTTTAATGTCGAAATGCAAACGAAATATTTGAAAAGAACCAACTTATAGGTTTAGACTTAGCTCGCGGGTGTCTTCGCCTGACATGACGAGCGATACAGAAGAACAGCATTTGCCTGAAGATGAAAGTTTATAAACCCAAACATAGAAAAACAATTCATCATAACGTGAGGTGAGCGCGAGCAACCGGGGGGCAATTCCAAATTTCTAACTCACCCATTCGGTATCAGTTTCCTTTGTCTTTATTTATTTTTAAGAAAAGAAATGTTGGAAACTAAAAGTAATTAGAATACAAGCAAAATTTCAACTACAATTTTTTTTAATTGAATTTTAACAATTTTCCCAATCAAAGCTTTAAAATAGAAG
This sequence comes from Maratus speciosus, assembly GCA_963932465.1. Classification (NCBI taxonomy): domain Eukaryota; kingdom Metazoa; phylum Arthropoda; class Arachnida; order Araneae; family Salticidae; genus Maratus; species Maratus speciosus. The sequence goes on along the minus strand of OZ010788.1, from coordinate 25,704,702 downwards.
TTACACCGGAATAAATATATGGATGACGTTTTAAGAAATTTTGACATACTTTTGCATGATTAAAAATCTTTATAATTTGTCTGGTTAATATTGTATTTTATTATTATCCTGGTTCAAAGTTACTCAGCCATTTAGAGTACTTTTGCACCATATGATAAATTTTTATATAAAATAATTCATTATAAAAAATGTATTGTAGTCAGGACAAATTTAAACCCCAAAAAATGTTTTCAGATATGTAAAGACTCCGAATTTACATTTCCCAACATCACAAGATTTGTATAATTTATGATATTACAACAAATATCAGGCATAAGAAAAGTGGAAGAAGAGAACCATGAACATTTAGAAATAAAAAAAACTGTTTATTGTTCATATAAAACATAAAAATGCTGTGAAAAACAATTTTCAATGTTTTAACTCAATAATATATCCATAGTTACAGTAATACATACAAGTACTAGTATTATTCAAACAAGAATAAAAAACGTCGAACGTACGAAATGTCAAATTTGAGTAGCTCCGCCCCTAATCACGCCTCTAAATGAATTTTATGTATTTTACACATATTTGTGAAAATATTTACATGTTACATCTAATGCACACTTTCGGCATTTATATAAAATATACGTGCAAATATGGAAAATTTTCGACAGTAGCACCTATAATCAGTAAATTATAAGCATCAGTGTAACGTTGAGCCGGCTCAAAGTTACCCTGAAAATGCGGTAAAATGCTAGTGCGTTCTTATTTTACATTTTATTAACTGTTAATAAATAAATAATCACACAATATTAACACATTTACAACATTTAGATAATAATATGTCTGATAAATGAGTATATTGTTACTTACTATGAAAATTTAATTGGATTACAACAACTTCAAAACAGCATTCAAAATTACCTTGAAAACAGTACTTCACAAAAATAGTTAGATGATGCATTTAATTGTGTATAATGTTGCTAATTTATTTTCTAAAATAAAGATTAGAAATCCCAGTTTAGAACCTTGCCAACAGAGCACAGTTCTGGAGTTTATTTAGTCTTTTAGAGACAAAAATATTGAAAAATAGGAGGTGGTGCAAAGTAACACCCCGTGGTTCAAAGTTACCCTGATTGACTGTATTTAACTTTTTTTTCTCTGTGGTAATATTTAACTTATTTTAGAAAGAAATTCCTGGTTCGAATCGAAGTATTTTTATCTGGTAGCGGTCAAAATGACCGATACAGCGGTTCTAGTGTTAAGATTCAAATGCTCGCTAAGAATGGTTTCAGAAAAAAAAAATATTGAAACTTAAAAGAGTGAAATAAGCGGAAAGCGTTCTAAATTGCGATTTCTAAAAAACTGTTAAGAACAGAAACTTGAAATTTGATCTGACAGCTATACTTTTAATGCAATGTTTTTTCAAAAATTCGAAATTTTAAAAGGTGCAGGGGTGGAAAGGGACGTTCCAAACTTACGATTTTTGTGATACTGAAGGGGCTCGAAACTTGATATTTGGCATGACGTTTACTTGGAGGATACAAATGCTCGCTAAGGATGTTTCTAAAGAAATTCGAATTTAAAAAGGGTGAAATGAACAAAAAGCGTTCTAAATCACGATTGCTATGAAATTTTACATGATATTTGTTAATTAATTAATTCCACATTCATTTCAAATTTAGCTGACATATTTGCAATTTTTGCTACAAATCACTAGCATTCCCACCTATCTGTTATTCCAATACAAATGTCTTCATTATTGAAAAATTTGTTTATATATACGATTCGAACTCAATATTAAATGGCTTTAAAACTAATTAAACAATTTGGAAATTGTGTGTCAAACGTGGCAAATGAGGTGCATTCGTACTATTACTAGGTTTATAAATATTCAGATCTTGGTGCAATAGCTGTTGCACTCTTACGCAAAAATGCATGAATAAAAAACTTATTACGATTTTAGTTATAGGACTCCATTTTAAATAGGACGTCATCACCATGGTAACCTAGAATCATTACCTGTCATGGGATATCATTGAATTCATTACGTATGATAGGATTTAATAGAATGAAGAAAACTTTTACTAATATCTTTTTAAGTTTTGATTCGATTTTCATAAAATCTTAAATGACTCGACAAAATTCAGCAACGATTATATATAAATAAATTTCAGACAATTCGTTTGGGTAGTTTTTACGCCGTTATATGCGGACAGACAGACGGACGGACAAGACGACGACTATAGGTGCGACGTATTTATATAATTAAGAACGCACCTAAAAACATTTTAAATGTGCAGTTTATAATTAAAATGTTTCACTGTAAAAAAGACAATTTTGGTCAAAAAAAGCTCGTTAAAACCGATAAAAGATATTGGAGTGGCTTATTATATTTTAGTCAGCTTTTTTTCAATCCTGCAATATAATAATTTTTTTCTCAGCTATTTTATTATTATTATTATTTACTTGATTTTTTGATCGCAGGATCAGCTAGTAATTAAATAAAATAATAAGTAATAAATATACCATAAATAATAAATGAAATATACAAATAGCACCTTTACATAACATATCTTAAAATAGAATTGTTCATGAAGCTTAACCTACTGGGAATAAATAAGAAGTTGGAGGGAGGGGGGGGGCTGTATGAATAATTATCGGCAGCCGTTTTCGGACGCTTCACTTGCCGAGAGGTGCCTCGAGGTCTCACAACTCCTCAGACAGCATTCCACGAGTAAAAAAACGAGAACTTCGAAACTGAAACTACCCACCTGGAATTGGGAAGATTACGAATAATATCAACACAGATTGATGTGGGCATTTCTAAGCAGCAATTTTCAGATATTTCCGCTTTTCTGAAAACTACCATGCTGCTTCCTAGCCTTATTCAAAAAGGTTGACTTCTACTAAAGTCAACAATTTACGGGAGGGGGAAACAATTTCTAATCCCACATTTATTTAGGGGGTACCATTTAAGGTGTAAAAAAAAATCAAAACTTTTTTTTTTAATAGCTTACATTAAAATTTGATTCTTTAGATTTGATTCTTCTTTTAAATCAAAAAATCGCTTTAGAAGAGAAGTTAGGTCGGAAACAATTTCAGCTCTCTTTATATGATCAAGAGATAATTTGAAGAGCTCCAGATGATATATATAGTAGGGGAAAATAGGGTAATTCCGCTCACTCAAATATCTCTAAATAGAATTGAAAACGTGCGATCGGTACCGGCACCTAGCGAACTTCATCATAAGTTCCCAGTAAGGATATAGTAACAGTCGGAAGGAAAGTATTTTTGTGTCCTCACGTTATTAGTTTGCAGTTGTTTTATTATAAAATTCTACAGCATCTAACTTGAAGGTAAGTGTGCATTCCTATTTTCAAATGTTAATTCACTCATTATGTCTACAAAATATATACAATTATGTGTACGCTCATGCTTTTATTTATTTTTGTAGTGCGTTGTTACGCCAATTATAATGCAATAAAACCTAACTCGGCAGTAACGGGTAATGGCGCTCTCGTGGAATTCCAGAAAATGTGTTGCCAGTGGGCAACTTTTTTTAAAATTCAAATTTCTTGATTGACACAACTTTTTTAAAATGGTAAACTTCCCCTTGTTTTCGCCTTAATTAATATGTCATTAAACAAGGCGAATTTTACGATTTCAATAGAGTGGTGACAATAAAAAAACCTGAATTAAAAAAAGTAGCCCACTGGCAACATTGTCCAGAAGTGCTACAGGATGAAAACCGCGAACAAATGCTTAGCTCTTTAACCCTTTCCGGCATGATGGGTCGTGATATCGCTGCATAATATGTGGAAAGTGGCCGCATAGTCTGCTGTGGGGTGAATAGCCCACACAACTACATATGTGACTTTTCTCATACTTAATCCGTTGGGGACGAGCGGCACGTATACGTGCCGCATGAAGCGCTCAAAATCCTTGTTTTTCCTCACCAGTAAAATTTTACTATAAAATTTGCCTTATTTCAGCTCATTTTCTCGATTCAATAAGACACAAATTTCTCTTTTTAAAAAACGGTGGCAAAAGATTAAAAATTTCGTAAAAGGCTCCCGTCCCGAAGGGGTTAAATGTTGTATTCAAATTTTGAGTGCCATTACCCTACCATGTCGGGCATGACCGCTCAATCGATGGTTAATTAAATAAAACGATAAAAAAATTCCTAAAACTTTTATGCAAATTAGTTGATTGCAAACTGTTCCTTATGCTTTGGACTTATACTGCGTTAATAAAATATTGTTTTTTTGTGTAAATTTGACTAGATATTCATGTTTTTCCTTAAGTGAGCGGCATTACCTTACTTTCCCCTATATGGCTAAATAATCACATATTGAGGTAATCATGTGATTGAAGATAATCAATGATCTTCTATCATCTGTTAAATTACTATTTGAAAAAAAAACTAATATTCACAGAGATTTTAATTGTTACAAAGAAGGCATTTGACAATAAACGCAAACAAATAAGGTTACGTGGGGCAACTGGGCCATGGTTTGACAATGTGACTCTCACGAGATTCTGTCAATTCAGCTTCCAGAAGCAAAGGTTCATTTTGAATTCAAGTCGGAATCTTTGTAAATATGTTCAGTTAGGTTCACTCTATCAAATAGAAATTTTCAAAATGAAATTTTAATGTCTAAATATGTATATATACAGTGGAACCTCTCTGTGCGACCACCTCCATTAAGCGACTACCTCCCTGAACGACCATTTTTTCATGGAACGAAATTTATTCCCATACGCTCAATACTTAATTTACCTCTATTCCGAGACATCCCAGTTGAACTCCCTCCATGAGCGACCCATTTCTTTGAAGAAAATGAAACAAATAACGTTTTTTGCATGTCGCTTGAAGAAGGTTTTATTAGAAAAATTATTCCAGCAAGCGCATTATTCATCAAACTTTTAAACTAATTTTAGATTTTTTTTTTATTATTATTGCGGTAACTTTTAAGTGTTTATAAACCCCGTTGTGCCTTTTTAGGCAATGAATTTAACTCTGATGACAAATTAAGAATGACGGTTAATAAACTCACCTGCCCTATTCTGTCAGGAAACTCTTAAAGAAATAGATAAATTAATGAAATCGTCATTATTTGTTCCCGTCCAAAATAATAATAATAATAATAATAATAATAATAATTGCATTTATTTACTGAACTTCGAAAGGACTTGGAAACAAAATTTATAAAAAATAAAATCGTAAAATCAAAGCAAACGTCAATGTATTCATTTTTTAAACTCTGCAGTAATTAACTTGTGTAATTAACTTTTGTTTTGACACTTAAATTTTCATATTTGTTCCTAATGTGAAAAATAAATTTTAGTAACAATAATTGTTACTTTTTTTCAACAATTAAAATCTAGATTTAAACATGACCTCCATTAAGAGACCACCTCTTGGAGCGACCCATTTTTATTGGAACGTAACGTAGTCGCTTTAGGGAGGTTTTACTGTATATATATTTCATCTCCCCTCTTCATGGGTCAAGTTGTTGCCCCATAAAAATGAGACAACTGGATCAGGTAGGTCTGTATTCCACACTCGTTTTTGTTTTTGTTTTTTTTTGGAAAGGGGGGGGGGGGGGGCATTGGGTCATGTTGCAAAAAGTGAAAATAACTTACAAAAATATAAGCTGGGCAGATAATGTAAATTGTATATCAACTAAAGAGCGTTGTAAGGGAAACCTTTTCTGTCAAGGTGCTTAAAAAAAAGCACCGAATGAATAGATATTGTTATTAGATTTATTTATACAAAAAACCTAAGAATTAAGTAAATACTTGTGTACTTTAGTAATAAGTATAAGAGTTACATGGGGAGTTAAGGAAAAGGAACAAGAAAAATCTATGAACAAACGGGTACGTAAGTACTTAAGTATCTCATTCTCTTTTTTATTTAACTCAGCGAATCTTCGATAAATTCGATAAATCTTTAGAGAATGTAACCATGTTTTTATGTCGAACAGAACTATTTTTATTTGATTTCGATAATTTTCTAATAATGTCACTTTGTCTTATATACGCGTCTCCATCTGCATCGTAAAACTGCATCGAGTTTTGGCTATCTCGTTTAATAAATTTGGTTTGATACCTGCGCTAACATGTTTCTTTAAAATTTTATTATATAATTTTAATAAGGTATTATATAATTTTCTTTATTGCAAACAATCAAAAATAAATAAATGGAGAAATTAATTTCCCGTAGAAAGAAAAACTCTAAAAAATTATTTATAACTTTTGGGGGAACTGGATCCCACAGAGCCCAGTTACCCCATTGTTGAAAAAAATGTGGGGCAACTGGAACACCGGCCTTGCATTTGAAACATGAAGAAAATGAGTATAGATAATTAATAATATTAATTTATTTATTGGCCTAATCTTAAAAAAAAAAAAAAAAAAAAAAAAAAAAAAAAAAAAAAAAAAAAAAAAGATTATTTAATAAAAGTACTTACAGTATTTTAATAAAAAACCGATGAAGTTCAACTAAATAGGTGTTGCTTGTAAAAATAAAAAATAAAACTAAATTTTAGGCAATTATCTCAGCAAACGCAAAGTTATGATTGAGCTGACACACGTTGTTTTAAGAAGTACAGATGGGTATGAAATGTTGACAACAGCTAAAACTTAAAAGACATCAACGGTTTATAAAATGGCCTATGGCCCAGCTACCTCTTGGGTCCAGTTACCCCAGCTTACCTTATTTGAAATTTTACAGCTCAGAATGATGATTATATAGTATATAATATTTTCTCAGAATGATGATTGTGTCATTTACCACCTTTATCATCTGAGCTTTTCCTTCGATCTTTAACTTCAATTTCTCAAAACAGTGATTTCGGTCATTGCGCATAGGATTTCTAAGAAATGTTTGAACAGAATTTCATGAAATTTTGATACAAAATCTTATGACCTTCTATTATGTTCATCGAGTAAGAAATTAAAAAATTATGACCATTTTTATTTCTAAAAAAAATCAAAATTTCTAGATTTTTGTTACTTTGTTTTTTTTTTTTTTTTTCAAGAACCAATGATTAGATTTTTTCCAGTGTACGTCATTTTAAACACACGTCATATCCCTACACAATAAAAAAATGTGGGGCTCGCTGTGGTAATTCAATTATGAGAAATCCTACGCGCTAGGCATATAAGATAAATTCCTTTTTTAAAAAAAATTAAATTTCAAATGAAATTTAAAAAAATTTTTTGCATCTAGTCTCTTTTTCAGAACATTAACTGTTTAGGTATATGGGGCATTCTCACAATCTTTTGACTTTCGGGAATAAAAATCTGGTGAAATTAAACTTGCTAAAATAACATTTTAATCTACTGATAGACGAATGCCTTAATGATTCAAAATAAAGAAAAAATGGTCAGCAGCGAAATTTTTTTTATTTAACTAAGATTTATGTTAAACTTGCGAGTGTAATTTTCGTTACCATTTTACCACTAAAACTTTTTATTTTCTTCTAAATTTTTACTTATAATGAATTTGCATAGTAAGTACCCACAGGACATTCAAATAAGAAATAATAATAATATAGTATTTTTAGTACAAAATTTTGGTATAACATTTTCTTAAAAGGGTGTTAAAGAAGGGGCGGAAAGAAAAAAAAAGGGGTATGGTATAGGAAAAAAGGGACGGTAATGGAAAAAAAAAGGGATAGTAAGGATGGGACGGTAAGGAAAATTACCACTCTTTTTAGGCAAATCATGTTAAGACTCAGTGATAGCCACAATGTTCATTGATTTTTAGAAACAGTTATTTACACTGGATTAAAATTTAAATTTTTTTTAATTTACCTCGAAAAGTGCAGGAATAAACCTTGGGAGAAGGTAAGACTACCCATAAAGCCACGATGCTTGAAATTGATCTTTAAATACTGCAGTAAATTTCCTGGCAAAGAATTTTAGACATTCTTTCTCTAGCATACTTCTGCATGAGAAAAAACTTGAAAAAAACTATGTGGCTGCATCTGGAGTGATTTTCTGTATAAGTTTAGCAAGAGGGATGGTAAGGAATCTAAAACCCAAGTGCAGAATTAAAAAAATAATAACAACCCTAAAAATGTGTGCAGGTTAATTTTTTGCTACATATTTATATAAAACAATTGTCCCAATTTCGGAAAAAAATGACATCGAATTACTTTTAATGAAATAATTTTATACAGACAGCCCCAAACTTAAAAATCAGCATCAGGGAAACGGGACGGTAGATGAGTTTTCCTGGAATTTAGACCCCCAACATCGTCCAAACTTATTTATCTCGTTAATATTGTTATGCAATCCTGCAATGGGATGTTCCCCAGTATATGAAATAAAAAAAACACTAGAATATGTACTAAAATAAATTATTATTATTCAGGGACATAAAAGTCAAAAGATGTGAGAATGGCCCATATCTCTTTCAATGTGTGTTTAAAATTTGATATCCAAAAGTTAATCAGATGTGGAGTTACTGCGATCCATATTAGGGTCTCGTTTACATTTTATTTGTCAATTTCAAAGGTTCCTGACCCCTTTATTATGAATCTGGGAATTATCTTTCTACGTTTATCGGCAGGGAGGAGAAATAATTTAGAAACGGAACAATTCTAAATTATTATTTAGAATAACTCTATGCTAAAAAATAATTTAGAATAGAATACAGCCGAACTTACCTTTAACGAAGTTCCTATAGTTAACGAAGTTTTCTACCTAACGAAATTTTCTGCTGAACCTTGACTTTGAGCACCATTAACATGCAAATTAATCTCCATATTACGAAAAATATATTCTATATAACGAAGTTTATTTCATTTTCGTATGTCTACAACATTTGAATGAAGAGGTTGCTGTTGCGATGGATGTATAAATTTATTTCAGCGGATTGTATGAAAATGCAATTACTTATTTATTTAAACATTTCCATTCAAAAGAAGAAATGCTAAAAGCCTTCGATACAATAAGGAGGGGATTCCAGTTTCACGAAAATATTACAGACGAATTGTTCGGATACTTACAAAAGTGCGAAAATATTTATGAACAGTGTATTTTTTTTATAAGAAACCTGCACCAAAGTAATATTACAGACTTTTTTAAAGTTAAGAATTTGGAATACTGCGAAAAAACAGAAAAGGTAGGCTAAGCTTCAGTTTTTGTTTACCTCTGTTTATTGCGTGTTTTTTTTTTTTTTTTTTAGACATTATTGTAATTAAATTTTTCTCATATGTCGACATTACTTTTAAAAAAAGTTACTGCCGAGTAAAATACATTTTTTCAATATTTCCATTTTAGGTGCATTTTTGATTTTATGCATGTGTATTTTATCATACAAATTTCATGAATTTGGGTTGATTTCTATTTAACGAATTTTCTTCACAACGAAGTGTTTAAGTGTAACGATGATATACTTCGTTAAATGAAAGTTTCACTGTATTTTAGAAATAATTGCGATAGCGCAAATTTTTAAGTTTTATAAATGAAAATGTTAATTCCGTGCTCAGCTATACTTTACCTCAAAATTATCAGTACAAACGTAGTCGGATGTGCCAATTCCAAAAGTTTCTTCTATCTTCATACGTGTTAACACTTCAAAATTCGCTATTGCAGCACAGTGCCAAAATTAAACAACAATCTACGCTCATCATGAGGATTCTAAAGGTAAGGTTCCTTGAATTATGTGCATTAAAAAAAGGAGATATAAGCGTCGCATTTTTCAAACAAATCATTGAATTTCGTCTCCCAGCCTCTTGTGATGTTGCAACCAAGATTCCCAACCCAAAGAGCAGTATACACTCATGCATAATAAAGAACTATTTACTGTAAAAGCACTTATTTTCGCGAAAATAAAGATGTCGGTGATTTCGCGAGCTGAAAATTTCGCGAATTTTACATGAACAGAACCGAAAGTTGAAAAATCCCGAAACTACCTAAAGAGAACCCCTTTTGCATACGGCATTATAAGAAACATCCTTTTGTCGGAAAAGTTCTATTAATTCTATTATTGTTTTTATTCAAGAAATAGTTGCATAATATTCAATAAATAGTTGCAAATATTCAAGAAATTTTTGTACTTGTTTTTTATTTAAGTAACTGTAATCATTACATTTTGGATAAGTGAAAAATGCTTGATTTTTATTATTATTTGAGACGGGAAAAAAAAAAAAAAGAAATATTTCGCGAGGCTTAAATTTTTGCGATTACGACGGGCTCGCGAAAATAAGTGCTTTTACAGTATGTGAAAGTGTAACAGAATATAAGTTGGATTAAATTCCATGCGTTAGTTTTTGAGATATAGCTATCGCGAAAATTGTAAAATATGCAGCATAGCAGCGCCACCTGTTGGTCGATTTACACCAAAACCTAATCAACAACAACTTATGCCAACGTCTAATAGAATCTGAAGTTAGATGACAATCCGGGCATTAGTTCTTGAGATAGAGCTATTGCAGCAATCGTGAAAAATACTGCCTAGCAGCGCCACCTGTTGAGCGATTTACACCAAAAACTAATCCGCACCAATTTATATCTAACTTAATCTCAAATTTTATTAAATTCCGTGCATTAGTTCTTGAGATAAAGCACCCACAAAATTTTTGTTACATACAAATTCACAGACGGATATTTTCTAAAAACAGTCAAGTCGTGTTCAGAACCTTCTAAAACTTGTAAGTCCGTCGAAAACTGGAAGTTGAAAATTTTCACGAATCCAATACTTTCCTCTTGCAAAGCTAGAAGAAAGTAAAACGGATAATACAACTCGATTTTCGCAATAAAAGGTCATTCCATACAAAATGAACAGATGGACGTGTCACACCATTTTTAATTTTGATTAAATCAAGCAGGTAATATGTATCAATCTTTCGAAAAAGTTTTTTTATATCCCTTCAGGGTTCGTAAATATCACGATATTTTTGAAAATATCAAAGATATCCTATATTTTCATAACTTACACCGATGATTATAATTATTTTCAAACTTAATATAAATTAAAAACTAAAATATATTGCACTTAGCATGAAAACTTAATAAAATATATACTAATACAATAGTCTAAATTATAGATAAAATATTCAAAGTTTATTTTATATTTTTACTTGTATAAAAAAATTGAAGATCAACTAATTGAAAATTGATATAATTAATTTTTATATTCAGAAAAACAAAGTTATAGGATTTAGTATCAAGTATTAAAAAAAATTTATTTGTTTTGCAAGGAAATTTTAAATACAAAATATTTTGTTTTTATTGAAAAATTTGAACATTATAATTAAATTAAGTTTGCCTGCTTTTTCATTTCCTAACCTGTTGTGAAGGTTAGATTGAGTTAAACAAAAAACCAGAGAAGATTCTTCCTAATGCAGCTAATATAAGTTATCTAAATCAGACGGTTTATCTTTCAATGGCTGTTCTAGAAAAAAATTAAATATTTAAAAAAAACTTTCTTTAATTTATATTTTCTACGTTACAAAAAAAAAAAAAAAAAAAAAAAAAAAAAAAAAGGGAAAAAAAAGGGGAAAAAATCTACAAAAAAAGCGAAGTTATTTCTTCTTGTGTAATTTCCGAAACATCGTTGTCAATCACATCTGCTTTAATTTTTTTGGCCGTTCTTTAACAAGATTTTCTTGGATTTTATCTATGTGAAAAATATCGATTTCGGAAATAAAATCTTATTCTCTAAAGCAGATATTAATTTTCCAGTCAAAGTTATGCATTTTACCAGTGATACCTTTTCTTTTGTCGGCTCCTCGTCTTTGTTCCTCTGAGCTGTTACCAAGTTATCGGCGGTTCTATTTAGCACAGCGTCAGCTCGCTATCAATCTCGCTGTTCGCTAATCCATCGATTTGGATCTCGAAGTTTTTAATTCGTAAACAATTTCTATCTTTCTTTCTCACGTGAGTTGGAAACGTAAAAAAAGTGGTGGGGGGGGGGGGGGAGATGACTTTGATACCGGATTTTTGAAGTTGTCAGATTTTAAATACCGAATTTTCGAGGTCAGACTGTATACCTTGATATATATATCCGATATTTATTAAAAAAAAAAAAAAAAAAAAACATGATATTTGATTATATTATTACATGATATTTGATTGACTATTATTGTCCAACATAATTATTGATTCTGCATTTAAAAATTCAGTTTCAAACATAAAGCTTAGAAAAGTTTTTCCTTTTCTTTTGACGTGCTAAAAATATCACTGACAGAGCAAAAATTTTTCATCTACATAATGAAACAGTTAATAACAGCTAAAATTTCCATTTACAGTTATTTTGACTGAAAATATCAAAAATATCATACACAATGATAGTTTGAAAATAAGTATGAAAATATTGAAAATACCAAATGTCATGTTATTTTGAAAATAAATAACGAATATATATCATGATTTATATCGAAATATACTGTGTAACCTGGAAAATCCGGTTTTCAGAAATCTGGCAACTTCAAAAATCCGGCATTTCAAAGTCATTTTCCCAGCCCTCTTTTATTTTTACACTTCCAACTCACGGGAGAAAAAGAAATAGCAATTGTTTACGAATTAAAAACTTCGAGATCGAAATCGATAAATTAGCGGAGTGCGAGATCGCTGACCCTGTGCTAAATAGAAGCGCCGATAATGTTGGTAACAGCTCAGTGGAACGAGAACGAGGAACGATAGAAGAAAAGGTGCCACTGGAAAAATGGATAAGTTTAACTGGAAAATTAACATCTGCTGTAGAGAAATAAGACTGCATTTCCGAAATCGATATTCTTAACATATATAAAATCCAAGAAAAGCTTGTTAAAGAACGGTGAAAAAAATCGAAGCAAATATAATTGGCATCGATGTTTCGGAAATTACACAAAAAGAAATGACTTCGCTTTTTATTAGATTTTTTTTCTGTAACATAAAAAATATATATTAAAGCAAGTTCTTTTTTAAAATATTTAATTTTTCCTCTTTTTTTTCACGTAAATATCACTTAGCTATGAATTAAATTTTGAATAATGGCACCAATAATAATATCGGAAGTCCTTTTGATATTCTTTCAGAAATTTGAATGACAAACTATGCAACTGATATTTATTTATAGGCTGTTACGGACTATGTTTGCTCTGGAGCTACCGTTATGTTAATGTCTCCAGTCCTTTGACTGATGAAGGCTGAAGCAATGTATATTCCATAATCTTTTCATATGCTGTTCATGCAGCTGAGATTGAGAAGATAGACCATACAAAGTACAAAAATATATGTATTGTTCTAAAGATGTTTGTAAATGTTTTGTAAAGTTTGTGGGGAGAAATCACTAGAGCTACAATATTTGACTTTTATATGAAATGATGATAGCATTGGGCAATGATAAAAATGATTAATTCTTTTCTCTGATTATACAAATCGTAGAATTCTGTTATTTGTAATTAATTACTCTAATGTTGTCTTACAAACTTCAACTTAATTTTATCATTTGCAATTTACACTTTATATATTTCCAACAAGCAAGAAAATAAAACTCATTTCAATCTCTTTGGAAACCTTTGTATATGGTGTATATGTATATATATATCCTTTGTATATGTATATATATAAATTTTCAGTGGAAACTAAAAAAAACTACAATTTCTTTGTTGTTGCACAACATTTTTACAGGGTTCTCAGCGTCATGGAAAGTAAGGGAAATTTCTAAATATATAGGAAAAGTTAGGGAATTTACAAATATTTTTCAGTCTTGGAGAGAAAATGAAAAATGACTTGAAATTCATCAAACAGTTTGGGGGGGGGGGGGAGCAAAAAATCACAAAATTTGCAGAACGATCTCAGGAGAAAAACGTTAATTTTGACATGGGTTTGCGAAAATAAGTAGCAAATTTTGTTGTATGCCGTTTGGTCAGAGAATTTTTTTGAGATTTGGTTAGGGAAACTCAAAGAATTTGCCAGAGCTTTTTTTTTTTTTTTTTAACCTTTCAATTCCATTATATTGCTTTAATCGGGATTATAATTTTTTTCTTTTAAGACAGGCCCGTTATATGCATATTTTACTCCATTTAATCTCTTATAAGTTTGTTTGTCTGTAAGTTTGATAAAGAGGTAAAATTATTTTTAATTAACGCACATTTTAAATAGTTAAGGTAAAATATAAAATACCTTTGACCAACACACATTTTGTCTAGTTTAATTTGGTCTCTGCAGAGATCCAAACTGATTACTTTCTGACTCACGAAATCAAATTTAATCTAAAATGCATTAACTTGGTTTAATTAAGACATATTTTTATTTGAGGGTTTCTTAAACCAAATAGATTTATTGATTATATTGATGTAGCAATGGGATCACATTAAAAAATATTATTTACTATTTAAAACGCTGCAGTTTTTAGTGCATACATAGAGCGCGTTCAGAGACCGAAACACGGGTAACTCGGAAAATTGGGGAAAGACGTCATACTGGTTTCTCGGTGTAAGGTTGGGTAAAAACGGCTCTGAACGCTTTCGGGTAAAGTTGCGAGATTTTTTTATTTACATTTACAAACATGGCGGCAGCTGCACTTTCGACAGTGCAAATAGATTCAATTATCACTTTTTTTTAGATGGGAAACTGTTTCAAAAGTTAATTTTTATGGGGAATACTATCGCAACAAATATGTATCACACACCGTCAAAAATATCGTGAAAAATTACCTCTGTTTTTAAAGGCTATCTATTTTCTGACCAATGAGAGCGCTTTATAGGCGTTTACGTAGCTTTCTCATTGGTCAGAAAATAGATAGCCTTTAAAAACAAAGGTAATCTTTCACGATATTTTTAACAGTGCAGGTTTTGCTAGCCATTTTAGGCTTCCAAGCGTGAACTGATTTGTCATATGCAAAATTTACATTTATCTTCTAACTTATCTAAAAGTTAAACTTAGACCAGATATGTTTTTATTATTATTTTTGTAATATGAAAAAACAGTAACAATGTGCGATAAAACTGATCAAAACAGTGCTATTACGATTAAAAGTCACAGTTAAGCTATAAAATGGTAAACAAATCAGATTTCCCAACCACGTGATCACTTTACCCAACAAAATTTTTCAGGTAATGTGGGTTCCCCGAAATCTGGGTAATCTCCGGCTCTGAACTCTACGGGGAACTCGGAAAATGTCACGTGATGTCGGTCTCTGAACGCATCGGGTTACCCGTGGTAAACCTGGGGAACCTAGGGTGCGGTCCGTGAACGCGCTCATAGTCTTCCCATTTACATTTCGACATGGTACATGGGTCTGAAAATTGATATGCATGGACATTCCTTCTGTTTCTATACACATACCTTATTTTGGCCGGAAGGCTGGCATTTTTTGCATACGTAGGTAAATGAAAGGAAAATATGTCAAAATATATAGAGGCCGCCATATCAAACTCAGTAATGTTTTGCCTATGTTGTTAAGTTATTTATAGTTCTGCGCTTTCCTTTTTTCGATGCATGGACCTAAGACCCACTCCATATTCCAAGCTCCTTTGCGCGCGCGTGACCCGATCGCCATTTGTGATTAGCATCGCAATAAAAGATTTTAACATCCTTACCCTTGAGTTTAGTGTTGAGAAACCAACCAACCGATCACCAATGTTTATTTTGATTCGCAGTTGGCATGGTGAATGACAGCTTTTTTTACTGTATTAACAATCATGATTTATGAAGATTCTTTAAGATTCTGAAAACTTTATTTAGGAGATGTTTTCTTTATATATTTATTTCTGAATTTGTCAGGTTTTCTTTCTTTTTCTTTGCCATAGAAGATCGTGAAAGTTGCTCTCATTTATTTTCAATATGAATAATTCCATAGCATTTTCAAGACTCAAACCATTATTAGTCAAGTTTTTACGAGACTCCAGTATTCAGAATATTATGGAAATCGAAAATGCAGTGAAAGATCTTGATCCTGATTCTGTAGAAAAGCTACTAGAATTTATCTGCCTACCATTTATTACTCGTCTAACGTTACAGTCCACAAAACAGAACGAAAAGATTGTCATTAAATGTATTGAATTTCTAACATTTATGTTTAAAAAAAATCAGTTAAAAGAATGGAAATTTTTTGTTGATATTTTCAATGTTCTGATGTCAAAAATCAGTAATGTGAAAGATATGAATAAAACTTCTTCTGCGAGTGAAGAATTGAAGTTAAGTGTCTGCGAATGCCTTTCAAGTTTGGTTTGCTGTGTAAGTGAAGAAATATTCAATGAAGTGTATAGTTTTACATTCAGGCCTCAACTTGCTCATGCCTTTTTTGTGCTAAATACCATGCTCAGAGAAGAGAAGTCAAAAACTTTGTTAAAAGCTGTATTGCGAACTATGGGTGCATTAACTTACAATGATGAATATTTGAAAAATAAATATGAGATGACAGAATTTATAGCTAGTGAAGCCTTAGCATCCTGTTTGCCTGGTTTATCAATTGCATTATTAAAAGTTATATCTGGAGATGATAAACAAGCTCATGGTGTAATTACTATGGCTATAGATATTCTTGGTAAACTAATAATTTTGACTGTTGGCGATGCGAGTTTTGCAAGAGGCATTGCAAATGACAGTTCTTCTGAAATTTACCGCATTGCTTATAAGTATGGTAACTTACATAATGTTGATGAATCCACTACAGTTGATTCTATACCTCTTGTTTTAAAAAATGAAGCTTGGTTTGAGACCGTAGCTCAAAATTTAGAATTTGTGATAAAAAATATGACAGTTGTTTCTGCCCATAGTCATTGGAAGGTTCGCTACTATTTTTTGAAATTTTCAGAATCATTGATCTATAGCTGTAACAAAACCCTGAATAACTGTATAAGTACCCTGTTGCCTTTAATATTTGGATTGTCTGTTGATAGTAGTGAAATTGTTTCATCCAGTGCTAAAAATGCTCTTCTTTCACTATTGGAAACATTTAAGAATATCAATTGTTCCTCTTTAAATGAAATCGTTGAGGATAGCATTGAAAAACTGGTTGCTCAGTTGATAAAGTGCAAATTTTCGGCTAATGATACTAAAAAGTTAACTATTTTAAAAAGTCTTCTTGGTTATATTGAAATTTCTTCCTTATCACTGAATAAACTAATATTTTCGACAACTTTTCTTCATAGAATTATACTTACTTTTCTAACTTTACTTGAATTTGATGTGTCAGAGTTAAATTTAGTAGAAGAACTCCCTACTGCTGAAGATTTTGATGTATCTCATCTTTTGTGGCCAAAAAAAAAGTTTAATTTTTTTGAAAATGAAGAAATTTTGAATGTAATCTGTAAAATATGCAGTTGTCTTGGACAAGTTGGAAATGCTCGTGTACTTATTGAATATTTGCTAGAAAAACTTTCATCTAATGATCTTCACACTTTGCAATGTATTTTTGTAATTGGGTGTGTTATTAAAGGCTCGTCTAATGAATCAGATGCTTCACAAAAATATTCAAACCTCATAAGTGATATATTAGAAGTGTTTCTTTCTCCTTCATTTTTTGATATCCCACTTTACAATGACAATTTAGAAATTCACCGACAAGCTCCTACTGATTCAACTCTTTTGACTCAAAACATTTTGAATAAGAATAAATTACAAGTTTGTCTTTTGCTTGAGGCTATTGCAAACTGTTCAGAATGTTTAAAGGCAGATTTTAAAATTCATTTGACGACAGTTTTATGCCCCGTGATGGAGAAAGCCGGCATGTCAAATTATGTTATTTCTCAATGTGGTCAGTTATGTTTACAACACATCGCAAATTTCTGCCAATACACATCAGTTCACAATTTAATTAAAGACAATGTGGATTACATAACCAATGTAGTAATGATAAATTTTCATGCCTGTCTAGATAAGCCAGAAATAGCTTTTGTACTTCGCATAGCTATGGAGCATAGTGATGCAGAAGCTATAATATTATTCAGGGATTTGATTTTTCAAGTATTGGATTTTTTAGATTATAATCAAGATAAAGCATATCCTCTTTTACATGTTTTATTGTCTGTTGCTGTTTCCATAAAGAAATGGTTTCCATGTGAAAAAAATTCTATAGTGAACAATTCTTCCAAAAATAGCACTGAGCCTAAAAGCTTAAAAAAGGCTGTTGAAGATTATGTAAAATTAAAGAAAGTTTCAGAACTTGAAATGTGTACTGATGACAATCCTGAAGAATTTGCAGCTAATTCAGCACTTGGAGATCCTGAAAAAGAAAACTTTGAAACTAATCATGACTCTGATGATGATGGCATACTTGAAAACACACCTAAAACTCCTCTGCATGTGAATGTAATATGTGAAATATTTAAGCGTTGCATACATTTGCAATCATCTGAAAATAGATTTTCTCGCATGTTAACTTTAGAGATAGTTGAAGTATGTATTTTGGCTCTTCGTGATTATGAAAATGAACTATGTCCATTAATTCATGAATTTTGGAATCCGTTTTTAAAAAGATTCACTGAAGATACATTTGTTCCTAAAGCCTTTAATGTTTTATTAACCATTGCTAATGAATGTGGTGATTTTATTCAAAGTCGCACCTTCAAAGAAATCATGCCAAAAATAGTACTATTTTTAAAACAAGAATATTGTAAAAGCCTTTTAAGGTCTTTTCATAAGTATCAATATACTACTAATCATTCTTTGCAAATTTTATTGTTATCTGAAGTCGGAAATTTATGTACAAAATTCTATGTTAATGAGAAAGAATTTAATGCTATTGTAACAGTTTGTCTATCTTATCTCAAAAAAGAACAGCCAAAAGTATTACAAGAAGCTGCTGTAAAATCTCTCAAAGCTTTATCTGTTATTGATTCTGATGCTGTGTGGTTTTATTGGAATGTGGCTTATTCTAAAGATGGTATTTTGGTTCCTCCACATGAAAGTTTTCTACCTGTATCATTTCCGTATTGTAATAATTCTTTGGTTTCTTCCAACATTGCATTTTAAAATAAAAAACGTTTAATATTATTTATTTTTTTTATGCGTTAATTCTGTCTGCTTGATTTTGATTTGACATTTTTTATACAGATATTGATATCCTCAGGGGTGATTGTGTTCAGGTAATATACCTGATTTCAGGTATTTATTTCATTTTCCATACCGGAATTCTAGTTTTTCTGATAGTTAAATTAATAAAATAAGACCAAAATATCAATTTCATATGATTTTTAAACATAATTAAAGGTAATATTTTTCATAAGGAAATGATTTGGACCTCTCTGCAATAAATTACATGTTCTCTCTCCATGAAAAATCTTTTTCATGATAAAATTTCAGGTATTTTTTCATGAACTCGCTCGCAATCACCCCTGTATCCTTCAAAAGTATGTGATTTTTTTTGATGGAGGTCTTTATTTATTTTATTTTTTTCAAGTAGTGTAGATAATTATTCATTTTTGTACCAATCATTTAAAAATAAAATGTCAATTGATACTAACTAGTTTTATGTTGATATTTATTTGGTGATATGTAAATAGAAAATTATTGAAATAAATAGGAATATTTTACTCTTTTATGTACTTTCCTAGGTGAAATTGTCATTCTTATCTCTGTACAAGTCTGTATAATGCACAAGTATAATTAACATTAATCTCTCCAGAAATTGAAACATCCTAGCATTTATTACAACATGCTTTGAAAGTTAACCAGTAAGATCAGTTTAGTTAGTATAAAATTTATCTGATTTGAATACATTGTTATATAGTGTATATTTTTATTTTTAACTACAGAAATGCAGTATATAAAATATTTAGGGACGTAGCTTTTATTATGTTTCAAAAATTGGAAATTAATTATATATATATTTTTAAACTCTAGTGTTAAGGGAATACAGTATCTTCAAATCTAAACAAAAATCAGTTTAATATTTTAATCTTATTCTTTAATCATTTCTGAACACTGCAAAAACAACTATTTTCAATATATAAATATTATTTTGCACACTACATAGGTACTTTGTATTTAAACTGAAGGCTTTATAAAACTAGTTATAGTAAGAAAGCACATTTGACGTACAATTTCTGACTTGTTTAATTCATTTTTGTTCACAAATGCATGAAATTGGTAGGTGTTCTTATTGAGAAACTTTGTAATTTGTTTTTACCATTTTTCGGTAATAAAACAGATCTTTTTAAGTGCTGTCAAAGATGGCTTTTTCTGGACATAATGCATTAGAGGAAAAAAGAGCAAGGCTTGACAAATGCAAATTCATTGTTTCAAAATATTTTAAATGGAAACAGTGTTTATATTAATCAATAAAATTAATTCATTACCTGAGTTGAAGATTTGAAGCAATTCATGATATATCTTTACTATATATTAGCAATTAATCATCTTCAATTAATTTACAAAAAAGTTATGTGCTCTTAGAAAATCTACATTTAAATGGCGTGTGTGTGTAGGTCAGGGATACTCAAATGTTTTTTAATGATGAATAGAAATATTTGCTAAAGAGAATATTTTTTTCCTGTTTGTAGAACCCTGCTTTGAGGAAAGCAAGTGGTCCAGATCAACAAAATTTGGTCAGTAGGAAAAGTGCAAAATATCTGCTTAAAATATAACACTTTTTTTTTTTTTTTTTTTTTTTTTTAACAAGCAATTGCATGACAAAAAAAGTGTCACTGTTAACAAAAAAAAAAAAAAAAAAAAAAAAAAAAAAGGCTGCTAAAGTCATCTCTCAATAGCTTCAAATTTATAAATAAAGGTATTTAGTAGTTTAAAATTTGAAAACATTCTTATTGCTGTGAATGCTATATAGCCTTATGTATTTTGTGGTTAAAATTCTTAGCATATATTTTGACTTTTTTAAAATTCACTGTTTCAGGATTTCCTGTTATAAAACATATAGAAAGATGGAAATGACTGGTTAAATCAAAACTTTTTTCTTTTCCATCCAAACATTTCTTTGGAATTATTTACATAATAAAAGAGTGATTTTTTTTTTTCAATACTAGGGGGCTCTGCCCCCTACGAGCTACGCTCGCCAACCCCCGTTCAGGCACACCGAAATCCAAAAATCACGCTAATTTGATCGACTTTAAAAATATTGAAATAAAATAAAAAAAACAAAAAAACATTAGCGATCTCTCTGTAAACTGGTTTCCATACGTTTTTCTTGGATTGGGTATTTTTATGGCCAAATCTGCTACTGTTAAGAGATACAATGGCTGTTGTCGTATTTAATTAAGAAAATTAATTAAATATTTGAAAATAAGTTAATGTAAAATGAATTAAGTAAGTGTTATTGTCTCCCGGTATTTTTTAACAGCGCTGTAAGATAGTTCTTTTAAATAATTCATTTTAAAGTATCGTTTCAAATCTGACGTAATTTACACCAAAGTTTTATTTCTCTTATTAATATTCACGTGAAAATACTTTTGTTGTTAGAAGGAAATATTATTTGCTCTGTCTTCGAATTCACGATAATAGTTGAAAATATTATCTCAAAATATCTCGCGCAAATATATTTTTCAATTTAAATTGTTTTGCTATATTTTTTGCCATTTTAAATATGACGTAATTTCCTCAAATTACAAGTTTTAATGCATAGTAATGATTTTTTTTATTTTAAGATTTTGTTTCTCTTTTAAAATTCAAGTTTAAATATGATTCGGCACAGATGTCATCGGCGCAGTTTTTTTCTGACGCCAATTTCATATACGGCGTCAATTTCATAATATGAAAATAAGTTATACCCGGTATATGACATCTGTGCCTATGGTTCTTATGACGTAATTTTCTGCTTTTAATATGTAATCATTTAATTCTAATTTTAAAGTTTGTTTTCTGTTTGTAATAGTCACGTGTAAATAATTTTTTAATTTGAAGTAGACATTATTGTTTGCGCTATTTATGCAACTGGCAACAGTTTAAATTAATAACATTTTCTAAAATTTGTAAAAAATATCTCTCGAAATGCTGAAAATTTGAATTTAAAATTGAAATAAAACCTCAAAAAATGTGTCAAATAAGAAAAATAAATGCAATCTGCACACCGGGAACTTATAACGTATAAAATGATCTAAAAATGATTAAATTCCTATGTACAGTTTTTTCTCCTATAAAACTTTTTTAATGGAACGATTTTGTCCAACTTTAGCATTAAATATCTCTTAGAATAATTCTCCGATTTGAAAATTGTCTGCATCAGCATGTTTATCAAACCTTTCTCTATGATACCACCGATTTTCATATTTTTGTATGCAACAGTTTTTTTAATATTAACGATGAAAGCCATGCTTAAGCATTCAAATTGGATGCCGATCTACCCGGAATATCTACGCAGATTTTCATTGGTCCATTTCCAAATCAAAACTTTTTTTATATATAGAAGGAATTGTAGACATTTAATGTTTACTACAAACATACATATAAATGGCTCTTTATTATATGCTTTAATCAATCAGTTTTCATGGGTCCATCAAATAACGCAATAATCAGAAAACAGTTATTGTCTACAGTTCTGAAAACAAAAAATTAATTTTCTTTTGTGTTGATAATATACACAAATGATGTAGAATTATAAAATTTGCAGATTTTTTTTTAATACTTAGCATTTGTGTGTAAGGCATGCATTAGAAATATGCACTAACCCAGTGTATATTATTATCTTTATTTTATGATACCAGCTTGAGCTTTTTTTATCCAATTCAGGCCAGGTTGAAGAAAACTCAAAGACAAGTTGCCACAGATCAGACCAAGAATGCTATACCTGAACCTGATCCAACCTATCGTTCGCTAATCCTTTTCATTTTGAGTCTCGTTCGACTTTTGTGGTTCAGGTTAACCCAATTTTTTAGAAAAGTCTAGAATTATTTCTCAGACAGGGCTCCCAACACATTTTAGTCTCCTAAAAGGGGGAAAGGGGACTTTGGGGGACCATTTATATTAAAAAAGGGGACTTTAGGGGACCGTGTCTAAAAATACTGCATCGAGTTTTCCTAAATATGCAAGCAAATATTTAAAAATTACCCCCAAAAATATGTTAATTAGTTATCTTTATAAAGATGGGTCACTAAAAAGTACACTCATTTAAATATTCTACTGCAAGAAGATAAAAAGTATTCCAATATTCAGTAGTCACATTGATAATTCTCCTTAAAGGAGCTTTTAATTTAAATTGATGCTTTATTAAGAGAAGACAAGACTGGGTGCAATCCTATGGGAAATATGCGAGCTTTAAGACATGTTTTCTTGGAAACTACCTGACCGATTTTGATGAAATTTGGAATCCATATTTTCAAGACTTGTGGCAGACATTTTTTTTCTGTGACTAAAACTTTTTATTTTAGAGCAATGGCAATTTTTCAGAAATTTTATATATTTTTTTTTAAATGTCTGCCACATATGTATGCTGTTATCTTATATTTATACCCTACCACAAAAAAATATATACTGTATATACTCACGTATAAGTCGACCCCCTAACTTTCGGATGCAAATTCTGGAAAAAATTGAAAACCTGCGTATAAGTCGACCCCCTAACTTTTTATTAGGTTGTAACGAAAGTTTTCTGCCAAATCACCATTACATAATGCTAATTATAATATGTATAATTAACTGTGATTTTATATATAACCACAATTCAGCCAAACCTTCATACTGTCATATGATACAGCACTAGTACCTAAAGCTGTATACTTTATTCAATGACATTCTGTAACTGACTTTTTGCAACAGAACTGGAAGTAAATGTTTATTCTAATCTGGTAGCGTGATAGTTCCATTTCAGACGCCTTAATGATAATGATATTTTTTTTACAAATTTCATAACACAGCAAGTCTCTTTCTTTCAAATACCAAAATTCGTTTGACAAAATATGAGCAAACACGTCAACGCGAACTGTTTGCACAGACCATATTAGTTGTGAATGGAAACTTTCGTTACAATCTGATACTTCAATTGTGCATAAAATCAAATAAAAGATTTCACTTGCCAATGCAAAAAGGTAGTAAGTAAACAAAAACAAACCACTGAAATTTTTTTAAATGATAAATTATTGTTATTTGTATATTTTATATATTATTTTTTTATTCATACACATAAAAAGCCATAATTTTGCAGTATTCGAAGTTTTTGGTTTTTCTTTTTTAACTGACTTGCGTATAAGTCGACCCCCTAAATTTGCTTACCAAAAATTGTCAGAAATTCCTCGACTTATACTTGAGTATCTACGGTATATCAAAATCGCTCGAGAACTTTATGAGATAATGACAATTTTTCAGGAGATCAAAAAAACATAAATATTCACAATTCTCGATCTTTGCGAATGACAAATTGAGTTTTCTGATTATGTATCACCAGAACAGACATTGGGATTGTCGATAGTCTGTCAAATATTTGTACACCTTTTAAAAACCTTCTTATTGTTCAATCAAAAGATGCCAGCTTTTTGTATTTTGTTTTGTGTTGAACTGCGACTTGTATTTTTTGAATTTGCACTTTGTGTTACAAAAAGTGTTTTTGAGGGAAGACAAAAATGGGTGCAATCATAAGGGGGAAATACGAGCTTTAAGACTTGTTTCCTCAGAAACTACCAGAACAATTTTGATGAAATTCTGAATCCCTATTCACTGGATAATGCTCAAGACATATGGCAGACAGTTTTTTTTTCTGCGACTAAAACTTTTTATTTTAGAGCAATGGCAATTTTTCAGAAATGTTCTATTTTAGAAAAAAAATTTCAGAAACAAATTAAATTTTTTTTTAAACTGTCTACCACATATGATCTTACAACAAATCTACCAACTCTACCAACAAATTTTTTTTTATCGAAATCACTCAAGTACTCAGTTAATGGGGTTTTTAGCTGAAAAGTACAATTTTTTGAAAGGCTACAAAACTACTGTGTGCAGTTCTTGCAGTATTTTATCAAAAACATGAATTAAAGTATATATAAATACTTGGATAAAGTTTAGTTACATATAACAAATGAGTATAAAATGAGTAAAATTAATGTGAGTGGAGCATAATGTCCCAGTCGTGTCTTCCCTTAGCGTGAGTAGGTGTGGCATCCCAGTCTTGTCTTCCCTTGAATTTTTTCAATTATTTCTAATGATCAGAAAAAAAACTGGGCATACCAATGGATTTAAGAAGGTTCAAAGAATTTTTTAAGCCAATCAAAAAAAAATATATTTTTTCAAAGAATTTCACTGATGTCTCCCTTAATATTTATAACAGCAAAAAAATGATTTGCAATAAAATATAAACACTAAAAATTAATGTATCTAAGAAAATATCAAATCAATTGTTAACAGAGTTGCACATTAGCAATTACAAAGTATAATGCATTTCTTCGAATTTAACACGGAGTAACAGTGATCAGTGAATAAATAAAAAGAAAAGTGCCCAGTTAAACTGATGGCATTGAGCTCACAGGCTATTCACGCTAAGTGTAAATTATACTCTTATTTCAAAGAATAATGTCCTTCGAAAAATAAATTAAGGGGGATTATCCTCCCCTTACCCGTTTCACATGTTTATACTTAACCAATGAGCTTCCAAATCTTATCAGGGAAGCACCTTATCGAATAAACCAGTACAACAAATTTTTAGCAAATCGGATTGAAAAACCCATTTATCTAAATTCAAAGGAGTGTTAGCCCCCATTCCCCCATTATATTTAACCAATGAACTTCCAAATTTATTCAGGGAAGTTGGTTATCAAAATTAACCAGTATACCAAAATTTGAAGAAAATCTGATAATTCTCTACGAAAAATCCATTTATCTAAGTTAAGGGGGGGAGGGGTTGTCCCCCATTCCCCCTTTATACTTAAACAATGAACTCCCAAAACTAATAAGGTAAGCACCTTATAAGAATGAACTTAGAAAAAAATTTGAAGCAAATCGGATATTTCTATCAAAAGTTAAAGCACAGCATAACAGCAACTCCTGTTGCATATTAAAATTAGATTAACTATTGATTAGATATTGTTAATTATTAATCTCAAACTTAAAATTTAGTTCCTTTGTACTACCCAATAAAAACTGAAATAAGCTATAATGCTCATCGGAAAAAGCATAGTATGGCAACATTAGGGTTAGCTGGGTGAATTAGTCCTCCATATCCGGAATGGCTCAGTAGGTAGAGCATTGGCGGCTCTGGTTTAAATTTTTTAGCAGAATGTAGTAAATTTTGTTCTCTTTACAATAAAGTTTATTTGGAATTTATACAGTGATTTTTAAATTTTTCGCAATTATTTCATTGTTTTTTGGCATTTTGCAGTGATTTTTTGACATTTATAAAAGAAATTCGGTTTCAAACTTTTAACCCTAATGTAGTAAATTTTGTCTTTCCATGATTGCATCCTCTGATTTAAATTGTTAGTGATTAAAAAAAAAAAAAAAAAAATTACATCCCGCAAGGATATTTTTTCCCCCATTTGTGAAAAAATTCCGTATACAATGTTTTAGCCTTACTATAGTACATTTTGACTTCTCTGATTTTCTGAATTTTTAGCATTTTTATGCAGTGACTTTTTCCCACGAGTAAATGAGATACAGTTTCAATTTTTTAGCCCAATTCAGTACATGTTGTCCTCTTTTCAATAAAGCTTATTAGAGCAATTTTTGAATTTTTTATGCGATTTTGTGACATTCGTAAACAGATTCCAGTTTCAATCTTTTCGCAGAGCTTATTAAATTTTGTTCTCTTTTCAATAAAACTGAATTCCTATAGCAATTTTTGAATTTTTTTACATTTTATGGCGATTTTTTGAAATTCAGTTTCAAACTTCTAGCTTAATGTAATAAAATTTTGTCCTCTAGCTTGAATTTTTAGTGATTTTTAATGAGATTTTCGATGCATATTTTAACATTTTTCACATTGTGAGGCAATTTTTTGACATTTATGAAAGAATTCCAGTTACAACGTTTTAGCTTGCTATAGTAAAACTCAATATTTGAACTTTTGTGATTTTTAGAGTTTTTTTGAGTTTTGCAGCGATTTTTCCACATTAGTGAATTTTTACCAGCCACAGAAAGGGAACTAAGGGGACCAAAAATCATGATTGTAAAACGCACGTGGTAAATCCTTTATGAACATCACTCATCTGAAGCACAACATAAACGCGAATTTCCTCCAACAGATCGCAGGAAACTCGGATTTCTTAAAAAGACGAGAATTTCTCAAATGACAGCAAAAAACTGAGAATTTACTCAAAGGACCATGAAAAAACGCGGATTTTGTTAAAGATCGAGAAAAAAAGCAGATTTCCTCAAAAGATTGCATAACACGCAAATTTCCTCAAAAAAAATGCGAATTTCCCCAGAAGATCGCGATAAACACGCAAATTTCCTCAAAAGATCGCAAAATACACCCGAATTTCCTCAAAGGATCGCGAAAACTCGCAAATTTCGTCAAAGGATCGCGAAAATACACAAATTTCGTCAAAGGATTGCAAAAAACACACGGTTTCAATCAAGATTGCGAAAAAAACGTCAGATTCATTAAACAATCGAAATAAAACACGAATTATATTAAAAGATTGCGAAAAAAAGCGAATTTTCCCAAAATATAGCAAAAAAAACGCGAATTTCTCCCAGAAGAATGCGAATTTCCCCCAGAGGATCGCGAAAAAAAACGCGAATTTCATCATAAGATTGCGAAAAAAATGTGAATTCGACAAAATTTCACCTTCAAAGAAAGCGATTACCACTGTTCTAAAAGAATAAATTCAAAACTTTTATATTTATTCTTGTATGTTGCATTTAGCATTCTTTTTTTTTTTGCCTCTTAAAATTTTCTTTAAGATGTATCATATATGTGACATATATAAGTGTTTAGGATTTGATTAATCTCTATTTATATGACCTAGGGGTGATTCTAGTCAAATTTTCTGAAAATGTAAGGCATTCATTTCCGAAAATTAAAAAAAATCAGTCATCAATCCGAAAATTCGGGACATATGGTCGCCGGAAAAAATAAACTTTGTCAATCGTTTGCAGAAAAATCACCAATTTCGTCAAAGGATCGCAGGGAAAACGCAAATTTCGTCAAAAGATCATGAAAACCCAAACATTTCGTCAAAAGATCGCGAAAAAACCACAAATTTCATCAAAAGATCGCGAATAAACCACAAATTTCGTCAAAAGATCGCGAATAAACCACAAATTTCATCAAAAAATCGACAAATTTCGTCAAAAAATTGCGAAAAAAACCACAAATTTCGTCAAAAGATCACGAAAAAACGTGAATTTCGTCAAAGAGCCATGGAGAAAACGCATAGCTAGTGTTGGGAGTGGATTTCCCATCCCCCCCCCCCCCTCTCTCTGGTGTAACTTTTCAGAAGATTTGCTGTGAATTTCAGAAATTTTTTTTACTCAGAATCACCCCTGTGGCATGACCATTGGTCACTGCATAAAAAAGTAGATTGTCAATTTTGTATTTAAACCTACGAAATCAATAAGCAATATATTGTGAATAATGTGCAATTTCAGCACTAACAATTACATTCTAATAGAGTAAAAGTTGTTTTTGAAATGGTTTTTCTCTCCAAATTGGGTATTAAAAATTGGAGTGTGCCACACAACGATGCAGCACATAAAAACATCGACAGGAAAAAAAAAAAAAAAAGGGGGGGCAAATCCTTACAATTTTTTGTACTCCTTGGATTTTTTGGGTACGCCTTGGATTGTATCTTCCCAACTCTGTATGAACCCTGTGTACAGTACAAAGTCTAAAGTTCGGAATCCTCGGGATTTTACTAAGTCCGAACTTTGGATTTTTCCAGATTTTGGGTCATCCAAAATATTGCTTTTCTAGTAAAAAGAAAAATTAATTTCAGTATTTAAAAATGCAAAATATGACGTTCATATATTAAAAATTGCATATAACAGCTTTTAATACTAAATTAAGCAACTTTTTCATTAAAAAAAATCATAATATAAAATGTAAAAAAAAAAAAATTATTTAGTGGAACATACAATTAAAGAGCAAATTGTAATTGCTAACTGTAAATACTAAGCTATTAAACATTTCAGTTAATGTGCACTGTAGGGCTGGACGATATCAAAAATTTAATATCGCAATATATCAACGAGTTAATATCAATATCGGTGATATATCGCGATAACTACTTTAAAGTGTGAGGGAATAGAAAAATTTCTTATTTCTAAAGACAAATGGTATAGTAGGAATAATTTTATTGCAAATAGCTGTAGAAAGCAAAGAATTAATGTTTTATACTATTTGCTCACGCAATATTCTTTAAATATATATATATATATATATATATATGATACAAATAAATACTTTAGAGAAAGGAACCAATATTCGGTATCTATTTGCACTTATATCATTGATTACATAGTGATTTTCTTTAGCTTGTTCTCGATTCTTCCTGTTTTATGTATTATTTAAGAATAACTTTTTAACTATATAATTTTATCGCGTAAACGGATAATATTATTTTAAAAAACTTTACTAAATAAACTAAAATAAAATGTTCTCAATTTTAAGA
Organism: Maratus speciosus; assembly: GCA_963932465.1. NCBI lineage: Eukaryota > Metazoa > Arthropoda > Arachnida > Araneae > Salticidae > Maratus > Maratus speciosus. Next base: position 25,675,285 of record OZ010788.1, on the reverse strand, counting down.
CGTTGATGATTTTAAAATAATTAAAATAAGTGAAAAGAAAAAACTGAAACAGATTTAATGTCATAATTGCATGTACTCGTAATAGTCTTCAGTGAATGACAGATGCAGCAGAAATTTTATTTTTTAATCTTTTTCTAAGAGTATCAATACATTCTTAATAGTTAAAATATTTAGAAAATTTCTCTGTCTTTATACCTTCATATTTGTTTATCTATGGATGAATAAAACATTAAAATTTTTAAAATATACATATTCAAATCCCATTTGGAAATAGACCTATGCTAAGTAAAGTTCACTTTTTTATAAATATTTTGTAAATAACATCTAGATCCATAACAACATATTTTTCCAGAAAGAAAAAACAAAAAAGAAAAACTTACCATAAAATTCTACTTGATTACGCAAAATACTCGGTTTGATATTTAAATCTGTTTTTTATTTGGAAAGTGCCACTGAATTTAAAAGCAAAAAAAAAAAAAAAAAGAAGAAGAAGAAAAAGAAATGTTGCAAATGAAAAAAATAGAAATAAAATAAAGTTATTGGCTAACAAAAACAAATACATAAACAAAACAATCGATATTCTGCATTAGATTTCAAAAAGTTCGAATTCAGAGAGTCTTGGTTAGTTCAAAGAGATCATTGCATTTTAAATTTATGAAAATACTCATAACATTTATCTTAAAAGATTAATAAACAAAAAAATTTAAAACATTAATAATCATATAATTATTTACAAATGAATATACATCTTATAGATACCCACGCCTTGTCCGGATGGCTTTTTAAAAATCCGTGATGACAGAAAACTCCGCCCCCCCCCCCCCCACACACACACACATTTTAGCGCGAGAACACACTATTCAAATTCTATTCTTTTAAATAGTATAAAAAGGACTCCGTGAAAGTGTCATCAAGTTTGCGTGCTTAAGTGCAGAGAAAAAACTATTGAGTTGCAAGCAAACAAAAAAAGAAAAAGAATCAAAATCAAAATCTTCTTTTCCTTACTGTTAAAAAAAAAAATAATAATCAATAAATCCATATCTCCTATGTAAATTGACCGATTTCTTTCAGATTTTCAGCTAGTTGAAATAATAGTAAATTAGGCTGTGTAACAAATTTTTATTAAAATTTAATTATTTATTAGAAAGTTACAACACCTTCCGAAACTTCGAATGAAAAGCAGGAAAGCACCTGCAGTTTATTTTCGTTTATTCATCTCGCTCCGAGAAATCGGAAGTCACATGTTTACACAATCGGATCATTATGTTTTGCAAAGCAGAAAGAAACCATGGATAGAGCTTTTATTTGTTTATTTTTTCTTTTTAACTCAAATATCTACTTTAGTTTTATTTTTAAGTACTATCTTTTTTCAGTATTGTAAACGTGTTTCTGATGTAAATAATTTGCGGGGAAAGAGAGTGTTCAATGTGGATAGATTTTTTTTCTTACGTTAAAAAAATTCGCTATTAAAACATCTGCTTTAATATTATGTTTTTTAGTATTGAAAACGCGTTCTTGACGTAAATCACACACTGTTTTTTGTATTTTGGGAGAGGAGGTGGGGAGGGGGGCGGCGGTATATATATATATATATATATATTTTTTTTTTTTAATTAAAATGAAACGAAATTCGGAATCGCCAAGGTCCAGTCGGTGCTGGATTTCGAATTTGTACTGTATATTTAAGTATAAAAATTCAAGTACAGGATTTTTCAGATTATTTGTGCGTCTGTGCCGGCCATAGAACATGGTATATCAATTTTAGTGATCTTGATCTGATCACTTAAGCAATTATAAGCACATAAACCTATAAAATTTTTAATGTAAATTAAAATGAAAGGAAAATGTGGTTAAAGAAAATCAAAACTTTTAAACAATGAAAAAAGAAAATAGATTTTTAAATTATTACTCTGTAGTTTTTGAAGCAAAAATAAAACTTCAAAATTTCTATTAAAAATGTATCATATAACTATTATTTTTACCAAAAAGAGAGAGAGACAAAAAAAAAAAAAGTAAAGTAAGGGAAACTATCAATTCGACGTACACTGGAAAAAAGTTCAAACGCGACCCAGTCTTCAAATTAGATTCTTGCATCGTCTCAGGTTACCCGATTTTACCCGAACCCGACCCGACACGCGGTTCGTGTTGACCAACCATTTTAAAAGAAAGTCAGGAATATATTTTATGAAAAAAACTATATATTTGAACATTAATGGTATATGTATTCAATTTTGTACTAAAAAGATAAATTTGATATTACAGAATAATTCTTTTTTATGTTGTATTAAAATATGAATTTTTTATCTTCCACTTCGAGTTTGTGATGAAGTGTGCCGGGTATCGGTCGGGTTGACTTTAAGCAGAGTTTTCGGGTTTGGCTCTGGTAAGACGCGACTCGTGCCGCACTACACCCCGAGTGAGCAGAAAAAAAGGCCAACTCAGCCTGCATGTCCAGAGCAAAAAGCAAACACGGCTTCAGTCTAATGACACGAAATTAATCCAAGCGTTCCAGCCCGGTTTGCAGACATCCAGTATAATGGTATTTAATAATATTACATTTACATACTCTAAAAATAAGGCCCGGATGTAGTAATATTTTTTATTTTTATTGTTCTTTTTTATCTTTTTGCTCATTTATGTCATTTTTTGAAACAGGATTTTTTTTTTTTTTTTTTGTCTTATTTAAAATTAGATAAATTATATAATTAAAAAAATCAGAAATATATTTTCATTGAAAAAAATTACAACTGGAATTCGTTTAACTAATTTCCACGCCCATGTGAATATTATCAATAAAATCAATCAGTAAAGTAAATCATATAAATAAAGTAAATCACTAAAATAAAGTAAATCAATTCTTACCTTGAATTTAGCCCATCATATTGTAGAGGATGATTATATCTAAGATGGCTCCATAAATTAAAAGTAGCTTTTGCAGATACCGGTCGAACGCATATACTGCATACTGCAATTTTTTTCATTTATTATTTCACCATTTTCATTACCTGGGCATACAAAATATTGCCACACGTTACTCTTAGCCTCTTTTTTTTTAAATCCCTTGATTATAATTCGGCAATTTACCCGACACCGCACGTTCATCTTACTATAAAATAAAAAATCACATAGGCGTAACCAGCCTTTTGAACGGGGGGGGGGGGGGGGGGTGCCCAGACTTTTTAACCAGAATATGTTGGATACAAACAATATCTTATACAGTAAAACCTGCTAAAACGGAACCTTATTAAACCGTCCGAATTTCCGTTTTAGACAGGTTTTCCTCTTAGAATTCATAATTGCGTGTTATTTCTTTTAAAAAGGGCTCAAACGCGATTTTTGTTTGCGTGAGGGGGTGTGAAAAGGGGTTCAAAACATCAAAATGTTTAATGTTAATTAATCTAATGGTAAAAAAAAAAAAAAAGATATGTAAATCTCCTTGCAGCAGTGAAATAAGACAGTGACTAAGTGAGGTCAAAAGTGTAAAACTTTTTGGCACCCTAACTTCTTACAAAGATTAAAAAACGCCTTTAATCTTGCTGGAAACTTTTATAGGCACAGGGGCATTGCATGAGACGTAACCCTAGCATTATCAATGTCAAAGTCTTGTAGATGAAATTTTGCCGGATGATAAATCTCAGATAATACATGCTGTACACAAGTACATACCCACGAAAATTTTTCAGAATGTGACTCTGTGACTTGTTAGGGATCAACGGGGAGAACAAAGAAATTTTGGAGGAAAGTGCATATAAATAATTATTATTATATTATAAATAATTACAATATTCATTAATAATTCATGTTTTTTACCTCAGAATGTGTCCAATGTATTAGATAAAGCAATACACTAAATTTTGTCAAGATGATAAAAATTATATTATGATGCGGCTGTAATAATAAAGATAGGGGCTCGTCTGTCCTCGTGTGTGTGTGTACGCGCAAGCGCTGAACTCTGATAAAACAATGCAGTCCTCACAGCCGCAAGATTTGACAGGAAAGTACCTGTTTGCCTGAAGTCATACATATCGAAGACAATTTCTGGAATTTTTCAATTAATTTTTTATGCGAATTTTTTCAAATTAGTAAAAAAGAATCCGATTTATATATTTTATCCAGTAAACTTTGTCTTCTTTTCAATAAAGTTTTTTCGAGATTCTTAGAGCGATTTTTCAATTTGTAACAATTTTTTAATGTTATTTTTAGAGGGGTTTTTTTCGCGTTCCTAAAAGAAATCCGGTTTAAATATTTTACCCAATTAGTTAATTTCGTTCCCTGCTGTCCTTTAATCTTTTCCGAATTTTTAATGCGATTTATAACTGGGTTTTTTGCACTTTGAGGCGAGTTTTTGACTTTTTTTGAAACATAAAAAACTCTCCGGTAATTTTTGCAATTGCCGTGATTAAATTCAAATTGAAAGAATGTCAAATCAGTTCTCATAAGAAAGCTGAAAATTTAATTTGGCTCGGAAAAAAAAGTCGCGATAATTCAGGATTCGTTTGTTTCGAGACGGAAGTGGTCGTAGCTTGGTCGGGGGTACGTTGCCAAATGCAGTCCCTCCCCCCACCCCCACCCAATCCTAGATTTCTTTAATTCTATGTTCGTTTAAAAAAAAGCAACCAATGGAACTCCAATAGTAATGAAGTTTTCTTTGAGGGGCAGAGTTTGAAATAACGTGCGGGATTGCGTGATTTGTGCACAGAAAAGGAAAGATCCGTATAATAAAAAATGCTGTGCAATATTTCCGCCCTTAAAATTCTTTCACAAATCTGTGATTCTTCAGTGAGTATTTAAAACAAAATTTTAAGTCCGCGATTTTTATTTCTTTTGTGGAACATCTTAAAATCAATTCGTGACTTGATCCAGGAAAAATTTAAGAATTTCTTCAAACGAGCGTGAAAAATGTCGTGAATTTCGATAAAAGAGTGCAGAAAGAAATCGCGAATTTCGTCAAAGATTGCGCAAAAGAAATCAAGAATTTCGATAAATGATTTACGAGAAAATGTTGCAAATTTCCTCAGAAAGTCGCAGAAAAGAGCAGAGGATTTTGTTAATTGGTACGGAAAGATATCGAGAATTTTCTCGATCGGTAGCGCAAAACTATCGCGAATTTCGACAAATGATCTCTGTAAAAAAAATCAATTTCGTGAATAGGCAAAAAAAAAAATCGTCAAAGGATTCCGGTGAAAAAGAGAATTTCGTCGAAGGATCGCAGAAAGAAAATGCGAATTTCGTCAAAAGATCACGGAAAAAAGCGAATTTTGTCAAAAGATCGTGTAAAGAAAACACGAATTTCATCGAAGGATCGTGCTAAAGACATCCCAATTTCGTCAAAATATCGCGATAAAAAATTCGAATTTCAACAAAGGATCGCGGTGAAAAACACGAATTTTGTCAAAGGTTAGTGTTGAAAAATGCGGATTTCGACAAAAAATCGCGTAGAAAGACGTGAATTTCGTCAAATGATTTTGGGAAAAATTGTAAATATCATGTAATAATCGCAGAATAAAGTCGCGAATTTCATCAAAATTTAAAGCACTGGGCTAAAACATTTGCTGGACAGATAATTACACCTGTTTATTTTTTTATTAAATATATTCAAAATTGTTAATTGGTCCAAATCATCCAAGCAACCTCATAGCAAATTGGTATATAATTTTATATACCTTAGATAAATTCAAATAATATAAGTGATCGTATTTACCTAAATTCTAGTAGAAGAGCAACGCGAAGCATTCATAAAATTAAATTATAATTCGCGTCAAAATGTAATTATTAAATTTGAATAATTACTAATAAAATTAAGAGTTTGCGTTGTGAATTATTTAGACGAACTCTTCCACTTATGAATTAAACTAAAATTTAAGCTGTAAAAAAAATTGACACACTTTAAATATTATTAATTAAATAATTACAGAAACTTTTTAAAACTTGATTAAATATTTTATTTACATTAAACATAACTATATACAGAAAAAACATAATATTAATTCAAAAAATAGAAAGCAACACTTTTGTTTGCTTCTCATTATTTTAAGTATGTTTAATCGTTTTAAAAAAAAAAGACAATATTTTCACGTACTCTAATTATTATAATGGTTTCTTTTTGCTAAAAGAATAACTCTCTTTCATTTTTAAAATTACCTTAATCTTATTTAATTATTGGTTTTGTCGGATCTCAGATTCCTCTCTACCGTAAAATATCAGAAAAGTATTTTTTAAGATTTTTCATATGATCTTAAGTGGTAAAAGAAAATGTTTAAAATAGTACCTTCTTTTAATATACGGGATGGTGGCCTTTATTCATCAAATTCCGAGTTGTTGCGTTGCTTAGGATCATGGCAATGTGTCATCAGGAACGCATCCTCAATTTGGCTTGATTAGGATCACTCCGATAGGTACCTCAGGAAGACATCCTCAATTAGGCTTGATTAGACTCGATTAGGCTCGCTCCGATATGTCCATCTCGCCTGGGCTTTACTAGGGCTTACGGGACTCATTGCACGGGCTTTCAGGAGAGCTCCTGCGTCCTCTACATCTTTTTTCAGACTATCCTTTTTCAAAACTTATTCTTCTTGCACACCAGCTCCTGCAGTGGGTGGAACTATTTTTGTCTAGTCCACTGTTATTGGATGTGAGAAGATTTTTTATTATACTTCGATAGGCCTATTAGCTAGCAGTCTGCAAATGGCCCCTTACATATACTTTAATATTATTATCTGCCTTAAAGTTTGGGTGGTCTGAAAAGTCATAAATTTATCCCAACACTTTTATTGAGGCCATAAATTGATTCCAACGTTTTTATGATTTTACGATTTCTAATTATACACCACTTTCCATTGGCTTGTCATAAAACGACACCATGGCGTCTGGCTATTGTTGTTGTCTGAGATCCGAACTCAATTCAACATTATACATTCATTTTACAATACAACAATTTTTTAAAAATATATATTTACTATTTAAAATCAACTTAATAATTTTTGTATGAACTTACACTCTTATTTTACTTAAATATATAAACATTATAATTTTACACTCATAATTATATTTTATAAAAAAATATTTATACAAACAGAAATAACAAATTACGCAATTTTACTTTGATTTAACCAACATGGTGCGGGAACATATCATAGTTATATGTTGCCCAGCAACATTGAAACGGGGTCCCTAGTTTCAAAAGAACTCCGCGAAACGAGAAGAAACTCCAAAAATCGCGTTAAAATTTTCAGAGGAAAAAAATTACTGTATTGACTTGAAAGACTTCAACCATATTCCTTTTACGCATGTCAAAATATGGTCGCGAAACACGAAATTCAACCAACCCAGTGGCGTAGGAACTTTGTACAAACAGGGGGAGCCTGGGCATATTGCGGATAGCTAGTGGCGCCAGGGGCGTAGCTACCGTGGAGCAGTTGGAGCAAACTGCTCCAGGCGCCCGAATCCTAAGGGCGCAAAATTAGAAAGAGCAAAATAAAAACTTGTAAAAATATTTGCATATTTTTTTTTCACTATTAATCAGATATTATAGATAAATCTTGTTACAATAGTCATATTCCTATGTTATATTACTTAGCTTTAACCTCACTATTATGTTTTTACTACTGTGTCTTTGTGTGTTATTTTCTACTGTGTTTAACCTCAACTATTTCGATTTAAAACATGTTTTTATACACAGTTAAAAGAAATTACTTCTATTCGCGAAGTTTTAATTGTAATTCATACCGTACCTTTGTAATTTTAATGTCAACATACCGCCCCGAGTAACTTCTCCAACACCGTTTCAGCATGCCCGATTTTTTTTTCTGAAACTTTTCTGTAGACGAGAGTTGAAGATTTTCAAATCTTAAACTAATCAAAACTTATTTATAGGGCTGTCATTGGTCACTTTATTGGCGACCACCATTTTCAAACAAACGTCCTGGTACATTTACCTTGAAAATGTATTAGAAATTTATCATGGTGATTACTGTACGGCATTAATCTAAGCCAAAGAAATCACTGCTGAGAAACCCATATTTACGATGTAACAGCCTCACCTATTTAGTTAATTTAAGATTTTTAAAAAAAAGTTTGACAATTTGAAGAAAATCTTTGACCATTTTACAAACCAAAAAAAACAACAACAAGAAAACGAAAATTTTGAAGTTTTGTTTTGTTTTGGGGAAACTAAACATAGGCATCAATACAGATTACAAAACAATAATAAGAACCGGACTTACGCATATTCCACATCGGTCCACGGTGACAAAATTTAGATGGGGGGGGGGGGGGGAGTAAGAGGCAAATTAAGTTTTGTGCGTATTGTTTTTGAGATTTTGAAAATATGGCAAATCTCAAATGCAGAATTGATAAGTCTTTTCCTTCAAAAAGAGAGAAAAATTTAGTGTTCCTTCGGACCAGATTATCGCCTATACAAATTTACACCACTTTTTTCGAAAAGTATTTTTCAGCATTAAACCTTATTTAATTGCTGAATTTTGGGATTAAATAGGCAAAACATATTTTTTGGAAATACTAATGTGAATTTGCTTAGGCCGTAATCAGGCTCTGCTCCCTCTTCCCACCACATTTCGATATGAATCTGGAATTACTAAACTCAACTTTCCGAACAGTTTAAATAAAAACAGCGAGTTCAAAACAGTATAAAAATGAATAAAAACTTAGATCCCAATTTTATACAAAGGTGAAACATTTTCACTGGTGATAAAGACCTGGAGTTTTAAAGAAAACGTGCACTTTCATTCATAAAGCTTAAACATTTTTTAATGACATAATTTCCCTTTCAAATGTGCTGAAATAAAGGCTAATAAATTAAAAAAAATATAAGGAAAAATAGGATTTTACTACTTTAAGTCATATTCTGGTAGGCTCAAACTGGCCCGTCTCGCAACCGACCTGTGGGTTGGTGTGCCCTAAACCAGATAAAGTTGAGGCCATCCCCAGGTGAAGCTAATAGTTACAAAATTTGCTACAAGCATTAGATTTGAAGAGTCTTAAATTATTTAATAATTAAAAAAAAAATACTTTTTTGAAGTATTTTTTATTAAGGATTTTTGTTTCTCTTTCCAAAGTAGGAGAATTGCAATTTTTTTTCTTGAAAATTTCTTTGTTTCAGAGGACCATTTAAATCTTAAAATATATAATGTGTATATTCTCTAATTCTGTTCGTTACCAATGGCGGCATGATCTTCTCCAAGAATTTTCAGCCAATTTGAAGGTTCTTTTGCGCCCTTTCGATTATACCCTGTTGCTAGGGTTTACAGGGCATTCTGCATAAGACGAAAATATGTCTTGCACATAGCTTTACACAGTTTACTGAATAAAAATCTATTTGCACGTTTCTTAATATTTCTAGCAACATTAAGACGTTTTATCCTCCAGCTGCAAAAATAGTTTAAAATAGATTTAATTAATCATAACATTCTAATTTAGCACTAAAATTATGAATACTTAGAATCCTACACTAGTAATTATCAATCTAATGTTAAACCAATGTCAGCGTTCTTTAAAATTTTCTCATTTACATTTAATTTTTTTCCGCAGCATATATGACGTCGATGTCTAAACAGTTATTTTACACTGTTTCGATTTTCTTTTTTTCTCTAAAGACACTTTCAAGTTCGGATCCAGTTCCGAAATTGAAAGCATTTGCAGAAAGAAAAACTGGAATGTTAATGGATATTGTTGGTTTCTACTAGCAAGGTGGTAAAATAATGAGTTTCTAAAATGTTGTGCTCTCCAAAAATGCAAGATCTACGTATTTCACAGTAACTGAGTACGACCCTGCGTGCAGTAGCTGCTCTTCAGAGTTTCAGAATCACTTTCCTATCAGAAACTGGTATATAAATTTTGATTTGTTTTAATAGTAGGATTTTCAACGATTAAACAAGGAGAATTTTTTTTCTTCTGAAATTACTGGTAGTAAAAGCAGTAAAGTGATTGTGAACCCCTTATCGAGCCCTTATCCCCTGTCTGCATGGTGAAATGTTGTTGTATGGATATAAGCTCAACGTGAGCAATAAAAATAATTTGATTAAGATATAAGGGAAAACGTTCATCAATTATCGTTGCAGAATGATTGATAAAAAGTTTAGATACCAAACCATGCGGCCACTCGAAACTTCGAAAATTAATGACAAATTTATAACGTTTCTGCCGACATCATCAAAAACACACCAAATCGTGCTCTGGGAATCTGAAAACGTGAGTAAATTCTAACATACACGCATACCTATTGAATATTTGAAAAAATTGTGAGAACTGATTCAGAGTATTTGAAAATGTAAAATATACCGTTATTTTCATTTATTTTTATTGTGATTACTATGCTTTCCTATTTCCTTCCTAGCATTTGTATGTTTAAGGAATGTAAAAACTGGAATCTTGAGTAATATATAACGGTGTCAATCAGGCCAATCGTCACTGCGACAAAATGTTTTACAAGACGAGAAAACTAAGATTGAAATGGTCAAATTTCAAGAGACTTTTTTTTTTGTTGTTGTCGGCGACACTCTCAATGATGTTATTGTACGATTAGGCCTTTTCGGTCTAACTCATTATTTGTGTTTTGATATCCTTAGTGTTATGTAACAAATCTATTACAACCATTATTTGAATTTGGCTAGTTTTTCTTTAGCGATTAGCCAAACTGCTCAGATTAGAAAAAGCCAGTGAGAACCGCGGTGTCAACATTTATCGTTGTTCATTGGCTAATTTTCTAAAGCATTAGCTGTAGAATTATAGTTCCAATAGTAAAAAAGTTTCAAAGTTATTCTTCATCCTCTTAAAAGTAATTTATGTCAAAATAGTTATTTTTTAAAAGTTACGAGGTTTACATTTTTATTCCGTTCCCTGGTTCTATACGTTAAATTTAGAAAATTCTACTCCGTACTTTAGCAGGTAAAATAATACATTATTTTTTGTATGACCAAAACTTACCGAGTTATGTTACTTTGAATTTTGGATTTTCTGGCACTAAAACCAGAAAAATGTATTTCATCCATATGTAAAAAGTAAAAAAAGAACTTGACAAGTGTTTTTCTTATTAGTATTCTACAATGCTTCGAAACCCTTGAAAAGAAAAACATATATTAAGAGCGGCAGATTGTACTGGCCCATTGGCGTATTTAAAACAAAAATCCCGCCCTATTCGCAAAACATATCTCGGTACTTACAGAATAATTTATTTCGTTATTCATTATTTGTTTTTAATTATTTGTATTTAACACGTTGTTGAAATACTTTGACTTTCAAATAAAAGTAAAACTTTAAATCGAATTAAGAATAGTATATAAATTTTAAATATCAAAACAAAAAATACGCAGAACATTTTCGAGTGAGAATAGGGCGCACAAACTTCACTTGCTCCAGGGCGCTGAATATGTAACTACGCCACTGAGTGGCGCGGATCATTTCGTTCATTTTGGAGGGTTCCTTCATAGTGTTGCACGTTTCACAAACAGAAGTATAAAATAGAAGCATATCAAAAGATCACCAACTCTTTAATCCAGTTAAAATAATTTTTAATAGATATACTTGATACATAGAAACTTAATTTATGTGCGATCCCGAATACCATATTCAAATTTAAGGCCCACTTCCATTTACCAAAAGCCCCACCAGTGTCTGAGAGGTTCTGCTCTCGAATCTGGTAGACGGGAGGTGCTGGGTTCGATCCCAATCGCGCCCGTCGGCCTAATCGTTCGGAGTTTTCGTGGTTTTCTTCGAACCTTGGATTTCCAAGCGTTAATACGGGTTAGGTTCCCTTAGAAAGACCCCCACGAAGGGCACTCCCCCTGGGCCTATATCCCTCGTGCAGATAATTGGCCGTCATAAATACAACCAACCAACCAACCATTTACCAAAAATTAAAGTGCTTTCTGTTGTTTTGCTTACAAATCTCTTCCAAATCAATTTTAAAGACCTCCTCTTTATAAATATGTTATCGGTGCAGGTAATTTGTAGTAGACCTATATAAGACCACTTTTTTCTGGAAATCGGGAGGGTTGTAAACAATGAGAAAAAGGGTGAAGGCACAAACAAGTGTGCTCACCACCCCTCTCTCTCTTCTCTTTGTTGTTTATAGTGTGAATTTCCTAGAAAAAGTATACTTTATTTTTTAATTCAGCAATGTATCGTAAACAGATGTGGTGTGAGAATTACTGCAGGGGGAGCTGAGCCCGTCTGAAATATTCCAGGGGGAGCCACAGCTCCCCCGGTTCCTACGCCCTTGAACCAACCAACCAACCAACTTAAGATTAATTTTAATTTTTTGTGTTATTTCTTATTTACAAAGGAGGCAGGGTCTGTGCACCCCCACCTTTCCCCCGGCTAATCGCCTTTTACAATTACTGTTTCACATCTGCATTCCCTTTCAAATTTTTTTGCTTCATTCTCGAGTTTAGCCTGCGAAATCAAAGAGACAAATAATTTCTGTTTCTATCCTCGTCAAGAACTTGCGTTAATTTCTCATGAAATTGCAGAAATATGCAATAAAAAGAACGGTGTTAAAAAAATCTCCCACAAAAAAATAAAAAAATAAAATAAAATAAAGACGTCAAAGTGGGATTATAAAATCTGCTTTTTGGCTTACTACGCGACTAATACAGATTCTTGTAAATATTCTAGTTTTAAAAAAAGATAAAGGATATAATTTAAAAAAAAAGAACGTGGAATTTTTTTTTTTTTTTAATCACAGTTCAAAACTTAGGCTGTTACTTATCTGACCTAAACTAATTGAACTCTGCTTTCACTTCTTTTTTTCTTTTGTACACTTCGATTTTTTTTAATAATTGTGCTTGAGTCTGCGCAAGCGGGGCGGGGGGAGGGGTGCCCGGGCACCCCCCCCCCCCCCCTGGTTACGCCTATGAATCACTACCGATAACTCGCTCGAGACGACCATACGAACGAGCATTGAATGAAGCCTATAGACAATTATTGACTCAACATTGAACAGATGTTCTAGCTCATGTCATTGGCCAGGACGTATCAAAGACTTGATATGTTCTGATATGTCTAGACCAATAGTAGCAGCGAAATTAAATCAACGACGATTAAAACATTCAGTAACGAACGGGCATATGTATGTTGATATATTAGAATATGAATTATTCTGGGTCTGGGATATCAACGAAAGACAGATTATCACGGGAGGGGAGTTTAGAATAAAGCGGGGCTGCGAATAAATACATCTATCGGATGAGAGAAAGGATTGAAGAAGTCATTGGCTAGGACGTATCAAAGACTTGATATGTTCTAATATGTCTAAACCAATAGTAGCAGCGAAATTAAAACAACGACGATTAAACCATTATTCAGTAACGAACGGACATATGTATGTTGATATATTAGAATATGAATTAGTCTGGGTCTGGGATATCAACGAAAGACAGATTATCACGGGAGGGAATTTAGAATAAAGCGGGGCTGCGAATAAATGCATCTATCGGATGAGAGAAAGGATTGAAGAAGTTATTGGTTACGCAATATTCGGCGCTTTTTCTTCTTACGGTTCAAAGTCGTGGTGCGGAAAAAAATGTTATTGGGATATATAAGTAGAGCCAGAGATTAGATATCACAATTGGGATATATCGTTAGAGTCAGAGCTTACATATTGTTATTGCGATAGTTAAAAAAATATCAATATTTGAGCGATATATTGATAATTAATCCAGCCCTAGTGCACTGCTTTATTAACTTATGTTTCTCATGCTTTTTATTAACTTAAGTTTTTGTTTTATTCTGTACATAGACATGAGATCTGATTCTGTAATAAAGCTTCTTTGCTCAAGACCTTTAATGATGTTATCCAGGGAGTTCATGATTTCATCGATTGGCACATTTTCTTTCTCATTGTCACAATCAATTTCTTCTGCTTGTTGGTTTAACATCATCTCACGAATTTCACAGTCACTTAACCCATTAACCGCCAGAACTTTACGTTTGAGCTTTTCAAATTTTTAGCTGAACATCGTTTGCCAACACAAATACTGAAAGATAAATTTAGCTTTATATGATCTTAAAATTTTATGTCTTTAAGTAATGCCAATTTTTTAATTGAAAAATAGGGGTGGGTATGTAAATAATTTAAATGTGTGACCGTTTTACCTTTGCGAGAACGCAACATCAGCGAGTAATGGGTTAACCCGTTCAGCACCAGCATCTTTTACATGAATTTTATTCGTTTAGCACCACTTTTTGTTAATTATTTGACTTAACTTTATAAATAACAAATATGTCGTAATTAAATAAAATCAAGATTACATTTCTTTTTTACTCATATCAAACTCAAACGTTTTAAGCACTCTTTGAGGGTGCATATATGCACCCATTGTCCCGAAGGGGTTAATGTGTTAATAACAGGAGCGTACTTATAGACCGGGAGGCAAATGCACAGACCATCAATGCATTGAATTGACGCCAAAAATTCTAGGATTAGACAGAACTTGATTAGCATATCAAAATGCAACTGATCTATCAAGTCATATCTTGGTGGAAACCACCTGCAGAGCCGATTTTAGTGGTTGATCGGTAGGTCTACCATTGTGTTTTTCTGCACCCAAAGGTATGAAAACATGGAGGATTAGGAACAGGAAAACACAATGGTAAACCTACCAGTCAACCACTGAAATCGGATTTGCAAGTTTGGGTTTTCCACCAAGATATGACTTGACAAACCAGTTGCATTTTAAAATGCGAATCAAGTTTTAACTAATCATGGAATTTCAGCTGCTAACTCGATGAGGTGATGACCTGTGCAGCCACTTACCGGTCTAATAGTTTTTCATTGTTGCATTGCTAATGGGTACATCACTGTCTGCAAAAAATGCCAAAATTGGCTTAAATCAAAAATCTGTCCACCAATTCCTTAGTACATAATAATAAGAGAAAAAGGAAAAATAGAACAAAGGTGCATAGGTGTCTTAGCAGATAATCTTGCTGAAATGTGATTTCTTCCTCGCGAAAAGAAGAAACTGAATGCTTAATATAAGTGCAGGAGGAAGCATCGAAAGCTGCGGAAAAAAAATAAAACAAAAAGCAAAATCTTATAATTTTTTTTGTTATTGTTTGTTTGTTTCAACAATTTTTTTTTCCCTCCCTCTTTGAATATTGCCATTGGAAAGTCCGAACTTTAGACTTTGTACTGTACTCGTTGAACATCTGATATTATCACAGGTCAGCCTGAATGATCTTTATCTAAATACTACCAGTTCACTTCATTTAGTTTACTAAGTTTTTAATAGCTACTCTGTTAGGGGCTAATTTTTTGAGTTGGCAGTTGGAAGTTTTCTTACCATTATTCATATATCATTTCATCAGACGAGCATAAATAATAGCATTTCTTTTTTTCTGTTAAATCTTTTCTATCAAATCATCTTGGAAAAAAAAAAATGAATTTAGAAGCCCTTTTTTAAAAATGTATTGAAACTTTATACACACTCTGTATAAAAGCACTGATTATTAGCAAAGTTATTAAAAAAACCTCGATGAGTTAATTATGGAACAACTTGTATCTTCCAACTGCTTTTTATATAGAAGTAAAATATACCCAAAACTTAGTGTCAGACAAATAAAATTCAAAATACCATACTATCGTTGTATTAAAATACCATAAAAATACAAATTATCATGGCAATGTCAGTTTGGAATGGATTTATATTCTGTTTCAAAACAATATTGTCATGATAATGTGTATTTTTATGGTGTTATTTAAAGTTTTAATACAAAGTGTTGGCATTTTATTTGCTTATTATAGAATTTCTTGATTCTTTTCCATTTTTATGACCAGTGTTATTATTTTCAGGTTTAGTTTTTATGTTTAATAAAAGGTTACTGACTAAACAATAAAACCTTGCTGTGTTAATTATGGACTTTCCTGTATCTTCTTGCTGCTTATTATGTAATTTCTTTTTCATCCTTTATCACCTTATGACTAGGTGGCAGTATTGTTATTATTTTTCAGGTTTAGTTTTCATGTTTAATAAAAGATTGTTGACTAAACAATTTCTTGAGTTCTGTATTTCACTATTGCAGATTTGCACCAGTTGGCAGACAAACAAGGCAGAGTTTTCTCCAGGTTTATAAAAGAGCAGGGCAGGGGTGATTCTGAGCAAAAGCATATTTTCTGAAATTCACAGCAAATTTTCTGAAAGATTACAAGAAAGGAAGAAGAGGGGGGGGGGGGGGAATCCACTCCCAGCACTAACTGATTTTCTGATTTTTTTTTTTTTTTTTTCACCCCTTTGATGAAATTTATATATTTTCAAGATATTTTGAAGAAATTTGCTGTATTTACGTGATTTTTTGACAAAATTTGCATTTTTTTCACGATCTTTTGGCGAAATTTCCATTTTTTTTTTTTCAACCTTTTGACAAAATTCGTGGTTTTTTCGCAATCCTTTGACAAAATTTGTGTTTTTTCCGTGATTCTTTAACGAAATTCGCATTTTGTTTGTGATCCTTAGATGAAATTCACATTTTTTCACGATCCTTTGGTGAAATTTGCATTTTTTTTCATCATTCTCTGACAAAATTCGCGTTTTTTCCCTGATCCTTTGACAAAATCTTCGATTTTTCTTCAAACGATTGACGAAATCAATTTTTTTTTTGCCGACCATTTGTCGAAATTCTGAAACATTTTATGCCCGAATTTTCGGATTTATGACTTTTTTTAATTTTCGGAAATGACTGCCTGAATTTTTCAGAAAATTCGGAACAGAATCGTCCCTGGGGCAGGCTGCTGTTGGTGGAAAGAGGGTACTTTTTACATTCGTAAGGATATTTATTTAAAGCACTTTTTTGATTCCTAAAAACAAGTACAAGAAGGATACCATTTTTTTAACCAAAAGGCAGACAAGGTGCAAAATCTTTCTGAAACTGTCTGGGGAAAACCATGAGTAAGTACATAAAGTAACATCACTTTATAATCCATTACAATCATCCAAGATGAGAATCTTCCACATTTCAGTGGATTTCCATGTTCTACTAGTTGTTCCCAAATTTAAAATTAACACTTTTAAAAAATCTTCTGCTCTATATATTGCTCTATAGTAACAATAAATATATAATATTATCTGAACTATCCTCCATCCCTGAAATTTCCTTTTAGCCGTGCAAAGTTCAAAATCTAAAATTATAAATGCTTTCATAACAAAAAATAATTAATCATACCCCCCCTCTCCCTTCTCCAAACATACAGCATTTAAAATCTTTAAAACTTTATTATTTTTAAAAAATCTTCTGTCCTATATTTTGCTCTCTAGTAGCAATAAATAAATAAGCAGTCATTTAAATTATCACTCCGCTCCCACAGTGTTTGCTACCTCACATTAATATGCAGATATTAAAAGTCTTTATAACTCTTATTTTTTAAAGGAATTGTGCTTTATTTCTTGACCTTTAGTAACAATAAATAAATAATCAATCAGTAATATCTCTTTAGCTCTGAAATTCTGACTACCCTCCAACTTTAGTTTAAAATCTTTAAAACTCTAATTAAAGAAGAAAAAAAGTAGATTTGATTTTATAATGTCAAATAAAATAAAATAAATAAAAATTCTAAAGTAAAAATAAATATAAATACAGTAAAACTTGCTAAAACAGAATCATGAGGGACTAGAAAAAAATTGTGTTTTCTACAAATTTCTGCTTTGACAGGTTTTACCACATCAACTTCAAACAAATTATTTCACTTTTTTTTTTTTTTTTTTTTTTTCCTTGACAGACAAATTTTAAGTTGCGTACAGAAACATTAAGTTGAAAAAGGGATAGAAACCACCTTTTCAATGAATACAAAAATATTTGTTTTATTTTTTTAATATACATAAAGACAAATACAAAAGAACACGAAAACAGAATTGAAATTAAGGAAATTATATAATTACAATAATGTACAAACTTAATAAGTAGTTGATATACACATATTAATGTCATGGATAGCTTTCATTAAATTAAGAAAAGTTATAATAAGAAACAGGAAGTTGAAACACATACTGCATCTAAAAGTAGAAGAAATATATTATTATTATTATTTCAAAGCTCTCAAATGTAAAAAATAGTATTTTGCATATATATATACATATATAATAAATCTGGAAGACTTTTATCATAAAAAGGAAACAAAAACCTGAATTCCAATTAGAATTTATTTTTCTGAAACATTTAATAAAGCAGACTTTTAAAATAGCAGTGAAATTATACCAATAGAAAATTTTCAAATTTATTGAAGCAAACACAGGTCATTTTATAACGCAGTCAGAAGTCAAACAAAAATTATTACCTTAATGTCATATAAATAAACATATTCCAGAGATGAGTTTAAAGCCTAATAAAAATTAATTTCATGCGTAGAAATGAAAGAAAGATTTTGAGCAAAATTCTAATTTACAAGAAGTCTTTATTATTTCTTTTAACCATGCCAGTGGCATAAGGTGGGTTTTGAGTAGTTTGTAACAATTCAAAATAATGCACCACACTTTAGGCTGCTTTTTCATTTACTACATGTCACCCGTTGTCATGCAAAATGTATTTATATACACCACAAGAATTTTCACTAAGCAACTCTGATAAATAAAAATGTGTGTAGTGTAAATGAATGCATTTTGTGTGTTGGCTCACGACAATCATGACTTCATTGATGTTGTGCAGTAAATGGAAAAGTATCTTTAGTGGATACTAGAGCTTTTTCATTCTACAGATTTCAATATAAAAAATTTCAGTATTCCTAAAAAGTTCGCAACTTGGGGCAATTGCCCACCCTCTGGACTTCTCTATGTTATGCCACTGAATCGTAGATCGCAGCTCATGTTATTTAAAATCATTTCACAATAATTTGGCATATTTTTTTCTTCACATCTTTCATCTTTGAAAATGAACCCTTTGAATGTGTGCATTCGAAAGATCTCAGGGTTATATTTACTAATATAACATCATACTAAACACTTTTTTCCATCGCAGTAATTTGAAAAATTAAATTCACATGGATTAAAAGTGTATTGATTGATTCCATTTGCTTTCCTAGTTAGAAGGAAATGTGTTCTTCCCTAATATAAATTCATATATGATTATGATAAATTTTTTGAAAAAAAAAAATGTTCCATGTACGCGACACATATACCAGTCGTGCGGGATGAAACTACAAACAACACTGGTATTTCACATTTTTGCTATCAAATAACTATTTCATTTGGGCCTTTTATATGTTTGATGACTATTTTTTCATCAAAGCAAATTGCTGTAAATTTGAATCCGCAAAGTTTTTTTTTAATTTTTTTTTTTATTAGTAAGTCTTATAATTTTAGATAATAAACAATCTTACTTTGATTACAATTTCAATCGAAAACTTATCACACATTTAATAATGCAGGGTCATTTGTGAGAAAATCACCTGCACTCTTTGCAGCAGGTAAAAAGAAAAAAACTCAGGAAATAAAATTGCAAATTTGCTGTTTGCAATAAATAAAAACATGCCTTTAAACAGATTATGAAATAAATATTGTCAAATCTCATGCAATTGGATTAACGTAGAATCAGTGATTCGTCTCATATTTCGCATGCACAAATTATACAAGTCTTTAATTTTTTACTTTGCAACTTGAGGGTACGAAAAATATGCGATCGCCACCCACTCTGCCTCTCACACTTTGTAGACACTCCCCACCTACTACCACCTCTTTAAGTGCAATGCAATTGATAGATAACACCTAAGAGTAAGAAATACACACAAAAAATTTAGAATTAAATAACATACCAATACTGTTTATGAAAGAAAGATACGGAATACAGATGAAATGTGCTTTCTGCAAATCGGACAAGAATCTTGCCGTTTTAGCAACAACCTTCCACAAGCTATGCATGTACACATGTGATGACAAGGATGCAGAACACAATTCCGTTCTTCATCCATGCACACAACACAGTCCTTTTCCCGGGAAGGAAATTCATCTAGAGAGTACATTGATATTTTAATATAGTAGTAACATTTTTATATAAGCAAATTCTACTTGATGCTATTTGAATTTATATGAATACATTTTTAGAGTATTTTCTTGGTGTTTTCAGAATCATCAAATGTTTTTTAGAAAGGAAACATAATATTTAAGGTTGTTAACTGCCCACTTTCTGACACACTCATGAAGTAACTTTCATAAATACATAAAATTTGCAAGTACAGTAGAACCTCTTTTATCCGAAAGTCTTTTAACCGAAACTCTCGGTTAACGGAAATCCATTAAATTTTTTTTTTTTTTTGCTCTTACATTCCTTGTGTGCAAGCAGTCCTTTCCAAACCACGAGTTACAGATAAATATTTCGGATGTCATTTCTTAGAATTAATTCCTTTGAATTTAACTTGATCTCCGGGAAACTGCAGAGGGAACTAGTAAGAGGAGGGACAACCGGAATGTGTGAATGTGGTCTAACAGGTGAAGAAAACAAACAAATTAGCAATTCTGAAGCTCTTGAATGTTTTGCAAAAAGTTTGGCATGGCTGGAGCAGCAGAAAGACTGTGATACTGGTGAACTAATAGTATCAAAAAAAAAAAAAAAAAAAACTTTGCAATAGAGCTGCAAAGCAAAGCGACAAACAAAACTTTGTTTCAAACCCTTGTGAAATATGTAAAAGGTACTTAACTTCAAAATTAAAATTCAGGTAATTTATCCTTGTTTCTATTTTGCTGTTGCTTTACTTTTATTAAGCACTTGTTATCATAATAAGAAAGACCGCATATATTTGTTCTTAATCTTAAAATTGAAGCAGTCTCGATTATCCGAAATTTTTGATTTTCCGAAAAACTATCGGTCCCAATTACTTCGGATAGTTGAGGTTCTATTGTATTCTTATTTAAATATCAATAAATTAAACAGCATTTTCCATTTATCTGTAAGGGCAAAGGATCTTTAGTAAATATTGACAAGGTTGCTATTTAAAAGGAATTTTTTCAGCATACATCAGTTACAGAAAGTTTGGTAAGAAAGTGATTTACTATAAATCAAATTCCATCACATCAATAAGAAAATGCTATTTAGTTTTCTGAATGTGTAGAAAAATCTGTATCGCTGAATGAGGAAAATAAAAATTTGAGCACCCATAAATGAATACTGCAGAACTTAAATGAGTAATGAAAACATCTTACCTCAGTTATTTTGAACACATAACTGATGTCAAATTTAGAAAATGTCTGTGGGTGTTCTACTGTCGTAGCTAAAAGATGTATTTAAATTTTGTTAAAATAAAATTTGCATCACTTCTTTTTTCATTAAAGGCAAGCTTGCAAAACTTATTTTTAAATTCTATACTAAAAAATGTTAAATACAGTTTGATCTCTATTTAAAAAAGGTGCTAAATTCAGCAATAAAATATGGAAAATTCATGAAATAGAGATTCATCTTTCAAAATATTTTCTACTACATAGATAAATTTTAAATTCATATACAGTAAATATTACATTAAAAAGTAATCAATTACAGATTTTTATAAATTATATTCATTTGTTTTAGTTATTACTTTCCATACACATTCATTGTAAGGAAAGTATTGTAATCATGATAAAAAAACAATTATGAAAATATTAGTGTAATTTTATATTTTAAGATTTTCTGAATCTATTCATGCTATTTTTAAACCTATTCCATATGTATGCATGTATGTTACATTCCATATGGTAAATATGTTATATACAACTGTTGCAAGAACCATATTCATTTTTGTACAAATTGGTCAATGGGTTTGGTATCTAAACCATTTTGTGACTAAAATGAAACCAATAAGGATTTTCTTCTTTAAGTCAATTATTCAATGAAATATTTTATCACTCATGGTCATCTTATTTTGCTACAAGTCATATTTCAGTAGAACATGACTTAATTTAGTAAGACTTTTTTTTTTAAATTACAGAGTTTTATTAATTTGATAAAAACATAGGAAAATTTGAGTATTGTACATTGTTAAAAAACAATGGAAAAAATTTTAATTTAAAAGAAATTACAACTCCCATTAGAATGGCTGTATTATTCAATTTCAATTTTTATTTTAATTAACAAGTCTTAATTTTAGCATGGATGAAATGTAAATTTATTGAAAATTACATCATAATTTTAGAATGAATAAAAGTGAAATTTTCTTTAGAAGTTTTCTAAGTTTTTATTTATTTCTATATTGTCTATTTATTTATTTATTTGAACACATAGTTATTCTGTAAAATGTTCAGAAGTTGAGGGAGGTGATGACAGATTTTTTAATTCATCATAAAAAGAAAGATTTGTAGGAAGAACAATAAAATAACAGCAATGGGCAATATTTTTAGCTTAAGAAAAAGCTTTGCATTTAAAATTAATGAATTAATAAATGAATTAAAATTAATAAAATTAATTCATTAATTTTATGATATTATTACCATTAAATCTTACTTATCTTAGCAGAGTAATTTTTAAGCATACATTATAACATGCATTCTTCAATTTAATTACTAAAATGTCTTAATTTTGTCTAAATCTTTTGTTTAAAAAAATTTATTTTATAAAATGTCTCATATCGTTCCATTCTTTAAAAATCTCGTAAGGTATATTTTATTTAAATTATAATCCACGTTGGATTATTTCAAATGGTAGGTGCTTGATAAAACTAGTTCAAGCTCAATGAAAATCATAAAATATGTAAAATGAAAAAATAAGTTTGAAGTGCACACCATATTTTGAGAAATAGGAAGGAAATAAAAGTTTGACCATATTTTTCTTTTAAGAAAAAGAGAATGCAGTTTCACTATGGAGAATGCTTATTGATATTTTACAAAAAAATTTATAACATGTTTTGGTTTCCAAGAAAAAACTTGTAACAGAAAAAGTCCCAAAATAAACATTCATTAAATAAGTCTGACTGTATATAATTTATACAATTTTTAAATTTCACATTATTCAAGACCTTATAAAAAAAAAGCTTATATTTATTAAAAATTTAATCTTTCAATATCGAAACTCAAAGTAAGATATTATAAAGAGAAATTTCATCACAGTCAAATAAAAGATTCAGGTACTTTTCGGTTAGCCGGGCGCCAGTGTTTATATATACATATTTATATACATACATATATGCATATATACATATATATTTACATATATATATGTGTGTGTATATATACAATATGTGTATATGTATATATATGTATATTTACATATATGTATGTATATAAATATGTATATATAACACTGGCGCCCGGCTAACTGAAAAGTACCAAGATTCATCTTATATTGTTATATTGTATTACTTCTAGTTAAAATAAATAAATAAATAAACTTCCCACTACTGCTCACCTTAAAAATGTAATTTTTTTAACTGTAAGAATAACATCAAATCCCAGAACCTTTTTTACACTATTTTTCACTTTACATAAACACTATCATTGGATAAATCAACTTTGAATTCAATCAGTCCGTATAACAACTGTACAAATAAACTGTACATTCTGTAATGTCATTTACCCTTTTATTCAAAAACAAACCAAACAGGTTTTTGCATTTTTTTAAAACAGAAGATCTGTCCGAAATGGCTGTCAAAGTTGTCATTTTGAACCAAATTTCTGACGTGATAGAAAGGAAAAAACCCTGCCCTCATAAGGGGAGGATGGGAAGGAAAATCCGAACCGTAGTTCCAAGCTACAAGCCTGGTGCAATGTTTTCCTACGGACGGCCAAAACCCATTTCTTAGCCCATCCTTTTGGCAGCAGTTTAAAAAAAAAAAGGTCAATGTTTATAAATGTAGAAGTTGTTGTTTGTAAAATGCTAATTTATTAACGACTTGACTAACTAGATGCTGGAATAATAATACATAAACTTTAATACAATTTTATACAGATAAATTTACTTCACTTAGTCGATAGCTTATTTAAATACATTACATTTCTGACACAAAACCTATGAATTATTTTCCTTTGAATAAGCCACTTAGGCCTAATAATGCCTCCCTTGGCACTGCAAAAGTCGATGCTTGATGAACAATATAATTTTATAGACTGACTCTTTTCCAATCTTTGAATATATCTAAACATTGATCTCGTGATCGTGAATTTTCATAATTCGTGCTTTGAAACCATGGATAATAAAAATGTCAGAGCATCAGTTAATTTACTGATCATGCACGTCATAAAGAAAATAAACGATGCTTAAATTTAAATCCTACAAATCGGTCATCCTGACATGATAGCGCCTCGACATCAGCATCTTGGCTTATTATTTTTTCATGCTTAAACAGCTAAACTTTGGCAACTTTTATATATTTTTCTAGATGTTCATGTCACATAAAATTTTGATTACCTGTTCAATACGCATACACATATACTTAATCTATTTGACTTATCCAGGAGTTTAACCCATAGACCATGATTTCATGTATTCGGCTCCGGTTGACGTCTTTCCAGGACGTTCATGATCTCCTACTTTCTCTACTTCATACCGATCATGATTCTTGGCAGCCATTATTTCATATGGCCCCAAGTATTTTTCTTTAAGTTTGATAGCATTGCCAAATTGCATTCTCTTTATGGTGACGATATCTCCTATTTTATATTTTCGTGGCTGTTTTCTTTTCTTATCAAACTGCACCTTGTTTTCTTCTTGTATTTTGAGTATATTTTTCTTTGCTTCTTCTCTCATGGCTTCGCGTTCTTCCATAATACATTCGGTAAATTCTTCTTCCAAAATCTTCTTAATGTTTTGCATGTCACTATCTTTCATCTTAACTCCTGTCATTAATTCGAATGGACTATACTTGGTGCTTCATGTTACTGTGCTATTGATCTTTGTAATTTTGGTACATACTTATACCACTTGGATTCATCATCATATTCTTCAGGTTGAACTAAATTTTCGCCTGTAGATCTTTTTGCGTTATTATTTTTCCTTTCTTTAACATTTTTTGTATTATTTTCAATAGGATTATCTTTTATTTTCTGATCAGAATTGTTTTTGAACTTTTTCTTTCTAACCATTTTTCTTTTAGGTCTTTTTCTATTCTTTTTGTGTTTAAAATTATTAGTATCGGCACAAATAGTCATTGAACAGGTATTATTTTCTATTTTCTTCTCAGTGTCTTTACTTATGGATCTCTTCTATCCAGTGATGACGAATTTCTTATCGGTTTCTTTTTCCTTACTCGGGATCACAGGTGCCGAAAAATCTGAGTAACTTCGTCCAATGATCCCATCTTCCAACCACTGCTGTATTTGCTTACTGATAATTTCCTGCTTAACTAGAGGTAACCTTCTTGGCCGTTCACAGATAGGTTTTTCATCTGCCAATAGTATTTTCATCTTTAACCCAGTATCTTTTGTTTTATTCGGTTTGTGTGATTCTATTAATTCTTGTATTTTTCCTCTGTTAGTTAAATTTGTAATATGATTCAAATCCACCTCGGCATTTATGCAGTTGATGTTAACCATATCTTCCCAACCTCGATTATCATTGTCTATATTTGATATGGCTATTTCATCTGTTTTGGAAGGGATTTCATTAATTTTGATGTATCCTACTTGCACTGTAGTGTCATCTATTATTCTAACAACATCTTCCACTACTTTTAATGTCAAGCCTTCGATTGCTTTTCTACCTATTATTAGATCATAGTCGGTTTCTTGCACCACGTAAAATTTATCCTGTATTTCTATACCATCTACATAAAGTTTATGCAAGAAAAAAACCCGTTGGTTTAATTTCTTCTCCACCTATGCACAATATAGATATATTGTCGCTGGTTAATTTTGGCGCGTTTATTGCAGTATGATATCTTGAATTGGCGATTGAAATATCACTCCCTGTATCAATTATTATGTTTGTTTTTATTCCTTGAATATCCAGGATTCTTCCTTTCTTACCATTTAATGTGCCCCTGTTAACTACTTTTCTTTGCATGTTTTGGTTCCAATATTGGTATTTCGTTTCTCGCCAATTTTGAGTACGTTGTAGGTTATGATTTGAATATTCTTGTTGTATTTTACTCCTCATGGTACATTTCCCACTCACGTGACCAGATTTGCTGCAACTATAACATATTATATGCACCTCGTTTATTCCATGGTTCACATTGTGCTTATTATCAACTTGGTGTCTTTTCAAATTGGCGTAGTCAGCCACTCTCGATCGTTTATCCTCAAAACTCCCACTTGTATTCCTTATAGATTGTTTATTGCAAACTCTTCATGCCATTTCGTAAATATCTAATTTGTTTACTAATTCGTCAATCTTTTTTATTACTAACAGTTCCTCTGCAAAATGTATCTTTGTTTCTGCAGGTAAATTATGCCTAATTTGATTAACTACAATTAATTCTGATAATTCCTCGAATTTATTTATTTCAAGACCATCAATCCACTCTTTGAAATACGCTTTAATCTCATAAGCGAAATCGCGCCAATTTGCCGATTGCTCCTTTTTAAGTGAGAAAAATTTTGGCCTAAACTCTTCTGGAGATAGTTTGTATCGTTTTAAAAGAATACTTTTTATGTAATCATAATCATGCATTTTAAGTACACTCTCCCTGGTTATTATGTTAATCACATCTAATGGCATTAGGTTAATTAAATAGTTGACCCACTCTGTTTTATCAATGCCCATCTGCGACATTTGTCTTTCATACATAGACAAATATAAACTACTATCATTCGTACTATCATATTTTGTTAATAATCTGAGCAATTCATATTGCTTACCTGTATTTGTTCTTGGGACTCATATCGACGTGTTGTCTTGAATTTTCCTGTAGTTGAATTTTCTTAATTTCAAACTCTCTTTCACGATCTTTTTCTTCCAATTCTATTCTCCATCTTCTCTCCTCCATTTCCATCTTCAGTTTCTTTTCTTCAATCTCTGCTTGTGCCTGTAATTTCTTTTCTTCAAGCTCAGCTTTTTCTTTTCTAACTTTCTCTTCAAGCTCAGATTTTTCTTTTCTAACTTTCTCTTCAATCTCAGCTTTCTCTTTTTTAGCCTTCTCTTCAAGCTCAGCCTTTTCTTTTCTAGTTGTCATAATTACTTCTAAGCGGTCCTTTATAAAATCTTCGTCGAAATCCTCCCAGCTTTTAATTAGTTTTATTAGTATAGAGATCGTCGGTTTTTCTGGAGTTTCGATTCCGCATTCCTCGCAAAGATTTATTATATCAATTCTTTTAGCCTTGTTTAGGGTTCCCATATCTATTTTTCAATATTGTACGTGACAACTACAATCACAGTTTTTATGCTTGTATTGCTAATTCACAGTCCAACCTTTGGCATTAGTAATTTACATCAATTTCGTTCTGATTCATATTTGACTAACTTATTTTGTTGCTTTGCATAAAATCCCGATTATTTATTTCACTATTAGTTGGTTAAGATTCCGGCACCGAGCCCCCAAATTTGTAGAAGTTGTTGTTTGTAAAATGCTAATTTATTAACGACTTGACTAACTAGATGTTGAAATAATAATACATAAACTTTAATACAATTCTATACAGATAAATTTACTTCACTTAGTCGATAGCTTATTTAAATACGTTACATTTCTGACACAAAACATAAGAATTATTTTCCTTCGAATAAGCCACTTAGGCCTAATAATGCCTGCCTTAGCACTGCAAAAGTCGATGCTTGATGAACAATATAATTTTATAGACTGACTCTTTTCCAATCTTTGAATATATCCAAACATTGATCTCGTGATCGTGAATTTTCATAATTCGTGCTTTGAAACCATGGATAATAAAAATGTCAGAGCATCAGTTAATTTACCGATCATGCACATCATAAAGAAAATAAACGATGCTTAAATTTAAATCCTACATAAATATACTTTAGTAACCCCTGCCCTCATAAGATAATAATCGCTTATAATTCAAGTTGTAATACATTTTTCAAAAAATGAAAAAACAATTTGATTACAAATCACTTCAATAATCATGCCTGCAAGTATCATGCTTTTGTGTTTAAAAATGAGTTTGTCAATGTGTCAAAAAACTTTCATGTTGTTGAGCAGGGAAAAATTTTTTCTTGAAAACTGCCTTAAACTTTCTGGGTGATTGGTATCTATGAGAAAAGTTCTGTGGGTGCTTGAGACCTTGAACAAACATGAAGGCATCATTCATAACTGCTACTTGTAGCATTTGACAAAAAAATAGAGAACATATCAATTATCATTAAAAATTGTTTTTTTCAATCTATCATGTAAATAATAAGATTAAAACTGAATTCTCCCTTTCTCCTTTAGCATAAAAAATACACACCTTAAAAAAAAAAGTTTATTACTATCATTTATTTCTTATTTAGGTAGTTAATTTATATAATGAAGATATTTTACAAAGCTTTTAACGGTGATTAAAAAAAAAAAGAAAAAGAAAGAAATGGTGGGTACCATTTGGAAAAAATGATTTTGTTGTTATTAAGATTTTATTATTATTATTTAAACAACAGCATTAAATTTTTCAGATGCAACTTCACTAAGTATAACTAAACAGAATATAGAATTCAGATGATTCAAATAAATCTTTAAAACTAAACAATATAAGTAAATTACACAAACTGATAAATTTTTTTACTTCAAAAACTCATCGTGAATTTTAAATATAAATAGGCAAAAATATAAAATACTGATGTAAGCAATATATGAATAAAACAGGTGTTTAAGGCCGAAACAGAATTTCAATAATCTTCCTATTTTCGGCCGTAATCGAAAAGTAATGATTTTTTAAAGTAATTAATGCATACATAAATATAAATAATTATTAATTAATTATACACATTTATTAAATATACATAATTATTAATTAATTATACATGCGGCCCAAATTGGCTCTCTGTGCCTCTGACCAAAACTTTTTATTTTCATATAAAATAAAATGTAATTAATTCCTCAACAACACAGAATAATTTTCTAACTATACGAATTTCACCTAATTAAAAAATGTTTTGGGTACACATACCTCGATTGATCTTTTATAATGATTTTTGTAAATGATCATCTGTTATACTAGAACTTTCTCAAAGGGTATTTGAAATACTTCTGTGGTTTCAAACTAAAAAATTTCTATTACTGTTAAGTCTGTAGCTTTAAAGGAGCACGTGAAAAGCATCATCAAAGTTTAGTCATATATGCAGTGCTTCCTTTATAATTTGCACTCACGCCTTGAGTCAGTCATGACTGATAATTATAAACAGTGAATTTTAGCAATAAATAAAAAGTGTCTCATTTGAGCCAATAGAGCTTAAAGCAATGAGTCATGTTGAAAATTTCTGAAGAAAGAAACCAGCTTTTTATAATACAGACAGTTTTGGTCCGGTCGAATATTCAGCAGCATTTTAACCGAAAACGAATTTTCGATGAAACTCAGATTTTGGGCCGAAAACGAATTTTCGGTCGATCTCTAAATAAAACATCAAAAGTAAACCTTATTATATCTTAAATCTAATCATTTCACTTAACAATAAATTCTTATTCTACAACTATTTTAAGAAAGAAAAAGCATGTAATAATGTAAAACAAGGAAAGTCTATTGTTATTGTCTTTCAAAAGTAAATTGCATACACTCATCCAAGGAATTCAAAACTAGGAGAATATTAGGCAAATCAAGTTCGCTTGAATCCAGCAAAGCAAAACAGTCATCAGCATAATGAGAAAAATGGGAAATTCCATTTGTTGAAGAGGTTTGTTTTGAAATAAACTAAACTAAATTTCCGATTTTATACTTGTTATGTTGACAACTGCTTTGTGATGTTGGATTCAAGTGAACTTGGCTTGCCTAATATCTTCTTGGTTATGAGTTCATTGGATAAACATATACAGTTTACTTATGAAAAAGATACTAGCAATCAACTTTCCTTTCTTGATGTTTATGTTTTCTGTGAAAATAACTCTTTCCAGACCAGGGCTGAAAAATTTTCAGAAAATCTTACCAGCCAAGGATTTATTCTGCCAGCAAGATGCAACGCATAGTTGAAAAAGATTTTGCAAAATGTGTGTGACTGCAAAAATAATTACTAGTAGTGTAATGTATTTTCATAATTTTTTTTCTATAAAATTAAGAAATATATTCAACAGAGGAAAGCTTAGTATAGAATAGAACTTAGTACCATGTTTACATTGCAATAATTTGGAAAGTTAATATAGCTAACCAGTATAAAAAATAAAGTTTTTGACATATTTCTATAGCTTGCAGTTTTTCGAAGACAAGTCAGAAAATCCACTTGCCAGTGGCGAGTAAAATGATCTATCTATTTCCTCACCCCTGTTCCACACTATTATTTATTGTAAAGCATTCACAGTTTCTTTACACCCTCATCAACCTTTTTCTTATATACCTAATAAAAAGTTGGTTCCTTTTAATACATATATAAGTCATAGGTTAAATATTTGTTCTTCAGAAAATTTACTTACATTAGAATTGAACTATATTAAATTTGTTGCTATTGGTTGAGGTTTTCTAGATAATATCATTAATTCAATTCATAACAAATTCATTAAACATACCCTTTCCAGTGTCAAAATTGCTTTTAATAAAAATTTAGTTATATCACTATACTTTCTAAAAAATAGACATAAAATTTCTCGAATCCAAATTAAATTAATTTTAAAGTAAATCTATATTCCTTTTAACAAAATGAAATTTTCTAATCTTAAACATCCAATAGGCAAGTTTTTGCAATGGGAATCCGTAAAATTGCTATGAATGTGTTTTAATGTATATAAGTCAAATTAAATACCTTTTAAAGACCTACTTAATGAATCACAAAAATTTAGTTAAAAATATAGACATTAAATATTTTGCTATTGCTAACCATTGTTAGCCTAACAACTACAATTTTGATTTTTCTGAAGGTTTTATAATTAAAAAATGTTTCCTATATTAACAATCTTGAATTTTGAGAAGCTTTTCACACATGGAAAAACTCAAATAGTTTAGTGAATGACTTAAAAAGTACATCCAGATTTTTGTCACATTTGAATGCAATTTCTTTAACATACTCTCTCCAGTCCCACACTCTCTTTGCATTCATGCATTTACTCACACTGAATGGGTTTGGCACTGCCTTCTCATTAGCTATAACTGTGTCATACATGCTAAGGTTACTTAGCTCTGGCAATTCCTTGACCATTTGACATTTGGACATCATTTACTTTGCTTGCTTCTTCTCATCTTAATTTTATGTCTTTTAATTCTTTTCAACTTCCAATAACGGACGATTGAATTTTAAAAACTCTGAAACAGCTGCTGCTATCAATACTTTAAAATAATGGGTGATTTTTAACTTGTTTATTTATATTTTGGCACAAAGTTCCATTGATTTATTTCAATAATATGACTTAACAATAAATGTAAAGCTGTAATACCTGCATCTAGATCAATGGCTTTAGCTAAAATCTGCTTATCTGTCAAATTAGGAATGCTACGCTTGAGTTTTTGCAAGTTGCCTTTATTTTCTCGAATAAATTCAAGAAATCCTGAAAAGAAATATATGTTACTATCAGTCTAAGTTTAAAGATATAATAAAAACATAATTTGCCATAAATCATAAATACATATAAATTAATACTACAATTTTTTTTTTTTTTAATAGATGTTATAAATAGGGCTGGGCGGTATCAGAAATTTAATATCACAATATATCAACGAGTTAATATTGATATTTGTGATATATCGCAATAACTACCTTAAATTGTGCAATAATAGAAATTTTACTAATATCGAAACATAAATAGTTTGGTAGCAGCAATTTAAGTAAAAACAGATGTACAGAGCAACTACTCAATGTCTTATACCTATATGTTCACACAGCATCATTAAAATAAGTATATATATTTCTACAAAAAATATTTTAGAAAATAAACCAATGTTTGATATCTGTTTACACTCATACCATTTGTTGCAAAGTATTTTCCTTCAAAAATAGTATGTTTCCTATTCTTCCTACTCTATGCATTATTTATCAGCGACATTTTAACAATAGAAGTACTTTGTGAATAACTGACAAAATTATCAAATACAAACTAAAATAGAACATTCTTAAATTTAGGATGTTGACGATTTTATTTTAATTAACACAAGAAAAGAAGAAGCTTGGGAAAAACTAAAATTAATTTAATGCTGCATGTCCTGCTAATGTACTTGTTATTAAATAGGTTTCAGTGGATGATAGATGCAATAGAAATGTTGCTTTTCAATCTTTCTCTAAGGAATCAATTAATTCTTGGCTGTTCTCAAATCGAAAAAGGCAACTTTATAACATAAGTTTTAATTTATTTTTGTTCAGAAATGCATGAAACTAGCAGGTGTTGGTTGTTCAAAAACTATGTAATCAAACTATTTTTTCAGTTTTTTGCAAACACAATAGATCTTTCAGAAAATAGTGTCGAAGTGGATGTTTTGAACAGAATTTCCACGCAAAAGAAGAATAACCACTTAAGAAAGGATGAAAAATGTCTTTGTCATGTGATCAAAATTGCTTAATAATAGGTAATTTATTTATCAAAAAATGGAAAACACAGTTCGATTCTAAATCACTTCCAAAGTCAAGCCTTCCAGTTTTGTGCCTTTACATTTAAAAATGAATTTGTAAATGTGTCAAAACGTTTTGCGCTTGTTGAGCAGAGCAGTTGAGAACAGCTTTAATAGAAAAAAATAACTGTATTTATATCTCCCTACCTATTTATTACAAGAAAACAACATTGAAACCTTTTTTAAAAATATATGAATACTCAAATCACACTTGAGAATAGTTTTATACTAATTTAAATTTTGTTTTCTGATAAATATGCATAGCTGAAAAATATCAAGACAGAATATATTAATTCACATGATAAAACTTTGCTCTATTGAAAATAAGACAAAGAAGAAAGTCAATATGAGTAAGCATTACTGACTGGGAAGCTCTTTTTAAAAGCAACCAATCATCACTGTGAAAGACTGCTTTGACCTTGGGCTTTTCACCAACTTGGGAACAAAACCAACAAAAGGAGAAACTTTCCCATCAGCGCATCCTGATTGGTTGCTTGCAAGCTGAGCATTCCATCTGCTTAGGTGTAGACTCGATGATCACCAACTATCTTCCGTATCAAACGTGACAATGAGTAACCAATGCTCATGCGTTATTATTCATAATGTATCAATTATCTGGAGTTATGTGTGTATGTGTAGGCCAACCACAGTTACGAGATGAGAAAGGACAATAAGCATTATTCAATATTACACAGCGAGTCAAACAAACTTTAGGTTTACAGTGAAGGGGATGGATGTATTGCAATGATTGGGATAATTTCTATTGCAGATAATCAGCAGAAAGGAAGATTATCAATGTAGATTTTCTGTTTTGGATGAGGCAGGAGATTGAAGACATTGGAATAGAATTTTTTTTTTTTTCCGGGGCTGAGGCGGTGAGTGCAAAATATTATTATTTTATTGAGTTTTGAGCTATTTGGCGATATTTTTTTCAGTGCTCATGTTTGTTAACACTGTTATATTATTGGGATGTATCAACAGAGTCAAAGTTTAGATATTGTTATTGTGATAGTTAAGAAATATCAATATCTGTTGATATATTGATAAATAATCCAGTTCTAGTTATAAATATAGATTTTATAAATTAATTATAGGTGCTGCAAAGTACCAAAATATATTAAGAAATAAACTTAGAAATTTTATAAAAAAATTCACATTTTAAAATAATAAAATTATAATTATTTTACTGACTTAAATAGGAAAATAGGCAAAAAATTGTTTTCCTGCTTCACTATTTTATCGATGCCCCCCTCAATCAGATACAGATTTTTTAGCACACAACTATCTGGACATTTCATGCATTCGACAAACAACATTTCTTGAACATGCTGATTAATACAGCAATTACAGTATTTTTTTATTATAATTTTAATAAGCTTTACATTCAAGATATGTAATTTTAATAAGTTTTATTAGAAACTTAGTTTTAATTATATGTCTAAATTATGCTCTATTTTAGACTTTGTAAGTAATAATTCTAAACTATGCTTGCTATAATTATATCAATTAATTCATAAGAAACTTTTTTACTTTTTGAAAATCAATGATGGGAGTTGAGGAGGCGGGTAAATATTTTTTAATGGCAAACTAGAATTTTTTGCTGGCTACCAGATTTTATCAAATTTGTAAAGCCCTGCTCCAGTTCATAAAAATTTCCCTAACTTTTCCAGGTTATTCAGGCAGCTATGCAGACTGTTTAACCCTCTGACAGTGTGACAGTCTTGGAAAAGGGCAAAATTGTAATGTTATTTTCTCTGCATTTTAGTTTAAATGCTAAAAAAAGATTATTCTTTCAACATTTTATAAAAAAAACTTAATAACGAATATAAATGCAATCCTTGGAAGTATTAATCATTGTTCAATGTATTAAAAATACATTAAATCAGTATAATTATATTACTTTAAATATTGCTTTTATTGCAGTGAAACCTGGAGCTTAGTGAATGTATTAACACGGGCTTGTCAGTAAGGGGGTTAAACCCTTCCTTTATGTACACAGTAGTGGTTAGGAGTCCTGAAAGAGTGTTAGGCTGAAAGCCCTGAAGTGCCTTAATCAAAGCATGACAATATGTCAGTAAATGAATTTTTAATAATGAAAATTAATTAATACCCACTCATTTTCTTGGCTTCTCTTTCTGCTGGACTTAAAACAAGAGGATCCTTCCCTGACCTCATAAAGGGAACTTTACCCATTCTTTCAAGAAATAAACGCACTGAAGAAAAAAAAATTAAATACAATTAATTAATTACATAATTGCTATTTATGAGAAGAGGTTAGAAAAATAAGTGATAAATCTTTTAATAAGAAATGATATAGAATTCAACTGTATTAAATATATAAAAAATATGCAAAACAGATGTATTCAACCTGCAGCTCTGAGGTCACATGCAGCCCAGCACTGTAATGAAATTACAAACTTCTTTAAAACATATTTTTTATATATTTCATACATTTTTTTCAAATTCCCACAATGTTGAAACATACACTTCTAAAAAAACTTTTAAATGTGGTTATTTAAAGAAAAAGTACTTCATTTTTGTATGAAAAACGTTAAATACAAGTTAAAGAAATTTCTGTAATTTATTTACCTTTCTACATTTTTAAAAATATTTCATATTTCAGTGTGGGGTGAGGGGGAGGACTGAAAAGAAACCCAACATATTTTTCATATTTTTTAAGCAAGGATATAGTGGAGAGTATATGGAGGTATATGCTGTATACCTTTTGATTTTTTTAAAGAAGCCTGTATAGCCTCTGTTTCTCAAATAAAGCTATAGCCTATACTCAAGGCATGACGTTAACGACTTTAGCGTATACCCTCCACCTCTAGCATGTACCCTCTGTTTTTTTTAATGACTACAACACTGCTTTCAAGTAGTATATTATATAGCACAAATTATTTCTAAGAACTTTTTTTGCATGGCAGCTATCTAAAAAATTTACATTTCATGTGTGATCTAATACTTTTTTTTTATGTAGTTGAAGGAAACAAAACAGATAAATATCTCTGGCATAAGAAAGAACAAAATATATTCAAAAGTATTACATGTGATGGTTTTATGGTTCTTTTGTTGTGATTCAGCAAATTTTATGTTAATTGCTTACTACTGGATATACTTTTTCCTATATCTATACTAATAAAAGAAAGTTTTGCTCTGTGTGTGTGCGATGGCTAGGAAAATCTAACTCATGTATAAGGGTAAAAAAAATTGTGAGTGTAATCCAGGTCAGGTCCGAATGCATCTGAAACTCAGAGTTTTAAATTTCTAATAATTAACTGAGTTATTAGTTAAAGGTGCAAGTTTATGACTTTTCGAGGAACTGAATAAAAAGGCAAAGAAACCCACCCCACATCTGTTTCAAACACTCAGAGCAAAAGAGAATTGCTAGATTGTCTGTCAGGTGTTTCACAAAATTGTCCGACTTTAAAACCACAGATAAAGAACAGACTGGGATATTTTAAAGCATATTGAAATTTCAAAAACTATTTAAGGTAGAAATTTCAAATTTTGGATACAGATGTCGAATAATATTCTATTTCATAAATTTGAAAAATCAATAAATTTGGTTAACAACTTCACAATATACTAAATAAAATCTCTTTAAAAAAACAATTTTTTCCTTCCCAAGGAACACCTGGAGGGTTTGTAAATTTATTTGTGCTTCAAGGATAGGCATACTCAATTTTTTTTTTTTTTTTTTTTTTTGTCAAAAAAGCGATTTTTTAAAGGAAAAAGAAATGTTATCTTCCCAGAAAATTTTTAAATCTTAGTGTTTTTTTCCAATAGCTATCATTTAGTTTGAAAGAAAACTTATCAAGTCATCAATTTTCAAATTTTTATAATGCATAAAAATTTTAAAGGGAGGAGGGGAGGTAGCGAACAATTTTTTTAAATTGTAGCATTTTCTGCAATAAATATCATTATTTTAGATCTGAAGTTTTTCTTATGTAGACCTCGGATACATATTTTTTATTAGCAGCATCCGCCTGCTACACTGGTCGGTTTCTCTAAAAGAATCTTGAATCAAACAAAATGTCAAAGATTAAAAAAAAAAAAAAAAAAAAAAAGAAAAAAAAAAAAATTTCTTAATATTCAATCAAATATCCATACTTGTCTTATTCATAAAATCTTACATTATCCAATTGAAAGTCAATGTTGGTGACATAATAGATAAAATAGATCTAAAATCACTTAAAAAACCTACTAAAAAAAGTTAAAAACAGGTACTTATCTTTAATTTCCCGTTTCTACCTAAAACTGCTGCTGAGATATGGTGAAATGTCCTAAAATTTTCACCCCCTCCCCCCCTTAGGATGGAATTTTTAAAATCGCTGAAATACATGTTTAATGAGTTTATAAGTTTGTTATCTTGAATTTCATGCTCCTGCCTAAAATGGCTGCTGAGATATGGCCAAATGTCCTAAAATTTTTAACCCTCTTTAATCTTAGGGAGGAATTTTCAGAAAATAGCTGAAATACATGTTCAACTATTTTTTTTTTTTTTTTTTTTTTTTTTTTTGTAGATTTATTTTCTGTAATTTCATGCTCTTATCTAAAATTGCTGCTGGAATATATGGCTAAATGTTCTAAAATTTTCGACCCCTTCTTTAACTTCCTTAGGAGGAGGGGGGATTTCTTAAATTTTTGAAATACTTGTTTAATTATTCTATTAGTAGATTTCTTGTAGTTTTACCGCTGCTACCTAAAATGACTGCTAAGATATGGCCAAATGTTCTAAAATTTTTGACATCCCCTTCAACCCCCCTAAGCAGGAATTTCTAAAATCGCTGAAATATGTGTTTAATCATTTTTTAGTAGATTTATTTTCTGTACTTTCACACCAGTACCTAAAATGACTGCTGCGATACGACCTAATGTCCTAAAAATTTTGACATCCCCTTCAACCCCCCTAAGCAGGAATTTCTAAAATCGCTGAAATATGTGTTTAATCATTTTTTAGTAGATTTATTTTCTGTACTTTCACACCAGTACCTAAAATGACTGCTGCGATACGACCTAATGTCCTAAAAATTTTTACCCCCCCCCCCTTTAAAACCCCATAAGGAAGAATTTTCAAAAATCACTGAAATACATGTTTAATTATTTTTTTAGTAGATTTATTTTCTGTAATTCCACGTTCCTATCTAAAACGGCTGCTGAGATATGGCCAAATGTTTCAAATTTTTGACCCCCCCCCCCATTTAACCACCATAAGGAGGGGGGGGGGGCAGAATTTCTAAAATCTCTGAAATATGTCAATAGTTATTTTTTAGTACATTTATTTTCTAAAATTTCATGCTCCTATCTAAAACTGCTGCAGGAATATGGCGAAATGTTCTAAAATTTTCGGCTTAAAAAACTTTTACATTTTACAAGCTTACAATTGTATTCATATTGTCGCGTAGGTGTTGATTGAGAACGAGTGAATACAACAAGCATGAACCAACTCAAAGCTTTTTTCCCCCAACTCAAGGTTACACCAGCTTAAATACACTCGAGGGGTGCTTTCTCGAATGGAACATTCCAAGCTTGGAAAGTTCTAGAAATCAAATAACGATTAACATAATAATTAACATAATCACAATTAGCATATTTCCGAAGGAACTAGAAATAAACACAAAGCAATCTTTAAACCAAAACGAATTTTAGGACACTTGCCTCCACGGGGATCGACCTCACTACCTGCTGGTCTGTAGTCCAGCGCTTTACCTTGGAGCCATCGGTTCACACAGCAGATAATTCCAGTATCGCTATATTTAGTGGGGTGGGCCTTGATCAACCAGAAGGCTCTCCCGAGCACAGAATGCTAATTTCGTTACATTTCCCCTTCCCTAGGAGGAAGCAGTGTCCCGCTGCAATCTACTCTGACTTCTCGTGACAGGTCCCCTGGAATTTCTGTGCGTTTCTTCATCAGCTATTTGCTCGTTTGGATCAAAATAGGGTTTCAGCCTCAGAATATGGACTACGTCCTTTAAACTTCGTCGCCTTTTATTCTCTTCCATGCTCTCTACTTCGTATGATACATCAGATAGTCGTCGTGTGATTCGGTACGGTCCGAAATAACGTCTTAGAAGTTTTTTCGAAAGCCCAACTTTTTGTATGGGAGTAAAAACCCAGACTAGATCTCCGATATTATAGCTGAGTGGTCGATGTCTTTCGTCATATCTTCGTTTGTCACTTGCTTGAGACTCGAGGATGTGAAGTCTCGCCAGCTGTCTAGCTTCCTCTGCCCTGGTGACTAGATGTTGTGCATAATTTTCGTTATATGGTTCTGCGAAATGAGGAAAGATCACATCCAGAGGAGTCTGTATATCTCTACCGTGTACGAGAAAGAAGGGACTGAACCCGGTGGTATCTTGTTTTGCTGAATTGTAAGCGAAAGTCACAAAAGGCAAGACTGTATCCCAATTTCTTTGCTCAACGTCAACATACATAGACAGCATGTCGGCCAATGTTTTGTTAAATCTTTCGGTCAGTCCATTGGTTTGTGGGTGATAGGCTGTCGTTAGAAGATGAGATGTTTGGCATAGTTGATTAATGTCTTTCACAATACTGGATAGGAAGGAACGTCCTCGATCACTTATCTCTTTGGGCGCACCGTGCTTGAGTATGATTTCTTCAACTATAAATTGGGCAATTTCAGTAGCCTCAGCAGTTGGTAATGCCTTTGTAACTGTGAATCTCGTCAGGTAATCCGTGCAGACAATAATCCATCGGTTCCCGTTCCGAGTTATTGGGAAGCGTCCAAGTAAATCTATTCCAATTTTAGCGAATGGTGTATCAGGGGGCTTTATTGGATGAAGTTGTCCAGGTGGAAGTCCAGGTGGAGATTTCCGTCTTTGGCACTCTCGACAGTGTGCCACATAACGGCGTATGCTGCCATACAGTCCTGGCCAATAATACTTCCTCCTTATCCGATCATACGTTTTGGCGAATCCGAGATGACCGGCAGTTGGAGCATCATGAAGACTTGTTAGTATATCGCGACGGAGTTGTTTCGGGACTACCAAGAGCCATTGCTGTCCCATAGGGTCGTAATTTCTTTTATAGAGTACCCCGCTTCTCATTTGGTAACCTCGGCATCCATCGCCTTTTTGGGTAGTTTTAATTATGGATTTCAACTGCTTATCTTTTAGCTGTTCTTTCCCGTAGTCTGCGATGACAGCAAGGAAAGGGATTTCTCCATTGTCGTCGACTGCTGTCTCGGCAAGGGGCTTTCTTGACAGTGAGTCAGCGTCGGAATGTTTTCGACCACTCTTATAGATGACGTTGATGTCGTACTCCTGTAACCTCAAAGCCCAACGTGCAAGTCTTCCAGATGGATCTTTAACGTTAGCTAGCCAGCATAAAGAATGGTGGTCCGTCACTACAGTAAAGGGTTTTCCAAAAATGTACGGTCTGAATTTACTGATCGCCCAAATGACAGCAAGGCATTCTTTTTCGGTTGTAGAATAGTTCTTTTCAGCTGCGGTCAGGGATCTGGAGGCATAGGCTATTGGTCTTTCCTTGCCATCTTGATCCTGGACTAATACTGCACCAATGCCATAGCCACTAGCATCTGTATGTATCTTCGTTTCAGCGTTTTGCAGAAAATGTCCCAAAACAGGTCCACTGGTCAGTAACTTCTTAAGCGTTGCGAAAGATTCCCTCTGCGATGTGCCCCAAGAAAACTTGGCATCTTTCTTTAATAACTCATGCAAGGGCTTGGCGATATCGGCGAAATTTCTGATGAATCGTCTGTAATACGAGCACAGGCCTAGAAAACTTCGAACATCTGCAACATTTTCTGGAACAGGGAACTTTGTCACAGCAGCTGTCTTTTGTGGATCGGGATAGATCCCATGTTGATCTACTAGGTGTCCTAATATGGTCAGCTTCTTTTTGCCGAACGAGCATTTGTTGGAGTTAAGCGTCAACCCTGCCTCTTGAATACATTGCAAAACTTTTCTCAGGCGTAATTGGTGCTCTTGAAAATTTGGTGCGTACACAATGATGTCGTCTAAATAGCAAAGACAGATGTTCCATTTGTGTCCTCGCAGTTCTGCATCCATCATTCGTTCGAATGTAGCGGGAGCATTGCATAGCCCAAACGGCATGACTTTAAACTCATAGAGGCCGTCTGATGTCACAAAAGCTGTCTTTTCTCGATCTTTTTCATCAACTTCTATTTGCCAATAGCCCGACTTCAAGTCCATCATAGAGAAAATCGTCGCACCGGCGAGACAATCTAAAGCATCGTCGATGCGTGGCAGCGGATAGACGTCTTTTTTAGTGACTTTGTTCAATCTTCTATAATCGACACAGAAGCGCCATTCACCGTTTTTCTTCTTCACAAGCACGACAGGAGATGACCAAGGACTGTTTGAGGGCTGTATCACGTCTTCTTTTAGCATTCGTTGTACTTCATTTTCAATTAGTCGTTTCTCAGTTGCTGAGGTACGATAAGGTCTCTGTTTAATTGGAGCGCTGTTCCCTGTGTCAATCTTGTGCTTTACACCATTGCATCTAGATTTCTTCGATTTTCTGTTAATGTCGAAAATATCACTATACTCTTCCAGAAGATTTAAGAGTGCGTCTACTTCTTGACTAGTTAGCTCATTATCTAACATTTCTTTAAATTTTCCACGAATCAGTGTCTTTCTGGACTTACGTCTTTTGGTATGTTCTCTGTCAGTATCATTCAGCGAACAGATGGAGTTATTTTCGATTACTGTTAAGCAAGCTATATTCATCCTCTTTGGTATTATCTGAGTTCGTCCAGAGAAATTCGTGACCCATATTTTACAGCAATTATTTTCTACCGTAATGATTGATGCTGGTATGGATAGCTCTCTTTCCCACATGAGAATTTTGTTGCCAACAACCATAGCTTTATCTGCTTCTTGAATGTCTGGACTAACGGTACATATTTGCTTAGCTGAATTTGCCTCAATTACGTAATCTGTTGCGGCAAGCAAGGGAGAATCAGATTTACATACCACTGTGTCTGGTAGAATTTCCGATAGTTGAAGCTCTTCATTCCCACAATCTATAACAGCATCAGTGGCACGGAAAAAGTCCCATCCAAGTATCATTTTATGGCTACATCGTGGAAACACAAGAAAGTCAAATGGTTTCACATTTCCATTCAAGTTGACTTTTAATACACAATGTCCTGAGGCGGATACCGGCTTTCCAGATGCAGTCTTCAATATAGGTCCATTTTCACTAAACATAGGTACATTCAACTGCCTGCGAAATGCTTCAGATATAACCGAATAATCGGCACCAGAGTCGACGAGGGCTTTTACACACTGTCCATTTACGGTAACATAGGTGGTGTTTTTTTGTAACTTGGTTATAATGTACGCTGGAGGATTTTCTTTTATTGC
Organism: Maratus speciosus; assembly: GCA_963932465.1. Classification (NCBI taxonomy): domain Eukaryota; kingdom Metazoa; phylum Arthropoda; class Arachnida; order Araneae; family Salticidae; genus Maratus; species Maratus speciosus. Next base: position 25,633,404 of record OZ010788.1, on the reverse strand, counting down.
GGCCTCACCTCCTGCATAGGTCGCTAGAGCTAGTTTTCCTCTTTAGCTCGGCGTGGAGAATGGCTAGAGCGACGTATAGGTGACTGCGACTGTCGACGGCTAGAAGTGCGACGGGGATAAGGCGAACTACGTCTGAAACTTGAAGACATGGTCTGCGCATAATTCTCGTCGGAGCTGCGTAGGGAGTCAGTGTCCATACCTCGTCCAGGATTGGATGCCCAAGAGGTATTTGCATCCGTGAATACCCTGCGTCTTTCTCTACAGTACCTGCGCACGTGCCCTGGACGTCCACAATGGTAACAAAGGGGTACATTATTGGTTGTTCTCCATATATCTGTCTTTCGTTGTGGAACGGTGCTGTTTTTGGCTTCACACCTTGGTTGAGGCCTGACCGGAACTGTGCGTCGGGGAGTGAAGGTACGTCTTTTTGGACCCGTGAGTGGTGCCAATGCCTCCATAACTTCTCTTATTAACGAAGCGACGTCCGTTGGAGATTCGCATTCATCGTTTGTGCAGCAACTTGCTTCCGGCAAGAACTTTTTAAGCTCTTCTTTCACAATTATTCGTATCAATGATGTTATGTCACCTATGTCCGTTTCGGCTGACATTGTAGCAACATTAGGGAGTCTCTGGAATGTTGGCCGGGTGACACGTTTACGTCGAAGAGTTTCTATTTGACGGCAGCGTTTCACGAAGTCATCGACAGTCTGATAATCCTGAACCAACAGGACCTGGTACAAATCTTCTGCAATCCCCTTCATGAGATGAGCCACTTTCTCTCCTTCTGGCATAGAGGAGTTAACTTTACGACACAGGGCAAGAACGTCTTGGATGTAAGATTCGGCCATTTCACCAGTTTTCTGCGCCCGTGTAAGCAACAGTCTCTCAGCTTGTCTCTTTACATCGTCCGTTCGGCAGAACGTGTTTTCTAAGGAATTTTTAAATGCAGTCCAATTAGTAAAACTTTCCTCATTGTTGTCGAACCATTGTCGAGCTGTTCCAGCAAGATAGAAAATAACATTCGCAAGACACATCGGTTCATCCCAGCGGTTATAGGTGGCAATTCGTTTGAAATCTTTCAGCCACCTGCTGACATCTTGTTCGTCCTCTCCCGAAAAGATGCACGGATTCCGAGGTAGCTGGTATGTCAGGATGGGTACAGGAGCAACGTTAGTTGGAACGGTACTAGCATTCTCTGGGACACTGTCCTTACTCTCAGGCATCTTTCTTCTAACTCTCCTTGGATCGGGTAAGAGGCCAAATTCAGGAGACAATCCTTGAAGGCATAAACATCTGCGTGGCTCTTCCGTAGTTCGTATCGTACCCGGCGCTTCCACCAAACTGTCGCATAGGTGTTGATTGAGAACGAGTGAATACAACAAGCATGAACCAACTCAAAGCTTTTTTCCCCCAACTCAAGGTTACACCAGCTTAAATACACTCGAGGGGTGCTTTCTCGAATGGAACATTCCAAGCTTGGAAAGTTCTAGAAATCAAATAACGATTAACATAATAATTAACATAATCACAATTAGCATATTTCCGAAGGAACTAGAAATAAACACAAAGCAATCTTTAAACCAAAACGAATTTTAGGACACTTGCCTCCACGGGGATCGACCTCACTACCTGCTGGTCTGTAGTCCAGCGCTTTACCTTGGAGCCATCGGTTCACACAGCAGATAATTCCAGTATCGCTATATTTAGTGGGGTGGGCCTTGATCAACCAGAAGGCTCTCCCGAGCACAGAATGCTAATTTCGTTACAATATTTTTCAATAAAAACAAATTATTTTGTATTTAAAACACACACACACACACACATATATATATATATAGCAGTAGTAGACTCTCTGGAGGACATTGCTATAGACAAACCTTACATCAATATTATAAAGAAGATTTACAAGAAAGCAACAGCAACCATCCGCTTGGACAAAGGAAAAGCAAAGATCAAGCTTGGAAGAGGGGTAAGACAAGGAGACACCATTTCGCCTAAGCTTTTTACTGCTGTCTTAGAAAATATTTTCAAGAAGCTGGATTGGGAAAACAAAGGGATTAGAATAAATGGGGAATATTTAAGTCATCTCCGATTCGCTGACGACATTTTAATTTTCAATAACAGTCCTGAAGAATTGGAAAATATGGTAAAAGATTTGGCAGAAGCTAGCATTAATGTGGGATTAAAAATAAACTTGGAAAAGACTAAGGTGATGTTCAATTCATTTGCATCAAAAAAGAAAATCGTCTACAACAACACTGAAATTAAAGAAGTGCAAAGTTATGTGTACCTTGGGCAAGAAATATCATCTGATAATAGTATCATGAATGAAATCAATAGAAGAATAAGAAATGGATGGAGTGCTTTTGGGAAGAACAATATTATTCTGAAGAGTAGCATGCCCCTGTGTTTGAAAAGAAAGGTATTTAAACCAATGTGTTTTGCCTGTCCTAACTTATGGAGCAGAAACATGGACGCTAACAAAACGGATGGTACAAAGATTACAAACAACACAGAGAAGTATGGAAAGATGTATGCTAGGTATAACTAGAAGAGACAGAAAAAGAATAACCTGGATAAGAAGTCAGACGAAAGTTTTTGACATCATTGAAAGAATTAAACGGCTAAAATGGAAATGGGCTGGGCACATCGCAAGAAGACAAGACAATAGATGGAGCACAAACACCCTACAGTGGTATCCCAGAGATGTAAAACGGCCAAGAAGACGACCTCAAGTAAGATGGAGTGATGAAATCAGAAAAGTAGCCGGTGTAAATTAGATGACTAAAGCACTAGACAGGAAACATTGGAAAAAATCTGGGGGAGACCTACATCCAGCAGTGGATTGAAAACGGTTGATGATGATGATGATGATGATGATGATATATATATTTTAAATATTAATTTACAAAAAAAACATAAAATTCAAAACATGAATACTCAAATGTTAATTACTTTTTCAAATCACATATTTAATAAAATTAATATCAGTTCTATAATTAATGATAAAAATTGTTTTTTTCCTATTAATAATCTTCATATCTCAAAAACCTTTAAATATCCTAATACAATTGGTAGAAAGATTTTTAACTACAATACATTTTCAAAAAATACATCTGCTGCAAGTAATTTTCCGTGTAAATGCAATGACCCCACTCTAAAAAAATACATAAACAATGATCATGGACTGGAAATCACTGGAAATCTTGATATTGTTAATGATTTTAAATTGAAACAACTAATGGGTTATGGTACTAAATATAGACTTCCATCTAAATTTAATGTTAAATCTATTATCAAACAGTTTACATATGATATTGATATTTTTATTTATAAAATTTCTATCTCTTATAATAAGCCTATTGAATATTTTAATCAGTGGAAAATATTAGTAATTGAAAAATTAACCATGGCTTTAAAAAATAATATTGCTGATTTGGTTTCTATTAATACACAGCATATTTTCCAACAAATTACTAAATTACAAAAAAACTACGTTATTACATATGTAGACAAATCTCCTAATAATTATGCTATTATTTGTAAATCTTATTATCACCAACTTCTTACAAATTGTATTTCTTCTAATAAGTCATTTCAAAAAACTAATGAAAATGCAATTATAAATAATCGTAAAATTCGAAGTTATTATAAACTATTAAATATTTTATCTACTAACTTTAATTATCCATATTTAGTTCTTATTCCCAAATTTCATAAAACTCCAATTAAATTTAGGACTGTAACTATTGGTTGCAATACATATAATAATAAAGCCAATAAACTTCTCTTAAAAATCCTTAATCAATTATATGTACTTACTACAAACAATGATAATACACATTGTATAAAAAATAGCTATCAACTTGTCAATATTTTAAAAAATCTTCATTGTGTATATAATATAACGACATATGACTTCAAAGATCTTTTTAATAATATAGACCTATTAGATTTACATAAAATTATAAATGCATTATTTAAAAAGTATTATAAAAAACTGGAATTACCATCTAATATTGATATTGCATTTTTTAAATCTTTAACAAACTTCATTATCTATAATAATTATATCTTGCAAGATAACACTTTATATTTACAGCATGTCGGTATACCACAAGGCGGTTGTACATCCAGTTTACTCTCAGACTTATACTTATATCATTATGAACGTAATTTTACTAATAATAATCTACATTTATATCGTTATATTGATGACATAATTTTAATTGATACTGATCATTCTGCAATTACTCAATTTCCAGTAGATTATCCCACTAATTTGGAATTAACGGAAAACCTTTTATCTAACAATACAATTAACTTCTTAGATATTAAAATTACAATAAAAGACAACAAAACAATCACAGATTTATATGACAAATGTAAAGAATTTAAATTCAAAGTTAATACATTTACAAATTTTAAATCTTGTCTACATCATTCTGTATTTCGAAATATAATACTTAATCATTTATATAGAATAAAATGTTTATGTTCTTCTCCTCTAATTAACAATAATATTAAAAAACTAATTTATGATGCATTAAATCATGGTTTTCCAAAAAAATTCATATATTCATTAATATACAATTAGTATTTTTCTTACATGATCTTTTAAAACAAATTAACACATGCGTAAACAAAATTACAAAAAAATTATAAAATAAAAAAATATCTATAAAAAATTAAAAATTGTAAAATAATATAAAAAAATTATTATAGGTTGGATGGGTGGGTAGATGTTAGAGTACGGAGGAGGGTGGTGTTGTCTGGATAATACGCAATGGTTAATTTATAAAAAAAATTGCGGGCTTTTGTATTATTACTATATTTTTGATACGTATTTTATAAGGATGTTGATTTGATATTTTATATGTAATTGGTAAATTTCATTAATAATTAGCTTAATTATTGTTTAATCTTATTTACAATCATTTGTTATAAATTTTAATTTAATAAGGACAAAATCATATTAATTACTAATAGTATGCCATTTTTATAGTGATTAATATACATATAAGTATATTTAATATAAATAAAGTTATACTGTATGTATTAAAATTGGGTAATTATTTTTATTATTATTCCTCTATTCTTGTTAATATTTTAATATTTATCTATTTTCACTTTGTGTTATAAAATTTATTATCGGTTTAATGTTTTTGAATGTCCCACATTCATACTTTTAGGATTTTTATGGATGTATGAAAATAATCCACACACTATATTTGTGCTTTTTAGGTAATCTGAATTTAAGTATCTGTTTACCTTCTTTATACTCCCATATGTTTTTTATTTCCTGTTCATTTTATAATTATCTTATATATAATAGTTTTTATTAAAGATTTTTATATTTTTAATAATTATTTATATTAATTATTAATGAATTTATTTTGTTTTATAGCATATAGCTATATGCTATATATTATCGATGTTCTAGAATTATTTAAATTCTTAGTGTAGTTTAAATAAGTTAGCTACTAGAATATTTTGTATGCTTTTTAAATTTTATTAACAATAGTTTTTTTTTTTTTTTAAATACATTGTGTGGTTTATATTCGGTTTATAATTATCTATATATAAGGATTTGTTTGGTTTTGCTGTTAATAAAACAATTGTTACATTCAAATGCTTACAACTGTTTATCTTGTGACAATTGAATAATAAAAGTAATACTAGATGGCAGCACCAAAATTTGTATTTTTTCGATAAGTTCTAAATTTTACTTTTTCCAGCTACTTTTCAGTTATAATTTACTACACCAGGGGGAATTTTTAGCTAAATTTTGACGATATTGTTAAACAGTTTTTAATTAATTTAATAGTGCATTTTAAATATGTAATTACTTTCTATTTATTTTATTTTATATTATATTAAAAGTTATTTAACATTTATTTCAAAATGTATTAACTGCATCCTATGGTATCAATTACTGTGATTTCTTAACTGTTTTATTCACCGTAATCTTTACGATATTTTGGGTGCCATGTGCGCGTGGATTTATTCTAAAATATTGAAATATTAATTGGTATGGTGTTTATTATTTCTATTTTATATCCTATAAATATTTAAATAGGTTTTATTGATTTTTCCATTTCATATTATTTGTTTCTATTCTGTTTTCATTTTTAAACAATTCACTTGATTTTAATGGTTGTTTGGGCACAGGGGAAAATAATTTTTAGCTTTAGCTTATTTTTCTCACAGAAAACACCATTTTGCTTATATCATTGAATTCTGTGCCCTTGACAACGTTATTCAATATATAAGCATTTCCATTATTTGTCGGTGTCCACTTTCTTATTTTTCTTCCATAATAATTCTTATAATAAATTAATAAAAAAAAAAAAATTTAATACTTACAGCTTTAATTCATAATATTACGGTTTTTGATGGTGGTAGGTTATGTTTAGTTAATGGTTATATATATATATATATATTTTGCTTATATCATTGAATTCTGTGCCCTTGATAACGTAATTCAATGTATAAGCTTTTCAATCTTTGTCGGTGTCCACTTTTTTCTTTTTTTTTCCATAATAATTCTTATATTAATTTTTTTTTTTTTTTTTTTTAATACTTACAGCTTTAATTCATAATATTTGACGGTGGAAGGTTATGTTTAATTAATGGATATATATATATATATATATATATATATATATATATATATTGGTACTAAATTAAATTCTATAGTTTGTTTTTTGTGAGTGTAAAATGCAAATAGTGCCTGCTTTCAACTAACTGATCTTCAATTTTTTTTTATGTTAAGAAAACCTTTTTCAAAGTAACATTTTCATGCTAAGTGCAAAATAATTTAGTTTCTAATTTATACTAAGCCTGAAAATATTTATAATCATCAATAAATTGACTATTTTTAAGATATCAGATTGAATGGTTCAGAATCAAACTGATTACTCATGGTTGGTATAACTCTTGCAGTATGTGATAGTTTGTATTCACAATCAGCATATGGCAACTAAATAATTCAGCAAAAAACAGTTTTCTGTCTCACTAACTATTTCAAAGACAAAATCCCAAAACACACAAAATGTTGAAGATGACTTACAAATTTACTTCTCTGATTGAAATGTGAAATACAAGTCTGATTCAAATAACCCGAAATAATCAAGAAATGTGTCAGACTAAAAATGCATGCTTCACACTAAAATCTTTCTACTTGTAAATCTTACAATGATATAAAATAAAAGGTATGTTTATTTACATCTGTTTGCTACGTTCTTTGTTTCAATTTCTCTATGCCAAGTACAGACAATTCTTCAAGTGTTGCAAGACATATAAAAGTTTGAGAATCACTGACAATGTACTGCTGGATATTTGTATTTACTTCCAACCAAAAATCTTATAAATAAGTCACTGCTCTAAATTATATCAGGTTAGGGGGAAACTAATATATATATATTTTTTTTATAAAAACTTGCATACCTTTTTCAACCACTTCTATAGAGGTACAGCTGCCAAAAACTAGCTCTACTTCAGGAATACAATATACAGGGAATAAAAATCTGACAACAAGACATCTCTGAAATATAAATTGAAATACCTTAAATATGTATGACATTATATTACAATCAAATAAACTGTTAAAAAGAAAAGAATCCTTTATAAACAAAAACAGCATGCACAAAAAAAAATCTGAAATTGAAATATATAATACTTAAGTCCATTTTAAATTTTCTTATACCTATATTTCAGGCATTATAGTAGCCACCAGTATAGACACTTTTACCACATTTGTTTTACATTAATATATAAAGATTCATGACACTTAATTTTCATTTTAAAAAATCTTTTATCTTTCGTTTTGTACATATTAAAATCGAAAATTATAATTTACTTTTCTTTACTTAAAAAGGACATATATTCCGGTATATCGTTAAAACTATGCTATTTTTAAATATATACTGCATTGTCCATACTCTTTGGCACTTCTCTGAAAAAACGTTTTCGTCCATTTCTTGGACTTCATCAGTTTCAATTGGCAGCTCGCAGTTTCACTTTCGACCTTTTATCATCTCTCTCTTTCACTTTTTCCCCCTTCTCCCTTTTCACTTTCCCCTTCTTTCCAGCATTTTTAGCCAACGGGAGTCAACATTTGCATGCGCCATATCGTTGCATACACTTTTTCTTTCGAGGTTAATCTCGATAGCCTCTCTCATTAGGGTGTTGTGGGGATTATCATATGCAGCTATTTTTTCTATTTTAATTGATTGAGGTATTATGGGGTTTTTTTAATTTGTTCTTGAGAAGGCTGTTGCTTGATTATTATATTTTATGTCACGGATATGCTCCTTATACCTTTCGCTTATTTTTCGCTTGGTCATCCCGATGTATGTAATTTCCTTATTTTCTGTATCTGAGGCTTTAATTTTATATGCTCCTGCCGTCTGTAATTCGTCGTATCTTTCTGCTTCATTTCGTATCGTTTTAAATAGGGAAGGGTTGGGTGTGATTGGGACTATCTTTCCGAGTTTACTAATTTCGCGTTTTATTTTTAGTGCTATTCCGTTCATGTATGGTAGGGGGGGTGTATAATCTTTTTTATTTTGTCCTGGTTGGATCCAGTTAATTTTTTCTTTCGCTTTTCTGATTAGCTTGTCTATTGTTTTTCTTGGATGGCCAGCGTTAAGTCCTATGTTTTCTATAATCCTTAATTCTTCTTTTAATAACTTTTCTGTTGAACATATATACAGTGCTCTATAGATGTAGGTATTTAGGGCTGCAAGTTTTTAGTTTATTGATGTATTTGTTTTGCTTGACATTATCGCTAGGTTTGCAGTAGGTTTTCTATAGATTGTTGTTTTTATCTGGTCATTTTCGTATATTATTTTTACGTCAAGGTATGGAAGGGATCGGTTCTTTTCTTCTTCTATTGTAAATTGTATATTGCTATCGTATTTATTTATTTCGTTTAAGAGGTTTTTTAAGTTTACTGTTCTGTTTGTTATGATAAATATATCATCTACATACCTTACCCAAAGGCATATTTCATTTTTATGATCCTGTATTATTCTTTTTTCCATTACTCGCATTTTCCATTCTGAAACCACATTTGAAATGGGGACCCCATCGGTACACCCCTCAGCTGTTTATATATCTTATTGTTAAATTTAAAATAACTTTCGTTTAGGATCAGATTTGTTGCACTTTCCATTGTATTTATAATTTCTGGGTCTGTGTAGTGTTTCTGTATAGTCTTGTTTATTTCTTCTGTCATTTCGTTAAGGTTAATCGACGGGTATAGGTTTTTTACGTCTAAGCTTATCATATAGTCGTCTGGTTGCGGTTCGTATTCTCTTAATATCTGTATGAATTTTCGTGTTGAATTAACTGATATAGCAGAAGGGGGGAGCATTTCTTCATACTGTTTCCGCATATATTTTTCTATGTCATAGGTTGGGCTTAGCTTTTTGTTAATGATCGGTCTCATTTTGTATGGATTCTTGTGGTCTTTCAATTTTCCAAATATAATTGGTGTATTAGGAGTAAAATTCTGTTTTATTGGTTTAGTTCCATTTGGCCATTTACCCCTTCTAATCAATTCTTCTGACTTTTTCGTTAGTTTATTTAGGGGGTCTTTTTTTACTATTTCGGTCCCTAGTTCATCTATTGTGCTCTCCATCATATTAACATATTCATTTTTATTCATTATTGCTATTTTTCCTGTTTTATCAGTGTGCAAAAAAGTTAAGTTTTGGTTTTCTTTAAGTTGTTTTATTATTCTAAGGTCATTACCATTTTCCCCCCTCCTTTTCCCCTGCTTTTCAATCTCGTTCTGAGCTAAGTTTCGTAATTTCTTCGCTTCCTCTTCAGGAATAGATTTCAAAACTCTTTCGATTTTGGGGATGGCCTCTTTTAGATTTATTTTTCTCTCTACATTAAATTTAGGGCCTTTCTTTAGGCAAGCGTCTTCTTCGGTCGGTTTATATGCCGATATATTTATATATGGTATGCTTGTTGTCATTTGGGTTCTATTATGCCTATTATTAATCTTCATTTCCCAATACTTCATTTTCTTTTCAAGTTTCTTTTCATGTTTTACCTTTCATATACTCTAATACTGTTTATTTTTTCAAATATCTGTGCCCGTTCTTCTGGTGGTAACTCGTATATTTTTCCTTCTAGATCTTTAATTTCTCTTTTAAATCTTGCGATTTTTGCATATCTTCGTTTGATTACTTTATTCAGGATCCGTTTTTCGAAGAACCTTATTTCTCTCTTGAACTCCGTCCATAGGAATTTATTTCTAATTTTTAGGAAGTTTGCCGACCGATGGGGTCCCCCATTTCAAATGTGGTTTCAGAATGGAAAATGCGAGTAATGGAAAAAAGAATAATACAGGATCATAAAAATGAAATACGCCTTTGGGTAAGGTATGTAGATGATATATTTATCATAACAAACAGAACAGTAAACTTAAAAAACCTCTTAAACGAAATAAATAAATACGATAGCAATATACAATTTACAATAGAAGAAGAAAAGAACCGATCCCTACCATACCTTGACGTAAAAATAATATACGAAAATGACCAGATAAAAACAACAATCTATAGAAAACCTACTGCAAACCTAGCGATAATGTCAAGCAAAACAAATACACCAATAAACTATAAACTTGCAGCCCTAAATACCTACATCTATAGAACACTGTATATATGTTCAACAGAAAAGTTATTAAAAGAAGAATTAAGGATTATAGAAAACATAGGACTTAACGCTGGCCATCCAAGAAAAACAATAGACAAGCTAATCAGAAAAGCGAAAGAAAAAATTAACTGGATCCAACCAGGACAAAATAAAAAAGATTATATACACCCCCCTACCATACATGAACGGAATAGCACTAAAAATAAAACGCGAAATTAGTAAACTCGGAAAGATAGTCCCAATCACACCCAACCCTTCCCTATTTAAAACGATACGAAATGAAGCAGAAAGATACGACGAATTACAGACGGCAGGAGTATATAAAATTAAAGCCTCAGATACAGAAAATAAGGAAATTACATACATCAGGATGACCAAGCGAAAAATAAGCGACAGGTATAAGGAGCATATCCGCGACATAAAATATAATAATCAAGCAACAGCCTTCTCAAGAACAAATTAAAAAAAACCCATAATACCTCAATCAATTAAAATAGAAAAAATAGCTGCATATGATAATCCCCACAGCACCCTAATGAGAGAGGCTATCGAGATTAGCCTCGAAAGAAAAAGTGTATGCAATGATATGGCGCATGCAAATGTTGACTCCCGTTGGCTAAAAATGCTGGAAAGAAGGGGAAAGTGAAAAGGGAGAAGGGGGAAAAAGTGAAAGAGAGAGATGATAAAAGGTCGAAAGTGAAACTGCGAGCCGCCAATTGAAACTGATGAAGTCCAAGAAATGGACGAAAACGTTTTTTCAGAGAAGTGCCAAAGAGTATGGACAATGCAGTATATATTTAAAAACAGCATAGTTTTAACGATATACCAGAATATATGTCCTTTTTAAGTAAAAAAATGTGTTTTTGTTTTTAAGAAAAGTAAAGAAATGTAAATTAAAATTTTTGATTTTAATATGTAAAAAACGAAAGATAAAAGATTTTTTTAAATGAAAATTAAGTGTCATGAATCTTTATATATTAATGTAAAACAAATGTGGTAAAAGTGTCTATATTGGTGGCTACTATAATGCCTGAAATATAGGTATAAGAAAATTTAAGTGTAATATGGGCATTAAATGAGACAGAAATTACTGTCGAAAAACACTGGCTTAAGCCCATTCTTTTACTGCACCAATATATGATAAAAGCATTAATCTGGTCATTGAAATCTATTATAACATACCTTCCAAATTTGAAAATGGTGTAAAATAATGCATGAGAAATATTTATTTTGTGAGTTTGTCTTTCTTTATCTTGGATCTGTACCTGTTTCTTGTCCAATTAATTTTAACTAAGTAAGTAATTTTAATTGAAATAATATTCTGTAGGTAAAGAAAACTTCATACATATGTTAATCTAATTAAAAGTATAAACTGAACAAATAAATATATCAAAATAGAATTAATTTCATAAATAAAAGACCCTGAAAACCATTCAAAAGTATCTGAGAATTTAAAATATAATAATAAGTGGTTCCCTTTTATTATCATATCACCAATTCACATTGAACAAAATCTGTGCCAAACAATATGATTTAAAGCAAATAATGGATAAGCTAATAATTAGGTTTATAGCCAACTGGTGTATTTTAGCCGACATGGCACAAATTTAATTACATTGTCAAAACATCTTTGTGTGTGTGTATGTGCATATGTGTGAGAGGCAAGCACTTATACTTGTATTTAAACATTTGCTTCCATATTTATATAACTGCTGTTTGTACCAGGTGTCCTAAAATGGACTGACTGTTTTAAAAATTCAATAACTTGCAAATGGCGACAGGTATTAAAAAATTCTTGGAGGGTTATATAAGATGTCAGGAGTTTTTTACTGTGATTCTCAATTTTAGTTTAAAATAGCAGTGATAGATGGCGCTACAAACAATAGGTGCCTTAAATCAGGGCCCAATTTTTGGCCTCTCTTTTCTCTCAGTACTGATGCAAAAGAAGGATGTTAAGTATATCGAGTGGTTTTCAGTCGTCAGTGTAATTTTGTTCTCCATAATATATTTAATCTCTTTCTTTCACATCAATACTGAGAAAAGAGAAGAGGCCAAAAATTGTTTGATTTAGCACCTATTGCTTGCAGTATCTTCTATCACTTCTATTTTAAACTAAAGTCAAGAATTGTGGTAAAAATACTCCTGACATCTTACATAACCCTCCTGCAAGAATTTTTTTAATAGTGATCACCATTTGCAAGTTACTGAATTTAAAACCAATCAGTGCATTTTAAAACACCCGGTATAATTAGTTTTATAAACCACGCCTATATAAACATTTGCCTACAAAACACACCTGAAATATAAACATTTGCCTTTCTTGCCAAGTTTCATACACTTGAAAAGAGATTGTTACCAACATCATAATGCTAATTTTGGCTCTTCAAACCTGATTACGAAATTTTAGGCACTAACTTTTTATTTATTTTCTCTTGCATTTTGAAAAAAATATATAAATGCTTAGGACATTCCACTTACGAAATAGAATGCAATGAAGCATTTTCAAAATTACAGAGTTATGCCATAAAAGAAAAATGTATCTCAGGAGTTGATATAAGACATTATCTACAAATGGGTAAACAATGGCAATGCAATGTGAAAGACTATGAGAAGTGAATATCTGTCTATTAAAAAAGGAACATGTTTCGACTGCTCCAAAAGTACATTTGTATTTGTAATTGCACTAAAGTTTATATACAGTTTGTATAAACTTAACATTCATTAAATATTAAAAAGAGCAATTAGATTTGAGCAAAAAGATAGTGATTGCATGCATATATTTAAATGAAACATTTACAAATTGACTTATTGAAAATTAATAGGGATTACAAGAATGCAAGGAAAGATATTATGAGTAAATTCTTATGTTACACTTAGTCATTATTGGCATTAAGTTATACTTATTGGCAACTTGTGTATTTGTCAGCAGGATAATAAACAAGTACCTAATAAATAATAATAATAAACTGATTTTTAAGTAATATGGTAATTCAGAATAATCAATATATTATCAGAAATATTAAAGTCATTTCAAATATGAAATATAAAACTCTTGAAATCCTACATGTTAAACTAATAAGTTTTTCTACAAATTTTTGTACAAACACTCACCTCCTTATGTGAAGCTCTTTCAGCAATGTCATTCACATTTAAATTCATTGAATTTGAGGCAATAATAGCATCGCTTTTACAACACTGAGAAATCCCTAAAAATAAAATAACATAAATAAACATGCAAAATATTACAACAACAATATTTACATTAAGCCAATGAGAAAGATAGTAAAACCTTTCAAATTAAGGAATGAAGAAATGAGCAGTGCTAAAAAATATTCTCTAAATTTGTGTTTTATATAAATTCTTGCTGGCCAAATTTGAACATTTTTGACAATTAAGAATATATCTATCTATCTAATTATATACTAGCAAACCCCACGGCTTTGCTTGCGTAATATTTAAAATATGCCAAGTGATATTTATATGTCTAATTTTTATTAAAAGGTACTAACTAAATTTTTATTTTATTAAAAGGTTTTTTTTAATTAAAAGGTACTTATTACTTTTAGGAATACTTCAAAAATTACTATTTAAAACACAGTTTGATTAAACATCATTATTACACTGCATTAGGCAGAAAAGAGACTTAAATTAATAAAACAAAACTAAATAAATGATAATTTAAAAAATATTTTGAAACTTTTATGCTCAATTAATACGCTCATTTCAGTATTCATTTGAAGTTTTGAATTTTTTAGAAACCATCTTTTTACATCTTAAAATTAATTATCATGTCAAATTCCAAGTCCTACCATCTCTCTCAACAGAAAGGGCTATCTTGAGTTAGGAACTATCACCATTAATTTGCCAACATTAATTTTGAAATTGGTTTGTTATTTTTAATATTCCACAGAAACGTAATTTAGAAAGCTTTTAAAGGCCTTTTATGGAACGTTTGTTGTTCCTGTGAACCCCAGGTGGTAGAATCATCGGCATAAAATATAGCCTGTGTAGGATCAGAGACTGTTACCATTGAGTCGCAACTATTACTTTTATAATTGGTTTATATTCCCTGAAATTGCATAGAAATCGTAATTTAGGACTTTTTTAGAATACTTTTTGCACCTCCCCTTCGCTTCACCCTTTTTTAATTTGAATTTATTTTCGACAGTCCTTCGAGGACATTTATATTTTATAAGTAACTACCATCCCATATTTAAAGTTTCTATCCTTTTCAGTATCACAGAAATCGCAATTTAGAAAGTTTTTAGCTCCTGGAACCCTCTGGTGGTAGTGGCACAGACATAAAATATAGCTTATGTTTAAGCAGGTTCTATCACCAACAATTTGTCATCATTCTTTTTTTAATCGGTTTGGTATTTGATAAGATTGCATAAAAATTGTAATTTATAACGCTTTTCGCTCACTTCATCTTTTTAAATTTGAAATTTTCTTTCGACTGTTCTTAGAATGTAATTGCATCCTGTACGTAAATACCATGCCATACTTCAAAATCTTAGACCCCTCAGTTGTGCAAAAAACGCAAATTAGAACATGTTTTGCTTTTGCAACCCTCAGATGGTAGTGACAGCAACATAAAATATAACCCATGTTATAGCAGGGACTGTCATCATAGATTTGCAACCATTACTTTTGAAATAGCTTTGGTATTTCCTGAGATTGAGTAGATATCGCAATTTAGAACGTTTTTACAATGCTTTTCGCGCATTTTTACACTTTTTTAAATTTCCAATTTTTTCGAAACTGTTCTTAAAAATCATTTATATCTAATAAATATGTACCTTGCTTAATTTTATGTTGCTAGCCCCTAACGATCACAAAAATCGAAATTTAGAATGCTTTTTTGCTCCTGCAACGTCTAGGTGATAGTGATACCAACATAAAACAGCATCTATGCTAGAGCAGAGGCTGTCAGCATCAATTTCCTACCATTACTTTTGAAATCAGTTTGATTCTTCCTGAGATATTGCTGACAAATCAGCATTTAGAACATTTTTAGAATGCTTTTCGCGCACTTTGCTCCTGCATCTGCTCTGGGGTAGTGGAAACAGATATAAAATATAGCCTATCTTGGAGCAAGATCTGTCACTATCATTTTTACACCATTATACTTGAAATCGGTTCAGTACTTCCTGAGATTGCATAGAAATCGCAATTTAGAATGCTTTTTGTGCATTTTGACCCCCTTTTAAATTTCTTTTTAAATTTCTTTTTTTTTTTAGAAAATGTCTTTAGAAATTATTGATATCTTATACCTAACTACCATTCCAAATTTCCTGATTCTAGGCCCTTCCATAACACCGCAATTTAGAACGTTTTTCACCTGCACCCCCTTTGGGGTAGTGGCACCGACATAAAACATAGCCTATGTTGGACCAAGGGTTGTCACCATCATTTTGACGCCATTATTTTTTAAATCGGTTTGGTATTTCCTGAGATTGTGTGGAAACCACAATGTAGAACATTTTTTAGAACACTTTTCGCACATTTTCACCCCTTTTAAATTTCAAATTGTTTAAGAACTGTTCTTAGAAATCCTTTATATCTAATAAGTAGCTAATATTTCAAATTTCATATTTCTAGGCCCTTCAGTAACGCATAAATCGCATTTTTAGAACGTTTTTTGCTCCTGCAACCCCTTTGGGGTAGTGGCACCGACATAAAATATAGCCTATCTTGGAGCAAGCGCTGTCACCATCATTTTGACACCAATATTTTTTAAATTGGTTTGGTATTTCCTCAGATTATGTAGAAACTACCATTTAGAACGTTTTTTAGAACGCTTTTTGTGCATTTTCACCCCTTTTAAATTTCGAATTGTTTAAGAACTGTTCTTAGAAATCCTTTATATCTAATAAGTAGCTAATATTTCAAATTTCATATTTCTAGGCCCTTCAGTAACGCATAAATCGCATTTTTAGAACGTTTTTTGCTCCTGCACCCCCTTTGGGGTAGTGGCACCGACATAAAATATAGCCTATCTTGGAGCAAGCGTTGCCACCATCATTTTGACACCAATATTGTTTAAATTGGTTTGGTATTTTCTCAGATTATGTAGAAACTACCATTTAGAATGTTTTTTAGAACGCTTTTTGTGCATTTTCACCCCTTTTAAATTTCGAATTGTTTAAGAACTGTTCTTAGACATCATTTATGTCTTATAAGTAACTAAAATTCCAAATTTCATATTTCTAGGCCCTTCAGTAATGCAAAAATCGCATTTTTAGAAAGTTTTTTGCTCCTGCACCCCCCTTTGGAGTAGTGGCACCAACATAAAATATAGCCTATATTCTAAGTTGGACTAACACCATCATTTTGATACCATTACTTTTGAAATCGGTTTGGTTGCTCCAGAGATTACCTCTAACAAACAAACAATTTTTACTTCTTTATAATATTAGTATATATATATATATATATATATATATCATGTTCAGTATTCAAAATCAAGTGTGTAGCATTTATAGTTCATTTACAGGTGCATTCAAAATAATTATGTTACATTAGGATTTATGAGGGGAAAATAATTTATGGTATATTTTAATGATGTTACACTATTTCAAACATATCAAAATTGATATGAATCATTGAGGTGCACTACAAGGGGCTTACTATAGAAGAGAATATGCATAGAATTTACCCATCATTTACAGGGACACACAAAAGAATTCTGTTAAAGTACTGCCTATCAACAATAATTTCTGGAAAAAATCAGTTCAGTTGTGAAACGCTTTTTAAAATTTAACTAATTTTTTTCTGATTATTTGGTATGTATGAATTTTATAATAGATCATATGCAGGACAGAACAAAAGATCTTGATTACTTTTCCGTTTATTGATGGAAATTGCTCGAGAGAAATTTTTAACTGTGCTATGCATTCCCTAACTGAACTAAATTTTAGCATACTACATAGTATATACATGCATAGATACTGTACAGGGTTTCTCAAAAGAATTTGGATATCTTTCTGAGTATTGATGGGAATTCCTGAAATTACGTGTGTACTGTAAATTACGTACCTGAAATTGTGTTTTCAAATGTTTTATGCTTTTTCTAAATGGTCTACTTAGAAATCATCTTTCACCTTATTAAATGGCGAAGTATTATTAAAATATACTGGAAGTGTTGGCAAATGTTTCATATTAATTACGTTCTACTGTACAGGGTGATTAAAAACGAATGGGACAAAAAGAAAACATACCTAGGACTGCTGTAATGGGAATTATTTTTTAAATACAAATTTTACAAGTTTTTAGAGATGCTTGGCTTGATGTGGGCCCCTCCCATAACACAGAAAATGCCTGTACGGTAATAGAATTACTGCCACACTTTTTTTAGCATTTCCGGCGTTATTGAATCCATCATGTCACTTATCGGCTACTGTAAGACCTGAAGGAATGACGGCATGAACATGTTCTTCACATACCCCCAAAGGAAAAAAAATGACAAGGCATTAGGTCTAGGAATCAGGCCAGCCAAAAAATTAGTGGCACATCATTTTACCCAGCATAGCCAATCCAACAATGGAGTAGATGATTGTTGAGATATTCATGTATGTGCCAAATGAAGTCAGGAACCAATTTTGTGGGACTTTGTACAAACGTTTCACAAATGCTTTTCACCACATCGTTTTTGACAGGTGGTCGTATCCTGTTTTTTCTTTTGCATAAGCTGACCTTCTTCTTAAACTGCTTCATCCACCTTATGAGGTATTGGTGATGAGGTGGTTCTTTAAAAATTTTGGTCTGGAAGTGTCTCTGAACGGTGACAACCGATGAACGTTTTGTGCATTCTAAGACACAGTAAGTTTTCTCTTGGGAGATGTCACCATTTTGAATAACACTGCCTCTAGTGACAATTTCGATAACAGCAGGCTTTTCATGCTGCCAGATAAAACTTGTATGATTATACTTTCATGCTAGATTTTTATTTTTTAATTGAATTCATCACAGCAATTTAACATTGCTTGCCTTTTTGTCACATTCATTTTGAGTCAATCTGTACACATATAAATTAAGAGAATCTTAATGAATAATAATAATCAAAATTTTATTTTAATAAAAAGGGTTATCTTTAAATGTGAAATATTATTTACTACCATTAACTTAAATAGCAAACTTTTCCTATTAAATATTGACTAAAATTTATGTGCATTTATCATAATTTTGCAAGGTCAATAAGAATAATATTTTAATATAAAAAAATTTCCATTTAATAACTGGAAAAAAGTTTTATATATTTCATGAGCTGAATATACTTAAGAACAGGGTTGGCACGGTTTAAACCAAGTGATTTTAACCATGGTTTAAACCACGGTTTAAACCAATTGGTTTTTTTTTTTTAAACAAATCTAATATAATATTTTCTCTTTTTTGTAATTTAGGTGTTTTAAATTATTGATAGAAGTAAATTATTCTTTTAACACTTCACAGTCAACCTGAAACATTGTGAGCCTAGGTCATGTTTCTATGCATGTAGAATGAAAATTAGCATGTGCTGATGAACATGTCTGGTACCCTAAAGATTTATCTTAAGACATGTGAAATTAGGAAACAAAATAGGTAAATAATATTCAATATTTAGCATAAAATATTTTCATTTAAAAAATGTAGATTATTTACAGCAGTTAATAACAAAATACAATTATCTTTAAGATTTTGGTCAAGTTGTAAAAGAATTAAAGGAGTAATTTAAGATATGAAGTTCCCAATAGCAGAAAATTCTCGAAGTGTCTGGGACAGATACTTCAGGGCCGGAAAATGATCTGCAGATAAAATATTTTTAAATTGAAGCATTAATTAATCAAACAATTAGTTACCTATAATGTCTTTATGCATTTTATTCATAATAATCTTAAGTTTTTGTACTAAGTAATAAAGAGCTAAACATAATGTAAAGTGAAATAAAGGCTCAATGGAAAAAGAATCTGCAAAAAAGAAAAGAAAATCTGCGACGCCCATCTCTTGTTTTAAACTTTCTGCTACCAGGATGAAATTGAATAACACAGCCTGCAAACATTGAGTGCTAGTTATAGCCTTTCAATAATACCAATCAATCTTTTCTGTTACTTGCTGAATCTAATGGCCAAAAATGTTGACTTGGACACTTGGAGTTATCACTCAGAAAAAAAAAATAACCAGAAGTATTTGGATATTTAAAATAAACGGTCAAGTGCGAGCATTACTCGCGCACAGAGGGTTCTATAGAATAAATATATGAATTTGTAATTGTATTATAAAAACGTTGCTAAAAGAATAAATACTAAGACTTTGTCAAAAAACTATACAACGTAGGGTTGGGTATAACTGTATATATTAGAAAAGTGTAATCGGGTATACCATGAAAGTTCAAAGAGATATGGAACCTAAATAATATCAAATATAGATATTCATATAACTCTTTTTTTAATATTATCCTAATTTGTTTATGATGAACTTAATTCGGTACTGACAATAAAAGCAGTGCATAGTTAAACTTCATTTGGCATTTCATGAAACTAAATTCAGCGTAGTAATAACCTTTATTTTTACAGTGTAGCTAAAACAAAACCTTTGTTCAAAGTTTAAATTTGGCATTGTGCTAAGAGCGCTTCGAATTGAGGTCTCAAAGTTGCAACGCCGCCTTTGTCAGTGCCGTGTTTTTCCAGATAGGTGTTTAATTAACTTTTAAAGTCACTCAAGGCGTATTGAGAGATACAATCAATGCAAACTATCGCGAATCCCACAGTATTTGTGCAATTCATTCTAATCAAATCTTTCGAGGGCGATGTCCTTAAAAAATGGACACCTAAATTTAATTCCAAAACAGACAAACGGCACCAAGAATATTTAATTAAAATTTTCCTTTTATCATGTACGTGAAAATAAGCAAGTTCACATTTTCTAATAAATTTGTTTATAAATTCTGGTGTCAGTTCATTATTTCATAAGTTTATAAATAGAATTACTCCGTGCCGGAAAGGATTAAGTGGTCGCAGGACTCTTAAAGCTTCAAAATTTAAGAAATTTTAATTTTTTTAGATGTTAAACTCCTATCTTTTCTGAATATTTTGATATAATTGTTTCCTTGAAATTTCCATTAGAACAGAAGTTTTGGCTTTTAGAATTATACCCGCTCAATAGCTGAAATGGCGTTTCCGAAACTTTAAAGTCATTATTTTCCAAATGGCGTTTTTTGGGCATAACACGCAGGATGCCTCAAAAACTTCTGAATATTTTTTCATGAAACTTTCAAAACATATATTTCATGTTAGTCTGTATAAACTGAACCTAAAATCTCCTTTTTATTGTTCAAAAAAATATTTTTTTAGGTGATTTTACTGTTGAAATTTTCAAAATTTTGTATTAGCTAAATGCAACATTGCATTAAAAATATAAAAATGCTTTAAATACAAATTTATTTAAGTTCAGGGAAATTATTACAATCTGAAGTTTAAGTAAGCACCAAAATTTTCATTCTAGTTGCAATATTTATTTTGTAATCCTGCGCGTAAACTGTTATGCCAATTTTTTGTTCAACAAATGTCTAACAGTTTCGAGCCACCTGTAAATACTAATTCTGTATCTTGCAATTTTTTAAATACATGAAACGAAAGAACAGACTTATATCTTTCATCCCAATTAAAATTGTGTTTTAAAGTCATATACATTTTAAGACATTAAATGTTGAAAATGGTCTTTTTTTCATTTTTTCCACTTTTTAGAGTCCCGAGACCCCTTAAATTAGTATGTTTTTAACAATTTGACGTTAATTGCTTTTATACTGTTACTGGACATTACATTACACATATATATCATTAAAAGTTGTTAACTAGGCATAGAGTATGACTTGTCCTTGTGTATGTCCAAACTGACCGTACTTTTAAGGGTTAATATCTCGGCTATTTACCGATGATTTTTTTCGAAAATCATTATCAACAATGCTTTTATTCTTCTGAAACAATAGGTATATTCAGTGATGCTCAACAATTTTTCTGAATGCCCGTAAATCGAAATTTGTGTATAACAGAAAAATACTAATTAGTCAAAAACTATGTGACCTAGGCTATAATTTTCCGGTAAGGTTTATATTAACGTCTACTACCTCTAATTTTTTCATAATTTTAGTTTCAGTAGATTTGGAATTAGATGGGGTGGAGGGGGGACATATTTTTGTGCTACATTTTCAACAATATCTTTGAAAATATAATACCTAAAATTAAAAAGAATGTATTTTTGAGTTCAGCGTTACAAAAGCTTTCACAGGATGATATACAAAGAAAATATTTTTTTCTTCAAGTAACATAATTAGCCCCTCTACTTTTTTACTAAATATATTTATGAATGTTTATTAATCTGAAAATATGTGGGTCAATGGTCCTTATTACTTCCCCGAATTTGAACTTTCCACGTTCCATAGTTTACGAGTAAAATGGCTGTGACAGACAGACAGACAGACACAGGAGTGATCTTATAATGGTTCCGTTTTTACTTTTTAAGTACGGAACCCTAAAAATAGTAATAACAACCACCACAGAATAATAATACCTTTCATGAAACTACATCAAATTTTTATTGATTATTATATTAATCAAAAGATTCTTTATACGATTTTCAAGGTATCAATGTTTCACTGTATAGAGCAGTTTACTTTGAACATAAGATATAGGCTGTTAATAATAATATTTAAATTAGAAATAATTTGAATTTCTACATAATTGACTGTAACTATTTAATTTGAATATTTTCAAATGAAGTTATATTACATATATATAATATCCAACAATGTTTATTTTATTAACAGATATGCATCTGTATGCAATAGGAAATGATATTTTAAAAAAACCGGATTTAAACAAAATAAATCGGTTTTTCTTTGGTTTTTTACAAAAAAACCTGGTTTTTTGCCAACCCTGCTTAAGAATAAAATGAATATATACATTATTAACCTCCTCTCCCCTGGAGTGAATATTAAGATGTCTTTGGTTGAAGGAACAAAATACCTGATCCGGAAAAATTCTATAGTGATACAGTTTTTTACATAACAAAAATGATGCAAAGGAAGAAATCTAAAGAGGATATTAGGAATTTAAATGAGAAAAACCTTTCTTCAACACATAGCATATGCATAAAAAACACTCAAAAAGAAAATGCATATGAAAAAGAACTACAATGGAAGGAAAAAAAAAAACTTGCAAAATATAGGCAAAGGCAAATACATATAAAATGAATGTTTAATCAACTATTTTTTAAAATTAATAAAATAAATAAAATTCTTGCTACAAAGCTGCATTTTATTATTTATCCGATGATTAATTATGTTATCAAATTTTTTCAGATGTATTAGTTATGATTACATGTTTTAAGTTTTATTGATTTTTTTGCACATACAAGTTTCCTTTTTAATATATAATTTAAAAATTTTTTTTTTTTCATTTTTTACCAAGGAAAGATTTTTAAATTTTAATTTGGCATTACTCTTTAAGTAAAAATAAAATAAAAATAATTACTGTCTACATAAAATTAAAATCTTTATTTAAACAATTGTGTAATTGCTTACCTAGAAATTAATTCAGTGTGATAGAGTTTGAGTGAGAACTATTTCTGATGAATTTTATAGATGATAACTATTTAAAACTTTTGAACAGAAAAAGACATATTAAAATAACGCATTTTTATTCATACAGCTGTTACATTTTAAGGGTGTTCTCAAATCCAAAAGGGCAACTTCCTGACATAAGTTTTAATTTATTTTTGTTCAAAAATGCATGAAACTAGCTGGTGTTGTTGTTCAGAAACTATGTCATCGAGCTGTTTTTTCCATTTTTTTGCAAACGCAATAAATCTTTCAGAAAATAGTGTCAAAGTGGACGTTTTGAACTGAGTTTCCGCGCGAACAGACAATAAGCACTCTCAATAGATAATTTATGGATCAAAAAATGGAAAAAGCAGTTCAATTCCAAATTGCTTCCACGGCCAGGCTTTCCAAATTTATATCTTTCTGTTAAAAACTGAATTTGTAAATGTGTCAAAACGTTTTGTGCTTGTTGAGCAGAGCAGTTAAGAACAGCCTTAATGTTCTTTTGATTCCGCTGATACTGAGATTGAGACGCTCACAGACCTGCCAACCTTTGAAAACGAGAAATCGTAGCACACAAAATTAAAATTAATCTGAAGGTTGGTTGGTTGGTTTTTCGTTTTTCGCAGCCTTTTGACATTTGTAAAAGGAATAAGGTTTCATTCTTTGAACTCAATATAGTAAATTTTTTCCTCTGAAAATTTTTATACGATTTTTAGAGTTTCTTCTCGTTTCACAGCGTATTTTTTTTTTTTTTTACTTTTGTAAAAAGGAGCCTGGTTCCAATTTTCTACCCCAGTGCAGTAAATTTTGACGAAATTCGCGATGTTTTTCCCGCAATTATTTCAGGATATTCACAATTTTTTCCCCACAATTGTAATTCACATTTTTCTATCACGATTCTTTGTTGAAATCTGCACTTTTTATCATGAACTTTTGACGAAATTCGCATTTTTTTACCGCGATCCTTTGACAAATTTTGCGATTTTTACCACAATCCTTTGACGAAATTAGTGTTTTCTTTCTACGATCTTTCGATGAATTTTGCATTTTCTTACTGATCATTTGACGAAATTCCATTTTCTTTCTGCGATATTTTGACAAAATTTACGTTTTTACCACGATCCTTTGACGAAATTTATTTTCTTCTGCAACCAATTGACGAAATTGACTTTTTTTACACGGTCATTTGGCGAAATTCGCGATAGTTTATCGCAACCGATCTGCAAAATTTTCGATATCTTTTCTCAAGCAATTAACAAAACTCACTACTCGTTTACACGACCTTTTGACGAAATTTGCAATATTTTTTCCTCGATAGTTTATCGAAATTCGTAATTTTTTGCGCTATCTCGCGCAAAATAGGCGCAAATCAGCGACCTATTGAATATAGACACTATTTGTTTCTGAGATCTTTGACCAAATACCGATATTTTTACACGATCGTTTGAAGAAATTCTCAATTTTTTCCGCGATCTATTCACGAATTAATTTGGAAAAATTCCATAAAAGAAAAGAAATTCGCGGACTTCCAAGAAATTTCAAAATATACTTGCAGAAGAATCATAGGTCTGGGGAAGAATGGGAGAAATACTGCACAGCAGTTTTCATTATGCAAGACTTTCCTTTTCCGCATGCAAATCGTGCTATTTTGCACACTATTTCAAACCTTGCCCCTCAAAGACCCCCCACCCCCACCCCAGAAATTCTTAAAATGGCAACCCTGTTTCTAAGGAAGGGTTGGTTGTATTTTATGTCGGCCAATTATCTGCACGTGGGATATAGGCCCTAAGGGAGGAGTGCCTTCCGTGGAGGTCTTTCTAAGGGAACCTAACCCGTATTAACGCTTGGAGAACCAAGGATCGAAGAAAACCACGAAAACTCCGAACGATTAGGCCGACGGGCGCGATTGGGATCGAACCCAGCACCTCCCGTCTACCAGCTTCGAGAACAGAACCTCTCGGCCACTGGTGGGGCTTCTAAGGAAGGGAATTCTTGTATAAATATTTACGGAAACACGATTCACTCGTGGTTAATATGCATAAGGAGGGTTTTATGTTAAGAACTTTGTTTTGCAGCCTAGATTCCCCGCCCCCGTGAACGTTTTCAAAATAATGTCCGAATTTTCGGACTAAAGACCAATTTTGTAAAACTTTTGGAAATGAATACTTTGAATTTTTGGAAATTTTAGAACAGAATCACTCTTGAAAAATATGCTGCATGGGATAAAAATTGCAACTATAAACAAAAAATGCGTTTGTGTTTTTTGCAAAAAATCGTAGTTTATGACCGATTTTCGTAGCATCGTAGTTTATAGGTCCAAATCGTAGCAACTACGATTTTTTTGTAGCAGTTGGCAGATCTGCGCTCATCTCAGAGGGCTTCATTGGGTGAAAATGATGTCAAAGTAAAAATGAAATGAGTATTTTCTTTGATAAAACTAAATGTTTTACTATGTATGCATCTAAAAGTAAATTTCTGGATCTCTTTGGCACTCAGGTTAGAACCTCAAGTCAAGAGAGTGAATGTTTAAATGCCAAAATTATAACTGGCAAACGTGACATCAAGTTTTGGACTATATTTATTAATAATCTATTGCACGTTAAAATATTTTTAAAACAGTGAATATGAATATTAAAGGTATGCATGTAAATTTTGCGACGGTGAAAAAGATTGAATTTATAGATTTCGTTGAAAACAAAAATTATAAATTGGCACAATTTCCGTTGATTTTTTCTTATGTAACACCAAAGATCAAAGTCTCAATTAATAACTTCATAATTTCATTATCTTAATTGCATGTTACTGATTATGTACCGGAATAAAGTTTAATTTTTTAATAATTTGAAAAGTTGATCAAACTTTAGTTAAAAATAATATTTGTTTTAAGAGCTAGGCTATCCAATATATTATTAATTATAGTAATTATTTTTATTATTTTTTTATAAATTCAGACAATCAGTTCTTTTAAACATTCTCATTCGTCAAATACGACAGGTTTCGACTTGTGTTTATTTAAATTCTCTCTTAATTTTGAATGAACAATAGAATATCATACCAACCATATCTAATAAATGATAAAATAAATATTTTTAAAAATATAGCTTTAGAAAAAAAAAAATAAACAATTGTATTATTTGTAAGTAATAGCAAATAAGATTACATTAAACATAATTTATTCTAAAAGTAACAAATATATTTTAATTTTGAAAAAATATAACTCACATTCAAATAAATCTTGTTTTAAAGCTAATTCTTCAGGAACAGCCTCAAAAATAAAATCAGCAGATTTAACAGCTTCTTCTAAACGACTGACATAATAAATATCACCCTAAATTTTAAATAACAGCATATTGATAACATAGCACAAAATTCTTCATGCATTATAAAATCAATGATAAACATGCATAAATATTCAATTATATTTATTGATTTGCAAATTAATATAACCGTCAGTCAAAAGAATCACTAAATTTACATATTCAAATACATTTGAAATTCTGAAGTGCTGTGCGATTTTCATACATTTTGTTTCAAATATGCATTACCAGGGCCCGACTAACTCTACATTGGCCCTTGGGAAAAGATCTAGGTACTTTTCGGTTAGTCGGGCACCAGTGTTATGCATACATGTATATGTCTCTATACATGTATACATATATGTGGATATATATGTATATATATACAATATATGTATACATATATGTATATATACATACATATATATATATGTATGTATATATAACACTGGCACCCGGCTAACCGAAAAGTACCAAGATCTATTTGTGAGCCTTCATGGCATTTTTGTAGGCTCAACGTATACTCATTTTAAGTAAAAAAATAAATGATTTTTAGTTTTGGTGACCCCTCTTAGAGATAAGTGGGTTTGGGCAAGTACTCTGTTTGCCCTTGCAATAATCAGACTCCATAAATTACATTACACTAGTAAATCTGCAGATCAGGAGCCTCAACGTCAGCTCTACAATTCATTGTGTTTAGCACCCTTTGAGTAATATTAATCTTTCTACAAAAAACGAAATTTAAAGTTTTGAAATTACATAAACATTTATAAAACGAAAAAATATTTCGAAGGTTTCTGACATTAGAAGCGTTAAATTAAACCCATTGTTATGTAATGGTATTCTGAAAATCTCATGAGCTACTTATTCTGGTAATTTTTAGATAATAAAGTAGATTTCTTCAGGGGCCCCCCTGAACCCCTTCGTAGTGTAATCTAATTTACATTTGTAATTATCAATTAATTGTGTTAATGTCCTTTTGTAAATTCTACCAATAGACGGAAACGTACATGAATTCTTTTCTACAGCCCTGTATATTACGTGAAGATTTTTACGCGTCGTCTATAACATTTAAATTTAATGCAGACAAAAAACCATCTTAAAACTGCTCATATCACATTTCCGGGGATTAGTATGCATAGTGTGCACCATATATCCAGTTTCTGCAGACTCCTGTATATGGTTCTATTTAAATTCCGCAAACATTTGTTAGTATACTAAATGTAATTGGGCTGGGAAATACATAACTCAAAAAAAAAAAAAAAAAAAAAGACACTGAAGTAATTCGCGTTCATTTTCATTTATACTTACGAATTCATTTGTGTATCCCTGTACATGGTCTATACAATATTTAAGCCCTACTTATTAATCACAAATTTACTTAACGTCAAAACGCACACCATAATCGAAAATGCTCTTCAGCAATCATCCCTAATAGACCAGAACTGTATCCGAAATTTTTTATGTGACCCTATAAATGAACGATAAATACGATACAAATCATATTCAAGCTTCTTGTAGTCAACCACAGTAATGTAATTTAATTTCATAATGTTTGAATTAGTGCAACACAATTAACACACTGACGACAGGCAATTTAATTAAATCTGGGTTTAAAAACAGTAAAAGCTCCTCCCTCTTCTGAAAGTGTCTCGGAAATTGGTTTCTGAGATATGTTTTTCATGTTTATGCAGCAGTAAATATCTTTCAATGTACGGATGTAATATATAATGTCTTACAATCTATAAAAAATATGGACAACACAATATAAATGTCTTTTCTGTAAGGTAGAAGTCACTCCCTTAGCCAATGATGTATTCTGAATAAAAACGAGAATTCTCGTTTCCCGTCGCTAATGTGTTAAAATAAGCTGTGAAGAGTTTTTTTTCCCCCGTAGACCACATTTTAATGGACCACTCTTGTGTGACCCTGAAAAAAACATATGCTTTGCACCCCATATACTACGAAAATGTTTCAAAAATACATATCAATTTTATTATTTTGAAACAGAGTAACATCATTAAAAAACGCCACAAAAGGATTTTCTTCAAAGATTGTAATATTATGAATACTTTTGAGTTCCCTGTACGCATGCTGTAAGTGCTACACATAACATATTTTATAGTAACCAGATTCTAGTGCACCTTAATAAAGTATATAAATTTCATTACGTTTAAAATTATGTAACATTATTAAAAAACACCACAGACACATTTTTCCCAAAGACTATAATGTAACGGAATAGTTTTGAGTGCCCCTGTAATTAAGCTATGAATGCTACACTCTTCATTTTTAATACCAAACATACTTTGGCAAACCTCAATAACGTATATCAATTACATGTAATCCCGACTATATTTACGCGAGTTAGAGCACGTAGAGAAACACGGCAGGCGACAGATAGAAAAACTGAAGTCATAAATACTTTTCATCCATGTTGGAAAGTGTTAAAAAGGATTTACATGCCTTTAACTGTACTTTTTTTTTCACTTATAGCATGGTTAAACATTGGTTTAAACATCCTAATCCATGCGATAGCAATAACATATTAAAAGCCCCCCAAAATATGCATATCTGGAGATCTATAAATCTACTGGAAAATAATTCATTATCGTGTCCACTGTTAATTGCATAAATTGCATCGGTTTGGCGCGATAAAATATCTTTTGTGATAGCCTTTTAATAGTATCTGCAACAAAATTAACGTAATTTACTAACTTCATTCATATTTGACGCAATGATAGGCTACGAATAACAGTCGCTAGGCAACGAAGAAAAGGAAAAAAAAAAGAAATATGCATCATGTAAAACAAGAAAACTAATTTAAAAATTCTTTATATTATTGGAATACATGTATAAATGTCCTCAAAACATTATACACGTAAATAAAAAAATCTGATAGATATATTGATAAAACTTCAATATAATAGGAATAATTTAAAACACTTATTTGGAATTTTAGTATCCATAACTTGACATTTAAATCCATTAATCAAACGTGCCATTTTCTTTCAACTAATCGAAATTTGAAAATCGTCTGACTTGCCGTAGAAAAGCATTATAAAGAAAAATAAAATCTTCCATATTTTCCGAACGAATGAACCAAATTTAACCAAAAACTATACAGCTACGTCCGGGTATCTCACGAATATGCCCAATTAATTTCAAGCTGATCGGGTGCTTTTTGCGGCAGTTATCGTGGAACAGACAGACGGACAGACAGACAGACAGACAGACAGACAAACGGAAATCAAAACCGAAACGTCAGTGAAGGCTTACTGTGGAGACACAAAAAGTTTTGATTTCCGTTTGTCTGTCTGTCTGTCTGTCTGTCTGTTCCGCGATAACTGCCGCAAAAAGCACCCGATCAGCTTGAAATTAATTGGGCATATTCGTGAGATACCCGGACGTAGCTGTATAGTTTTTGGTTAAATTTGGTTCATTCGTTCGGAAAATATGGAAGATTTTATTTTTCTTTATAATGCTTTTCTACGGCAAGTCAGACGATTTTCAAATTTCCTTTTCTTTGAAAGAAAATGGCACGTTTGATTAATGGATTTAAATGTCAAATTATGGATACTAAAATTCCAAATAAGGGTTTTAAATTATTCCTATTATATTGAAGTTTTATCAATATATCTATCAGATTTTTTTATTTACGTGTATAATGTTTTGAGGACATTTATACATGTATTCCAATAATATAAAGAATTTTTAAATTAATTTTCTTGTTTTACATGATACATATTTCTTTTTTTTTTCCTTTTCTTCGTTGCCTAGCGACTGTTATTCGTAGCCTATCATTGCTTCAAATATGAATGAAGTTAGTAAATTACGTTAATTTTGTTGCATGTACTATTAAAAGGCTATCAGAAAAAATATTTTATCGCGCCAAATCGATGCAATTTATGCAATTAACAGTGGGCACGATAATGAATTATTTTCCAGTAGATTTATAGATCTCCAGATATGCATATTTTGGGGGGCTTTTAATATGTTATTGCTATCGCATGGATTAGGATGTTTAAACTAATGTTTAACCATGCTATAAGTGAAAAAAAAGTACAGTTAAAGGCATGTAAATCCTTTTTAACACTTTCCAGCATGGATGAAAAGTATTTATGACTTCAGTTTTTCTATCTGTCGCCTGCCGTGTTTCTCTACGTGCTCTAACTCGCGTAAATATAGTCGGGATTGCATGTAATTGATATACGTTATTGAGGTTTGCCAAAGTATGTTTGGTATTAAAAATGAAGAGTGTAGCATTCATAGCTTAATTTACAGGGACACTCAAAACTATTCCGTTACATTATAGTCGTTGGGAAAAATCGTCTGCGGTGTATTTTAATAATGCTACACAATTTTAAACGTAATGAAATTTATATACTTTATTAAGGTGCACTAGAACCTGGTTATTATAAAATATGTTATGTGTAGCACTTACAGCATGCGTACAGGGAACTCAAAAGTATTCATAATATTACAATCTTTGAAGAAAATCCTTTTGTGGCGTTTTTTAATGATGTTACTCTGTTACAAAATAATAAAATTGATATGTATTTTTGAAACATTTTTGTAGTATATGGGGTGCAAAGCATATGTTTTTTTCAGGGTCACACAAAAGTGGTCGATTAAAATGTGGTCTACAGGGGGAAAAAAACTCTTCACAGCTTATTTTAACACATTAGCGATGGGAAACGAGAATTCTCGTTTTTATTCAGAATACGTCATTGGCTAAGGGAGTGACTTCTACCTTACAGAAAAGACATTTATATCGTGTTGTCCATATTTTTTATATAGATTGTAAGACATTATATATTACATCCGTACATTGAAAGATATTTGCTGCTGCATAAACATGAAAAACATATTTCAGAAACCAATTTCCGAGACACTTTCAGAAGAGGGAGGAGCTTCTACTGTTTTTAAACCCAGATTTAATTAAATTGCCTGTCGTCAGTGTGTTAATTGTGTTGCACTAATTCAAACATTATGAAATTAAATTACATTACTGTGGTTGACTACAAGAAGCTTGAATATGATTTGTATCGTATTTATCGTTCATTTATAGGGTCACATAAAAAATTTCGGATACAGTTCTGGTCTATTAGGGATGATTGCTGAAGAGCATTTTCGATTATGGTGTGCGTTTTAACGTTAAGTAAATTTGTGCTTAATAAGTAGTGCTTAAATATTGTATAGACCATGTACAGGGATACACAAAGGAATTCGTAAGTATAAATGAAAATGAGCGCGAATTGCTTCAGTAGTTTTTTTTTTTTTTTTTTTTTTTTTTTTTTTTTTTTTTTTGAGTTATGTATTTCCCAGCCCAATTACATTTAGTATACTAACAAATGTTTGCAGAATTTAAATAGAACCATATACAGGACTCCGCAGAAACTGGATATATGGTGCACACTATGCATACTAATCCCCGGAAATGTGATATGAGCAGTTTTAAGAGGGTTTTTTGTCTGCATTAAATTTAAATGTTATAGACGACGCGTAAAAATCTTCACGTAATATACAGGGCTGTAGAAAAGATTTCATGTACGTTTCCGTCTATTGGTAGAATTTACTAAAGGACATTAACACAATTAATTGATAATTACAAATGTAAATTAAATTACACTACGAAGGGGTTCAGGGGGGGGGGGGGGGCAGAGCCCCCCTGAAGAAATCTACTTTATTATCTAAAAATTACCAGAATAAGTAGCTCATGAGATTTTCAGAATACCATTACATAAAAAGGGGTTTAATTTAACGCTTCTAATGTCAGAAACCTTCGAAATATTTTTTCGTTTTATAAATGTTTATGTAATTTCAAAACTTTAAATTTCGTTTTTTATAGAAAGATTAATATTACTCAAAGGGTGCTAAACACAATGAATTGTAGAGCTGACGTTGAGGCTCCTGATCTGCAGATTTACTAGTTACCAAACAAAGCCAGGACAAATGTTAGTAAACTAATCTCACTGCATGAATCTGCTATAAGGCATTTTTAAATCCTGTAAAATTCATTAATATTAATTATCTATAAATTTGTATCAGAGTTAATAGAAAACTATAAAATTTGGGTACTTTTCAGTTAGTACTTTTCAGTGTTGGTACTTTTTAGTGTTACATCACATCATACCAAACATGAAAGCTGGTGCAAAGTATATGGCCTAAATTCCAGAACTTTTTCTGATGCTGATGCTGGCATTTAATTTTAAGGCAAAATCTCTTATTTTAAGAACAATATTAGTATAGCGGACTTGTGATAATCCGAAATGATCATAAAGTCCCGAAAACTTTGCATTAGAACTATGTTAAAATTAAAGAGTTCCCACAGGCAGTTTCAGGAAGGTGCTGCACCTTACCTGCCTTTTGGTTTAAAAAATAGTACCCTTCTTGCCTCTCATCCAAAAAGAATAACACCTTTCTTCCTTCCCAGTAAAAAAAAAAATAAATAAACAAATAAAAAAAAATCGAGACTACTGCTTTTTGTATTGAAAAAATTGCTTACATAGTAAAAGCTGAGACTCAATGTTTTGTCTTGAAAAGAGTTCTCAGACTTTTAAGTGTATGTATTAAAATTGCTTTAAAAAAAACCCCAAAAAAAAATGCATTTAAAAGAAAGTCCCCATGAGAGTTTAAAATGTGCTCTTTTCCACCAGCAGCACCCTGCCCTTTCATAAAATTTGGAAAATGTTAAAACCAATTCATTAATTCAGATTTTTTTTTTATAATATCAGTTAATTTAAAGTGATCTTTTTTTTTTAAAGATATGTTATTAATAGTGACTAATATACAATAGCTGATAATTATTAAGAAAATCTGGGAAATTAAGAGATGAGGAATTCAACTAAAACTAATTATAAAGAGTTGGAACTTATTTGGGAAATGATTTTGGGTTTGATGATTAGACTCCCAACATTGTTAAGTATCCTAATGAAAAATCAGTAATGTTTGCAATTGATATTTTGAAAATTTTTATTAAGATGTATCAAAACTAACTTTTTCAGTTAAACTTTTTAATTCCAAATATATTTCAAATTTTTACTTCTTGGTTTCTGTTTTTATAATTCTATTTACAATAAAGGTAATTTATTTTAACTTTTTAAGATTAATATACTTCTAATAATTTTTATTTTAGAATGTTTAATTTTTAACATGGTAAAAACAATTTGAATTATAGAAACTAAACCTTCTTGTAATATTAGACATATATTTTTCTTTAGTGATATCATTAAAAGTAATTTCCTTTTTTAAATTCAGATAATTGTAACTTTATTTTGGAGTTCAGATTAACGAGTTTTTAACTGTATTAGGAAAAGGACATTGTCAAAGTTGTTTAAAATTGCAGGTTAACCGCCTTCCCCTATTTTATTAGACATGCTTTACTAGTTCAAAAAAGGATTTTCATTTTTATGTATCATAAAAAATCAATAAAATACAGCAGTTTACATGTAAAGTTTTGTATGTTATTACATAGTATCAAGGGGAATGAAATAGGATTATTTGCAGATATATATATCTATTTTTCTAATATTTTCAACCAAACATAACTCACTGGCTTATGGTTTTTTTAAGCCAGCTCATTATTTCCTGTTTTAATGATTTTGTTTTGAAAGTGCAGTACAGCGAGTTATAAACTTAAGAGTTAATCTTTAATTCTTAGTGTTTTTTAATTAACTCTGATTTTCAGTTTTTTAATCATATGTAAGAAAGAATACCTGATCTGAGGATCTGGAAAATTTAAATTTGATAGTTTACCAGTATGTGTTGCTGTAGGCTTCAGTGGGATGTGTACATTTTCATATCAATCAGAAAAATGTTAGAAATCAGTTCAGTTTGTGTAGTATATTTTTCAAGCACAAAGACATTGAAAATTCTTGCTGCTTATTGATTGGTTTATATCTTACAAAACTTTATCTTAAATTTCACAAACAAACCAAACATATTTACTCTAATAGGCTTTTTCCCAAACAATACAGCAGGGGTGCAGAAAATGTTTTTCCTTCCAACGTTTTCCCCAATCCACATGAAAATTTCCCCGAAATTTTACAGTATGTTATAGGTAAATGCTGTATTACCGTAGGTATGGAAAATTTATTTTTCAATATTTCTCAACTTATGCGCAGAGGTGATTCTGAGTGGAAAAAAATTTCTGAAATTCACAGCAAATTTTCTGAAAGGTTACAGCAGAGTGAGGGAAGGGGCAGAAATCCACTCCCAGCACTATTCTTTTCGAGGCCCTTTGACAAAATTCGCGTTTTTTCACGATCTTTTGACAAAATTTGCGTACTTTAGCGATCTTTTGCAGTTATTTCGGAATCTTTTGACGAGTTTTGCACTTATTTCGCCTTTCTTTTGACGAAATTCACGGTTGTTTTGCCATCTTTTGATGAAATTCGCAGTTGTTTTGTGACCTTTTGACGAAATCTGTGGTTGTTTCAAGATCTTTTGTCGAAATTCGCAGTTGTTTCGAGATTTTTTGACGAAGTTTGCGGTTGTTTCATGATCTTGTGATGAAATTTTTACGTTCCTTTGATGAAAATCGCGATTATGTCGCCACGTTTTGATGAAAATCACGGTTATTTTGCCTCTTTTGTTGAAATTCGCGGTTGTTTCAAGGTCTTTTGACAAAGTTTGCGGTTGTTTCGTGATCTTTTGACGAAATTTGCAGTTGTTTCGTGATCTTTTGACAAAATTTACAGTTGTTTCGTGATCTTTTGACGAAATTTGCAGTTCTTTCGCGATCTTTTGACGAAATTTGCAGTTCTTTCGCGATCTTTTGACGAAATTTGCAGTTCTTTCGCGATCTTTGGACAAAATGTGCGGTTCTTTCGCAATCTTTTGACGAAACATGCGGTTCTTTCGTGATCTTTGGACAAAATTTGCAGTTCTTTCGCGATCTTTTGACGAAATTTGCTGTTACTTTGCGATCTTTTGACAAAATTCGCAGTTTTTTCGCATTCTTTTGACGAAATTTGCGGTTATTTTGCGATGTTGTGACTAAATTCGTGTTTTTTCTGTAATTCTTGCACAAAATTCATGGTGTTTTTATGTCCGAATTTTCAAATTGATGATCGATTTTTTTTTAAATTTTCGGAAAATTCAGAACAGAATCACCCTTGATACATGGTACATATTATTCTGTGATTGATTTTGTAAAAGTTGCCATACGGATCTTTTTATTTGTAGTGAAATTTTCCTATCTCGGGGAATTATGGAATTCATTGATAAAATCGAAATCAATTATATATGTTTCTGCAAATTTCCCCTGATCCCAGATTGGACATATTCGGCACCCCTGCAATACAGTAAACTGCCATTGCATGCAATGTCTGTCAAATAACAACTGCAGCAATACAAAACTTGAAAGAAAACTTTCTGTTGATGTTTATCAAAAGGAATAATAGGAAGCAATACAGAATGAGTTAAATGAAGTTCATCAAGATCTTACAAACAAAAACAATGTTTATCAAAAGTTGTTGTACAACATTTATTAGGCAACAAAGTGGTTCATTTGAATTAGGAACCTCGGCCATTCACCTATTTCCTATACAGGTTTCATAACAAAACATGTCTGCCAATTTCCCTGACTTTCCATGACCAAATCTCAAAAAATTCCAGGACCATATGGGCATACAATGAAATTTACTATTTATTTTCGCAACCCTTTAACAAAATTACCGATTTATTTCGCAGATTTTTTTGCAGCCGTGTGGTGAATTTCGAGATCCCCCACAACAAACCTCAAAACAAAAATACCTTCTTTTATTTTGACCTTGCTCATGCATGAAAATTTGAGTATCAAATATTCAAATTCTTTCCAGCCTTTATTCGTTGCTTTAGCAAACTGTTTTATAAGTCCACACTTTATATGGAGAATAGGTAAATATATTTTTGTCTTACCAACTAATACCTGGTATGCAACATTTTTTATACAAGAAAAACATGCAGTACCAGGGGATTCAAAAGCAAAAGAACAGCACATATTTAGTGCTAATGTTTTAGCAAAGGAAAACTACTGTAATTTTAAAGAAGACCCCCCCCCCCCCCCACCAAAAGTATTAGTATATGATGGAGTAATTTGACTGCCACATTTGAATATTAAATCTGTCAAAAACAATCATTTTTTTTATAGGGAGGATTTTGAGGCCAACCATTGTTATCAGCAAAATGAATGAAGAAATTCGTACAGACAGAATAAAATACAAGAAAAGGTTTAAGAATGCTTCAAATTTATATTGTATATATATTGACTTGTACAAGATGATGTTCACAAAACTAAACAGGAACAAATTCTGATTATTTGTCTGATGATAAATGTTTCTTCTACCGGAACAATTACTTTTTAATTGTCTAAGCATACAGGCCCTTATTATTGCATGGGCAAATCGGGACTTTGCCAAGGGCCCCCCAAATTCATATATTAAATTATAAAATATTTACCTTTTTCCCCCAATTACAACTCTTCCATAAGTTGAAGCTATTAAATTAATCTTAAAGTAATATAACAAGTTGCTAAAGTTATATAAAAGAGTTTTGTTCTGTACTAAGAAAAAAAGAGTATTTTATTAATTAAGGTACTTAATTTAGAATTGACAGAGCTCAGAATTTTCTTCTATTTAAAATCCAAGGTGTGAAAATATTGTTTATGCATTACACGTACACATATGAGATATGACTGACCATCAGTTCTATTTGAATAATGTTGCAACAAATAGAAAATGGGACCTCCTAATTTATCTTTGCCCAGGGCCCCAATTAGTCGTGATTGGGGTCTGAAAAGCATATATATATTCCCATTATTATAAGAAAATGACCAGTAAAAAAAGTTCTAAATTTTCAATCTTTTACTGCAATTAAACAGCAACAGATTTGTTATAGCACTGTGCGAGAAGCTGAAAACTATCTTAGCACTGTGTAAAAAGCTAAAAACTATCTTAGATGATTGTGTACTTTTAACTCATTTAAAAGACAAAATAAAATTAACCTGATTCCTAAAAAGGGTGGTAAATCTGGCAGTCTAAAATTTCAATTATCAGATTTTTCCAGAGAGTTTGTTTTTTATTCTTAAAATCTCTCTATTCTAAAAAAAAGTAACTACCGCTGTCACCGCCGCCGCCAGTTTTGATTTTTTTGTGACCGGAGGCCTTTCTTCGTTAATATTAACAAAAATAATGCATACAAAAATATGAAAATCGGTGGTTTTATACAGAAATGTTTGATAAACACGCTGATGCAGACAGTTTTCAAATCGAAGAATTATTTTAAGAGTTATTTAATGCTAAAGTTGGACAAAATCGTTCTACTAAAAAAGTTTTATAGCAGCAAAAACTATACATGGCAGTGTAATCATTTTTAGATCATTTTATGCGTTAGAATTTGTTGGAGTGCAGATTGCATTAATTTTTTTATTTTGACTCATTTTTTCAGGTTTTATTTCTATTTTAAATTCAAATTTTCAGCATTTCTAGAGATATTTTTTACAGATTTCAGAAAATTGTACTAATTTAAACTGTTGCCAACTGTATAAAAATCGCAAGCAATAATGTTTGCTTCAAATTAAAAATTTATTTACACATGACTATTATAAACAGGAAAAAAACTTTCAAATTAGAATTAAATAATTGCGTATAAAAAGCAGGAACTTATTAAAAATTACGTCATAAAAAGTATACACGTGAATTTTAAAAGAGAAAGGATATTGTAAAATAATAAATTCATTAACATGCGTTAGAAGTCTTAGGAGAAATTACGTCATATTTACGTCACATTATAGTTATTACATAAAATTAACACAAAATAATATTGCAAAAAAGTTTAAATTTAGAAATTGCGCTAGACATTTATTTGATATTTTGAGAATTAATTTAAAATGTCTCATTTAAAAGAACTTTCTTTTCGCTTTGTTAAAAAATACCAGGAGACAAAGACTCTCTTTACTTAATTCCTTTTATATTAGCTTATTTTGAAATGTTGTTACACGTGTATACGTCACCAAGTTATTTTTATTTCGACGTTTTATTTGTGTTTTTATTAATGTTATACGAATTTATTTGTTCTTTCGTTATTTAAAATAAAAATTATATCAATTTGTATAATTTGGCGAAATTGGTCGACAGGATAATCAAGTAGTACCGCAGCGAATTTGGCGTTAAAATTCCCCAATCAAAGAGAAATGAATAGAAATTCATTTATAGCGAGATCGCCACTGTTTTTTAAATTATAATTCAATCTTTCGAAATCTTTTTAAAGCCGATCAAATTAGCATGCATTTAGAGTCTGCGGTGTCTGGGCGGGGGTTGGCGAGCGTAGCTCGTAGGGGGCCGAGCCCCCTAGTTTTTGTATAAAAAAAGTACAACCAATTCAAGATTTTAAAAATGAATTTTACTGTGGTTTTTTAAGGTGCAAGGTCAATTATACCATTTTTTTTCAGTTTAAAGATGCAAAAGAAGTAAATATATATATTTTTTTCATGTAGAGAGTTAAACACACTTTGTTACCTAATAATAAAATTTTTAACTAAAAATCAAAAATTTTTTTTAAAAATACCAAAAAATTTGGAGACGTAAGTAATCCATCTTCAGTCAACAAACGTTTTTCTTCTTGCATTCGCAACTTAATTCTGTCTAATGCTTCAGGACAACGATCATACACCCGTACTTCATGACCTTTATATGCAAGCTCTCCTGAAAGAGATTATAATACATATCTTATATATATATATATATATAGAATTTCTAGAAAATCTTGCCAGATAAGGATTTATTTTACCAGCCAGCAAAATGAAATGTACAGTTGAAAATTGTAATGATAAATATATATATATATATTATATTATAGTCAGGGATGGAGAATTTCTAGAAAATCTTAACCGGTTAAGGATTTATTTTACCAGCCAGCAAAATGAAATGTACAGTTGAAAATTGTTATGATAAAATTTACGCAACTGGAAAAATAGTTGATTACTATTACTAAAATGCATTTTCATATTTTTCCCCCTATAAAATTAAGAAATATATACAAGAGAGAAAAGTTTAATATAGAATCAGAGATCTGTCTAGGAAAAAACTGGGTTCTTTTAAAGGACGCTTCACAAAGCTGTTCATGTCAAAACAGGATGCTTCACAAAATTATTCATCTCAAAACAGGATCCTTCACAAAATTATTCATCCCAAAACACGTCTCTTCACAAAATTATTCATCTCAAAACATGTCACCTAAAAACAGGACCCTTCACAAAATTCTTTGTCTTAAAAATAGGCCTTTCATAATTTCTTTCCATCTCTAAACTGAACATTTCACAATCTTAATTATTTAAAAGAAAAATCTGGCCTCTCACTTCTACATATATAAAGAAAATGTATTTTACATACATATATTTTCTTTAAAATGTTAAACAAGAACCTGGATATAACAATAATTTCAAATTCACAAAATTGTGACTAAATTTTTCACAAATGTAAAAAACTGTTCACAATTTCACAAAAAACAGAACTCTGGAAGTAAAGTCAGGGCAGACCCTTGTGAATAGAACTTAGTACCATGTTTACCTTG
The DNA here is from genome assembly GCA_963932465.1 of Maratus speciosus. Lineage (NCBI taxonomy): Eukaryota > Metazoa > Arthropoda > Arachnida > Araneae > Salticidae > Maratus > Maratus speciosus. The sequence continues at coordinate 25,593,303 of OZ010788.1, read as the reverse complement.
CAGTAATTTGGAAAGTTGCAAAATATAACTAACTAGTAAAAAAAGATAAAGTTTTCAGCATATCTCTATAGCTTGCAGTTTCCAAAGACTACCAAAAAATTCACTAGCCCTACCAGAAAATTAACTCACCAGTGGCAAGTAAAAGGATGTACGGTTCAGAACCATTTATCCAGAATGGTTGGACTCAGATGTATTCCATAAACTGGTTGAGCATTAAACCAACATCTAATTGATCACATTTGTAGAATATATGTGGCTATGACAGTGTTTTGATCTCAAATTAAATATTAGTCTACTCAGAGAAAAAATATGTCCAAACAAGATACACATTATTCAAAGTTTAAAAGAAGGCAATTTATAGAAACACCTTGGAAACATAAACTCCCCTGTTTCCTATGCATAAAAATCAAAATGCTCAATATATAATTAAATATGCTTCCATTTCAAATCTTTGTTGTTGGAATCAAGTTATACAATGCATGTTGTAATGTTTAAAAGCTATATACATATCAAACTGGAACTGTATGGTTCATTTTTCTGAAATAAGTCGATTGGAAATATATTTCTGGATTACTCATTTTCTGGATAAATATTTCCATAATGTATTTCCCCACCCCTGATTATAATATTTTTTATTGAAGGTGATAAAATAAAAAGCATACTAATTGTCAAAACATAAAATCATCTCTGACTGATCTATTAGTCACAAATTTTAGAAACAAATGTCATGCATTTTTAAACATGTGCAGTTAATCTCTTTAAGTTTAGCTACGTCACCGGCCAACAAGGAAATTGAACATTAAAAAATCTATACAGTATGGACTATGGAACCATTTATCTGGAAAACCAGTTATCCAGAATGATATTTCCAATTCACTAGGGTGTCAACGATTTAAATCAGTTGATTTAAATCAAGTGATTTTTTAAAAAAAATCATTGATTAAAATCAAAAATTTTTTAAATGTTTAAAATGACATAAAAAAGTATTCAAATCTAAGATGAACATAATTTGGAAAGTTTCTACAGGTATTGTGACTTATGAATGCACAAAACAAAGCTTTAAATAATTGATTCGAAGCGTAATTCCTGAGTATTGTGAAAAATTTAAGTACAGTAAGTTTGTAAAAAGCATGGTTTTTTATCTAACAAACATAAAAAGCATCATAATCAGTAATGGAAATTATCACCAAATCACTTGTAAAAAATGTAATATTTGTTATTGTTAATTATAACAATATTAAACTGTGTAAAAAGAAGTATTACACATTTAAAAAACATCTAACTAAATGTTAAATAACTTCAAACCTATTCAAATATTTTAATGTTGTGGGGGGAAAAAATCTGATTTAAATTTCAAAAATACAATTTTTGTAATCTATTTATAAATCATGTGCGCGTTTGCTGTATACATTGCTACAGTTTTTGATCAATTTGATATACATACGCTTTAGAACCTGTGTAAAATTACTGGCTGCTTTATGAATTTATCAAACTATTATTTATCACCTTTTTTCAACCACTTTTTCAAAAATGTAGATTGTGTTCTTAATTAAACAGTTAATTGTTTAATAATTAAAAAATTTAATCTGTATCATCAATTTGAAAATAAATGCAATTTATCAATAACTTTAAAATATAAGGAGTATTTAATATTGGTTTACATAATTATTACAAAATATTAATGCACATAATTTTGTATGTTACTAAAGAAATTTTTAATTTGCAGTTTTTTGTAATTTCTATAATTACATAATTAAAATTTTATTAATTAAAGCAAAAAAACATAGATTATGTTAGTAATTGGAGGGTTATTCATTTTTAAATGCTTAATTCTTTATAGATGCTTCATATTTTAACACAGGGAAAAAAATCAAAAGAATCAAAAAAATCCAATTTTTTTGATTTTTAAAAAAAAAATCATGATTTTTTTACACCCTACAATTGACTTATTTCAGGAAAATAAGCCATATACAGTGAAATACGTTTAACACGAAATGATATAGTGGTCCGGACAGTATACTATGCAATTAATAGATTTTTTTTCTTTTAACACGAAACAAAAATCGTTTAACACGAAAAAATTTCACTTTCGACCTAGTTAGTTTGACTAGATTAATTTTAACACAATTATTCAAATTGGTAAACAAATCATATTAGATGTAAATTTCCAACTGGGCGAAAAATGTCCGGACCAGGATTCGAACCCGGGATCTCCTGGCTGAAGCCGCCAGTGCTCTGCCATCTGAGCTATCCCGGACGATTCTGGTCGAACTTTTTCACCCAGCTAACCTTGAAGATTACAGATGCTGTAGAGACCAGATGCTGTAATCTTCAAGGTTAGCTGGGTGAAAAAGTTCGACCAGAATCGTCCGGGATAGCTCAGATGGCAGAGCACTGGCGGCTTCAGCCAGGAGATCCTGGGTTCGAATCCTGGTCCGGACATTTTTCGCCCAGTTGGAAATTTACATCTAATATAGTTAGTTTGAGTTGAAATTGGTGAATTTTGTGTTAAAACCATTGAATTTTGGGTAAAAATGAATGAATTTCGTGTTTTTTTTTTTTTTTTTTTGTAAATTAGCTTATGTTTTATGAGCACAATGGCTGAGAAATCGCTCCAAAAACAAACTGCTATTTCGCTTCAAATGAAGATGAAGCTGCTGAATGCAGTTGATGAAAAAGAAAGATGTAAACAGAAATCTGAAAAGAGTTTGGCATTGCCAATTCTACTTTATCAACGATAATAAAAAGCAGGGATCCCATTATGTTAATGTTTGAGTGCAGTATGTTTAAGCCAGAGAGAAAACGTATGAGAACCACTGAGCATGAACATTTAGAGACAGCTTTGCTTATTTAATTTAAACAAGATAGATCTCAGAATGCTGAAAAAGACACTTGAAAAAAAATCTGATTTTTTTCAAAAAAAAAAAATATACAGTCGGCTCTCGTTACTTCGAAATCGGATAAATTGAATCTTCGCTTAATTCGAACTAAACATGAAGTCCCGAAGTTTTCAATGGCAGAATAACATTAAAAATTTTCATTTATTTGAATTTATTTTCTCTTGACTTCGTTTAATTCGAACTAACGAAAATTCCATTTTTTTACTTTTCCTTACTTTCTCACAGATTTTGGATCCTTGAAATAACTTTCTTTCTTTCATTTTTGACAGAATTATTCTGAACTAATATACATATAATCCCATGCATTTGATATCAGCTTTCTTAGTGCCCCGTCTGTCCATCAATGACACCTCCATCCCTTCTTCCATTGTGCTTTTCCCTAATCTTTTCTCTAGCGTTTGACCCAGTGACATTCCGAGAAATTCACATGGTAGACATCTGTTAAAGATAGGGGAAACCTCTTTTCAAAAGTCAAAAATGAATAGGACTAAGCAAACAACAATTGATAAATTTTGTCATAGTGATGATAAATAGTGTAAATAATTTCTTAAATGTTCATTTAAATTTAGGCAAGAAAATTATAGTACAATTAATAAAAATTTTTAAATGCAGTGTTTTATACTGTACGAGGGTGGTTCAATAATTATTGCCCCGAGTGTGCATAAAATATTTGTACTGCGATGGCTGATGTGTAATATTGAAATTTATTGTCTTACATGCCTATATGCTCAATTTCAGAACTGTAGCTGCTATATTAACTAATAGTTTTCGTTTTATTTGTGAGAGGTGGAACCTAGCTTGAAAGGGGGGGGGGGGTGTTGGAGGGAAATGCTGGTATGAAGCCAGACCTAAAGAAATTCTGTGATAGATTTGTGACAGTGGATGAACTTCACTACATCACTATGATCCAGAGTCCAAACGACAGTATCCACGTCTCATTCACTGCCACCCCCACCCACCCCCTTTCAAGCTAGGTGAGACTTCTCATAACAAAAAGGGAAAAAAAAAAAAATGTTAATATAGCAGCTACAGTTCTGAAACTGAGCATATAGGCATCTAAGACATTAGGCTTCAATATTCCACATCAACCATCGCAATACAAATATTTTATACACATTCAGGACAATAATTATTGAACCACCCTCGTATTACTAATTTTTATGTTTTATTTATATTCTTTTAATATTAATAATTGGTTTATGTATTAATATCTTTTAATTTAATATTCATTCAAATTCTAACGATAACAGCCGAAATAAATTAAAAAATGTTATAACATTCCTTTGTAATAGTACCCCTTTAAATATGTATTTCTCTCATACTTTTCATAATTTGAACTCTGGATAATTCGAACATTTCTTGTGGTCCCGACGAGTTCGAATTAACGAGAGCCAACTGTATATTTTTTACCTGCTTTTTATCCTAATGGATGCAACCTACCAGTAGTTTAACAGGAAATCGAAATAAAATTTGACGACGTCGAAAATATTTGTGAGTTTTGTTCTTTTTTGTATGATTCTTTTAATGCGAAAGAAAATTTCGGTCTCCTCAATTTCGTATTAAATGTATTTCACTGTAGTGCCAATTTGATATGTGTATTGCTTTAAACATTACAACATGCATAATATAACTTGATTCCAACAACTAAGATTTGAAATGGAAGCATATTTAGTAGAGTGTCAACGATTTTAATCAGTTGATTTAAATCAGCGATTAAAATCATGATTTTAATCAACCGATTTAAAAAAAAAAATCATTGATTTAAATCAAAAATTTTCTAAATGTTTAAAATGTCAAAAAATATATTAAAATCTAACAAACATAATTTGAAAGTTTCTACAGGTATTTTGACTTATGAATAAACAAAAAAGAGCTTTAAATAATTGTTTCTAAGCTCAATTAATGAGTATAGTAAAAAATTAAAAACAGTTGAGTTTATAAAAAGCATTGTTTTTAAGTTTTTATCCAGATTAAAACAGTTTAATTTAAAAATGATATTTAAATCTAATATAATTTGCAATGTCATAAATTCCTTTAGGTGGAACAGATGTCATAAGTTCCCACGGCCACCATCTTGGAATTTTTCTTGGAGTGAAAACCCCTTTTCCACCAAGTAGTAAATGTCGCCAAGCACCGGTTTATACGCATGTTTCGCTTAACGAAAATAAAATGTAAATAATAAACAAAATTTTCTAAAGTGGCAATCAGTAATCTTGTATGAGCGCTTTGCGCACATTAACCGAAAAAAAACATCACTGCATTCAGCAGTTCTCGTGGTGTAGCATTCTCAAAATTCAGCAGTTCTCGCTTTCTAGCAATCTCAAAATGTAAAAAACTCTTAAAGCAGCAAAATATACATAAAAAACGAAACTCGCTAAAGTGGCAATCAGTAATCTTGTATGAGCGCTTTGTGCACATTAACCAAAAAAAAATAACATCACTGCATTCAGCAGTTCTCGCTTTCTAGCAATCTCAAAATGGAAAAATCTCTTAAAGCAGCAAAATATATATAAAATTATCAACATACTTTAACAGACATCTGCTTTCTTGAAAGCTCCAGCACGAAATCTCTCTCATAACATCACCGTCGTTTTCTAAAATGGGCTTATGAATACGCATTGGCACACTATAAACAAACCTACTTTTCTTGTCAAAATTTCCTCATATTTCTTAATTACTTCAGCAAAAGCGTTTAAACGGATTATAGAAACCATAGTCAGTCAAATACATCCAATAAATTTAACATAAAAATAAAAAGACAGAATGATACAACACAATATCAAAATACATCCACAAAATCTACCCCTTCTCAGGGGTTGCCAGAACACACACGTTACATGGGGTTCCACATATCGAGGTTGCCATATCCATAAACACCGCCAACACGCCAACAAAAAATCACCAAACAATTCAAAACAACGGCTGAGGGAACATAAGGTATCTAAGACAGAATAAATAGTAATTAATAGCAATCTCAAGTTAAAGAAGAATGAAAGAATGACATCTTTTCAAAGCTAAATTGTAAATGAATGCATAAGAGAAAAAGAAATAATTGGTATAAGAATGCTAAGCTCAGCAAGAACTTCTTTGGTATACGTTGAATAAATGTTTTTAACTTTGTAACTCACATAATACTAAATAAAAAATAATGATTAGGGACTGAAAAGGCAGCAAAATTTTTCTTAAAAAGGAAAAAAAAAAAAAAACTGAACCACTGAAAGCTAATAATCCACACTGAGAGGTAATAATGCTGTTACTTAAATATTTTGAGGATTTTAGATATAAGTGGCTAACTTAGATATATCCTATATGAATTAGGGATTGACCGAATATCGAATAGTTGATTCGGTATTCGGTGGTTCGGCATGTAAACCGAATATTCGGCTTCAGCCGAATAATTGCAGATAAGTATTTTCTTAGAAGTAGAAGAATTCTCTTTTACTTAGCAGTAGAATAAGGCTAAACAATGAGTTTCAATATTATGTGCATGAGTTTAGAGTTCAGCTGTACTACAAAAAACAAGTCAAAGGCCATTTTTAATTTTAAAAAAGCTTTTTCCTTCCTAAAATAGTCTACATAGGTGTGAAATCAAAACAACTGTCTACAACAGAGAAAAAAAAAGTAAGGAAGATGCACATCTTTCTCTTATCATTTAAATATGCATGCACATCAAATAAGTATATCAGAGTTCATATCTGTATATCTAAGGTGTATATTAAATAAAATACACAGATCAAATAAGTATACCCCTATGCCTATCCTATAGTTTTTATAACCATTACATCAAAATTGTTCAAATTTCTTTTCTTCATCACCACAATTTTAAAATATTATTCAAAATATAAGTATTCTATCAATAATTTGACAGAAAATAGTTAAATGTACAAATTGATATAATACCTTTTGTATTTTGAGAACATTCCTATTCAATATGTTTATAATTAGACTTAGAAAATCAGTAAATCAGCTTAATGACAACATTGTTTCTTTGTATTTGAATGAACTTTTGTTTTTCTGACAATCCTTATCCTTAATAATAGCCTGTATAGTTTAATACTTTCATAGGTTATTTTTGGGTATTGACTAGTAATAAAAAAATAAGTGATGGGTTAATGAATTTATGAGTGGAGAGAAATCATTAAATTTTTTTGTGTAATCAGATTTAAGAATAAAAATGTAACTGAATTACATTTCAATTAAAGCTTATTAAAAAAGCTAATATATGCAAAAATGCGTATTAAAAAGTTTCAAGTATTCGGTTGTCGAATACAAAAGCTTCGGTATTCGGTAAAATTGCTACTTCGGTTAATCCCTGATATGAATGGGTTTAACTCATTTTCATAATTCTTTTAGTTATCATACACATACATGTATGTAAGTTTAGATTTTGGTGGTTTACAGTAATTTTCCTAAATACAAATGCAAAACGAGTTGCAAATAATATTTGTTAGTTTTGTTATTTGTGTTACTAACTAATGAATTACTTATTTGCAGTTTTTATTAATCCTGTAATTACATATACTATTTCTTCTAGGACTCTTTTAAATGGTGCCACACCATGCCCCTTTTGAAATTGGCAAAATGCACCGTGCCTTATAAAAAATAGCCGAAATTCACCAGTAGTTGTAGTCAGAGATTTCTTGTAAAAAACTTAGCCATTCAATAGTATTTCTAAATTCATGTGGCCAAGATCTCGCAAAAACATAGAACTTTTTTTCTTTAGAAAATACAGGATATTATTAAAATATGTTATTTAATTGTATTTTTCAATTTGTTATTCATAAAATTAAAAATTAAGGACACTTTATTCCAGGGTTGTAGTGGGTACCCGCCCAACTGCCCGCCAGGGCTGGGTTTTTTATAAAAAAACCATGTAAAAAACCCGGGTTTTTAAAAATATATTTCTGGAAAGGGACAAATGATGTATCTGTTAACAGTTTATGGTTATTTTGATTTATTTATTCACTTCTTTGAATCTTAGAAAATATATTTGTACTAATTTACTTGCACTTTTAGATTGGGAACCCTATAATTTAAAAAAGTTTTAGCTTTTAATTTAAAAAAATAAATTTAAGCTTTTCAGTTAGCTTCAAAAGTATTATATTTACTAAACTTATTATATTTATTAAATTGTCTTACGTATTTTTTGCAGCTGAATCCGAAAATGACCTTCATTTTTAACCATCACGTCAGGAAAATTAAATAAAAAAAGTTTTACATGTGTTTTATAGTATCAGATTTTTGCTATATTTTAACTTTGACATTTACAATTTGCAAAAAAATTATAACGTGATGGTTAAAAATGAAGGTCATTTTCAGATTCAGTGTTAAAAAGTACATAAAAATCAATTATCAAAAGTTAAAAAACTCAGCCATCTCCTCTATTTTATAGTATCTGATTTTTGTTATTTTTTAACTTTGACAATTTATGATATGCAAAACATCCTAAGATGATGGTTAAAAATTAAGGTAATTCTCGGATTCAGTGCTCAAAAATACATAAAAGTTAAAAAACACAACCATAACAGTCTTGTGTTATCTAACCTAAAACTTTTTCTTAAACTTCTTGGCGGTAATCTATCCGAAATTTTGTGTGTTATCCTGTAAAATAAGTATGAATGGTAACCACCAAAAATCATAATATTAGATTGTCTTCGGATATTTGAAAGTGAGTTAAATTTCGAGTACAAATTTTGAACTGGGAAAACATACATATGATCATTGAAGTTAAAAAAAATAACATAATATTTGTTAAAAGAAATAGTCTCAAATCCTTACAAATTAAAACATATGTACAATAATTTTAGCCAATCTGAAACTTAATAAAAGTTAACTCAATTGTAACACTTGTACTATTTTTTTCAAAGCGCAGATATGCATGAAAAGTTCTTCGAATATTTTAGGCACTTGGTATATGACCCCTCAAAGCATGGCCAAACTCATTTGTGTTCAGATGCAGAAAAGTGGTTAAGTCATGCATTTTTAAAGTTTCATAACTCAGTCATTTTTAGAGTTATATGAACAAGACTTTTTTTTTGTCTGTTTTGTCAGTGTAAAAGGAAAATTTTACTAAATATAACTTATAGGCAGAGTTGTATAATATAGACGCACATGCGAACACCGTGCGCGGAAAATTTTCTGAAACATTCGGAACTTTGCAGAAAAAAGTTAAGAAAAGGAGAACATATTTTGTTTTTGTAGCTTTTTATTAATACCAAAAATTTAAAATATTCCCCAATTTTATGTATGATTTATGTATTGTTTGTCTACAATTCAAAGTTTAAAGACTCAAAACATTGTTGTGACATCACAGACCATTTTATTTCTATTTTCCGCAGACTAAAACTTGTTGCCGATTGGTTTTCTATTGGCAGCTGCAGTGATTAAGCTCGGTGACAACGGTTAAATCAAATAATTTCATAGTGTTATTTGTGCGAAGAGATCACAATATTAAGGGTTGGGCTATTTCTAAATGCATTGACAAAATAATTGAAAAGAATTCATTTTAAACTACGGTTTTCAATTCATATTGTCCAAATAATATAACACGTAATTTTATTTTAAACATTAAATTATTTTGCAGAAAAATTTTGACCCAATATTTATGTGTGCGGAAAGTTTTTGGTTTTATACAAGTCTGCTTATAGGACCGGGGGGGCGTATAAAAACTTAAATTTTGTAATTTTTTAAGAAACATTTTTATTGACCCAAATCGCTTTTGAAATATTTCTTTGCCTAAATTTAAAACATTTTGTGTAGTTCGAACTATATGTCTATGACTATTGGTTTAGAAATTAGCCATTGGACACCGTTGAGAGTGGACACCCTGTATATACATACAAGAAAAATTTTTGTTGTAAGATTTTTTTCAAATCAACATTTGCTATCTTATGATAATTTCAAAGGAGCAAGTTTTTTTTTAAAAGTTATATTTCTATTTTATTAAATAACACACAATTGATAGCTTTGGAATTTAAAATTTGTTTGTTATTTAAATTAAAGGGATCATATGTTATATATATGTATTTTAAGAACAGAGAAAAATATTGAGATCCTTATTAAGACTATGAAGTCATTCCCATCTATTAGACTATGAAAGATTGTATTAGAGGTGTGCACGGGTCGGGCCGGCAGAATGGAGGAGAATTTTCAAACGGGCCAGGCCGGCAGAATTAAGACAATTTTTTCAACGGGCCGGGCCGATAAAAAAAATTAATCGGGCCGAATACGAGGCCATTTCCAATGAATATGACTTTTTCGAGAAGTATAAATGTGCGTTTACGAGCCGATGCGAGTTTAACAACATCAATACAGAAATGTAACATGTCCATCGTAGAGATCGGCATCGTACAGTTACATGATGCCTGATCCCGGGTTTAATTTTTTCGGCAGACTTGTGCCGGGACGGAACTGGTCTTAATCGTTCTCAGGAAGTGTAGGACAGGCATTATGTTTTGTAAAAGTATTAATAGCGATAATGAACTTCTGTTAACAGTATCGTTGGAAATGTACCTTAAGATGGTTCTCATATTTACTGCTCAACAATGCGAAACTCTCAGACACATTTTCTGACTCATTTTTAACTATAAAGGCATAAAATTGACAGGCCTGAGTATTGAAGGCATTTGGGATCGAATAGCATTTCCATTTTTCATAAATTACATACAGAGATAACAGAGACTCTTGTCACGTGACTGTGCGTTTTTCTCCTTTCCTGTTCTATCGCTTCCAGAAATTCGATTCAAAACGCTAACTTTGGCAGTATTTTCTGAAAGATATACAGTAGAAGATCTTTATAACGCAATTCTCCATATAACGCACAACTTTTCAGACATAAACAATGAATTTTGCAGTGAAGAAGCACCTAAATTCCCACATTATAAAAAATTGTTACTCTCTAAAAAACTAAATTTAATACATTTGTTTAACTTTATCTCCTTATTTTAGATCTTTTTAATGAAAAAAATTGGTATTACATGTTTTTGAAAATGAACAATATAATGAATGATTTGGGTCCAGGTATATGTGGGCCATGTTTATAAAGTATATTTAACAATATGTGGAATGATCTGTATAATGCAGAAAATTATAATATGGACAAGGAATGCAGTATAAAGATACTGTAATGTATTTTGATATATTTCAGACATATTTGGCCATATTAATGAGGTAAATTTAATGATTTGTGAAATGTGATCCATATAACGCAAAATTCTATATAACGCACAACCTTGCGTTTTTATGTTTGCGTTATAAAGATCTTCTACTGTATTACTTTTATCTAAGAAAAAAACGGCATTTACAAGGTTTCTGAATAAGAACACCTGCCAATCTCATGCGTTTCCGAAAAGAAATGAATTCATAAATGTATCAAAATGTAGCTCCTTTGGATTTGAGAAAAGCCTTAAAAATGACAGAAATATTTTCACAAATCTACCTTTTATTATAAGCTTCAAAAGTTATCATTTTTTTAACCCTTTATTCTAAACTACAATAATCTTTTAATGAACCCTTATTTAAATTTTGAAACGTCTGTAGAGACGTTGACTAAAACACTGCAAGTAATCGTTAATGTTTACTATTGTGTGTTTTGTATTTTGTGAACACATGGTAATTTAAAATATACTGTAAAATGTTCCCATAAATATGCATGTAGTATTCATTCAAAGAATCTTAATTGTATGTCGAGAAAAAACTGAATTTTTTGTAGAAATTTAGTCGGGCCAGGCCGAGAACGGTAAAAATGTAAACGGGCCAGGCTCGGGCCGAACTTTCAATTTTTGCATCGGGCCGGACCGGGCGTGGGGCTGGAAATTCCGGCCCGTGCAGACCTCTAGATTGTATACAAAGATTGTATTTGAGATCAGGATTGCCACTTATTTCGGCAATCAAATTCCTTGCGTTTTCCTAAGCAAAAAATTAAAATTATCTGAGTAATTCCTCTGAGAATTTTCAAAATTTCAAAGGATAAATTTTGCAAAGTACCAAAATTTAGTAAAGTTTCTTGTTTTTAATATTCATTTTTAAATTCCCTCAGTTTTTCCTATACAGTGGCAACCCTGAAGATTATTATTTATGAGGAAGGTGGAAACATAGTCCACATTTTGGCATTTTAACCCAATTTACCCGGGGAAAATTGCTCATTTAACACGAGTTTTTTAATAAAACCTGCCCGGGCTGGGTTTTTAACAAAAAATCCGAGGTTTTTAACAAAAAAACCGGGGTTTTTACAACCCTGCTTTATTCATCATACTAAAAATTATTCTTTTTTTTCCCCCTTATATCATTACTAAACACATTACTAATATATTTCCTCATGAAATAGTACCCTTTTTTGGAACTAACATCCTGTCTAGAGTCTTGCGCGGGTCGGGTAGAACCCGACTCGAACCCGCAAATTCCATTTTAAGTCAACCCGCAAAAATAATTTCAGGCAACCCGTGACCCAACTCGAACCCGAGGTATATCAACCTGCAGCCGACCCGAACCCACAATGTAAGGATAGCAAATCATGTTTTAATGCCATTATGAAAAATAATCTATAATTATATTTCTAATAGAGGTCTGCACTGCTCCAGCCCGCGGCAAAATTCCAAACTGGCCAAGCCACTTTATTGGCTTTTACAAGGATTGGATTACATTGGATTTTACAAGCCACTTTATTTATTCCCCCCCCTGTTGGGGGGGATGGTGTCGTGTGTTTGTTGCTTGCCCCTCCCACGTAAAAATTCAGCAGAGTGACTTGACAAATTAGTTTAAGTTATATATGAAACTTTGAAAATATAGTTAAAATAATAACTTTGACTAAGAATATGTTGAAGTATATGCAACTTCATGAATCCTATATATATACTATGATGTTTCATGAATAAGGTAAGTGTAAAATGTACTTACAGTAATGAGCCAAAATGATGAACAGAGGAAAAATTCATTTATTGGTGCTTGCTGTACATGAACTTGACTTCGTTCTTGGATTAAATTAATGGACACTTGCGACGATAGTCTACCCGAACTCGAGAACACACATCATTCGACGACATAAGTAACTTGAAATATATTATCCACAACTCTATCGCCGATTTAATTAACAATTCTCGATGAAACGTCTTAAAATAAACCACTATGCTTAATAAATTCTCACAATTATATTGGTATTCAGCCATATACCATACATATTCGCTGACACTTCATAAAACATACCAAATAATACCATAAGTCAGCCTTCAAACATCGCACACCTCACACATTGCATACCTCGAAAAAATGAAATCGCTGTCCCTTTAAATCAGGACGAAAACCTATCGACCAATCAGAATCGACTATGCAATTTGCATAAGTCGGAAGATATTTAACATTTACTTATAATTTGAATAACATTTAATAAATATGACGATGACTTTAGAAAAATTACTTTAATATAAAAATGACTTAAAAAGATGATTTTACATGTTAATTAAATTTAAATACTTATCTAAAAAAAAATGAATACTAGCGAATGCGATCGCAAGTAAAATTGCCGTATACGGTCCACGACCGAAACGCGATACGCAACCATCCAACCGTGGCGGTAAAAACGTAAACAAACGCCGAAAGGCGGCAAAAGAAAAGAAAATATCGTGCTGTCGAGTTCAGGTAGACTTTACAAATTGTTTAATGAAAAATAGAAATGAAAAATGCTTGGGAATAATTTTCCCACAGAATGCCCCTCTTTCCCATTCATTTTGATTTTCTGCAATAAAGTTCATTACAAAAGTTTTTGTAATAATGGCAGGATCAAAAGAAAGTTTTTTTTTTTTTTCGTGGAAAGTTCATCACCATAAAAAAACGTCTCTGAATCTAAGAAAGGAGTCCTTTACGAGGGATTTAGTCAAAATATCTGCATAGTTCTCTTTTGACATAACATGCTTAATGTCGAAGAGGCCATTGTTATACCAGTCTCTTATAAACTTGTATTTTAAATCAATATAACGATTCTTTATGGTATCAGCTTTCTGTTTGGTGAAGGAAATGGCAGCAGTATTATCACAAAAGAGCATTGGACGTTGAATAGTAATGATGTCCAAGTTAAGACTTTTCTGAATTTCAATTAGAGACATGTTTAAGAATTTTAGATCTTTTACAGCTTCTGTCGCTGCTATTATTTCTGCTTCCATTGGACTCAAGGCTACGCAATTTTGTTTAGTTACTCTCCAGGTTACTGGAATATTGTTCAATAAAGCAATGTAGCCGCTCCAGGATTTTCGATCAGTAGTGTCACTTGCCCAAGAAGCGTCGACGTAGACAGCTAGCTGAATTGGAGGGTCAGATTGTGCCAACTTCAATCCTAAGGATTTTGTCGAAGAGAGATACATCAGGATTCGCAGGAGTGCCTTGTAGTGCAACAGGTTGTGGCTCTCTGTAAATTGTGAAAGTGCAGCAACAGGCCAAGCAATGTCTGGACGGCATCGATGAGCAATGTACTGTAGACATCCCAGTAAGTTTCGGTACGGTAGGTTCTCGGGAAATTCGTCATCTTCAGCAACTGGAACAGGATTATATCCAGGAGGAGAAGGAAGAGATATATTAGTAAGATCAGGGACATCAAACTTCTTTAAACACTTTTCAATATAATGTTCACAGTTAATATTAAGTATTGCATCCTCTTCTCTTTTAAAATTGATACCTAGTAACATTGAAATAGGACCTAAATTTTTAACTTCATAAATGGATTCAATTAACTGTACTACCTCTTTTAAAACTTCACCATTTTTCGCAAAAATAGGCAAATCATCCACATACACTATAACTATTGCTTCACTTTTATAAGAGTATACACAAGTTAACCCTTGTACTTCACTGAATCCATTTGCAATTAACTTATTATGCAAATCATGGTACCAACATCTTCCAGCTTGGTGAAGCCCATAGATTGCTTTCTTTAACTTTAAAACACAGTGTTCTTTCCCTGGAATTGTATAATCTTCAGGTTGTTTGATGCAAATTTCTTTATCAATATCCCCATATAAGTATGCACATTTAACATCAAGAAGACAATGCACCCAACTCAATATTCTAATAAAAAAAGCTATGAAAAGACGAATGAGTGTAAAATTTATTACTGGACTAAATGTGTCGTTGTAATCTAAACCTTCTCTCTGATTGTTACCTAGTGCAACTAAACGCGCTTTAAATATGCAATTCTTTCCTTCACTATTTTCCTTTACAGTATAAACCCATTTGGTTCCTATAACTTTTTGATCAACTTTTGGGACAGGTGTCCAAACGTGTCTATCTAACATGGTTTGGATCTCTTGATCCATTGCCTCTTTCCATTTTTGTGCCTCTGGAAGTTGTTTTGCTTGTGTCGCATTTTGTGGTACAATTATTTCAGTTAGGAGCGCTTCTTCAGCTAATTCACTCTCTAGTTCCTTATCTAGCTTAATTGGGCCTTCATATGTATTCCCTAATGAAAAATTTGCCACAGTATCATCTAATATGATTTTATGCATTTTACAATATTCACGTAAATCTTGTTGCGATCTTAATCTGGAACCAGTAGGAGATAAGATATAAACATCAATTTTACCTTTAGTTCTTCCTTTCTTTCTTTTCTTCATAAATCTATAAAATGTTGCTTCTGCTTCTTCCTGTTCCCTCAGAATATTCTCTTCTAATTCATCTTCAGATGTTGATACATCATCTTCCATTTTCTCTTCGGATCTAGATTCATCTTGCTGCATTACTTTCTCAACTTCTGTCGGAGTTGTAGAGCTACTCGGTTGATGGACAGTCAAATCATCTTCCATTGTCGGTGAATTGTTAGGACCTGTAAAGAATTCATTATCATCATTTGAAAAATCAACAAACGTGCGATGTATTATTTTCCGTTCAGGAGAACCGTTCAGTTGAGCTTCGTCAAATGTCACATGCTTTGACTCAATTACTTTATTTTCTTTAGGGAAATAAATGCGATATCCACAGGATCCTATACCATATCCTACAAAAACTCCTCTTTTTGCTCTTGATTGAAACTTATTTCGTTTTTCTTTAGGTTGATGTACATACGCAATGCATCCATAACGTTTCAAATGACGAATGGATGGTTTAGCTCCGTACCATCGTTGAAACGGTATTGCTTCTATGCCTGTGTGAAATATTCGGTTGCGAATGTAATTTACTGCCATAACTGCCTCAACCCATAGATTAGGCGGCAGATTAGCTGCTTGCATAAACGTTCTAGTTCCTTCAAATAAAACTCTGTTATATCGCTCGGCCACGCCGTTCATCTGGGGACTATATATTGTGGTCCTCTCATGCTTGATTCCCATCTTTTCTAACATATCTCTTATTTGCTTATTGCAATATTCTAACCCGTTATCAGTTCTCATGACTTTGACTTTTCTGTTAGTTTGGCGTTCCACAAACGTGATGAAGTGCTTTAATTTCAGGAAAACTTCATCTTTAGAGCGTAGCGGGTAGCAAAAGGCTCTTCGACTAAAATCATCAATAAAAGTAAGTATGTACCGTTGCCCATTCCTTGATGTAACTGGAGCCGGGCCCCATACATCGCTATGTATCAATTCTAACATTTCTTTTGAGCGAACTTTCTTTAATCTAGGATATGTTGACCTAGTATTTTTAGCTAGAATACACGGTTCACACGGAGTCTCTTTTCCCTGTAATTGTCCACAATTTTGAACTAAATTTTCACGAAACATTTTCTTAATTATATCAACATTACTATGTCCTAGCCTTTCATGCCAGAGCATGATGTTGTTACGCTCACTGGCAAATGTAACATTGTAATTTTGATTTGATTCTTGTATATTAGTTACTTCCCTGACATTATCTTGTATTACATGAGCACTTCTTGAATTAGTGTTATAGGCTTGATTTAAGGATTTAGTACAAGTAGAAATTTTTAATTTATTCTTATCAGAAAAAGATGGTTGATCAGCAAGCTCTAAATATTGATTCTTAACATTAGATTTAGTTTTGTCATAACTTTTAATGGCTTTAAGAACGTAAAAATTATCTTTTAGAGTGGCAGTATATAAGTACTTCCAATGCTTATCAAATACTTTAAACCCATTGTCCATTGTGGCATGGAGACCAGCTTTATCCATCTTTGACATGGAAATTAAATTTTTATGAATGGTAGGAACATACAACACATTATGTAAATTTACAATAGATACTTTATCCTTTTCCTTTAATTTAAAACTTACTTTTCCTATTCCTCTAACTTTATGAGGTGTTGTTCCCATCCTAACAACTGCACCCTCTGGTGGCTCACTTAGATAAGTAAAGAAATGCCCATTTTGGCAGACATGAGATGTGGACGCTGAATCCAATGTCCACTCCCAGCAAAGGGGGGAAACATTGCACAAATCTTTACTTTTACATTTTAATTCTGCGACGTATGAATCTAAATTTACTTCATCCCTTTTATCACCATTTTTCTGTTTCCTACAATTTTTATCCCAATGGCCATATTTATCACAAACTTCACACTTTAAATTTATTTTATTTCGAGAATGAGACTTAGGGGAAACTTTTTCAGACATTTGAGTGGTTCTATCAGCCATGAGGGTTTCATTTCGTAATCTTTCTCTCAAATCCCTCCTTGAACATTCCTTTAGAATCTCCTCTTTAACATCCTTAAATTTAAAATCTTTTTCTGGCAAACGGTCTAATTCCCTAATTAAATAATCATAATTTTCTGGTAGGCTTTCTATTAATTGGTAACAACGATGCTTTTCTGCAACTTCCTCCCCGGAATCAACTACGCGACGATAAGCTTCTTCAAACCTAGCAATATAAGTTGGGATATCTTCATCTACATTAATTTTTAAATTCCTAAATTCATTTACATGAAACGATTTTAATGCTCTTCCTGGGATTTCCAGATTTAACTTTAGTGTTTCCCATATTTCCGACGGATCATCCAAATGACCTATTGTTAACCCAATTTCAGGACTGACATACGTTTTGATAATTCCGGCTGCCCTTTGCTTTGACTGATTTAGCTTAAACTTATCAAGGGGCTTCAAATCTGTATAATCTGGCCATTCAGTTTTATTCACCCAGGTATACAAACCTTCAGTTTGCAATGTGCATTTTATAAAACGAGTCCAACTTTGATAGTTATCCCTACTTAATACTATTATATCTGGTGCAGTAGCCATTTTACTTACTTTTACTTAAAACAATAAATAGATATAAAATATAAATAGAAATGGTACTAAAACTTGCATGCACATATATATAAACATTAAAATATTTCATACACTAGATACTTGAAAAAAACACTTCATTAATTAGCTTCAACATTTTCATTTTAAAATACTTTTCTCTAGCTTTGCCACAGTTGAAGTGCTTCTGGGTACCATAACCTCTGTTGGGGGGGATGGTGTCGTGTGTTTGTTGCTTGCCCCTCCCACGTAAAAATTCAGCAGAGTGACTTGACAAATTAGTTTAAGTTATATATGAAACTTTGAAAATATAGTTAAAATAATAACTTTGACTAAGAATATGTTGAAGTATATGCAACTTCATGAATCCTATATATATACTATGATGTTTCATGAATAAGGTAAGTGTAAAATGTACTTACAGTAATGAGCCAAAATGATGAACAGAGGAAAAATTCATTTATTGGTGCTTGCTGTACATGAACTTGACTTCGTTCTTGGATTAAATTAATGGACACTTGCGACGATAGTCTACCCGAACTCGAGAACACACATCATTCGACGACATAAGTAACTTGAAATATATTATCCACAACTCTATCGCCGATTTAATTAACAATTCTCGATGAAACGTCTTAAAATAAACCACTATGCTTAATAAATTCTCACAATTATATTGGTATTCAGCCATATACCATACATATTCGCTGACACTTCATAAAACATACCAAATAATACCATAAGTCAGCCTTCAAACATCGCACACCTCACACATTGCATACCTCGAAAAAATGAAATCGCTGTCCCTTTAAATCAGGACGAAAACCTATCGACCAATCAGAATCGACTATGCAATTTGCATAAGTCGGAAGATATTTAACATTTACTTATAATTTGAATAACATTTAATAAATATGACGATGACTTTAGAAAAATTACTTTAATATAAAAATGACTTAAAAAGATGATTTTACATGTTAATTAAATTTAAATACTTATCTAAAAAAAAATGAATACTAGCGAATGCGATCGCAAGTAAAATTGCCGTATACGGTCCACGACCGAAACGCGATACGCAACCATCCAACCGTGGCGGTAAAAACGTAAACAAACGCCGAAAGGCGGCAAAAGAAAAGAAAATATCGTGCTGTCGAGTTCAGGTAGACTTTACAAATTGTTTAATGAAAAATAGAAATGAAAAATGCTTGGGAATAATTTTCCCACACTAAACACATTACTAATATATTTCCTCATGAAATAGTACCCTTTTTTGGAACTAACATCCTGTCTAGAGTCTTGCGCGGGTCGGGTAGAACCCGACTCGAACCCGCAAATTCCATTTTAAGTCAACCCGCAAAAATAATTTCAGGCAACCCGTGACCCAACTCGAACCCGAGGTATATCAACCTGCAGCCGACCCGAACCCACAATGTAAGGATAGCAAATCATGTTTTAATGCCATTATGAAAAATAATCTATAATTATATTTCTAATAGAGGTCTGCACTGCTCCAGCCCGCGGCAAAATTCCAAACTGGCCAAGCCACTTTATTGGGACGGTTTTTTGAACGGGCCAGGTCGGAAAAAAAGTTGAACGGCCCGGCCGCGGGTTCAGGAGCCCGATATAAATATTTAGACGAAGCCGATAAAATTATAAACGGGCCGTGCTGGGCTAGGACCGAACTTTTAAGTTTTATACGGGGCGGGGGCGGGACGTTCCCGGGCCTGGAAATTCCGGCCCGTGCAGACCTCTAATTCTCTATTACCATTTTTATGTTTTACATAGAAGAATGAACAAATCTATATTCTTCAATATTCAACAATAGTAAAACATCTGACACGACCCGATGCAGGACTCTAAATGGTATAAAACTAAAAATCTAATCTTTAAATATTCTTTAAAATTAGTTGCGGTTTCAAAAGTTCCACTTAGAACGACACACCTTGTTTTACACAATTGACCATCTGCCTTTAGTTTATCAGCAGTTATTATATTAAAAATTTCCCCATCTAACATAGTGCATTGCGTATCACTACAATTAAATTATTCACTGGATACATTAGACAGGAAAGACCATTTAGCATTTTGCTGTGTATTGTATTTTTAAAATACGGTAAAAATATAATGCAGTTTGTTATTTCGAAGACTTGTGAAAGGATGACTAAAGACAAAACAGACAGGAACACATTTTGCTTTTTTGAAACTTTGATCTGCAGTTTACATAGGCTTTTAACAGGAAAAATATTTTCCACATTCTTTTAAAAAAGCGGGTCAACCTGAACCCGACCCGCAAGTGTAAAAAAAATAACCTGAAACAATAAAAGCCAACCCGAACGGCACCAAAAAAAAAATTAAAGTCAACCCGACCCAAACCGCAGGTTGGGTCAGGTTCGGGTAAAAGCAGGTAACCCAACCCAATGCAGGACTCTAATCCTGTCCCTTTTCCTTTCTAAAATGAATACATTATTATCGTTTTAATAATTAAGTCTTAAAAATGTATAATATGTTCTTAATTAGAGAGTTAATTGTTTAATAATTATTAATTTGAAGTAGAGTTAACTATTTAATATAAAATGCAGTTAATAATTTTAATAAATGTTAACTATCACTAGTATTTATAAAGTTTTACATAATTATTACAATATTAATGTATATAACATTATTGCATGATACTACCTAATGAAATTACAAATTTGCAGTTTTTATAATTTCTGTAATTATTAATTATAATTTTATTAATTAAAGTGTAAAAACATAGATTATGTTAGCAATTAGTGGTTTAATTGTTTTGGAAACCTAAAACTCTTGGTAGCTATTCCGTATTTGAATGCTGGGAAAAAAATCTTAAAAATCCCGATTTAAATCAAAAAAATCATGACTTTTTTACACCCTAATATTTAGTTATATATTGGACATTTTTATACAGAGGAAATAGGGGAGTTTTTGTTTCCAAGGTATTTGTAGAAATTGCCTTCTTTTAAACTTCGTTTAATGTCTGATCTTGTTTGGACCTGATTCTTTCTGAGTAGTCAAATAATTAATTTGAGATCAAAACACTGTCATAGCCACATACATTCTACAAATCTGATCAAACAGATGTTACTTTAAAAAAGCCCAACCCATTATCAGGAATACATCTGACTCTAACCATTCTGGATAAAGGTTTCTGTACTTTTTAAATTTTACCAACTGGACCATTCCAGTTTTAGGTAGATTTCGTAAGAAATACTACCTATTGCAGTCGTTACCATGGTGCGACTTTTGAAAAATTCATTCATAACTTTTCATTATATGACCCCAGGAACCCAAAACCACCCCCACCTAAAAAGTTTATATATATATGTATGTATGTACTAAATTTTGTCTGCACGATAAAAGTCGCAATTATACACGGATCGTCTTCAAACTCGCCAACAACTTTTAGATGGCTAATATCTCGGCGGGGATTGAAAATGGGCAAAATCGGCCCAAGGGAATGGAAATGGGGAGGGTTCAAAATTTTGAATACCGTCTTAACAAGATTCTGATAAAACCAGCTCTTACACAACAATGACAGGAAAAAATAAATATTTTTCGTTATAGCAGTTGCCAACAATAAAAAAACAAAAAAAAAAAAATTCTCCCCACAACAATTGCTTTTATATTGCAAGATTTTCATGTGAAAAAAAATTGAATATTACGTCATAAGTTTTCTAGAGCAAGATTTCAGCATGAAAACTCAAAATGGAATAAATAGTTTGACGAATTAAAAAAATATATATTGTGTCATATTGGAAATATAATGGACCTCAGCAGGTGGATATGTAACGCCATGTGAGTTTGAAGAAAGGTATTAAAACATGATAAAAACCCGACTATGGAAATATTAACATATTTTAACACTTTGAGGTTCTCTGAATTTGCTTTAGCCAATTTTAAACCTATTCCATATACATGCGTGTGTGTATTCGTGTTTATTAGAATTTTCACAAAATGTTTAGCTCCCTAGAGCTCATTCTTAGTGAAGGAACTAGGTTTATCTCTAATCTTGATTTAAGTTTTGTTGCTGAATTAACTTCGAAATCTACCTCTGCCTGTAGGCCCGAGCCGGCAGGGATTTTTTTGCATTATTGAAGCTTGTCACTACATTCTTTGGCTTTAGCATTTGCTATGTTGTAGTTATATTTTTAATATCCCTACATGTGTTCATCTAAATTTTTAAATACCTACATTTTTTAAGCATAAAAAAAGGAAGGTTAGACTAGTGTTTGATTTTGGATTAGTTTAAATTTATTTTATTTTTTGTCCATAATGGATGGTTTGAATAGGTTTTAAAATGTATACTCTGAAAGTGTATTTTAACAATCTTTTTGGAACGGCATAATAACTGAAATTATATATTTCTGTCGAATTCTATCATTAAATGAAAATTATTTAAGAAAACTGATCAACTGTAGCTTAACCTGCTTCGTAGAGTTATTCCATGGGGCAAAGGGATATTATATTTTTTTTAATTTTGCATATAGTTTAAACAGAACAATTAATTAGGTGGGAAGATTCAGGAATGCAGAGACCCCCTGATGAAGTAAATATCTTTTTCTTGCACTATAAAGAAAAAGAGAGTAAAATTTTGAAGTGTATTTGCCACCACAAATTGTACTGGCGAAATAATGTAAGATTGAAAAAACAGTTTTCTTTTTTTAAATAATATTGCATTGAATTATGAAAAAAAATACAAAATCTCTTTCCGATCCCTTCCGTAAAAAAATAAATAAAACCATTCTGTCACCTTTTGATATTAATATATCATAACAGGCTTGAATTTTGTTGTAGAATGGCAGGATTCGCATCCAAAAGAATATCGTGAGCAGAAGGATCCCCCCACCCCCCTCACAAAAAAAAATCATCATTTTCCAAGAATTTTTCTTTTTGAAATGACAATAAATTTTCTAGTGACAAAATTCGCGATATTTACTGCAATCAACGGAAAAATTTCACAGCTTCTTCTTCTTCTGACAGATTGACAAATTTCATGATAGTTTTTCTGTGTCCAACTGAAAAATTTTGGGATTTTTCTTCATGACCGGTTGATGAATTTCGTTATTTTTTTCCCACGACACACCACAAAATCTTGATTCTTGATATGAGTTAAAAATGAAGGCACATCAGATTTAGCAAGTGTTCTAAAAAAAAAAAAAAATCAGCACCTAAAATAACAAAAAGTCTAAATTCAGAAATTCCTTTAACAACCCATTTGTTAAGTGATTTTATGATTATGATAACATTTCAGGATTGTCAGTCAGAGATGACATTAAAAAGTCACCAGTTTAATTTATTTACATTTTGAAGTAAATGAATATATTTATAATGTTATAATCAGGGTTCTCGCTGACTATTCACCAGCGTTAGCAATTTGGCTAATCGGAAATAAGAAACACTCGCCAAATGAAACAAAATGATAGTAAAATAAATTCGTCCCAAAGCATTGAAAATTCGATCTTTAACTCCTTAATGTACGACCTTCCCCTTTTTCAGTACGTTTAAAATAGTTTTTGTAACTGCTTATGTATCAGTTATTCATCTAAATTTAATTATCTGCTACAGAAACTAAAAAGAAAATAACTATATTCTAAATGTCTTGTGTGATCAAGAAAAAAATTCCAAACCCGATTTAACTCAATAAAATATTATGAAATAAAATTTCTAATCCCACTTAACTCAGAATTTTGAGATATTACATTCAATGAATTCTGAAAAAATTGAAAATACATCTGAATTTTTTTTTTCTAGAATTTCTTTTTCCAGACATAGTGATTAGCTGACAATAGGGAATCACCTATTAGATTGGCTCATGGTGATTTGACACCGCTCAAGTGGTGTGGCTTTGGCTAATGCTAAATCGAACTCAGGGCTTGAAATTAGGGATTGACCGAAGCAGCAATATTGCCGAATACCGAAGCTTCGGTCGAAGTGTACACCGAATATTCAGTATTCGGCAACCGAATACTTAAAAAAATTTAATACATATTTTTGCATATATTAGCTTTTTTAATAAACTAAAATTTAATTCTGAATAATTTAATTCAGTTCTCATAAATTCATTAAACCATCACTTATTTTTTTATTATTTTATCACTAGTCAGTACCCAAAGTAACCTCTGAAAGTATTAAATTATGCAGGCTATTATTAAGAATAAGAATTGTCAGAAAAACAAAAGTTCATTCGAATAAAAAGAAACAATGTTGTTATTAAGCTGATTTACTGATTGTCTAAGTCTAATTATAAACATATTGAATAGAAATGTTCTCAAATACAAAAGGTATATCAATTTGTACATTTAACCATTTTCTGTCAAATTATTGACAGATATTTATATTTTGATTAATATTTTAACATTATGGTGATGAAGATAACAAATTTGAAAGATTGTAATTTAATGGTTATAAAAGCTATAAGATAGGCATAGGGGTATACTTATACTTATTTGATGTGTGTATTTTCTTTAATATACACCTTAGATATACAGAGATGAACTCTGATATGCTTATTTGATTTGTGTAGCATAAGTATATTAAAGAAAGTACACATTAAATAAATTTGAAAGAAACTAATGTAGAAGTAATTAAAATTAAATGATAAGGGAAAGATCCCCATCTTCCTTACTTTTTTCCCCCTCTATTGTAGGCAGTTGTTTTGATTTCCTCCTTATGCCGACTATTTTAGGAAGGAAAAAGTTTTTTTTTAATTAAAAATGGCCTTTGACTTGTTTTTTTGTAGTGCAGCTGAATTCTGAACTCATGCACATAATATTGAAACTCATCGTTAGCTTATTCTACTTTTAAGTAAAAGAGAATTCTTCTACTTCTAAGAAAATACTTATCTGCAAGTATTCGGCCTAAGTCGAATATTCAGTTTACATGCGAATCACCGAATACCGAATCAACTATTCGGTATTCGGTCAATCCCTACTTGAAATTCAATTTTTCCTAGGAGGGGAGTCTCCCTATCAACATTTATAAATGGAGGGGAATTGAACTATTTGGGAGGGAGAAAAAAAATCTAAAACCCACTGATATTTTACGTGCTATTTAAGATTTACATTAATTATTTTGTCATGTCTGTATTAATACTGACATGACAAACCGATGTGATGTAAATTCATCGATCAGACGAAGGATAAAACTGTGAATTTCGTCAGTCTGCCGCAAAAAGTAACTGCAAAAATTCGCAGGTGTTTCTGAATAATAATTAAAAAAAAATGTGACATTCACAGCAAATTTTCTGAAAGGAGAGATTGGGAAATCCTCTCCAGACACTAATTATTTTTTTGCAGGTCCAGTAAACCCTTTTTTTTGGTTCAGTTTGATTTCAGGCTGAGTGTAGATTCTTGTAAATTGGATTTGGGTTAAAACCAATTTTTCAAAAGTTAGTTCAGTATATTATTTTAGATTAAAAACTATACCTCAGGGATGATTCTGAGTGAAAAAAAAAAATATCGGAAATTCACATCACATTTTCGGAAATACAGCGGAGGGGGGCATTCTCAGTAAAAAAAAAAAAAAATCTGAAATTCACAGCAAATTTTCTGAAAGGTTAAAACAGGGGGGAGAAAGGGGGGGAATCCACTCCTGGCACCAACTATGTTTTTTTTCGCGTCCCTTTGACGAAATTTGCGGTTTATTCGCAATCTTTTGATGAAATTGTTTTTTTCGGCGAACATTTGTCGAAATTTGCGATATAATTTATGTCTGAATTTTCAGATTTATGAAAGATTTTTTTTTTAAATTTTCGGAAATGACTGCCTTAATTTTTCGGAAAATTCGGAACAGAATCACCCCTGCTATACCTATAATAATAAATATAGATATTTGTGTGTGTGTGTGCTGTTTTCTAAAGAAGCCGTAGCATTTTTTTATCGCGACCCTTTGATGATATTCCCACTTTTTTTCTGCAGCCCTTAGACGAAATTCGCGTTTTATCCGCAATCTTTTGACAAAATTCGCGTTTTATAGTAGGAATTGACTTTATTTTTTTTTTTTTTTCATATTTTTAAAATAGTGTTCCCTTTTTGAAAAATTCCCGCCCGGCGGCCCTTTTTTTCTACAGTCAACTCTACTAATCATTTCATCAATCACACATTAGATGAAGAAATGGTATCCCAAGCTTCAGCTGAAAAAAAGTAGCTGATCTGCATAAGCTTTCGATTGTATAAAGAAAAAGATTACTTCAAGAATCAAAAGTAAATTTGCTTCATATACTTTTTATGTTTTTTTATATTAATGACTTGTTTATGTGTAGATGTAATAGTTTCCCCATTTATGGAACATTATACTGTATATTATCCCTAATTTAAACTAATGCTTAAAAGCAACATTTTTGTTTATACAAGAAGTTTAACATAAAAGAAGGTAGAGGGAGGAATGAGACATGCCAGCAAAGGGAGGAATGGGACACATCTAATTCCTTCTTTTCAATAAGATGAATGTAAATTGCTAATATGTAAATATTTTTCAAGGGTAGTATATTTTCATCATTTACTTCAAAATGTAAATAAATTAAACTGATGACTTTTTAATGTCATCTCTGACTGACAATCCTGAATTTTCCTTCCAGTGATGAAGGTAATGGAATTTGATATTGTAGAACAAACATTATCAACCTACAATCTTTGTTAGACTGCATATATAGCCAACACTAGACTATTTGTGCCTTATCATACATTGTTTTATAGCTGTCCCATACCTCCCTGTTAGTGGGGAGGTATGGGACAGATTTTGAAATTTACAATTTCTTTATTTATGAAATTATTTCTGCAAATTATGTTTCTATATTGTTCAAGGACATTAGAAAGTGTTTCATTTTGTAATCTATGTATCGAAATTTTTGTTTTTGTGTCGAACAATGTTGACTTTCTTATTTTTATAAAAAGTGTCCCATTCCTCCCCACTCTCCCCTCTATCTTTCCAAACTATATTACAATACCTACATTTTAGTAAATGAATATCATAAACAGAAGAAATGAAAAAAAGTCAAATAAAATGAAAAGAAAGAAAATGAAGAACATCAAAATACAACATTAATATAACACACAACTGTATTTTTTTACATAAGTAACAAAAAACATAGAATTTAAAAAAAAAAATCCAACAGAATCCTGGGTTTAGCCACCCTATTTTTTATAATCGTTTTGAAACTAATGATAATTATTATTTTATAAAATGCTTATACATTTTCTTACCTATAATTTTGATGCCAAGACTTCCACCACCAATAACGGTTACTCTAACCATTTTTAATTTAAGTAAATCTTGAATCTAGACAAACAGCAACTGTCAATAAAATTAACAAACAAAGGAATAAAATATGTTTTCGCCAATCAAATGTTTTCTGAAACCAACATAGGTCACAAAAACCTAAAAGAAAACTTTTGGTTAAGTTTTAAGTTAACAAACATGTTGAAATATTAAAAAAATTATCAAAATAAACTAAAATTTGTACATAATGAACTACGATGACGATGTCAACAATAATCACGTTGCCATAGTTAAACGAAATCAACAAAATCTGCCTTTTTGATTGGACAGTAAGAGAACAGCTCAATGACGTAATAAATAATGTTACTGATTGCCATGCATCAACACAAAAAATGTTTCAAGTATTCAATGGTTGACTGGTTGGATGACTGATCGTAAATGAAAAAGAGATCCCTTTTACTTTATTTCTGGTGATTCTGGACAAAAATAAAACTCCAAGTATCCTTCCTACCAAGCTTGTCATTATCTCTAAGCTAATGTTTGTTGATTTGTCTAGCTTTCTTAAAACTATATTTATAAATCTGGAACCGTAAAAAGTATTCTAAAATGGAGGGCCAAAATCACAGTCATGTGAAATCCAAGCACTTCATTGGTCATTGAGTCGCGTCCTTTTCAGAGAGCAATCTCTAGCGCTAGGGGAAACGTTGAATACTCCCTTTTCCGAGAAAAAATCACGTCGGCAATTTTAAAGCGAATTTTTTTTGTTTCATTTAAAATAAGCCATCGAAATTAACTCATGATATTTTGATGACTTTTTATAAAATGTGAATCAAAGATTTCGATTTTAAGATGTAAAAATTTTTGAATAATGTGGCAAGTACTTTTTCAGTTAATGAAAATTAAAAATGAAACTTGCATTTTTTTTTCCTTATGTTACTTTTAAAATCAAAAATAAAACAAATATTCGCACTTTTCTATAGTAAAAGTAATAACTAACTTAGAATACTAAAAACTTCCAATTTTTTTTCCCTAATGGGAAAATAATTTAAAAAAATAACGTCAGTTTTTAAACATTAAGAATAAACAGAACAAAAAATATTACATGAACAATTTTGTAATAGTATGTTCAATAAGTTATTTTGTTTCCTGGTTCATGTATTTAAATGTGGAATTTTTAAATCGATTATTATGAAAGCAGGTGTGTTTTCGATGACAATATAACATTTTAATATTTTGATAATTTAATTATAAATTAATAATATGTTTCCCTAAGGACGGTCCAGGTGATAAATTGCTAAATATTGTTTATGGCTATAATTGTATAAGAGTTACAAGAAGAATGGAATTAATTATTCGTCAAATCATGCACGGTAAAATATGCCAATTAGCTGTGAAACTGCGACAATGAAATATTTTAAATATTAAAATGTAAAAAATAAAATATAAAGAACGTAATATATATTTTTAATGCACTTTTTTCATTAATTAATTAATTAATTTATGTTAAAAAAAATTTTAGAAATCTTAAAAGGTTTTGTTTAAACTATGCTTTTTTTCTTCCTTTTGTATATGTTAAAAAACAGAGAGAAAATTATGATTTTGAAAATAAATGCACAAGTTCATGCTTTTCTAATCGTAAGTTAAACGAAGGAAATTTTCATAATCGGGGTCCACGATAAATTAACACATTGTAGCGGACTTGAATAGCAGTCATGAAACTAGGCTTGATTTTTAAGATAAACATTGAATGTCTATAAAAGAATGTTTACCTTTTATGTCCCAAATTATGAATTTACGAAAATTTCATCTTCTAAAGCGTATTTTGTGAATTTTTGAAACTACATTAGAAGATTTACATAATCATTTAATAAATTTTAGAAGGATTTTGCCAAAATTAATTAATTAAATTGAATTTATAGGGATTTTGTGCAATATTTGTAACTCCCTCAAATCTTTTATTTAAAATCTTTATTTTATTTTTATTTATTTATTTTTTTAGTATTTTGTAGAATTACAAAATATACAATATAATTTCTTACAATAGGAATATTTGTGAACAGAAACTTTCGCCTCCCCCCCCCCCAATCTGTCAACGTCAAGAAAGCTGAAAAAGATGCAAAGGCAAAATAAATTGTTTTTTTTTGTTTTTGTTTTTTGTGCAACCAATAATGTTTTTTGGAACAAGATAAAGTAAAATATCTATAATTCATTCTAAACAGTATAACTACTAATCGATGTATTAAATTAGTTTTATAACAAGTTATTTTACTGGCACTTTAATGTACCGTCGGGCATAAAGGGTTAAAAACAGAAAAACTTTTCTACTTTCATATTTATTTTATGGAGCGACTTAAACAAAAAGTTTTTGGATTTATTTTTAAGGGTTTATTTTTTCATTTAATGCTAAAACATTAAATTCTGTATTTTTAAAATTATTTGTGTAATTTTTTTATATAATTTTGTTAATTTAAAGTCTAGAAAAAGGTCTTTTTTTTACAGTTGTTGACTTTTTCTAGAAGGGGGGGGGGGGGGGGTACAGGAGAAAATTTATTGAGATTTTTACCATACGGAATTTATAGACAATTTTTAAATGATATTATAAGTATTTTTCAATGAAAACTAAATTTTTATTAAAGAATATTTGTCATGTCATATTATTTAAAAATTGTTACAACTTATTATCTAAATTATTCACTCTCGTTGTATATGTTATAAATGTTATAAAAATATCTTAATTGGACTAATTTTGATTGTTTATTATAAATAAAGGCGAACAAAATAATAAGTTTAATAATGCATAAATGCAAATAAGGTAACAATCGCTTCAAAATTACTTTTCCCCTCACTCCTTTCAAAATTCAAATGGGGAAACAAGTTGGTGATCCTCACCCTTATCTCTCTCTATGACCAATGAGGTGCTTGGATTCCGCCTGACTGTGATTTCGGCCCTCCATTTTACAATTTCGCTAACCGCTATCAACATGGGAACAGATGTTATATATTCCACAGACTTCTAATATAAGACTCCCGATCGGCAACCTTTTCTTGACTCCTACATCTCTGCCCTCCATCACGTGATGGAAGGCAGATTTAGCGCGCCAAACCGGTTTTTCTCTTAGAGGAGGAGGAGGAATTGAATAGAGAGCGAATCCCATTGTTCTATCCGTCGAACCCTGATGCACTCATGTCGGAGATTTCATCGCCAAAAGGGTGTAATTTTTTGGCGGTGATCCCTTTCTTGGCAATTTTCCGTTTTCGTTCTCGTGATAAAAGAAACGCTCCAAAACGAACGCAGACGAAATAGGTCTTGGTGGGATGCGGGAAAAACCGGTTTGGCGCGCATTCTCCCCACCATCACGTGATGGTGGGGAGCATGATATGTGCCTCAAGAAAAGGTTACCATTTCTGCGTCCAGTTATATTAGAAGTCTATGGTTTTTCTCCTCGGAATCTCTCTCCCGATTCCCGCCGATACATCGTCTGTCAGCGTTTGTCTTGAGTTGACTGTACTTTTGCTTGGCCAATAAAGGGATTACCTCCAAAATACGGCACCCTTTTGGCGATGAAAGCAAAAGATGTTGGAGTCAAAACCTTCCCGAAAGAACAATGGAATTGGGAGTCTACTTATATTAGAAGTCTGTGATATATACCGCAGCCACCATCTTGGATTTTTTCTTGGCGTGAAAACCCCTTTTCCGCCAAGTAGTAAATGTCACCAAGCAGCGATTTGTGCGCATGTTAAGCTTCACGGGATTGCCAGAACACGTCACTCGTCGGGGTTGCCTTATCAATAAACGGCAACAAAAAATCGCCAAGAAATCCAAGATGGCTGCCGCGGGAATATATAACATCTAAGCCTCAACCACTGAGCTCGACAATACTAGAACGGAGGGCTAACTCCCTATTCTGATACATTGAATCCAGCGGTCCATGAAAATTTTTGCAAAACATAGATTTCCTCCCATAGAGTAGTATGGGGTAGATATTTTCAAATTGGATATTCTTTTAAAAATTTGACGAAGTTGCTACAATTTTCACTGATATATATTTTTTATTGAATAAACTATATATTTTATTTAAATTAATCGCAATTTTTTAGTTTGATATTAGTTAAAAATGAAATTTTAGGTAAGCTCAACGAAAAAAATTGAAAAACAAATTAAGCATTGCTCATAAAAATGTCAAAAAGATGTAGAAAACAACAAAAAATAAGTTTAATAAATCTTGATCAATAAATTTTGATAAAAAGTATGCGAAAAAGTTTTTAAAAATGCTTCTAATATTAAGAAAAGTGCAGGACTCATTACTTGCGCGCATTGAAAATGTGATGCAGTCGCGGCAGAAAGTGGATCGGTGAGTTGGCTCTCCGTATTATTGTAGAGCTCAGTGGCCTCAACATGAATTGCTAGTACTTTTTTCAGGAAAGAAACTCGTCTCTTTAGCCAGATTAACTCTTTTGCAGTTTCATTTGCCGCAACTATTTCGCATCAGTTGTTCGTTCATGTTGCTACCAACCTTAGTTTGATGTTGACTTATCATTGCTAGGCCGTAACCAGATAGGGGCAAGATGGTCTGAGTTCCCCCTAGTATTCTCTTAAGCCCCCTCTAGCTTCCATAATATTTCAATAGCACTTTTCAGCATCTATGTATTTATATATTTTAGCAATATGCTGAAAACTGATAAAAAAAAAACTTTTCAGGTATAGCTTTTTTATTCACGATAAAATGTTTTAAGTATCAAACTGCCAGAACTACCGACATTTTCATTTTCTACACCCTTGGAAGGTATTTAGTACTCAGGTAAAACTATCCAGATATCTTCTACAAAAGAGAGGGAAAATTTCTGAATTATATTATTTCAGATGCATGTTATTTGTTATAGTCCAAGAGCCGACAGCAGAAAAACCTATGTTATCAAGCACAAGAAAAAAACTTTTATTTTATGGAAGAGTAGAAGTAGGGGAATCTATGATCCATGTCTGCCGGAAGTGAAATGAGTGTAAGCCAAAAATTAATACCACCAGTGGTTGCCTCGCAGGTTTATCATTGTGTTTGTCCTACAAACAAGTAATATAAAAATTTTGTTTTTAAAGTCAATTCCTACTTAGGTCATCAAAGAAAAATTTAATATAATCCCTTAAGCTAATATTAGCTTTTGTTGCATTAAAATATCTCAATTTGTTGATTTTCTATAAGCAAGTAGGTTTACAATGGAACTCTATGGGAATTTGGCGAAATATTAGAGATCGCCAAGTTGGCGACAAACTTGGCGGTATTTGGCTACAGAACAGGGTCCTTCCCTATGGTAAACACTTATTGAAAATACTTTCATTGATCTTCAATAACCAATGGCCGCCATTTTGTTTCCCAAGCAAAACTAAAATTAATTAATTAATATTTGAAAAAACTGTATTAACATCAGTTGTCATCCAGTACAAGTTTAAAAAAATTTATTTCAACTTGATAGGATGAATAATGAGTATTTTATTAAAGATTGGAAATTTGAACAAGATATATTAGTATATAAATATATATATAAATAAATATAGGGAGAGTGTGAACTAATAGTTGGAATTGAAAAAAGGTGTGAAAACATGGATGATAGTTGAAGGGCAAACGGCCAACACAATGATAAACCTACGAGTCAACCACTGGTGGTATTAATTTTTGGCTTATGCATCACTTCACTTCCGGCAGACATGGATCATTTCATTAGATTCCCCTACTTCTACTATCCCATAAAATAAAGGTTTTTTTCTTGTGCTTGATAACATAGGTTTTTGTGCTGTCGGCTCTTGGACTATTAGGATCTCCACATTTTTTACATGTAAATAGCATTGTTCCTCTAATAGCTCTTCAAACTGTAGAAAAATTTATTTATTTTCAATTTATAATCTTTACATTTACATCAAAGCCCCAGATAGGGTAGTACTTTCCCTTTATCTAAACTTATTCTTTATTACAGTCGGAGCCGTCCTTAGGGGTGTGCGACAGGTGCGACAGCACAGGGCCTCGCGCTCGGAAAAAAAAAGTACAAAATAGCTAAATATTTATTTCATAATAAAATTTGTGTGTAAATATGCTTATTTATAAAATTTTTTATCAGTAACATGTTCGGAGCAAGTTGTGGACGTTCGAGAAGAGAATAAACTGTTTGTAGCTTATATTCGATAGGATTATATAAGCAAAAATATTACGTCTGAATTCATCTTTAAAATATTTACATTAAAATCACAGACAATACATAAAACAATTAAAATTATTGCATAAAAACACTAAAAACGTATTAAAATTGGGACGTTTCGGATCATCACGATCCCTCCTCAGCCAATTATAAACGTTAAGTCAATACTATCAACAGTTACAAGAAAAACACAACAGAAAGTCGTCAATTTCAGGTTACAGTTAAAATAAAATAGAATACTCGGCCGGCACAGAACAGATGCAGCTTCGTTAATCGCTAAATCCTTGGTTTTAGTATGCCAGGCCTCTAAAAACACTCTCCCTGCGTAATTGTTGCAGCCGGATCGGATCACAAAAGCTTTATTAAAATCTGGAAAATGGTCGGTTGCAATAGTATGCTGAACGATCTTTGAATTCAAATTTCCACATCTAAATGCCTGTTTATGCTCTTTAAGCCGTATTTCAAGTGTCCTGCTAGATTCACCAATATAAACAGCTTCACACTGCTCACACGGAATTCCGTAGACGATGTCTTTAAACTGCAGGATGGAATATCTATGTTTAAAATTACATAACAGATTCTTAAGAGGATTTTGGGGAATGGAAGATGTATGAATACCAACTGATTTCAAATAATGCGAAATCTTTTCAGAAATGCAGCTATAATAAGGTATGCTTGCGTAAACATTTAATTTTGTACGCTGGAAAGGTGGAGGGGTATTCATGTCTGCAAGGAGAATTTCTCTGTGAATTCGAAGGCACAATCTTAATGGGTAACCATTTAGCTAAATCAATTAAGATTTTTTGTTTTTCTATGTTGAAAAGCTCTTCAGTACTGCAATAACGCAAAGCTCTAGCAAACAAGGTTCTGATAACTGCAATTTTATGGGATTTGGGGGATTCTGAATTAAAATTTAAATATAGGATTTAAATATATTCGACTAGCAAACCCCGCGGCTTTGCTCGCGTGATAATTGAAATATTCCTAGTGATACTTGCATAGCTATTTTTTATTAGAAGAACACTTTTTGAAATAACTCTAAAATTACAAATCAAGCCACAGTTTGACTAAACTTTATTATAAAAGTGCAATAGACAGAAATGAGATTTTAATTAATAAGAGGAACTAAAATTAATTTCAATGAAATGATAATTTAGAAAGTATTTTGAGACTTTTATGCTCATTTCATACGCTCATTTCAGCATTCATTTGAAGTTTTGAATTTTTTAGAAACCATCTTAACACATTTACATCTTAAAATTAACCATAGTGTCAAATTCCAAGCTTCTTGTTTAACAGTCTACCACCACTCTGATGTTAGTGGCACCAACATAAAATGCCGAAACAGAGTTGAAATAGAATGTCTCGCAAAATGTTGAAACTGTGACTGTCACCATTAATTTGCCAATATTAACGTTGAAATCGATTGGTATTTCCTAATATTCTATAGAAAACGGAATTTAGATATTTTCAAAGGCTTTCTAGTTGTTCCTGCCAACCAGGTGGTAGTGACACCCGCATAAAATATAGTCCGTATAGGATCAGGGAGTATCACTCTTGATTCGCAACGAATAACTTCTGTAATCGGTTTATTATTTCCTGAGATTCCATAGAAATCGTAATTTAGCACCCTTTTAGAATGCTTTTTGCTCCTTCCCTTCACTTCATCCTTTTTTAATTTCGAATTTATGTACGACTGTTCTTAGTGGACATTTATATTTTATAAGTAACTACCGTGCTATATTTTAAAGTTTCTAGCTCTTCAGTACCGCAGAAATCGCAATTTAGAAAGTTTTTTGCTCCTGCAACCCCTTAGGGGTTCTAGCACCGACATAAAATATAGCTTATGTTTGAGCAGGTTTTATTACCACCAAATTGCAACCATTAAGTTTGAAATCTGTTTCGTATTTCATACGATAGCATAAAAATCGTAATTTAGAACGCTTATAAAACGATTTTCGCTCACTTCATCCTTTTAAATTTGAAATTTTTTTCCGACAGTTCTTAGAAAGCATTTTCATCTTTGAAGTAATTACCATCCCAAATTTAAAGTGTTAGACACCCTCAGTAACACAAAAAAAAACGCAATTTAGAAACTTTTTTGCTCCTGTAACCCCCAGGTGGTAGTGACAACAACGTAAAATATAGGCTATGTTGGATCGGGGACTGTCACAGTCAATTTGAAAACGTTACTTCTAAAATCTGTTTATATTTCCTCAGATTGCGTAGAAAGCGCCATTTAAAACGTTTCTAGAACCCTTTTTGTTCATTTTCACCTCCTTTTAAATTTCAAAATTTTAAAGAACTCTTCTCAGAGAGTATTTACAACTCACAAGTAATTACCATGCCAAATTTCAAGCTGCTGGCCACTTCAGTATCACAAAAATCCCAATTTAGAGCGTTTCTTAAAATGAAACCCAAATTTAGAACGTGTTTCGTCCATTTTCACCCCTTTTAAATTTCGAATTATTTAGGAAATGTTCTTAGAGATCATTTATATCTTATAAGTAACTACCATGCCTAGTTTCAACTTGCTAGTCCCTGCACTATTACAAAAAAAGCAATTTAGATCATTATTTGCTCCTTCACCCCCTTTGGGCTGGTGGCACCGACATGAAATATAGCCTATGTTGGAGCGAGGGCTGTCACCATCGTTTTCACACCATTATTTTTTTTAAATCGGTTCGGTACTTCCTGAGAGTGCGTAGAAATCGCAATTTAGAGAGTTTTTTAGAACGCTTTTCGCTCATTTTCATCCCTTTTAAATTTCAATTTTTTAGGAAATATTCTTAGAGATCGTTCGCATTTTATAAGTAACTGCCCTGCCTAATTTCAGGATTCTAGGCTCTTCAGTAACACAAAAATTGAAATTTAGAACGTTTTTTGTTTCTGCAACCCCTAGGTGGTAGTGACACCAGCATGAAATAGAGCGTATATTGGAGCAAGGGCTGTCATCATCAATTTCCAACAATTACTTTTGAAATAGGTTGGGTACTTTCTGAGATTGCGTAGAAATCGCCTTTTAGAACGTTTTTTAGAATCTTTTCACAAATTTTCCCCCATTTTAAATTTCGAATTTTTTAAGAAATGATCTTAGAGATCATTTATATCTTATAAGTAACTACCATCCCAAATTCTATGCATCTGGGCCCTTCAGTAACACAAAAATCGCAATTTCGAACGTACTTTTGCTCCAGGACCCCCTTCAGGGGTAGTGGCACCGACATAAAATGTAGCCTATATTGGAGCACCATCATTTTGACACCGTTATTTTTGAAATCGGTTTGGTACTTCCTGAAATTGCGTAAAAATTGCCATTTAGAACATTTTTTAGAACGATTTTCGCGCATTTTCACCCCTTTTAATTTCGATTTTTTTTAAGAAATGTCCTTAGATCTCATTAGTATCTTATAAGTAACTACCATTCCAAATTTCATGTTTCTAGGCCCTTCAGTAACACAAAAATCGCATTTTTAGAACGTTTTTTGCTCCCGCACCCCCTTTTGGCCAGTGGCACGGACATAAGATATAGCCTATGTTCTAAGTTGGACTAACACAATCATTTTGATACCATTACTTTTGGAATCGGTTCGGTAGCTCCTGAGCTTACCTCCTACAAATAAACAATTTTTACCTCTTTATAATATTACTAGCAAACCCCGCGGCTTTGCTCGCGTAATATTTTAAATATACCAAGTGATATTTATACGTCTAATTTTTATTAAAAGGTACTAACTAAATTTTTATTTTATTAAAAAGTAATATTTTATTTTATTAAAAGGTTTTTTCATTAAAAGGTATTTATTACTTTTAGGAATAATTCAAAAATTACTATTTAAAACACTGTTTGATTAAACATCATTATTACACTGCATTAGGCAGAAATGACACTTAAATTAATAAAACGAAATAAAACTAAATAAATGATAATTTAGAAAATATTTTGAAACTTTTATGCTCAATTAATACGCTCATTTCAGTATTCATTTGAAGTTTTGAATTTTTTAGAAACCATCTTCTTACATCTTAAAATTAACCATCATGTCAAATTCCAAGTCCTACCACCTCTCTCAACATAAAGGGCTATGTTGAAACAGGAACTGTCACCATTAATTTGCCAACATTAATTTTGAAATCGGTTTGTTATTTCCTAATATTCCACAGAAACGTATTTTAGAAAACTTTTAAAGGCCTTTTTTAGAGCGTTCCTGTGAACCCCATATGGTAGAATCATCGGCATAAAATATAGCCTGTGTAGGATCAGAAACTGTTACAATTGATTTGCAACTATAAATTTTATAATCGGTTTATATTCCCTGAAATTGCATAGAAATCGTAATTTAGGACTTTTTTAGAATGCTTTTCGCACCTCCTCTTCCCTTCACCCCTTTTTCATTCGAATTTATTTTCGACAGTACTTCGAGGGCATTTATATTTTCTAAGTAACTACCATGCCATATTTAAAGTTTCTAACCTCTTCAGTATCACAGAAATCGCAATTTAGAAAGTTTTTTACTCCTGCAACCCCTGGTCGTAGTGGCACAGACATAAAATATAGCTTATGTTTGAGCAGGTTCTATCACCAACAATTTATCCCCATTATTTTTTAACTCGGTTTTGTATTTGATAAGATTGTATAAAAAATGTAATTTAGAACGTTTTTAGAACGCTTTTCGCTTACTTCATACTTTTAAATTTGGAATTTTCTTTCGACTGTTCTTATAAAACAGTTGCATGTTGTAAGTAAATACCATGCCATACTTCAAAGTGTTAAACCCCTTAGTAGTGCAAAAAACGCAAATTAGAACATGTTTTGCTTTTGCAACCCTCAGATGGTAGTGGCAGCAACATAAAATATAACCTATGTAATAGAAGAGACTGTCACCATTGATTTGCAACCATTACTTTTGAAATAGTTTTGGTATTTCCTGAGATTGAATAGAAATCGCAATTTAGAAAGTTTTTAGAACGCTTTTCGCGCATTTTCACCCCTTTTTAAATTTCCAATTTTTTTTAAACTGTTCTTAAAGATCATTTATATCTAATAAATATGTACCTTGCCTAATTTTAAGTTGCTAGCCCCTACCGATCACAAAAATCGAAATTTAGAACGCTTTTTTGCTCCTAAAACGTCTAGGTGATAGTGATACCGACATAAAATAGCGTCTATGTTAGAGCAGAGGCTGTAAGCATCAATTTCCTACCATTACGTTTGAAATCACTTTGATTCTTCCTGAGATATTGCTGAAAACTCGGCATTTAGAACGTTTTTAGAACGCTTTTCACGCATTTTGCCCCTGCATCTCCTCTTTGGTAGTGGAAACAGATATAAAATATAGCCTATCTTGGAGCAAGATCTGTCACCATCATTTTTACACCATTATATTTGGAATCGGTTCAGTACTTCCTGAGATTGCATAGAAATTGCAATTTAGAACGTTTTTTACAACGCTTTTTGCGCATTTTGACCCCCCCCCTTTTAAATTTCGATTTTTTTAGGAAATGTCCTTAGAGATCATTGATATCTTATAACTAACTACCATTCTAAATTTCCCGATTGAAGGCCCTTCCGCCCCGCAAAAACCGCAATTTAGAACGTTTTTCTCCTGCAGCCCCTTTGGGGTAGTGGCACCGACATAAAACAAAGCCTATGTTGGAGCAAGGATTTTTACCATCATTTTGACGCCATTATATTTTAAATCGGTTTGGTATTTCCTGAGATTGTGTAGAAACTACCATTTAGAACGTTTTTTAGAACGCTTTTCGCGCATTTTCACCCTTTTTAGATTTCGAATTGTTTAAGAACTGTTCTTAGAAATCCTTTATATCTAATAAGTAGCTGATACTTCAAATTTAATATTTCTAGGCCCATCAGTAACACATAAATCGCATTTTTAGAAAGTTTTTTACTCCTACCCCCCTTTGGGGTAGTGGCACCGACATAAAACATAGCCTATCTTGGAGCAAACGTTGTCACTATCATTTTGACACCAATATTTTTTAAATCGGTTTGGTATTTCCTGAGATAATGTAGAAACTACCATTTAGAACGTTTTTTAGAACGCTTTTTGTGCATTTTCACCCCTTTTAAATTTCGAATTGTTTAAGAACTGTTCTTAGACACCATTTATATCTTAAAAGTAACTAATATTCCAAATTTCATATTTCTAGGTCCTTCAGTAACGCAAAAATCGCATTTTTAGAACGTTTTTTGCTCCTGCACCCCCTTTGGGGTAGTGGCACCGACATAAGACATAGCCTATGTTCTAAGTTGGACTAACACCATCATTTTGATACCATTACTTTTGAAATCGGTTTGGTATTTCCTGAGATTATGTACAAACTACCATTTAGAACATTTTTAGAACGCTTTTTGTGCATTTTCAGCCCTTTTAAATTTCGAATTGTTTAAGAACTGTTCTTATGCACCATTTATATCTTAAAAGTAACTAATATTCCAAATTTCATATTTCTAGGCCCTTCAGTAACGCAAAAATCGCATTTTTAGAACGTTTTTTGCTCCTGCACCCCCTTTGGGGTAGTGGCACCGACATACGTCATAGCCTATGTTCTAAGTTGGACTAACACCATCATTTTGATACCATTACTTTTAAAATCGGTTTGTTATTTCCTGAGATAATGTAGAAACTACCATTTAGAACGTTTTTTAGAACGCTTTTTGTGCATTTTCACCCCTTTTAAATTTCGAATTGTTTAAAAACTGTTTTTAGACACCTTTTATATCTTATAAGTAACTAATATTCCAAATTTCATATTTCTAGGCCCTTCAGTGACGCAAAAATCGCATTTTTAGAACGTTTTTTGCTCCTGCACCCCCTTTGGGGTAGTGGCACCGACATAAGATATAGCCTATGTTCTAAGTTGGGCGAACACCATCATTTTGATACCATTACATTTGGAATCGGTTTGGTATTTCCTGAGATTATGTAGAAACTACCATTTAGAACGTTTTTTAGAACGCTTTTTGTGCATTTTCACCCCTTTTAAATTTCGAATTGTTTAAGAACTGTTCTTATGCACCATTTATATCTTATAAGTAACTAATATTCCAAATTTCATATTTCTAGGCCCTTCAGTAACGCAAAAATCGCAGTTTTAGAACGTTTTTTGCTCCTGCACCCCCTTTGGGGTAGTGGTACCGACATAAGATATAGCCTATGTTCTAAGTTGGGCGAACACCATCATTTTGATACCATTACATTTGGAATCGGTTCGGTAGTTCCTGAGCTTATCTCCGACAAATAAACAATTTTTACCTCTTTATAATAGGAGTATGACTAGCAAACCCCGCGGCTTTGCTCGCGTAATATTTGAAATATGCCAAGTGATATTTATATGTCTAATTTTTATTAAAAGGTACTAAATAAATTTTTATTTTATTAAAAGGTAATATTTTAGTTTATTAAAAGGTACTTATTACTTTTAGGAATAATTAAAAAAATTACTATTTAAAACACAGTTTGATTAAACATCATTGTTACACTGCATAAGGCAGAAATGAGACTTAAATTAATAAAACGAAATAAAACTAAATAAATAATAATTTAGAAAATATTTTTAAACATTTATGCTCAATTAATACGCTCATTTCAGTATTCATTTGAAGTTTTGAATTTTTTAGAAACCATCTTCTCATTTCTTAAAATTAACCATCATGTCAAATTCCAAGTCCTACTAACTTTCTGAACATAAAGGGATATGTTGAAATAGGAACTGTCACCATTAATTTGTCAACATTAATTTGGAAATTGGTTTGTTATTTCCTAATATCCCACAGAAACGTAATTTAAAAAGCTTTTAAAGGCCTTTTTTAGAGCGTTTGTTGTTCCTGTGAACCCCAGGTGGTAGAATCATCGGCATAAAATATAGCTTGCGTAGGATCAGAGACTGTTACCATTGATTCGCAACTATTACTTTTATATTTGCTTTATATTCCGTGAAATTGCGTAGAAATCGTAATTTAGGACTTTTTTAGAATGCTTTTCGCACCTCCCCTTCACTTCACCCTTTTTAAATTCGAATTTATTTTCGACAGTCCTTCGAGGGCATTTATATTTTATAAGTAACTACCATGCCATATTTAAAGTTTCCAGCCTTTTCAGTATCACAGAAATCGCAATTTAGAAAGTTTTTAGCTACTACAACCCTCTGGTGGTAGTGGCACAGACGTAAAATATAGCTTATGTTTGAGCAGGTTCTATCACCAACAATTTGTCAGCATTATTTTTTTTATATCGGTTTGGTATTTGATAAGATTACATAAAAATTGTAATTTATAACGCTTTTCACTCACTTCATCTTTTTAAATTTGAAATTTTCTTTCGACAGTTCTTAGAAAGCAGTTGCATCTTGTAAGTAAATACCATGCCATATTTCAAAGTGTTAGACCCTTCAGTTATGCAAAAAACGCAAATTAGAACATGTTTTCCTTTTGCAACCCTCAGATGGTAGTGACAGCAACATAAAATATAACCTATGTTATAGCAGGGACTGTCACCATTGATTTGCAACCATTACTTTTGAAATAGCTTTGGAATTTTCTGAGATTGAGTAGAAATCGCAATTTAGAACGTTTTTAGAACGCTTTTCGCGCATTTTCACCCCTTTTTAATTTTCCAATTTTTTCGAAACTGTTTTTAAAAATCATTTATATGTCATAAATATGTACCTTGCCTAATTTTAAGTTGCTAGCCCCTACCGATCACAAAAATCGAAATTTGGAACGCTATTTTGCTCCTGCAACGTCTAGATTATAGTGATACCGACTTAAAATAGCGTCTATGTTAGAGCAGAGGCTGTCAGCATCAATTTCTTACCATTACTTTTGAAATCAGTTTAATTCTTCCTGAGATATTGGTGACAAATCGGCATTCAGAACGTTTTTAGAACGCTTTTCACTCATTTTGCTCCTGCATCTCCTCTGGGGTAGTGGAAACAGATACAAAATATAGCCTATCTTGGAGCAAGATCTGTTCCCATCATTTTTACACCATTATATTTGAAATCGGTTCAGTATTTCCTGAGATTGCTAGAAATCGCAATTTAGAACGTTTTTTACAACGCTTTTTGCGCGTTTTGACCCCCCCCTTTTAAATTTCGACTTTTTTAGGAAATGTCCTTAGAGATCATTGATATCTTATAACTAACTACCATTCTAAGTTTCACGATTCAAGGCCCTTCCGTCAAGCAAAAACCGCAATTTAGAACGTTTTTCTCCTGCACCCCCTTTGGTGTAGTGGCTCCGACATAAAACATAGCCTATGTTGGAGCAAGGGTTTTCACCATCATTTTGACGCCATTATTTTTTTTAATCGGTTTGGTATTTCCTGAGATTGTGTAGAAATCATCATTTAGAACGTTTTTTAGAACGCTTTTCGCGCATTTTCACCCCTTTTAAATTTCGAATTGTTTAAGAACTGTTCTTAGAAATCCTTTATATCTAATAAGTAGCTGATACTTCAAATTTCATATTTCTAGGCCCTTCAGTAACACATAAATCGCATTTTTAGAACGTTTTTAGGTCCTACACCCCGTTTGTGGTAGTGGCACCGACATAAAATATAGCCTATCTTGGAGCAAACGTTGTCACTATCATTTTGACACCAATATTTTAAAAATCGGTTTGGTATTTCCTGAGATTATGTAGAAACTACCATTTAGAACGTTTTTTAGAACGCTTTTTGTGCATTTTCATCCCTTTTAAATTTCGAATTGTTTAAGAACTGTTCTTAGACATCATTTATATTTTATAAGTAACTAATATTCCAAATTTCATATTTCTAGGCCCTTCAGTAACGCAAAAATCGCATTTTTAGAACGTTTTTTGCTCCTGCACCCCCTTTGGGGTAGTGGCACCGACATAAAATATAGCCTATGTTCTAAGTTGGACTAACACCATCATTTTGACACCATTACGTTTGAAATCGGTTTGGTATTTCCTGAGATTATGTAGAAACTACCATTTAGAACGTTTTTTAGAACGCTTTTTGCGCATTTTCACCCCTTTTAAATTTCGAATTGTTTAAGAACTGTTCTTAGACATCATTTATATCTTATAAAGTAACTAATATTCCAAATTTCATATTTCTAGGCCCTTCAGTAACGCAAAAATCGCATTTTTAGAACGTTTTTTGCTCCTGCACCCCCTTTGGGGTAGTGGCACCGACATAAGATATAGCCTATGTTCTAAGTTGGACTAACACCATCATTTTGATACCATTACTTTTGGAATCGGTTCGGTAGTTCCTGAGCTTACCTCCTACAAATAAACAATTTTTCCCTCTTTATAATAGGAGTATAGACTAGCAAACCCCGCGGCTTTGCTCGCGTAATATTTGAAATATGCCAAGTGATATTTATATGTCTAATTTTTATTAAAAGGTATTAACTAAATTTTTATTTTATTAAAAGGTAATATTTTAGTTTATTAAAAGGTACTTATTACTTTTAGGAATAATTAAAACAATTACTATTTAAAACACAATTTGTTTAAGCATCATTGTTACACTGCATAAAGCAGAAATGAGACTTAAATTAATAAAACGAAATAAAACTAAATAAATAATAATTTAGAAAATATTTTGAAACTTTTATGCTCAGTTAATACGCTCATTTCAGTATTCATTTGAAGTTTTGAATTTTCTAGAAACCATCTTCTTACATCTTAAAATTAACCATCATGTCAAATTCCAAGTTCTACCACCTCTCTCAACATAAAGGGCTGTGTTGAAATAGAAACTATCACCATTAATTTGCCAACATTAATTTTGAAATTGGTTTGTTATTTCCTAATATTCCACAGAAACGTAATTTAGAAAGCTTTTAAAGGCCTTTTTTAGAGCGTTTGTTGTTCCGGTAGAATCATCGGCATAAAATATAGCCTGTGTAGGATCAGAGACTGCTACCATTGATTCGCAGCTATTACTTTTATATTTGGTTTATATTCCCCGAAATTGCGTAGAAATCGTAATTTAGGACTTTTTTAGAATGCTTTTCGCACATCCGCTTCACTTCACCCCTTTTTAATTCGAATTTATTTTCGACAGTCCTTCGAGGGCATTTATATTTTATAAGTAACTACCATGCCATATTTAAAGTTTCTAGCCTTTTCAGTATCACAGAAATCGCAATTTGGAAAGTTTTTAGCTACTGAAACCCTCTGGTGGTAGTAGCACAGACATAAAATATAGCTTATGATTGAGCAGGTTTTATCACCAACAATTTGTCATCATTATTTTTTTAATCGGTTTGGTATTTGATAAGAT
The DNA here is from genome assembly GCA_963932465.1 of Maratus speciosus. Classification (NCBI taxonomy): domain Eukaryota; kingdom Metazoa; phylum Arthropoda; class Arachnida; order Araneae; family Salticidae; genus Maratus; species Maratus speciosus. The sequence continues at coordinate 25,548,528 of OZ010788.1, read as the reverse complement.
TACATAAAAATTGTTATTTACAACGCTTTTCGCTCACTTCATCTTTTTAAATTTGAAATTTTCTTTCGATAGTTCTTAGAAAGCAGTTGCATCTTATAAGTAAATACCATGCCATATTTCAAAGTGTTAGACCCTTCAGTTATGCAAAAAACGCAAATTAGAACATGTTTTGCTTTTGCAACCCTCAGATGGTAGTGACAGCAACATAAAATATAACCTATGTTATACCAGGGACTGTCACCATTGATTTACAACCATTACTTTTGAAACAGCTTTGGAATTTCCTGAGATTGAGTAGAAATCGCAATTTAGAATGTTTTTAGAACGCTTTTCGCGCATTTTCACCCCTTTTTAAATTTCCAGTTTTTTCGAAACTGTTCTTAAAGATCATTTATATGTAATACATATGTACCTTGCCTAATTTTAACTTGCTAGCCCCTACCTATCACAAAAATCGAAATTTGGAACGGTTTTTTGCTCCTGCAACGTCTAGGTGATAGTGATACCGACTTAAAATAGCGTCTATGTTAGAACAGAGGCTGTCAGAATCAATTTCTTAACATTACTTTTGAAATCAGTTTGATTCTTCCTGAGATATTGGTGACAAATCGGCATTCAGAACGTTCTTAGAACGCTTTTCGCTCATTTTGCTCCTGCATCTCCTCTGGGTTAGTGAAAACATATATAAAATATAGCCTATCTCGGAGCAAGATCTGTCACCATCATTTTAACGCCATTATATTTGAAATCGGTTCATTATTTCCTGAGATTGCATAGAAATTGCAATTTAGAACGTTTTTTACAACGCTTTTTGCGCATTTTGACCCCCCTTTTAAATTTCGATTTTTTTAGGAAATGTCCTTTTGATATCTTATAACTAACTACCATTCTAAATTTCACGATTCAAGGCCCTTCCGTCACGCAAAAACAGCAATTTAGAGCGTTTTTCTCCTGCAGCCCCTTTGGGGTAGTGGCACCGACATAAAACATAGCCTATGTTGGAGCAGGGATTTTCACCATCATTTTGACGTCATTATTTTTCAAATCGGTTTGGTATTTCCTGAGATTGTGTAGAAACTACCATTTAGAACGTTTTTTAGAACGCTTTTCGCGCATTTTCACACCTTTTAAATTTAGAATTGTTTAAGAACTGTTCTTAGAAATCCTTTATATCTAATAAGTAGCTGATACTTCAAATTTCATATTTCTAGGCCCATCAGTAACACATAAATCGCATTTTTAGAACGTTTTTTGCTCCTACACCCCCTTTGGGGTAGTGGCACCGAAATAAAACATAGCCTATCTTGGAGCAAACGTTGTCACTATCATTTTGACACCAATATTTTTTAAATCGGTTTGGTATTTCCTGAGATTATGTAGAAGCTACCATTTAGAACGTTTTGTGTGCATTTTCACCCCTTTTAAATTTCGAATTGTTTAAGAACTGTTCTTAGACACCATTTATATCTTATAAGTAACTAATATTCCAAATTTGATATTTCTAGGTCCTTCAGTAACGCAGAAATCGCATTTTTAGAACGTTTTTTGCTCCTGCACCCCCTTTGGGGTAGTGGCACCGACATAAAATATAGCCTATGTTCTAAGTTGGACTAACACCATCATTTTGATACCATTACTTTTGAAATTGGTTTGGTATTTCCTGAGATTATGTAGAAACTACCATTTAGAACGTTTTTTAGAACGCTTTTTGTGCATTTTCACCCCTTTTAAATTTCGAATTGTTTAAGAACTGTTCTTATACACCATTTATATCTTATAAGTAACTATTATTCCAAATTTCATATTTCTAGGCCCTTCAGTAACGCAAAAATCGCATTTTTAGAACGTTTTTTGCTCCTGCACCCCCTTTGGGGTAGTGGCACCGACATAAGATATAGCCTATGTTCTAAGTTGGGCGAACACCATCATTTTGATACCATTACATTTGGAATCGGTTCGGTAGTTCCTGAGCTTATCTCCGACAAATAAACAATTTTACCTCTTTATAATAGGAGTATGATGATTAGTATAGATAGATAGGATTGTTGTACTCTAGTCTAGGTTTTATCAGATGCATCTAGACAGGCGCATGAACTGAATATTGTTAACTGTTAAGAGGTGGGTGTTGCTGCTGATTCTGAGAAAAGGCTCATTATTATTTTAATGACTATTTGCAATGTAACAATACAGATTCGCTTTTCTTCTTGTGTAAATCAAGTTTATGCTTTTATTTTACGAATATCGATGTTCTTATTCACATGCATACGTATGTCATATCGCATAAACATGACGGGGAGACCAGGAAGCTGAAACCCCAGATCCCTAGACTAAACTAAAAATTTAAAGTTTCCAAAAAATAAGGAACAGTTAAGTCTATGGACCCCTTCGAAGGGGTTAAACTTATAGGGTGACATGGAAAGATTACTACTTTGCAGTATTTTTGATTACTTGTTTGCCATTTGTTTCAATAAATTTGATACAGCATGAATTTAACTTGCACGACAAGTTAGCTGCAAGTTCAAAGTGTAGTGACTTCGGCGTTTGCGTTATCTTGCTGCAGTCTTGTTATGAACTTTCAGTCTTGTCATGCTGAGCTTACTGCAACTTTGCAGGTTTTCAAAGCAAGACTGTTGCAAATTTTCTGCAAACTAAAAATGCTATGCAGGAAGGTTCTAACTTTAAAAAGATCTTGCATTTTCAGCTACAGAAACTAGTAATGTAAGAAGCACACACATCAAATATAGTTCATGCTGGAAAAAGCAGTTTTGTTACAAGTGTCTTATTCAGCCATAATTCTTTTGGGTTTCCATGTTTCATGTCTCGCCACTTTTGATACCATATTCGATCTAATAGTTGCTTCCGATATCTGGTCGTAAGTAAGAAAGTAAAATTTTGTTATAAGTTTATTTATGATGGATTAGCACTTTTTTGGAAGTATTAGAATGTGTAAAAAATGGTTCATGATAGTTTCTGTTTTTGTACTTCCCAGCTAATTTATTTTAGATGGTTCGAAACAGTTTTAGAACATTCCCTAAGTTCAGCAGTAAGCTTCGGACTTTGGTATTTTGATTAGCTTCAATTTATGCTTTCGATTTCTCATTATTAAAGAAAAAATGTCACCCAAGAGCTATTCCATACACAGAACTCTTATTACCACCATGAAATTTCTTGAAGCAATGTTAAACTGAGCTTTCGCAAATAGTAATTGGGTTCAAAGGTAATGTTGAATCCAGACATTCTTTTTTTCCGAGTCGAATTTATGGTGTTATTACACGAGGAGTCAAAGTCGCTTCAAATTCCAGGCGTCTCAATGTTATTCTATGGCTCCAGGAGAGACGCCCAGAAAGCAAACGATTCTTTTGTGTCGGAGCGTTTTTGCCGCCTGAAACGAGGCGAGTCGCCAGTATCAGCCAATCAAATGCTTGGAAATCTGATAATAGAAAAGCTTTTTCCGGAACAGCCAATGAAATGCTTGGAAAAGACGGACCGTGAGGCGGCTGTTGTCGCTAGACGCCTGGGATTTCAAGCGTCTTTGAGCTCTCGTGTAATAACACCATAATAACACTATTATGCAGCTCTGGAAGGGACACTAAGGAGTTAAAGGGGGTAGTGCCCTTTTAGACCATTAATAAGCATAAAATCCCGAATTTTCGATTGCATCCTTAAACAACTTGACATGAGGATCAAGAACCTCACCTCTGTATATTTCAGCATTAACAGTTGCACTGGTAAAAATGTGTCAGTCAGTACGGCCATTCAAAATGATGTCCGTCCATACCATGATTCCACGACCTTTGTATCAATGCCTTTCACGGATGTTTCCAGCCTTATTGCGTGTGATTTTCTCCCTCCATATGGTAACACGTTTGTAGTAACTCTCTCAACAAAATCGGGATTCATCGGTAAAGAGAACTCGGCTCCCATCCGTGGTACTCCAATGACGATGATCTCTGCACCACTTTAACCGGGCGCATTTCGCTACCGGAGTTGGAACACATATCATGGGTTTCCTTGCATGCAGCTGTCACTCCCAGTAAACCAGGATAGTCGAGTTCTTGTTGCTGCAGCACACTCCCTGCAATCTGAACTGAAGTCAATTGCCTATTTCTTTTAGCAATCGTTGGCAAATTACAGTCCTGAGAGCCTATTGTGGCGTGTTTTCTACCTTGACCTGGTTGTCTGTGGACATTATACCAGTGTTTTTAAACCGACTTGTCATCTATAGGAACACGAACTCTATCTACTAAAAAAGGATGTATTAGTTCATTATTAATTTCTAGCGGATATAGACTTTTAAGATGTCTCAAAAAAGAACCTGTTTTAGTTTTAACTTTGGCTACAAGAATTTTCGACTTTACCGAGATATAGTTCTTTAATTCTGCCTAAAGGCCAGTTAATTAGTTTTGAATTATCATCCCCAATCAAAACAATATCATCCCTTTTTAATCCAGTTTCTCTTTTCTTCCCGCATTTTCTCGAAGTTGCCCCAGGAAATTTTGAAATTTTTTATGCTCTTCTGTGCCAAGATTTATGCATTAAAAAACACAACCATGTCAAATTTCAACTTCTTAGCCTTAAAATTTCCAAATAAATTGTTATTTAGAAAGTTTTTGGAACTTTTTCGATTGTTTAACCCTTTTAATTTTCGATTTTTTAGAAACAGTTCTTAGCGAACTTTTACACTTTAAAACTAATAAATATGCCAAATTTCAGGTTTCTTTCCCCAAAGGCATTGCAATTTTAGAATACCTTTTGCTCATGTACACGCTCCGGGGCAGTGTTTCCGACATAAAATATAGCCTATGTCAAGTTCGGCGAATCTTTTTACATCTGCGTGCCCAATTTTTTTTTTTTTTTTTTTTTCAAAAAAGATTTTACGTTACCATGACATGCCAAGCACCAAAAAATAATTTAGTGGATCAAAATTTCTGGATTTTTGTTCATTGAGATTTAAAAATATGGTACATCTAATAATTAGACTAACATTTAGTAATAAAATGGTGAATGTGGTGTCGGTTAAGCCAAATATTAATATGGTGTTTAACCTACTTACTTTTAATGGGATGCAAGCTGAATTCGAGTTATCTAAGAAGTGGTTTGGGTTTCTAATATTTAAGATTTTCATATTATTTCCTAAAATAATGACCCGCAGGAATAAACAGAGCGAACAATTGTGAAAGCTATATATTTTATACCCCGTCGCTTTAGTTTCATCAATAGGAATTTTACTTATAATGCCTGATATTTTTCTTATTGCTATTCTCCCAACTTTCTCTTAATTTGGTAACTTATTGAGACCACATTGAAATAATTTAGAAATTCAATTAGTTGCTTTCCAATAAAAATAAAAAAAGAAAGGAAAGAAAAGCCCAGCTTGTATAAGTTTGCGTGTTTTGTTTAACTTAATTCTATTTTGTTTTAGGATTTCAATCAACGGCGTGCCGAAAATATTCTATCACGTGCCAAATTTGGCACACGTTCCATAGGTTCGCCGTCCCTGGCCTATGTTGTAACAGAGTCGCTCAGAATCCATTTACCACCTTTACTTTTCAAATTGGTTCGGTAGTTCTGGCGATTACTTTCTAGAAACAAAACAAGAAAGAAAAATCATGCATTAAGCATATATTATGAAACACTTTTCAACACTTCCTGAAATCTTTAACAAAACCTCGTTATTTAGGGAAATAAGATAACTAAGAAAACATTTAAAAAAACAAAAACAGAAAACCTTTAAAAATCTGATTTCAGCAGTTACCTTCCATAGCCAAATATGCATTCCAATTCTTTTAAACAGCCCTGTATTTGATCTGTAAGTTGATATATATACTATATAATGGGAAAATTTAGTTTAGCAAGGGAACGCATAACAGGTTGAAATTTCTCTTTCAGCAATCTATACTTATAGATGGAAACATATTTAAATACCTTTTTTTAGCCCTGTAGTTTACATAGTATCTTTATTACACACCACTATTTAGCTAAAATTTAATTCAAACTAAAACACTCTTAAAACTACTGAAGTTACATTTCCAGAAATTATCCTCCATAGACGGCCGTGAATCCAGTTCTTTGCGTGGCACTGTATATCATTTTATCTATATTCTACAAACATTTCTTGATAAACTAAATACCGTTCAGCGTAAAAAATGCATAACACATTTAAAAACCACTTTTAAGCAATTTATGCTCATACTCAGTAACCTTTACGAATTCTTTTGTGTAGCCCCGCACATCAACTATAGTATTTATACACACCATATGGTATGCATAGATATAGTGAAACTTAAAAGCGTATATCATAATTACAAATTGCAAATGCATCTCAAGCCATCACCGCTATTATACAGTACTTCGGATAGAACATATTATCTGAAATCTTTTACGTGAAACTGTAAATGCTACGCACTTCGTATTATATATGAAATAACTTATAGTAAGCCTCACCGATGTATAACAATTTCATTATATATGAAATAGTTTCACATAATTAAAATACGCCGCAAACAATTCCCCCTATACCATTATGAAACGGAAAACTTTTGTGTGGCCCTGTAAATGAATAATAAATATTCTTTGCACCGCATATTCTACAGAATGCATATTTTAGTGCATTTTGTAAATGCATATCAATTTTATTATGCTTGAAAGGGTGTAACGTCATTAAAATTCATTTGGAACGACTTTTTCCCATTGGCCGTAATGTAACGGAAAACTTCTGACTGTCCCTGTAAATAAACTAAACATGCTACAAACTTCCTTTGAAATAGGGTTCGTGCTAGGGTAAACGTAAATAACATCCAAAAAATTTCAGAGTTGGAAAGTGTTCAAAACCACCTTTAAGCAATTTACGCTCACACTCAATAGCGCTTACGAATTCTTTTTTTGTAGCCCTTTATATGATCTATAGCATTTATACACACCGCATAGTATGCAAAAATTTAGTTAAAGTTAAAAACGCCTATCATAACTAAAAATACTCATCCAGCAATCACACAAATCCAGCAATATTCAGTACTTAGGATACAGTATAGTATCCGAAATCTTTTGTATGTCTCTGTGAATGCTATGCATTTCATATTGTACAAGAAGTAACCTGTAGTAAACCTCAGTAATGCATATCAATTTCACCATACATGAAACAGTTTAACATAATTAAAATGCGCCGCAAATTTTTGTTTTTCTCCTGTACCATCATGTAACGGAATTCTTTTATGTAGCCCCTGTAAATGAATAATAAATACCAGCCGCCCTTGGCGACCAGTTTCGTCTCTCTTAAAATTTATGTTTAGGAAAGGATGCTAGGAAAGCATTCCAAGCATGTATCATGTAACTTTTATTCCTAATTTAATTTACTTGGACTCCCTTAAACATAATTAATATAATCCCCTACGTTTAAGCTAATGTTAGTTTTTCTTGCATTAAAACATCTCAATTTGTTGGTTTTCTGTAAGCAAGTAAACCCTATTGGTTTACAATGGAAGTCTATGGGAATTTGGCAAAATAGTACAGATATTGCCAAATTGGCGTCACTTTTGGTGACTAATTTTGGTCGTCAATTGGCGGCATTTGGTGACAGAACAGGTTCTTCCCTATGGTAACCTCCCTTATAGGTATGAAGATGCATTAAGTGCTGTTCAATAACCAATGAGATGCGTTTCATTCGAGCGTTGCCATTAAACAATTAACAAATAATCGCGATTTCTGTGCCACGTACGATAGCGTAATATATATCTAGATTCTTTGCACCACATATTCTATAGAATGCATATTTTAGTGCACTTCATAAACGCATATCAATTTCATTATGTTTGTGCTAGGCAACATATAACTATGATATGTTCCCGCACCATGTTGGTTAAATCAAAGTAAAATTGCCTAATTTCTGTTTGTATAAATATTTTTTATAAAATATAATTATGAGTGTAAAATTATAATGTTTATATATTTAAGTAAAATAAGAGTGTAAGTTCATACAAAAATTATTAAGTTGATTTTAAATAGTAAATATATATTTTTTAAAAATTGTTGTATTGTAAAATGAATGTATAATGTTGAATGGAGTTCGGATCTCAGACAACAACAATAGCCAGACGCCATGGTGTCGTTTTATGACAAGCCAATGGAAAGTGGTGTATAATTAGAAATCGTAAAATCATAAAAACGTTGGAATCAATTTATGGCCTCAATAAAAGTGTTGGGATAAATTTATGACTTTTCAGACCACCCAAACTTTAAGGCAGATAATAATATTAAAGTATATGTAAGGGGCCATTTGCAGACTGTTAGCTAATAGGCCTATCGAAGTATAATAAAAAATCTTCTCACATCCAATAACAGTGGACTAGACAAAAATACTTTCACCCACTGCAGGAGTGGTGTGCAAGAAGAATAAGGTTTAAAAAAGAGAGTCTGAAAAAAGATGTAGAGGACGCAGGAGCTCTCCTAAAAGCCCGTGCGATGAATCCTAAAAGCCCTAGTAATTCCCAGGCGAGATGGACATATCGGAGCGAGCCTAATCGAGCCTAATCAAGCCTAATTGAGGATGTCTTCCTGAGGTACCTATTGGAGTGAGCCTAATCAAGCCAAATTGAGGATGTCTTCCTGATGTACATATCGGAGTGATCCTAATCAAGCCAAATTGAGGATGCGTTCCTGATGACACATGGCCATGATCCTAAGCAACGCAACAACTCGGAATTTGATGAATAAAGGCCACCATCCCGTATATTAAAAAAAAGGTACGACTTTAAACTTTTTCCTTTACCACTTAAGATCATATGAAAAATCACAAAAATACTTTTCTGATATTTTATGGTAGAGAGTAATCTGAGATCCGACAAAACCACTAATTAAATAAGATTAAGGTAATTTAAAAATGAAAGAGAATTATTCTTTTAGCAAAAAGAAAAATATATAATAATTAGAGTACATGAAAATATTGTCTTTTTTTAAAGATTAAATATACATAAAATAATGAGAAGCAAACAAAAGTATTGCTTTCTTTTTTTTGAATTAATATTATGTATTTCTGTATATAGCTGTGTTCAATGTAAATAAAATATTTAATCAAGTTTTAAAAAGTTTCTGCAATTATTTAATTGATAATGTTTAAGGTGTGTCAATTTATTTTTACAGCTTAAATTTTAGTTTAATTCATAAGTGGAAGAGTTCGTCTAAATAATTCACAACGCAAACTCTTAATTTTATTCGTAATTATTCAAATTTAATAATTACATTTTGACGCGAATTATAATTTAATTTTATTAATGCTTCGCGTTGCTCTTCTACTAGAATTTAGGTAAATACGATCACTTATATTATTCGAATTTATCTAAGGTATATAAAATTATATACCAATTTGCTATGAGGTTGCCTGGATGATTTGGACCAATTAACAATTTTGAATATATATTTAATAGAAAATAAACAGGTGTAATTATCTGTCCAGCATCCCCCCCTTCATAGTAAAATGGTGCTATGACTCAGGAACGTTCATCTGAGGTCATTAGAAATAATAATAATAATAATAATAATAATAATAATAATAATAATAAAGGAAAATAAATTTAAGTATTATTTTAATGTCACAATTTTAAAGATATTGTAGGTATTTAAGTTTAATTGATTAAAATTTTATTAAAATTAATTTTATTATTGTGACAATAATGACACACATATAATAATTTTATATAAATAAAATGAATAATATATGTTAGCAAAAAACAAAAAGGAAATGAAAAAAATAATTCTGGGATTTATAATAGGTAAATTTAGGAATTACAATTTTGTTTTTTTTTCTCTCTTTCCTCTTGTGGTTGGATCTCAGTTACCATTGAGAAATAATGGCATTCACATCACGGATGACACATTTGTAAAAATAATTTTTTTTATATACTGTATAAATAATAATAATAATAAGAATAATAAGTAAAATTTGATAATATGTCTGGTATAAAAATGATTGAAATGTCAATAGATCAGGATTTTTGAAATTGTATCACCTTGATACAAAAGAAAATTAATGAGTCGTACTACGAAGTAGTAGTACAATATTTATAAAAAAAAAAAATAAAATAAGATTGTTTTTTCTGTAGAAAAAGACAGATATTTTTCTGTTAAATGAAATTATTTTGTTTTTTATATATACGTGTATTATAAATATTTTAGGGGTATTTATGTGTGTAAAAGAATAATCTACAAAACAACTTCATCTCCTAAGAAATTTTTTTAAATTTTAGTGTTGTTGTTTTTATGTATTTATGCAATTTAGAATATTTTCATACATATGTTGTAATATAGAGAAAATAGTATGAGATGCAAAATATTCTTTTAAGAGGTATAGGATCTATTTTGAATTGATATTTTGAAAAAGTATACATTGATTACTAATATTTGTTAAAAATGACTCAGACGCTGGATATAGATACACGTATTAAGTTAGTGTCACCATTTGACAATAAAAAGAACAAAAACATTATATTTTTCTTAGAGGAATTTGATAATATTTTGAATTCGACAGATATACAGGAAGAAACTAAATTATTAATTTTAAAGGCTAAAATTACTGGGGACGCAAAACATATTTTAAGTAAACAGATTGAAAAATATAACGAGACCAATTATAATTTATTTAAAAATAATTTGGTGGAGTTATTTGGTACAAAACTAAGCTTCCTTAATGCTCAGAGCAATTTCCTAAATTTAAAACAGGCCGCAAGTCAAACGATAGAGGATTTCATTTTTGAGTTTAAAAAGGGTGTAAAATCTTATATCGAAAGTGCAGGCGAAAATGTGGATAATAAGGAAGAGAATTTTATCGAAATCTTAAAAATGTCGAATTTTTTAAATTCAGTTAGACAGGATATTGCACTAGATGTGCGTAAAAATGCGCCCAGGTCCTTCAAGGAGGCATGCGAGTTAGCAAAACTTATGGAAAGTGCGTATAATGAATCAAAGTTTGAGGAAATTAACGCAATAAATAAAGAAAACAAAGATCTTTATGAGAACATTATAGAATCAAGTAAGCAAAACAAAGAGCTAATCGAGAAATTAAAAGGGGAGATTGAAAAACTAAAAAAATCAAAGAAAAAAAACCATGCAATTAGAGATGATAGTGTTCCGCGGAATAAGAAACTCTTTAATAAACACAATGATTATCAGGGTCCCCATTTCAATAACAATTTTCATTATAATGATTATGAACGATATTATAATGATTACTACAATTCCTTTAATTACCCGACGCATTATGGGATGTATGATTATTCACAACCTAACTGGAATTCGGGAAATAGGGATTTTGGATATATTTCTGAGAATTATGATCAAAATGGTTATCAATTTGAAAAGCGCAAAAGGAAAAAAAAAATGGGCAAAGAAAACAGCGAAATCGGATCAAGATTCGGAATTTTCAGAGACGGAAATCGATAAAATAAATAAAACAATCGCAAATATAACAAATGCAGACAAAGATAGTCTGCCAATTATATCACTAAGTATACAGGGCGTCGAAATACAAGCGTTACTGGATACCGGAGCTGCTGTGTCCCTTTTATCACCTTCTTTATTCAAAAAAATTAAAGATACAAACGTCAAAATCAAATATTTGGGCAATCAGATCCAAATTAAAACTTTAACAAATTCAAAGATTTTTTTTAAACAATGTGTAAAATTAACTTTTCGATTAAAAGGTATATTCACAACAGGCACATTTTATGTCACTAATGATGATTTTGATAGGCAGTACCAAATGTTATTAGGGTACGATTATCTCAAAGAAAATCATATGATTTTGGATTTATGCAATAAAACATTAAAATTTAAAAATCAACAAATTAAATTAAACGTTGCAAGTGAAGTAAATAATTATGAAGTGAATAACATTACGCCATGTAATTCAGGGGAACATTCAAATAAAAGTATGTTTGCCATTACTAAAAATAGAATTTTTCTCCAACCTGAAGAATCGAAAATTGTAAAATTAAAATGCCCAGAGGATATAAATATGTCAGATATGATTATTTTTGACCCCATTCAAGAAAATAGTAAATTTTCATGCGAGACTTCGTTACACGAAGTTCAAAAAAATAATAACATAAATATTATAATAAAGAATAAACTGTTAGAAAAGTTAATTATTCAGAAAGGAACTAAAATGGGGGAAATTATAAAGAACTTTGAGTGCAAGCAAGATGACTCAACTGATAATATAGAGAAAGGGACATTTTATGAAATAAATAATTTAAATATAGAAGATGTAAGAAAATTACGAGAAGCAGAAATTAAAGAGACGGATTTCGATTTAAGCCATTTATCAGAGGAAGTACAACAAAAATTTCGAAAAATTTTAATGGGCAATGTTCATGCATTTTCAAAAAGTTATCAAACATTGGGGCAATCAGCGTTTGTCGCACCAAGTTTTCAATTGAATCATGAATTCCCGGTACAAGCTAAGCCATATAAATTGCCTCAGGCAGTAAGACAGTATGCGAAAAGGGAAATTGAACAATTGTTACAGGCTAAAATTATAGAGAAGACTGACTCCGAGTATGCTTTTCCAGTTATTTTCGTTAGAAAGAAAAATCCGAGTAATAACCCGAATGCAGAACCCAAGTTTAGAATGGCAACGGACCTAAGACTATTAAACCAAATTCTACAACCTTATACTTATCCGATGCCGGACGTAAAAGACTTATTACAAAAAATAAGCGGTAAAAAATACTATACGGTGCTAGACTTACATAGTGCTTTTTTCCAAATAAATTTAAAACCAGAAGATTGCAAAAAATTAGCGTTTATTACGGAATTTGGAAAACATATGCCACTTCGTTTAGCTTTTGGCACACGAAATTCTAGCGCAATTTTTGCAGAAGTAATCGATAAAATTCTGGGACATTTTGACAAAAGCAAAGTATCATACTACATTGATGATGTGTTGATATCTGCAAACACAATAGCAGAGATGACGAAAACCTTAGAAGAAGTTCTACAGGTATTAATAAATCACAACATGACAATCGAACCTTCAAAAATGCAAATTTGCAAAGCAGAAATAGAATTCCTAGGATTTAGGGTGAATCAAATGGGATATTCTCCATCTCAAAAGAATATTGAAAAAGTAAAAAATTTAGTCAGACCAAAATCGAAAAAGGGGGTCAGATCTTTATTGGGCTTAGCGAATTATTTTCGGACGCTAATACCCAACTATTCCGACAAAGTTAACCCTTTAATAGAGCTGACTAAAGATAAAGTTAAATTTAAGTGGAGTCCAGAAGCAGAAAAAGCTTTCCTGATAATTCAGGAAGAAATTGTACAAAAACCAACACTCAGACACCCCGATTTTAACAAGGAATTTTTCTTATTCACGGATGGGAGCAAAGTTGCAATTTCAGGTGTTCTAGCTCAAGAAAAGGATGGTCATTTGCTACCTGTTGAATTTTTCGGGAGAAAACTTAGAGAACCGGAAAAAAATTATCCGAGTATTAAATTTGAGTTATTAGCAGTGCATGAAGCAATTATGCATTTTAAATATATGCTTTCAGGTAGAAGATTTACTGTGTTAACTGATTCGAAAGCACTAACTCAGCATTTACATTTACAAGATAAATCGGAAATTATAAACAGATGGGTAGCAGATTTACAAGACTTTAATTTCGACTTCGAATTCGTCGAAGGAATTAACAATCCAGCAGACTATTTGAGCAGGAATTTAGATAATCTTACAACAGACAGAGAACTCCAAAATAATTTGTTTGCAAGTAACATAGCACTTACAGACGAAAATATTAAATCGGAGCAATATGCAGACGAAAAATTAAAAATTATAATAAATAAAATCGAAAAAGACAAAAATAATAGAAGCACGAAGAGATTTGCTTTAAATCAAAATAAATTATTAATTTTGAAACCTGGTTCAGATAAAAAGGAGCTTTTAATTACCCCGGATTCATTAAAAATTGCAGCCATAGAAGAAGCTCATAAAGCGCATCTCGGATTTCAAAAAACCTATGATAATGTGAAAACAAGGCTTTTTTGGCACGGAATGTACAAAGACATTAAACAGTATTGTGCAAATTGTGTGCAGTGCCTCACATCTAAACAACACACGACAATAAAAGTCCCTGTTAAAAAAATGGTGAAAGATCACGAAGTCGGTACAGTCCTGCATGCTGACGTCATTGGACCTTTAAACCTCGCGTTAAGGAAAAACAGATACATTTTAATTATAATTGATTCGACATCGAGATTCCTGGAAGCTGTTCCCCTACGAAACGTAGAGTCACAGACTATATTAAATGTACTAAATAAATATTTTGCAAATTATGGGATGTGTAAAGAAATTATCTTTGACAATGCAAAATATTTACGAAGCGAAATTATGAAAGAATATTTGGAATCTTTAAACATACAAAGGAAATTTGTGAGTGTATACCGTGCGCAAGGAAATGGACTTTGTGAAGTTACCAATAAAATATTAAAAACATCAATTGTAGCTATGTCGAAACGCACTACGGCAGAGCATATTTTAAGGAATACTGACTGGGCGACAATAGTTTGGTCTGTAGTCCCAAACAAATGTCCATAAATCCCCCCCCCCCCCCCACTGATAACCAAATAATAAGAATACTGACTGCCTGACTAACTTCTGTACGTCATTATTTATGTCAGCTGTGTACAAAGTCATTACGTCATCGTTAAAATCGACAACTTTGTCTTTGCCAAAAAGGTTTTCAACATCAAGGTGGGCTGCACTAACAACCTAGCAAATTAGCCGCTTTTATGAATCAAAACTAAAGTTAATATTAAAATTTTTTGGCTTATTTGGAATCCGTGATTTTGCTGAATCAAATTTTATTCAACAAAGTGATTCAATTAAACGGCAAATATTCTATTTAAAACTGTGAAAGCGTACATTACATGCATTGGCGAGAACTATGTCATTTGTTTCGAAAAAGGGCAGTGATCACATTTTCGAGATGTCTCAGGCTAAGATAATGATCATTGCCTGCCGTATACACGCTTTGAGTTTAATTTTTATGCAGTGTACAGTTTTTTAACTGCATTTATGTCTTTGCTCCGTTTGAAACTATATTGGGCCATCGACTTCGAGACAAAAACATAAAACATATGTTTTATAGGTCTCTTTCAGTGTCAAACTTCTTGTTAGAGGTGTTGTACGGGCCGAATTTTCCGCACCCGAGCGCAAATCGACCCGAAGAAAAAAATTTTGGCTCGGTCCGGTATAAAAAACGATAATTTCGGCCCGAGTCCGGTCCGGCTCATAAATAAAATTTATTGACCCGGCTCGGTATAAAATCTAAAAGTTCGGCCTGGCCCATACAAAAACTTAACTAAACCTACCCTGCCCTGCCCGACTGAATTTTTGCAAAATACAGATTTTTACACCAATACGGTTAAAAAATGTCTTGTACGAGGAGTTCTGACAAAAAATACTTATTTTAGCTTTTTTCATGTTTGTATTGTTTTTAAAAAAGTGTCCTGGGCTGAGATATTTATTTTGTTAATGAGTCTCTATTTGTATGTAACTAACTCGGTTATTATTTATATCTTTAATCCATATTCCATGACTTGGGCACTTAAAAATCTGAAAAATACTATGTCCAGGGGTGATTCTAAAAAAAAAAAAATCTGAAATTCGCAGCAAATTTTCTGAAAGATTACAGTAGAGGAGGAAAATCCCCTCCTTGCGTTAAATACACGTTTTTTTCGCGGCCTTTTGACGAAATGCGCGTTTTTTCCGCGATCCTTTAACGAAATTTGCGTTTTTCATTTTTCCTGCGATCTTTTGACGAAATTTGTGGGTTTTTTTCGCGATCCTTTGACGAAATTTGCGGGTTTTTTTCGCGATTCTTTGACGAAATTTGCGTTTTTTGCGGTCTTTTGATGAAATTTGCGTTTTTTTCGCGATCCTTTGACGAAATTTTGTGTTTTTTCGCGATCCTTTAACGAAATTTGCGTTCTTCCACGATCTTTTGACGAAATTTGTGTTCTTTCGCGATCTTTTGCGAAATTTGCGTTTTTTTACGCAATCCTTTAAAGAAATTTCCGTTTTTCGCGATCTTTAGACGAAATCTGTGTTTGTTCCGCGATCCTTTGACAAAATTTGCGTTTTTTTGGGATCCTTTGAAGAAATTTGCGTTTGCACGAAAAAATATTGATATTTAATGATAAAATGTTCGTAAGAAGAAATTTTTAGTTTTTTTACGTAGGGCCGTTTCGTAGGTTTTAAAAAAAAAAGTTCTTGTTGTCCAAACTTTTCGAAAAATCTATCGATTCTAAATATAATGGTTTTGGAGCCTGTGTAAAAATTTCGAGAAAAAATATTGATATCTAGATGTAAAAGAAATACTTTTTCGGCTCGTGCTTGTTTTCCCTCACCGGTTCCTTTAACATAACAAAAAAAAAAAAAAAAAAAAAAAAAAACTGCCTTTCGAACTCTCTGAAATTTTAATTTATTACAAATATAACTGTATTCAAGCCCTCTTTAAAATTTCGTGAAACATTATGCATATTTAGAAGTGAAAACATTACCCGAAGCCGGGAGAAGCCGCCCCGAGCCAGCCCAAGTTTTCGATTTTCATCAAAAAAATTTTAAACACTTTTACCTGTCCGAGCAGAGCATTTCGAAATTTTTGTAGGGGATCTAAATCTGGTCTGCCGAGATGCTGTAAAAATATTGTGTCATAACGGCGTTTAGTTACTTTTAGCGTAGAAAAAAGATCGTCTTCGGTAAGCGTGAAGTCACCTGCAGTCGCAAATTCTTTTGAGAAGGTTAAAATTCGCATTTTTCAAAACCGATTGCACCGTTGAAGAGAAGAAGATTTCGGCTTTAAATACGCATTGTATATGAATCGATACCTCTGAAAACGAACCCTAGGGGAACGTTGCCGAATGGTAGGAAAAGTCGATCGGGAAACGAAGGTTTTTGATTTTTTTTTTTATGTGGTTAACAATTATTATTTTATTCGAACTGATTGCGTCGTTTAAGACGTAAAAGTACGAAATTTAAAAATATGTCTTCCCTTTTCTCGTGTAGCAAATAATTCGGTTGATGGGAGTTTAAATATTCGGCCAAAATAAAACAGTATATGGTTCTTCCCTTCTAAGTGCCACAAAAAGCAGGGACTGAGCAGGCGCTGGCGCGCTTACCGATTTTCACTGGAAATTTTGTGTTCTCGATGAGTTTTTAATTAATATGTCGGCTTATTATAAAAAAAAAATTAAAAAAACATGAGCCTCTGGTGCATTAGGACCTCCCTTGGACTAACCTCATACAAAATTTCAGATTTGGACGTGCGGTAGATTTTTATAGCCATTGCCGACGCGCGCGCACACACACACACACAGAATGGAACTTTCTTTTACAACTATAGATTGCCGGCACCATCCCCTGTCACTGGGCGACAATATATTGGTACTAGGCGACACTATTGTCGCCTACTTTATATGTTATTTTATGCCCTGCGACTACGGAATGGGGCATAAGACTGGATTTTTTTAAACTAGCGTATAATTCCTCGAAACACCGCGCTACGGGATATAGTCCCTCACTGCTATTTTTCGCAAGGGAAATAAAAAATCCCTTCACAGCCCATATTCCTTCTGAGGAAATATATACCCACTCTTATGTTAAAAGCAGAATACAGCATATGAAGGAAATCAAAATTCAATCCCTTGCAAACCAGGAGAAAATAATGCAAGAATATATAGATGAAGAGGCATACGAAAAAGTAAAGGATTTAAATTTGGGTCAAACAGTATATTTAAAATGTATTGGAAAACCAGGCGCATTAGAGCCAAAATTTCAAGGACCCTACGAAGTTACTAAAAAGTTTAGAAACTTTAATTATTTATTACAATATGTTCCAGATAAATCAATAGAGCCGATCAAACGACATATGGATCAGCTGTACGCTCCGAAATATGCAACAGGTCATACAGAGGCGGAAATTACGAATTTACAAGGGTCTCAGAAAAAAATTAAGGGTCATAAAAATTACAAAACTAAATGTGACATTTGTCAAAGAAAATCACACTCAACTGAAAATTGTTGGTTTAAATTAGACAAAAATACGATTCAAAAGGGTGACAAAGGTGCTATAAAGTATTATAAAAAAAATAATAAATATTCTGAGAATGTAGACCCATATTTAAAGTATCAAATAGATTATGATAAAAATATGTCGTTATATGGTTATACACCATATACAAACTTATACGGGGATGTTATACAAGATCATTACCCTTTCCCCCCTCCCCAATATTATCCATGGGATATGAATTGGTATTAAAAATAAATCAAAATACATAATTAATCGAATTTCAAAATTTCAAAATTTTCAAAATTTAAAAATAAACTTTCTCTTTTAGGTAAAAAAAAAAAAAAAAAAAAAAAAAATTGAAACAAAATTAATAACTTGCCTTTTTAAAATTCAAAATAATAATAAGAAAGGATAGGAACATGGGAACGCCAATTTGTCTCAGGGTTACAATATTGAGCAAATGTGCAGGGCGCACCCGAAAACATACTTATAAAATTATGTAATGTGCTTCACAAAACTTCAATGGAGCAGTGAAATATTTCTCTCCAGGCGAAAGTTATATATATTTTTTTTCTTTTCGAATATGAATTAGAAAATATAAAATCTTAACAAAGCCAAATAACATTAAAACTTAATTAATTTAATAGTGAATAATGTTGGAGTAATTTTCAAAAAAAAAAAAAAAAAAAAAAAAAAAAAAAAGAGAATTTTTCTGTCTTCTATAAGGGTAGCCTTTGCTAATAGCCTTACAATTTAGATGACAGAATTTCAAAATTACTCTTTAAAATGAGTAGGTGTAAGCTATAGGTTCAGGGTAGTTAGAACAGCTTTATAGCATACTCATATTTATATATATTTTTTCTTATATAAATATATGGTTGACAAGGAATAAATTATTAGTGCACTTTATATTAGGATAGCGGTCAGCTATAAGCCTACATATAATAAAATATACAAAAAGTACTAAGATTTATTCCGGTAGTTCAATTACAGCTTTTATGCTAAAGTCTAGAATTTAGACAGCAGGGATAAGTTTTATGAACAAAAGTGTTATAAAAAAATTTAAAAAAAGGATTTTGGTGTAGCACACTGGTTTTTAAAAAAACATATATATGTATAACAATGGACAAGGCAAGTTATTTCAATATGATTGCACACAAAATTATAGTAAAAAAAAAATACACAAATAAATAATTGAAGTAAAATTAAAATTTTCTCACCAAAGGCTTTCTGTATAGGGTGCAATTTTGGCCTACGGCTGGGTATGCACCAACACCAACAAAATATTTGTAGAAAAATTATTTATCAATACATCAATATATAGTCATCACTTAGGCATTAAATTTCAGGATTCTTGGCTGAAAAAGGAATCGAAGAAAAAAATTAAGTATGGTATAATTACTAGATGTTATGCTCAGAAACAATAAAATTAGTAATATTATATTGTAAAAAGCAGCATTTTGAGTTTTATTTAGGAAAACTTTTGATTTTTAGGTTTTACACATTTATGGAGTGTCTAGCTCAGTGTATAGTTCCTAGATTTAATAAAAAAATTAATAAATAAAAATATAAGTTGGTGTTGTTTTCAAAATAAATAACAAAAGGTATAGCAATTAGCATTTACAGTTAAAATTTATGGAATTTTCAGCAAAATTAACATTAGACAAACATAGTTTATATTATATTTAACTTGATAAGCTAATTTACTTTTATTAACGGTATTCAATTAGAATTAAAGTAGGCTTAAATTCAAGTTAAATTAATTAATAACATTGTTGTAGTGTAAAATTTTATGTAAGACTATTATATTTTTATTGTATATATAAAAATATGCGAATTTAATAATTAATAAAATGTATTAGCAAAATTATTTAATATAAATATTAAATGACATCTTGCTGAAATCAGCTAGAAATTAGATTTTTTTTTTTTTTTAAATGAAAATTTATGTTATTTTAGAATTTAAGCATTTTTTTTTTCTCTTTACTTTCCCTTAGAATTAAATGCAATTCTAAATTTAACACATATAAATATACATAGTATTGATAAATTTGAGTGTGTGAGTTCATAAAATTTTTTTTATATAATTTGGCCAATTTAACATAAGAAAACAAAATAAATAAATAAATATATTTATATATATTGGCCTTATTTTTATTAAAATATGTAGTATGGCTTAACAAATTCATTTACTTAATTTTTTTTATAGTACGTACAGTAATTATTTTAAAAACTTGATCCATAAAAAAATTGGATGTGGTTGTTTGTGAGTATACAAAGATTTTTTCTGCTGGCAGAAGTTCTTTGGTCCGGCCGGGTACTCATGGATGGCTGCATACGATGTTACGTAGTAATTATCATTTGCTTTTTTTTTTTTTTTTTAAATTATACAAGTGTATTAAGTACATTTTTTTTATAAGTAAATAATAATTATTAATGTTTGATTAATAATAATAATTTGGTATCTTTTACTTTTTTAAACATATCATTAAATTTTAGACATTAGAATTCACATACGGAATGTTAATGATAAATAAAATTTTGAATAAATAAATTTTTATTTCATTCAGTAAAAAAATAAATAAATATGAAAATTTAACAATCTTTTAAGATAGAATTGTTGGCTAAATAAATAATAATTAAAGACACAAAAATTGTTCTCTTCTTCGTCAATGGCATTTGCTGACAACACTATTTAATAGTATTAAATGAAGGTGCATTTTTAAGGTCAGCGTAATGCATATTTTGCATTTTGAGAGGCCGTAGAAGTCATATTTCCGTGTTGTTTACAGTTTAATAGTAAACAATATCATGAATCAAAATTTGTGTTTGTTAGAAAGGTCTAAAAATATACAATGTAATCAGTTAAAGAAAATTATATGCATTTTTTTTTAAATCCTGAAAGGCAATTTGGTTTAGATGTGAACCTGACAGCGTAAAAAGCCACCCTCGCTTCAGTTCCAGTATGAGGCAGGAGAATTCAGATGCTAGAATCGCCATTTTTCCCCTGCAAAAATAATAAAAAAGAAGCAGAAGGTTTACATTAGATATGATACAAATATATACACTGTTTATGCATAGATTATGTTAAAAATTACATACAGGCATGCACAGTTAGTTCAGAAGAAAGTATATCAAGAAATTATACTAATTAATAAGGTAATTACAAGCATCAAATGGTTTTAAATACTTACTTTTTGAAGTCGTAAAATTTTGTCACAGCACAAATCACCTCGCAGAAGGGATTAGTAGCTTGACCAACCCCCACTTTTCGGGACAATCGGGGACGTTCAAAACTGGTTTCATTCTCTCCCCCTTCTTTTTTTTTCTCTCTTTCTCGTATCGGGTAAAGTTGGAAAGCATTGCGTAATGATATATTAAAGGAGATGAAATAGCTTGTATATTTTGACATATCATACATGTTAGAAGTAACAAATAAATAAAATAATGTAACAAGTTTGTATACAATACTTTTTCTGATTATAATTTGAATACATCAGATTAATTATGTGAAAATATAACATGTCATATTACAAGCATTGTATTTACTTTTATTCAGTATAAAATGTGTTTTAGATAAAACACTGTGTCATAAGGTTGTATGTGATGAAATAATATGTCAAATGCGTATGCCATTATTTTTCTTGTAATTAGGTTTATTTCGGCATATTAGTTTCAGACAAAATTATAGCTTTGAATGTATTTTGGGCACTTAAACTGTAAAGTTACAAAATTATTAAACATGTGTGTGGTAAAGAAAAAAGGCTTCGAGAAAGACGTCTGATTGTCAGTACAGAGGTCTTCTATAAATGTGAATGTCAACAGACAACTATGCTATCATGTGTTGAACTTTCTGTTATGAAAAAATAGAAGAACTTCTTATAAAATATACCAGAACCATTGATAATTAAACTTTACAGACATAGTTCAAAAACTGTGTAGATACACAGTCATATGGACACGTACATTCCTTTAAGCTTTACAAAAAAAATAAAACCAGCAATCAGTTTTTATTTTTTTTTTCTGACACCGGGAGAGATGCTGGGCAACATATAACTATGATATGTTCCCGCACCATGTTGGTTAAATCAAAGTAAAATTGCGTAATTTGTTATTTCTGTTTGTATAAATATTTTTTATAAAATATAATTATGAGTGTAAAATTATAATGTTTATATATTTAAGTAAAATAAGAGTGTAAGTTCATACAAAAATTATTAAGTTGATTTTAAATAGTAAATATATATTTTTTTAAAATTGTTGTATTGTAAAATGAATGTATAATGTTGAATGGAGTTCGGATCTCAGACAACAACAATAGCCAGACGCCATGGTGTCGTTTTATGACAAGCCAATGGAAAGTGGTGTATAATTAGAAATCGTAAAATCATAAAAACGTTGGAATCAATTTATGGCCTCAATAAAAGTGTTGGGATAAATTTATGACTTTTCAGACCACCCAAACTTTAAGGCAGATAATAATATTAAAGTATATGTAAGGGGCCATTTGCAGACTGTTAGCTAATAGGCCTATCGAAGTATAATAAAAAATCTTCTCACATCCAATAACAGTGGACTAGACAAAAATAGTTCCACCCACTGCAGGAGTGGTGTGCAAGAAGAATAAGGTTTAAAAAAGAGAGTCTGAAAAAAGATGTAGAGGACGCAGGAGCTCTCCTAAAAGCCCGTGCGATGAATCCTAAAAGCCCTAGTAATTCCCAGGCGAGATGGACATATCGGAGCGAGCCTAATCGAGCCTAATCAAGCCTAATTGAGGATGTCTTCCTGAGGTACCTATTGGAGTGAGCCTAATCAAGCCAAATTGAGGATGTCTTCCTGATGTACATATCGGAGTGCTCCTAATCAAGCCAAATTGAGGATGCGTTCCTGATGACACATGGCCATGATCCTAAGCAACGCAACAACTCGGAATTTGATGAATAAAGGCCACCATCCCGTATATTAAAAAAAAGGTACGACTTTAAACTTTTTCCTTTACCACTTAAGATCATATGAAAAATCACAAAAATACTTTTCTGATATTTTATGGAAGAGAGTAATCTGAGATCCGACAAAACCACTAATTAAATAAGATTAAGGTAATTTAAAAATGAAAGAGAATTATTCTTTTAGCAAAAAGAAAAATATATAATAATTAGAGTACATGAAAATGTTGTCTTTTTTTAAAGATTAAATATACATAAAATAATGAGAAGCAAACAAAAGTATTGCTTTCTTTTTTTTGAATTAATATTATGTATTTCTGTATATAGTTGTGTTCAATGTAAATAAAATATTTAATCAAGTTTTAAAAAGTTTCTGCAATTATTTAATTGATAATGTTTAAGGTGTGTCAATTTATTTTTACAGCTTAAATTTTAGTTTAATTCATAAGTGGAAGAGTTCGTCTAAATAATTCACAACGCAAACTCTTAATTTTATTCGTAATTATTCAAATTTAATAATTACATTTTGACGCGAATTATAATTTAATTTTATTAATGCTTCGCGTTGCTCTTCTACTAGAATTTAGGTAAATACGATCACTTATATTATTTGAATTTATCTAAGGTATATAAAATTATATACCAATTTGCTATGAGGTTGCCTGGATGATTTGGACCAATTAACAATTTTGAATATATATTTAATAGAAAATAAACAGGTGTAATTATCTGTCCAGCAGTTTGAAAGTGTGTAACATCATTAAAATGCACTTGAAACGATGTTTTCTCATTGGTCGTAATGTAACGGAATACTTTTGACTGTCTCTGTAAATGAACTATAACTGCTACAAATTTCATTTTCTTCAATAACGTACACAAATTTCAGGGCAATCCGAGTATACTTACGAGAGTTAAAGCGTGGAAGATGGAATGATGGACGGACGACCAGATAAACCGAAGTCATAAACATTGTTGAACTATGTTGGAAAGTGTTAAAAACATTCCAAGGTGAAACCGTATTTCATTAACTCATACGAAAGTGATGTCAAGGATGTTTTCTAAGTTGATTCTGTGTACACGAACGAAGTGCCTATGGTTTACCATGGCTTTTTTTTTTTTTTTTTTTTTTTACCTAATAATCACATTCAGCTCAACTCTTTTTCAAACGTTTTGTTTACATTAGGAATGAAACTTTAAATGCCGTTAACTTTCAGTGGATACTTCTTAGAAGGCACCTCTTCTCTCAAAAATTATTTTTATTTAAAAAATCTTTCTAAAAATGCAACTTTTATGCAGTTTTATTCGAAAAAATAATCTTTATGGAAAATGCCCTTCTACCAGATTAAAGTCGAAGTAGTTGTACCGTATGGGATTTGTGTTATTATAATGTGGATAGTACGCGGTCATTGGCAGGTCTACTGTTGTTTGTCATAGTTTGTTAATGCTATAATTAATTAACAGTTTTTTGCTTATTAAGGATAGAAATTTCATTTTTTTTAAACTGAATTTTATAAAAGCACGTAGATTGAGCAATTGCCTGTCCGAAAATGCATTCTATACTTTTTTCTGTCCATTATTTAAGTCTCTATTTTGATTGAAATAAAAAGTGTTTGACGAAGGAAAATGTGATCATTTTCAGTAACTTGACGTTTTCTTAAAAATCCCGTATCTCTATTTATGGGATATCACAAAATACAAAAATGGTTATTAAATTTCTATTAAATGTTATATAATGCATCATTCTAATAAAAAGTATTCTTAGAAGTATTTTCAAGAGATATTATATTCATAATAACACAAACAAAGCAATTAAAAGACTTAAGATTTCAGATTGTCATTTTCCTGACATGTCACACTGTGCTGCGTGCAAAGAAAAAGGCTTTTTGCTATACTGTATAAATATCTTTTTATAGTTTTTTTAAATTTCTAATTGATAATTATACCTTATATAACACTTATATAAGGAAGGTAACAAATTCTGTATTTTACAAATAATTTTCCATAATTAAAATATGATTGTCACTGAAAATGAATGTCACTTTCCTGGCCTGCTCTATTTAGATCTTTATTAGGTGTAAAGATGGTGCTGTAAAGCAATTATTCTTGTTCTTGATATAGTTCAAGTCAGAAGTAGTGAAATCATAGCTACCACAACAACTTTGAAACTTTTCAACTCTTTGAAACTAATGTGTTTAAAGTCTTTGTAAAAATTGAGTAGACTTTTATTATGTCATTTTCCTGGCTTCAATAAATTACAAATAAAACTGAACATTGCATTGAATTTTGCTGCTATAGAGAAAACATGTTTCTTTAAACGAAATTAAAATGTTAGACCTAAAAGTAAATATAACAAGAATATGAAAAATGTCTTAGAATGAAATTGTCATTATCCTGGCATACATATGCCAAGAAAATGACATATAATTATAATTGCATAAAAATTAATTTATTATTTAAGCTCTTCAAAATTTAACAATTTTACATGGAAAATTCTTTATTCTTTAATAGAAAATAAATTAACCTCTTGAAATGTTGAATTATTTTCAATCAATGGATAATTTTAATTTATTGGATGGTTTGTTTGTGTTACATATGTATAAACACATACTATTCACTGATTAACAGTATGTATTTTGTGTTAAAAAGATAAATATGAAATCTTTTGTTTGTGTACAGAACATATGTATAGAATAATTTCATATTTATTATAATTAAAGAATTGGGAATTTTTTTTTTGTCGTGTTATAGAGAATGAGTCGTAAAAAGCAGTCAAAAGAGGAGAGATTAAAAATAAGTGTGAGGCAGAAAAAAAGGCGCCAAGAGAAAATTAAAAAAAAAAATGGAGTGTTATTTTACCAAGAAAAGTTAGAGAATATTAAAGTATGTTAAACAGAAAAATGAAGATATTATAAAATCAATTACGCAGATGACAGATGTAGAAAAGCGACAACAGCATAAATAGTGGAAGAAAAATACTGCTAAAGTCAGAGCACCTTCAAAAACAGAAGATTTTTCAGGCTGTAACATAATTGAAAACCGCCGGTACCATTAACCCTTTAAGTGTCCTAACCATGTTTTATCATTATGCAATTTTTTAATTCAAAGGCTGATTTAACAAAACTTTGATAGCAATGTAATTGTTTTCAGTGCTTAAAATAAAAATAAACATGTAAGATAACAAAATATAAAACCTCATACAGTGGCGCAGCCAGAATTCGGCTCTGGGGGGTGGGGGGTGGGGGGGGGTGTTCTTAATAACGATGGTCGTCGGTTAATTGAATCAAATTTTAATCGAATCAGTCTAATTAAGGAAGGAAATTATAACTTTTTTCCCTCTGATATTAGAATCAGCAGTTACGCTGGTTATGATTAATTTAAATAGCGTTTACGATATTGAAGTTACAAAACTTAAAATGTATCAATGAAATATCACAAAACTGTGTTAGATTTATATAAAGTGTTTAAAAAAATCATAGGCAAATTTTAAAAGATGGAAGAACATAGTGCAACAAAAATTTTTTGTATCGAAAATCGGGAATGCAATCAAATTTTCAGTCAAAAATACACACGGTTTCATTCGAAGACAGTCCCGAATTCTTGTTCCTAATTTTAATAATGAAGCAATTTTAGAAAAAAAATTTAATAGACCTTGATTTGTGTCAATTAATAATATCGCAAGAATTGGTGTTATTTTTTAATTATCCACGTCCAAACAGTGCTGAATTAGGTATTCTATACTTTAAAATGTAGTTAACATTAAACGCGGTATAGTTTTCGAAATTACTTAGCACTTTAAGTGACATCGAATTTCGTATAAAGGGAAAGCAGTGTAAATTTATTGAAAATTTCGTTAAAAAATCTTCGTTATCGTTACAGTTCTCGAAAAATATCTGGGTTCGATTTGAAGCCTTAGGCTAATGTTAGACGAGCGTCTATTTGCACGTTTGTTTCCTTCCTACAGCCTATAACTCTGTGCATGTTGAAACAAAAAGCATGCAAATAGAAGTTCGTCTGATATTAGCCTTATCTATACTAATCTTATAAAGAAGCAACGTCTGTTTGTTAGTTTGTGCGCTTGTACGGCGGGGGGATCCCCGGAACTACCGAACTGATTTCAAAAGTAATGGTGGCAAATGGATGGTGACAGTCAGAGCCCGATTAGGATTGTCTGGGGCCCAAGGCCCAAGAGCTTTTCAGGGCCCCACCTAACCAAAATACAGTAAAATCTCTTAATAGTGGACACCTCGGGACCGCGGAATTAGTCCGCTATTTGGAGGTGTCCGCTTTTGACAGGTAAAAATATACAGATTTATAGATGTTTGGGATCGAAAAAGTGTCCACTAAAAAGAGGTGTCCGCCATTCAGGAGCTTCCATTACTGAGGTTTTACTGTAGTAGTTACAGCGATGTTTTTTGAGAGTATTCAGAAAATTTCTCATTATACAAAAAGGCTCACGAGAAATCCAGGTTAATTTAAATTCTCTTTTGCTGTTTGATGCTATAATACCTTAAATATTTCGTCAAAAACATTTCTTAAGATTAATTTTCATAAAAACATTTTGTCTACAGCATTTCTAAATTGAGTTTTTTTAGAGAATGAAAAAGCACAGGCAAAGTGCTAATAGAAGTATATGTTAATTAGATATCAGTGCTTGAAACAAAAAAAATCTAGGAGATTTAAGAATTTTTTTCTAAATCATTTTGCTCATTTTGGGCCCCTAGTCTGCAGTGGGCCCAAGGCCGCGGCCTAGTTTGCCTGTGCAGTAATCAGGCCCTGGTGACAGTCCCTGTTCCAACATCTATTTATATAAAATCTAAGTCTCTGTGTGTCCCTCACAATTCCGGTAGGATCATCTCATTGATCGCAGCTATGTTAAGCTTCCCATGGAGAAATTTGTATCAGCTTCAACAATGAGTAATTGATGAAAAGTAATAATGCCAGGGTTACTACAATAGCGCTAAATTTTTACAAACTTGGCAAAACATCGCCAAATTAAGGGAAATACCGCCAAATTTGGCGACAAAAAATAAGTTATCGTATATGAAGCCAACTTGGCGATAGCTGGCTAATTTGACGAAATTTCCATTAAAGCCCATTAACCTTCATAAGCGAGCTCACCGCAATTTAATTTAAATTCCGCGCATTTAAGGTTTTTTTTTTTTTTTTTAAATCTATCGGTCAGAATTTGAAGTATAATATATGAAAATGTACGTCTTTACATCTTCATCTCGATGCTACTAATAAAATAACCGCCACTAGAAGGCGCTGTACTAACTGAGTTCTTAACTGTCCGATTTTAATGTACTTTACATTACCGGATACAAAAATTAAATTCTTGGTACTTTTACAATGCAGACCTGTCCTGTAAATATACCGGGGAACTTGGCGAAATAGAGAAAACTACCTTGGCGAAGAATGAAATTTGGCATCATATTTTCTGACAACCTATTCAATGTTTCATTTCATATACACACGCTTTTTTTTTCAATATTTATGCAATTTATTTAGCATAAAAAAGCCATTTATCTAATTTTATTCAGAAATAGAAGTCATTTGTAAATTAAAAAATCCATATACATTTAATTAAAATACATATACAAACAAACAAATATTTCATCAAGTTTGTTTTCATAGTTGTTTAAATCCTTTGTCAACAAATCTCACTTTCTGATGCCCGAATTTCGCCAAACTTAAAAAAAATAAAGCTAAAAGGCCCCTGTAGTGGAAAAGTACCAAATTGTCTATTATTTTGAAATATCTACAACAGGGTCGGCGAACCTTTTTGTTGCCGCGTGCCAAGTTTAGTCAAAAAATATTTTACGTGACCATGACGTACCAATTAAAAAACAAATTTAGAAGGTGGAAAAATGATGGATTAAAATTGCTAAAAATTTTCTATTAAGATTTGAAAAATATGAGGAACATACATGTAGTTATTATACTGTAATAATTATGGCAACAAGTATATTTTAGAAATAAAAAAAAAATAATGCTATGTAATTTGATTTATGTTGCTACATCTTAATATCAGGTTAATTTTAATGCAAACTAAACTCCGGATTTAACTGACAAGTGTTTTCAGTATGAATTTTGATATTATTTATTCGTGAAAACAGTGGATTGAAAGCATAGATAGTCAAAAAAACTGTTAAAATGGTAAACAACAGTTTTTTTTTTTAATAGCTTTGAAATAAATTCAAATATGCCGTAACTCATCATTAGAATTTAGTAATGTCTAATAAGCAATTCTTGTCGACAGTTTTCAAATATCAAATTGTTTGATTTTTTTTTTTTTTTTTTTTTTTTTTTTTTTTTTTTTTTTTTTTTTTTGAGACCATAATTAATCAGATTGGAATATAATATGCCACAATAAAAATTTTTCAATTTCCATTTAATCGAATTTAGAAAAGATCAGTCGCAATTTTATTTAATCTCACTTTATTTTCATTTAGAGCTACAAGCAATGCCGTGACAAAATTATTCTTTCGCGTGCCACTTTTGGCACGCGTGCCATAGGTTCGCCGACCCTGATCTATACCATAGTTTGTACTATGCCTGAGGGGAGAAACAATTTAAGTAGTCTAAAATATGTATTTTAAAAATTTAAACAAACATTGAATAGACATGACCTGTAATCCGCGAAATGACTTAAATCCACACAACACTTGGAACCAAGCTGTGCGGATTAATAGTCTTCTACTGTACGTAGGTTTTCATAAATGTGTTTCTTTTTTAAAATATGTTATTTTCATCTATCACTGCGGAGCAAACGAGAAAAACTCATTCTTTTATACACCTTTATACCTCATTTTCCGTCATTTTTGACGGGCTATCTTTCTAGTAGTCTATATTTTCTGTCGGTGATACTACCCTCAAGGGTGTGCAGGAGCAAAAAAGTTCTAAAATTGTGATTTTTGTGATATTACCGATAGGGCTAGAAACTATAAATTTGGCATGATAGTTACTTATAAGATGTAAATGCTTTCTAAGAACAGTTAAAAAAAAATCTAAATTTAAAAGAGTCACGTGAGCTGAAAACGTTCTAAAAATGTTTTAAATTACAATTTTTATGAAATCTCAGGAAATACCTAATCGATTTCAAAAATAATGGTAGTAAATTGATGATGACGCTCCCTACTCCAACATAGGCCATATTTTATGTCAGTGCCACTATCACCAGGAGCTTGTAGGAGTAAAGAATTCTACAATTACGATTTTTGTGATACTGAAAGGCCCACAAACTTGAAATTTGTCAGTTACTTACAATATATAAATATGCGTGAAAAGAGTTCAAAAAACTTTCTAAATTACGATTTCTATGGAATTGTCAAAGATAGAAACTTGAAATTTGCATTGCAGGTACTTATAAGATGTAAATGATCTTACTGCCAGATTTTAAAAAACTCCAAATTTAAAAGTGTGAAATGAGCAAAAATCGTACTAAAAATGTTCTAAATTACGATTTCTATAGACTATCGGGAAATAACAAGCCTATTTCGAAAGTAATGGTTGCAAATTGATGGTAACATAGTCCCAACTCGAAAACAGGATATATTTTATGTCGGTGCCACAACTCCAGCGAGTTGAAGGAGCAAAAATGTTCTAACATTGTATTTTTTGTGATGTGTGATTTCTAGAAACTATAAATTTGGCATTGTAGTCACTTTTAAGATGTAAATGCTCTCTAAGAACAGTTTAAAAAAATCAAAAATCAAAATCGAAATTTAAAAGTGTAAAAGAAGCAAAAAGCGTTCTAAAAATGTTCTAAATTACAATATGGAATTGTCAAAGATAGAAACGTGAAATTTGGCATGGTAGATGCTTATAAAGTGCAAATGCTCTCTAAGAACTGTTTCTAAAATGTTCAAAATTTAAAAGCGTGGAATGAGCGAAATCATTCAAAAATCTTTCTAAATTACGATTTCTATGGAATCTCAGGAAATACCAAACCGATTTCAAAAGTAATGTGACAAATGGATGGTGACAGTCCCTGTTCCAACATAAGCTCTATTTTATGTTAGTGCCACCATCACCAAGTGGGTGGTAGACCGTTAGACTGGAAGTTTGGAATATATCATGATGGTTACTTTTATGATGTAATGCTTGGTAAGAATGGTTTCTAAAAAATTCAACAACTTCAAATAAAAACTGAAATGAGCATAAAAGCTTCAAAATACATTCTAAATTATCATTTATTTAGAAATAGTTTTAGTTTTCATTAAATTAAATCTCATTTTTGCCTAATGCCGTGTAATAATGAAGTTTAGTCAAACTGTGGCTTAGTTAGTAATTTTTTAATTATCCGTAGCAGTATAATTTCGTCTAATAAAAATATGCGCACAAATATCACGGCATATATAAATTATTTCGCGAGCACAGCCGTGGGTTTTGCTAGTACCCTACATTTTTCGCTGGATAAATGGATTGCGACCTGGTTTCCTACACAAATGTTGCTAATCTCCAACACCTATTAAACATTGTCCTACAATTTTTAAACATCCTGATTTTTTTCATTTTTTGTTTCATTTTTTTTTAAAGAAAAAATGTATGCATACTTTCTAAATGTTATTACTTTTTCTTTCTTTTATGATTTTACGGAATATTTAGATATATATTTAATTTCCTGCTACATATAACCATGGCAGAATGAAAGATACGTGGTACCCATCTCCGGCTGCAAAAAAACAGGAGAAAAAATGTAATAACATTTTCAAAAAAAGAGGGAGGCCTGCTTTCTCCTTCACTTCCTTGAAATAGGATGGAAATAGTCTACTTAAATGTACTTTTAGTTAAATGAAACGCACTGAAGTTAAATACCTATAACACCCCCCCCCCCCCCCCCCTCCTTTTCCCAATGATATTTTGTATTATCTAATACAAATCTAGTTTTGTCCCCCGGGAAAAAAATAATAGGTCATAATTTTTATTCAGACCTCATCATTTAAGATTAATAAGAGTAAATCAATGTATGACTAATTTATTGTTCATTAATTTAAGTCGATGTATAATTAGCATAAGTTTATGTTAAAGATATATACAGTAAGTTTTATTGTTCTAAGAAAATGATTCACATTTAATGTATCTTTTGAAAATCCTGCTCACAGGCATGTATCTATTATAAGTCGATGCAATTGTAATCAGTACTTCTTTCCTATGGAGAATGGGTGGCAGTGCATCCACAAAAGCAAGACCTCCTGGGGAAAATTTCAAGCTGCATTTCGAACTAATAAACTGCAATCTTTAAATTTATGTGCCCATACCGTTTGACAAATAGAGATAATTGAGAGCAAAATCGCAAAACAGGACGTTTGAAACTGAGAGAAATCTAGATAGCGTGTGAATCACGTTTTTCTCTCGAATTTAATGGTCCATTATCGTTTCGAACATGGAGCAAAGACAGAAATGCAATTAAAAAACTGTCCAGTGTATAATACTCAAACTCAAAGCGTCTGTGCGGCAGGAAATGACCCCTCTTTTAGCGTAAGACGTTTCGAAAATGTGACTGCGGCCCCTTTTTCAAAACAAATGGCCATTTTTCACTTAACTGATGCATGCAATGTGCGCTTTCACAGTTTTAAATACAATATTTGCCGTTTAATTGAATCACTTTGTTGAGTAGAATTTTATTCAATAAAGCCGTGGATTCCTAATAAGTCAAAAAAATTTAATATTAACTTTGGTTTTGATTCGTAAAAGAGGCTAATTTACTTAACTAGTGATTCGTATAAGCGGCAATTAATTATACTTATTATTTTAGCTCTGGGAGGGGTTTTACCCCCCCCCCCCCCCTTCGCTGCGCCAGTGCCTCATACCAATGGTGATCATCGTTATTATTTTATGAGTCATTAAACAAACATGAATATTTCTACCAGATGCTTAAAGGATTAAAAATTTGCCCTCACGCTCAGCAGTCGATCAAATACAATCTTCGGGCAGGAAAAAAGAGAGAAAATACAGAGCACAAGCTTATAGAGACTTAAAGAAAATATCATCTGAATTTCAGGCCATAATTTCATTATTATTTCTTAATATTCCTCTGTTTAATAATATTCATCTGTTTTTCATAATAACTTCAAAAATGTAGTTAGATTTCAAATATTATTCGATTTTTACAAAACTTATTTAACCTCTTTTATTATCTTTGTGTCTCACCATGTTATTATTGTACTGCTGAAAGATTTTCTGTCCAATTATTCAAATAGTTCATTTAAAAAATATTTCTTTTTATATTATTATTTTACATATTAATGTATAATTTGTAATTAAAGAAAAAAAAATGGATTTTTTTTTTAAGAAGAAGTTTTTGTTAATGTTTTTATCACTTTTTTTAACAACTGAAAAGTTTATATAACAAATTTGTAAAAATATTTACTATATCTAAATAAACGATTATAAATTATCTGAAGAGAATTTGTTAAAATCATAATTTTTTAAACATTTTAATAAAATTTGTCATTATCTTGGCACCCGTGTCATTATTCTAACACCAAATATTTGATAATTTTTTTAGAAAATTATTTCTATATCTAAGTGTTCTGAAACTTCACTGCTATTGTAAGGATATCAACTAGGAGCTGTTGAACTAACATAAAAAAATCAGAAGTTTTTGAAACGATTTAAATTTTCAAAAATTTAAATTTTCAAAATCTCAAATTTTGTGATATCCAACCTTGTAATTACACTGCTCAAAACAATTAAAGGATATTTGAAGTTTTATATAAAATAAAGATATAAACGAAATTTTTTTTGCCGAAAATGGAAGAAGAGAATCACAAATGCAAATTTTTCTGGTTTTCAAACTGAGGAGTATGCAAATTTTGAGTTCGACGTCAAAAACGTCGCTTCAGCGGCAGCGAATGAAATTTGACTTTCAACTGGATAAAAGAGAATGAAGACAAGGATGATCGGCATTCAGTGATTTCTTTGTTTCGATGAGTACGATGTCTCAGCGAAGTCATTTGACAGATTCAGAAGCTTTGAGAATTGTTGGTAGGTTAGAAGGGGGCCAGAATCAAGCCGAAGTAGCGCAAGCCATTGGAGTGTCACAAAGTGTCATTTCCAGGATCTGGAACCGTTTTTTGGAGAGTGGATGTGCAGGCCGAAGACCAGGGCAAGGTCGTAGACGGACAACAACGCCCAATGAAGATCGGTATTTAGCGTTAACAGCTCGGAGACACCGAACCATGAACGCTACTCTTCTCCAACAACACCTTCGCTCGGCTACAGGCACCACGATTTCAACTCAGACTGTCCGAAACCGGCTCCATGCTGTAGGTCTGTATGCTCGCCGACCGATGGTATGTGTTAGATTAACATCAAGGCATCGTCGCGACCGCAGGGAGTGGGCAACCGAGCATGTCAACTGGAGGAGAAATGAATGGAGCAATATTCTGTTTTCTGACGAGTCCCGTTTTTCTGTGCATCCGGATAATAGGCGTATTTTCATCTGGAGGGACGTGGCAGTAGGAATAATCCTGCGTTCGTGCCCGAAAGTGTCAGATTTGGCGGTGGAGGAGTGTTGGTGTATGGTGGCATCTCCATTGACGGGCGCACTGACCTCTACATCATTCGAGATGGAGCTCTGACTGGTCGCCGATATAGGGATGAGATCCTCAGACCTATTGTAGTCCCTTACGCTGCAGCAATCGGAGATAACTTCATTTTAATGGACGATAACTGCAGGCCACATCGTGCAAACCTGGTGGAGGATTTCCTTTTCGAGGAAGGAATCGTTCGAATGGAATGGCCAGCGTGTTCTCCAGACATGAATCCAATCGAGCACGTTTGGGACGCTCTAGGAAGACGAGTTTCTGGCCGCCAACAACCCTCACAAACTCTACAAGAACTGGAAAGAGCTCTTCTGGAAGAGTGGGGCAGAATACCCCAACTCGTCATTAATAGCCTCATTGAGTCCATGCCTCAAAGGTGTTCAACGTTGCTGGCCGCCCGTGGAAACCATACCCCCTACTGAAAATGATTTTCTTTGAAGAAAACACATTTTCTTATTCTTTTTTTCTCATATGCACAAATTGTGTTTTTTTCCTTTAGTACACAAATGCGCAATAAAATGCATTTTTTTCTGCCAAACATGTGTAATTTATTCTCATATAACCTACTATGTCTGTCGACCATGTATCAATCAGCTAAACAGTTTACCAGATACAAAATCCACCTAAAACTGCAATATCCTTTAATTGTTTTGAGCAGTGTATTTCATAAAGATGAGTTTGGTCTCAAATTGAAGCTTTTTTACATTAAATTCTTCTAATTTTTTTTTGGTGACAATAGTTCCTGGTTAGAATTTTGGGGGCAATATTCCAATGCAACCGAAAAGAATTTTAATTTAACTTCTGTTGACAAATTTGACTACTTAAAATCTCTTCTTGGAGATTGTGCATATAATGCTGTTGCAGGTTTTTCACTTTTGGAGGAAAACTTTAAAGCTGCAGTTGATTTGTTAAAAGCTCGCGACGGTCGTGACGACAATGCACATATGAGCAAATTATTAAATTTAAAACAGGTAAAGATGCATATAATGTTAGAGAACTTCGGGAATTGTATGATAGCTATGAAATACAAATTAGAAATTTAAATTCTCTCGGTGTTACAGCAGGAAGTTGTGGTCATCTCCTATGCACTATTTTATTAAAGTTGATACCTTCTGAAATGGCGTTAGATTTTAATCGCAAAAGAACCGACTGTGAAAAAAATGGAGGTCGAAGAGCTTCTTTCCTTCATTAAAAACGAAGTTCAATCGCGAGAATCTACGATGGCACTCCAGAGCTCTGAAAATAGTCTTAATGCTAAAAAAGAAAAGAATAAATATAATAATTATAAACATTTTAGAAATTATAAATTCGACATTCCTTCAGCCTCTGCATTGACTAGTAATGTAAAAAATGTTTGTATATTTTGCGAAAATGAACATGATCCAAAATTGTGTAAAGAGTGTACTATTCCTAAAAAAAGGGATAAATTACGTTTACAGGGACGTTGTTTCACCTGTTTCCGGAAATTTCACGTGTCGGCCAAATGTAAATTTAATTCAGAACATTGTAAATTTTGCAATGGAAATTTTCATCACTCTTCGATTTGTTTAAAAAATTCTAATCTAACGGTCCCCAAAGAAATCAGATCACCCGACTTTGTTATTAGTTTGATATCTCACTGTAAAACCGAAAATGAAAATTCCTTTAAAGAGGTTATATTACAAATAGCTTGCGTAAATGTGGAATATGGAATAAATTTTGAGTTTTTATTATGTTTATATGACTTGGAAGTCAAAGGTCGTTTGTTGCAAAGTAATTAGTTTCAAAATTAAATCATCGAATTATTCGTCAAGAAAAACTTCAAATTTATTCCTTTGCAGCTGTTAACCCACAAATAAAAACATTTGACATTGTGCAATTAAAATTATCCCATATTGAAAACAAATCGCGTTTCATATTTATTGAGGCATTAGTCACGGATGTAATTTCTAACTCTAGGATTTATCCCTCCTTCTCTCCAGACAGATAGAAAATAAACTGACGCCTTTTAAATTGTCGAATGATGTTGCATCATGCCTTTCTAAAATAAATGGTCTTATTGTTGCGGATTATTTTTATGAAATCTGTTACGATGGAGAAATAAAAAAAAATAACTAAATCTCTCTTTTTATGTGATAGTTTATTCGGATATTCGCTTTGTGAATTTTATGAAGATGAAAAAAGAAAAATGAAAAGTGCTTTGATTTTAAATCTGTCAGTTGCAACTCCAGTTGGGGAAGATTTGAAGTTTTTATGGGAAATTGAATCTTTGGGTATTACTCAATCAAATGATAATATTTCTGATGTAGATAAAGAAATTATGAATAAATTTGACAATAACTTAAAATTCGTAAATGATAGGTATGAAACGGGTTTATTGTGAAAGGATGATAAAAGTAAAGTCGGGAATAATTTTAGAATAGCTAGAAGTCGCTTTGAGGAATTAAATCGTAAACTCGAGAAGGATAATGACCTATGTAAAAATTATAAAGCTATTATATTAGAACAAATAACTGCTGGAATTGTAGAAGAATGTCCTGATAAATTAATTGAAAGTGGTTATTTTATGCCGCACTGACCGGTTTTAAGAGAGAATAAATTAACTACCAAAGTAAGGATGGTTTTCGATGCTTCTTCTAAAGAAAAACATTTAAATTCTCTAAATGACTGTTTATGTCCAGGTCCTAATCTTAATCCGAACATACTTAATGTAATATTTAATTTCAGAAAACTTAATGTTGCATTTAGCGCTGACTTAGAGAAAGCTTTTTTGCAAATAGGGATAACAGAAGAAGATCGGGATTAGTTAAAATTTTTGTGGTTTGGTGACGAAAAGGATGATTTAAATTTTTTGAGATTTACACGAGCTGCTTTTGGGGTAACTTGCAGTCCCTTTCTTTTGGCTGCAACGATTAAATCTCATATACGTAAATATGTTGATCATCCTGAAGTTGTTAAGATTTTGGACTCTTCCTTTTATGTAGATGATTTGATAACGGGGTCAAAATCTGATGAAGACTCTTATTATCTATCCTCAACAGCTTCGCATATTTTTAAAGAAGCTAGCATGAATTTGCGAAAATTCAATACTAATTCTGTTAAACTTAGAAAAAGGAAAATAAATTATGTGACTCAGAAGAAAATTTGAATAATTCTTTAAAAATTTTGGGATTATTATGGGATATTAATTGAGATATTTTACGTTTTGACATACAATCCTTTCCAATGATGGTTGGAAATTTAATCCATCGAAACGCGTTGTTCTTAAAGCCATGTTAAAATTCTTTGATCCTATTGGATTCATCGCACCATTTTCCTTTCGTATGAAAAGTTTGTTACAGGAAACATGGAAAAGGGGTTCGGAATGGGATGAAAAATTCCCTAATGATTTAAAAATTGAATGGGAAAATTGGTGTGCAGAAATCGAACATTTACATAAATTTGAGGTACCCCGCAAATATTTTCCACAGGGTTTAGAATTTTCGGACCCAATCGAAATTAATATTTTTTCCGATGCTAGTAGCTAAAGCTTATGGGGCCGTACTTGTTTTCGATGTACCACAAGTGATAATGAAATTATGACTAGTCTTATTTGGGCAAAATGTAGAGTCGCCCCGATTAAATGTTTGACAATTCCTCGTCTTGAATTAATGGAGGCATTAATAGCTGCAAGGATGTCTAAATATCTGAAAAATGTATTTAATTTTCAAAATTTGGAAATTCATATCTGGTCAGATTCCACTATTACGTTATATTGGATTAAGGGATCAGCCATGGATTGGAAGTCCTTTGTGGCTAATAGGGTTGTAGAAATACAATCACTGACCGATCCTAAAATCTGGAAATATATTCCGGGAAATATATATATTTATCTGTTTTTAATCGTGAAATTGATTTATTGAAAAGAGGATAGCCCATCGATAAAGATTCAACCTTCTATAATCTGAATCCAAAACTCGATGAGAATGATTTGTTAATATTATCTGGAAGATTACAATTTTCAGAATTATCTCAAAGGGAAAAGCACCCTTTTATACATCCAAATGGGAGTGCAAATTGCCGATTCAGAATGCTCATGAAAAGGTTTTCTATTATGGAATTGCAACAACTTTAGCTCATTTACGAGAAAAATATTTTATAATTAGAGGACGAAAATTTATAAAATCTGTACTGAAACATTGCCTTATTTGTACAAAATTTAAAGCCTCTCCTGGGAAGCAAGAAATTGCACCATTACCCAAAGATCGTATTACAGAATCACCACCCTCCTATATCTGTGCTGTGGATTTTGCAGGTCCTATTTATGTCAAAGCAAACACTGGCTAAGAAAAGGCATATATAGTTCTTTTCACGTGCGCAGTCACTAGAGCTGTGCATCTTGAATTGTGTACCAATTTAACTACAGAAACTTTCCTTTTATCATTTAAAAGGTTTATATCTCATAGAGGAATTTGTCGAACAATCTACAGTGATAAGGCGAAAACGTTTATCAAAGCTGATAATTTACTTAGAGAAGTTTGGAGCCAAATATCGAAAGAGGAAGTTTTACGATATTTTAATAAAAATAGCATTGTTTGGAAATTTATTATTCCAAGAGCCAGTTGGTGGGGCGGTTATTTGGGAACGCATGGTACGTTCGGTGAAAACTCCTTTGAAGAAAGTTCTCGGAAAATCTTGTCTCTCATATGAAGAAATCCAAACCACTTTAACTGAAATCGAAGCTATGATTAATGGTCGCCCACACACGTACGTGTATGAAGAAAACAGTGAACCGCTTCTGCTTACTCCTTCCCATTTCCTGATCGGCAAGCGAATAAATTTTGTACCAGACTTTCATTGTGTTACTGAATCTAAATCGAATAAAGAAACGTTAACAAAAATATTGAAATATCGAGATCAAGTTTTAAATTATTTCTGGAAACGTTGGAGGCAGGAATATTCGCTAGGACGCCGTTCTGCCAATTTTTCAGTTCCAGTCAAAGCTCCGACTAAATTCGAAATTGGTGATGTTGTATTGATTAATGAAGATAAAGCTCCAAAGCACATGTGGAAATGCGGTTGAATTACAGAGCTCTTTTTAGGAAGAGATTCGAAAGTTAGATCTTGCGCAATTCAAACTGAATCCGGTATGATAAAAAGACCATTCCAATTGATACATAAACTGGAACTAGACATTATGGACTGATTATTGACTTTGCATCTATAATGAAGACTGTGTTTACATTTTCATTTTTTAACCATTTCTAATCCAGTTATTTTGTATATTTTAGTTTCAGTAGTTGCTCCTTTGAAAATAGAATTATTTGTATGCCTCATTATTGTAAGTATGTTCTAACTTTTAATTGTCTTATTAATGTAGTTTGAAAAGTGTGATAAAAATTTAATTTGAATGATGAACAATAATGATAGTAATTGTTCATCCGGGGGCAGTGTGTTAAAACCCCCCTTTTTTCAGTTTGACTGGGCGAAAATGAGTCATCGCCAAGAATTATTGCAACCCTTTTTTACTTTGCTATTTTTCATTTTGTTTTAATGTAGATGTAATTAAATTCTGGAAGCGAGTGATCAGCGCTATATCTGATCTGAAGCAAGGCTTTTCTTGATCATAATAAAACCTATTCATATTCAATTTTCCGAGTTATGATTTACTTTGAATGTATAAAAAATCGTTCTGCATATTTTATTGAATTATGTGATTAATTTCTGATTCGAAGAATATATTTTATTATCGACTGTTTTTGAAATTCCGCACTGCTGTCGTTTCTTATAGCATTTTATTTTATAATCAAGTGGTTGTTTTTTATGAAGCCTTGCAAACAATTTTATT
The DNA here is from genome assembly GCA_963932465.1 of Maratus speciosus. Lineage (NCBI taxonomy): Eukaryota > Metazoa > Arthropoda > Arachnida > Araneae > Salticidae > Maratus > Maratus speciosus. Next base: position 25,508,165 of record OZ010788.1, on the reverse strand, counting down.
ATAATTTTCTAACTAGTTTTTCTTTTCTTTACGTTGTTTTATACATGCCATTTATTCATTGCAACACAAGAGTTTTTGTTTTATCTTATTTCTTTTAAATTGTTCTGGGAAAGAGATTTACCCCATAACCGCCTCCCCTCCTTCCCTCCCCCCATTCCCTCTTCTAACCTTCATTGCGCCAATGCTCAGCATTTAATATTCTTGACATCCCAATAACCTGAAGAAAGAAAATCATTTTTGGATATTTACCTATCCATTCAACCGAATCAAAATTTCTCAATAGTTAATGATTCAATGAAGATAATGTGCTCACTGATTTTAAGTATTTTCTTTTGAATTAGCACATTTCAGGTGATAAGAAGTCTAAAAGGCGAACGAAATATGCAGAATTAACCTATTTCTAAAAAAAGAAACCCGCAAGAATACGCATATCATATAACAATGTTCATTCAACATTACAAAAATGCCTTCAGAAGTACCTTTTTTCGTAATAGGCCATGTGCGCAGTGAGTTGTGGAAAAACAAACAACTCTGCTGCGAATTTATTCAGCACCTCTTCTTCTTTCTCAACATATGTATGTCTATAAATTGCATAGTATATGTTGCAATTATTCCGATAAGATTAAACGATCTGTTTCTTCATCTAAGTACGCGTGCAAAATTAATTTTCATTCGGTTAGAAAAAAATATCATGAACTTATTGTACACTCTTTTATTTAACTCAACCTGGTTTTTGCATGTAAAGATAGAATCAGGGGCATCGCCATAGGGGGTTATGGGGGGGGGCTCCCTCTCCAATGTATTTAAACTTGGGAAATTTGAGCTTAGAGTTGGGAAATTCTAGATTTTTGAAAGAATTTTTCCTTTATTTTTTAATAATAGTAAAAAAATAGGAAATTTTTATTGTTTTTCTAACTGCTTTTCTGAGTTCTGTAACAGTAAACAAGTTAAATTGAGAAGTACAAAAAGCAGCCCGACTCAGTTTGTCATTGCGTTTCTCTGTGCTGCGAAAATATCATACATCTACCAGACCTGCATTTCCCTACTATTGTCCATCAAAAATGTCTCTAATCTATTCCCTTTATTTCATTCAAATCTTTGTTGCTTTCTCAAAATAACATGATGGTATTTTCATATGAAGTGCAATTATGACTCGTTTGTAATAGAAGACAAAAAAAATTGAAAACCTTAAATTAATGCTGTTTTCCTCTAAATATATGCAATTTTTCTAGGTTTAAATCTAACATTTACTGTATTGTTTGAAATTGTTTCCTTAACTATTCATTTAGCAATTGGCTATTTTATTATTTTCATGCTCAATGATTCCAAGATAGGAAAACAGAAATTAATCTAGTTTCGATTTTAATTATTTAAATGAAAGAGGTGTACTTAAACTTCCATTAAACAAACCAATAATTATAATTTTTATTTTTGCAGTTTCAGTATTTTTCTTTGGAAAGGATTTTTTACTTGTATCGTTATCATAAACACACATTGCACTTATCATTTCAGTTGGAAAATAAAGCAATTTATTTCAAGTTGGGAAATTTTTTAATTATAAGTTGGGAAATTTTTTAATTCTCCCCCCCCCCCTCCCCGCACGAAAAGAATATTTGTAGCTACGCCCCTGGATGGAATTCTATAATCGATTTTTAACCTACTCCTGATAGGCTAGAATTATAAAAATTGTGTTGTTCACAAGTGTGTTTTTGATGGCATACAACATTTTAATATTTCCAGAACAAAACTTTAAATTAATGCATTAATTTTAGGGCTTTATTCCATTAGTCCGCCACAAGTGATAAATCGCCCAATATTCTTTATACAGTCGTGGGAGAAGAAAAACTAAACACTCCCTACTAATTCTACAACAAATTATTGTAGAAAAATGTTAGTACCAAACGATTGGAAATAAATTCTATTTTTAAATGATGAACATATGGGTCAATATCTGAAAATTGGACAATTTTCAGTCTAGAATTTTTATTTTTTTAAATTAAAGTACCAACTTCCAAATACAATTATATACTATGATAGATGTTTTGTCATTTGAGATCGAGGATGTATATTTTATGCGTAGGATAAACTTTTATGGAAGAAAGTGTCTGTTAACACCATACTCAGTATCTAATAATTGGGACTGAGATGACGGGGACTGAGGTGATGTTTTTGTCTTAAAAGCTTCACAGCCATTTTGTTGAATCATTTTGGCTACATGTAAATTATTAAATATGCCATGTAACATTTGTATGTTACGTAAATAAAGTTGCAATAAACTTTTTGTTTATAAATAAAAAGTTAAATAGGGGGACATGGATGATGCTATAAAAAAATACTCATACCTATTCAGAACAAAAACTAAATATTTCTAAATATAAAACAAAGAGAAAAACAACTTACCTTCATCCATGGTGGCTAGTTGAACTTTAGTTGCTGTTGCAATGGAAATGATTCTGCCAGCGCCACCTAGTATCTGTTAACCTAAATGTGTGTTTAGAGGGACTGAGATGAGGGTCAACCTCAGGGACAAATATATTTACTACAATATTTTACTATACGATCTATACTAATAAAGGAAAATTATATTTTCCCATACTTTATATATATATAGGTATAAATATATAATAGCAAAAATTAATAATATTTATAGAAATGTTTACAGCATACATTAATATTGGATATTTGTACCTGGGGACAGGGACTGAAATGATGATTTCGCTTGTTTAAAGCTTAAAGCTAATTATTTATACATCATTATATGTCCATTTATCATTGGTAATTGATATAACAAATGTTATTATATATTACGTTTTTCAGTTTTTGGTTTTAGTATAATTAATGAAATGGCAGTGGACGCAAATTGTTCAATTTTCAGATATTGACCCATAAAATTTGCTTGGGGAGCCATCTATACAGGGTGTATCTGAAATGCTTCAACAAACTTAGAAGGATGGTAGTACTCATGAAGACGAACAAAAAATGCAATAGAACATGTTGTCGCAAATGACGTTTAAAGGATGAAAATTGAGAAAATGCGCATGGAAATGGACAAACTGAGACAAAAAAGAAACACTCCAGAAAATTATTTATTGCAAATAATAGGTACAACACAGCTCGTGATGTCCAGAGAAAAGAAATATTTTACAACAATTGTTCAAAGTGTCGACCGCGTACATTATTACATAGAGTACATCTACGGAGGAACGACTGACGGACACGCTCGTAGACTTCGGGAGTCCTGCATACGTGGATTCCTGCTCACAGATTTGTTTAGCTTTCTTCCAAGTTTTTTTTTATCTCTTTCTGACCGGATATGCAAAAAGTGAAAGGAAAACCAGCTCCATGTTACAAGCCAGTTCTGCAGAAAAGCAGCATGCGAGATTTTGATATTTTTATTAGTTTTGCAATTTTTACCCTTTAAACGTTATTTCATTGCATTTTTGCAACGTAGTTCCATTGCATTTTTTGTTCATCTTGATGAATACTATCACCCCCCTAAGTTTGTTGAAGCATTTCAGATACATTCTGTATATCAAAACAAACCCAAACATTATTTTTTCAATAGCAATACCTAAGTTTGACACCACATGTAAATTAATCAACCTTCATTTGCCTAAATACAAATTTTCTTGAAATTCTTACGATTAGTTCCAAAAAATTAATTATTTTAAAATGAGCCCATTTTAGGGGCTGTATCCAAATTGAATTTCAGTACTAGATTGTTAAAATGCTACAGAATGACTAAGCCACTTCTGTTAATGAATTATTTCTTGCCAATAGGAGCATTTCACACACTTAATATGTTTCGATTATTGCAAACCCAAATGTTTCAATAAAATGAGTAATATAAATATACACTCATGTCCAAAATTAAGGTCACAAACATAAAATCTGTGAAAACTGATGAACTATTCACTGTGTTGCCACGAAATTTGGCACAGGGGTGTATTATAATAGGAGAAAGAATATAGCAACATAACAATATGGAAAAGATTTTAATTGTGAATTAAGATACAGGGTATATCAAAAAGTGTTAAATCATGAATCAGAGATAAAGCATTGATCTCGGAAAAAGTCTGTCTAATATGGAGTGTGACTACCGTTCACTACCATACAAGCCACACAATGAGCTTTCATACTGTTTATGAGGGTGTCAATAAATGTTTCTGGCAATAAAGCCCATTCTTTCAAAAACGCGGCTTTTGACTCCTGGCGGATCCTGGGAGGGGGGTTACGCTGTGCAATGGCTCTTCCTAGACCATCCCAAACATGTTCAATAGGATTGCGGTCTGGAGACATTGGGAGCCAATTCATTCGGCGAATATCCTCTTATTCAATAAAATCATCAACAGTGAGAGTTCTGTGTTGCTTCACATTATCGTCCATAAACATGAAGTCCGGGCCTACAGTACCACGGAGCAACCTCACATAGGCTTCACGGGACAAGGGACCTTTAAAACCTTAAAAATCAATTTTTTATTTTTTGTAAATTTCACTTTAAATATTATTCGAGGGTACATTATATGCATTATGGTAAGCATTTATCACAAAAAAAAATGAAAAAAAAAATTATTTTTGAGAAAAAAGTGGAATTTTACGCGTCATCTTAGAAATCTTCGAAATACAGCTTGCGCGTTCCATATCAATGAAAGTCCCCAATATTTTTTTATAAAAGTCTGTTTTATATATATAAATAAAACTGTGCATTGAATTTTATATATTTGTATATAAAAATTTACTAAAAAAAAAAATTCAAAATTTTTTGAAAATTTTTCGCAAAAATTTCAAAATTTTTCAAAATTTTTTTTTTTTAAATTTTTATATTCAAATAATATAAAATTCGATGCACAGTTTTATTTATATATATAAACCAAATATTTATAAAAAATATTGGGGATTTTCATTGATTTGGAACGCGCAAGCCGCATTTCGAAGATTTCTAAGACGACGCGTAAAATTCCATTTTTTTCTCAAAAATAATTTATTTTTTATTTTTTTGTGATAAATAGATGCCATAATGCATATAATGAACCCTTGAGTAATATTTAAAGTGAAATTTACAAAAAAAAAATTTAAAAATTCAAAAATTTTGAAATTAAAAAAAAAAATTAAATATTTCGAAAAATTTCGAAATTTTTTTTTTTTAAACCTTTATATTCAAATACATAAAATTCGATGCACAGTTTTATTTATATATATAAACCAAACTTTTATAAAAAATATTGGGGTTTTTTATTGATATGGAACGCAAAGGAGGCATTTCGAAGTTTTCTAAGACAACGCGTAAAATTCCATTTTTTTCTCAAAAAAAATTTTTTTTTTTTCATTTTTTTTTTGTGATAAATGCTTGCCATAATGCATATAATGTACCCTCGAATAATATTTAAAGTGAAATTTACAAAAAATAAAAAATTGATTTTTAAGGTTTTAAAGGTCCCTTGTCCCCTTCAAGAATGTCAACCATAGAGCGACATGCGTTGACAATACCCGCATCAAAGACGTGCAGTGGTGTACGACTGCACAACTTTATGCCAAACCAGACAAGGATTCCTTTGCCACTAAATCTGTCGATTTCTTTTACATAGGAGGGATGATAACGAGCTCCACGTTGTCTCCAGATGAGATTCGACAAGAATCACTCTGCGTGGTGAATCTCGACTCATCACTGAAAAGAACACGACCCTTTCTTGTTGTGTCCAAGACTGATGTCGTCGGCTCCACAACAACCAGGCTCTCCTGTTGGATGCAGTGAAAGGGACACACACGACTTAGAGGTCTGCACGGGTCCGGGCTTGGCCCGAGGGCCGGGCCGGCGGAATGAAGGCGAATTTTCAAGCGGGTCGGGCCGGCAGAATTAGGACATTTTTTTCAACGAGCCGGTCCGACAGACAAAATAAACGGGCTGGGCCGGCAAAAAAATTAATCGGGTCTATTGGCCCGATATAAGAATTTAAGCAAAGCAGATAAAATACGAGCCATTTTCAATGAATATGGTTTTCTCGAGAAGTATAAATGTGCATCACGAGCCGATGCGAGTTTAACAACATCAATACAGAAATGTAACATGTCCATCGTAGAGATCGGCATCGTACAGTTGCAAGATGTCCGATTCCGAGTTTAATTTTTTTTCAGCTGACTCGTGCCGGGACGGAACTGGTCTTAATCGATCTCAGGATGCGTAGAACAGTCATTGTGTTTTGTAGTATTAATAGTGATAATGAACTTCTCTTAACAGTATCTTTGGAAATATACCTTAAGGTGGTTCTCATATTCACTGCTCAACAATGCGAAGCTTTCAGACACATTTTCTGACAAAATTTTTAACTATAAAGGCATAAAATTGACAGGCCTGCCTATTGGAGGCATTTGGAAACGAATAGCTTTTTCCATATTTGATAAATTACTTACAGAGATAACAGAGATTCCTGTCACGTGACTGTACATTTTTCTCCTTTCCTGTGCTATCGCTTCTGGAAATTCGATTCAAAACGCTAACTTTGACAGTATTTTCAGAAAGATATATTGCTTTTATCTATGAAAAAAAAACGACATTTACATAGCTTCTGAATAAGAATACCTGCCAATCTTACGCGTTTCCGAAAAGAAAAGAATTCATAAATGTGTCGAAATGTAGCTCCTTTGGATTTGAGAAAAGCCTTAAAAATGAGAGAAATATTTTCACAAATTTACTTTTTATTATACAGCTTCAAAAGTTATCATGTTTTTAATCCTTTATTCTGATGAACTACATTAATCTTTTAATGAATCCTTATTTCCATTTTGAAATGTCTGTAGACACGATGACTAAAACACTGTAAGTAATCGTTAATGTTTACTATTGTGTGTTTTCTGTTTTGCGAACATCATAGTAATGTAAAATATACTGTAAAATGTTCCCATAAATATGTATGTAGTATTCATTAAAAGAATCGTAATTGTATGCTAAAAAAAAAACGGATTTTTTTTTTTTTTTTTTTGTAGAAATTGTGTCGGGCCGGGCCGGGCCGAGAACTGTAAAAATGAAACGGGCCGGGCCAAGATAGCTTTCGTTCGGGCCGGGCCGTGCCCGGGCCTGGAAATTCCGGACCGTGCAGACCTCTAACACGACTGGACGTCGGTCATTAGGGATGAGGTCCTTGAAGCCTATGTGAGGTTGTTCCGGGGTGAGGTAGGCTCGGACTTGATGTTTATAGACAATAATGTGAAGCCACACAGAGCTCATACTGTTGATGATTTTCTTGAATAAGAGGATATTCGCCGTATGAATTGGCCTTCGAGATCTCCGAACCTCAATCCTATTGAACATGTTTGGGATGGTCTAGGAAGAGCCATTGCACAGCGGAACCCCCCTCCCAGCACCCGCCAGGAGTTCAAAGCCGCGCTCTTAAGAGAATGGGCTTTGTTGCCACAAACATTTATTGACACCCTCATAAACAGTATGAGAGCTCGTTGTGAGGCTTGTATAGCAGTCTCACTCCATATTAGACAGACTTTTCCCAAGATAAAGGCTTTATCTCTGATTCATGATTGAACACTTTTTGATAAACCCTGTATCTTAATTCACAATTAAAATATTTTCCATATTGTTACGTTGCTATATTCTTTCTCCCTTTGTAATATTCCTCTGTGCCAAATTTCGTGTCAACACAGGGAATAGTTCATCAGTTTTTACAGATTTTATGCTTGTGACCTTAATTTTGGACATGGGTGTATTTCAAATTATGCTTTTCTGCACGTCATACGCGGTCCCTTAATCCATCATTTTGACGTTTTTGAAGCTTAAAAACTACTTGAAAGAAAATTTTGAAATTTTAATTCGCATAGAGAAGGACACAATAAATATAAATCTACAAAAAAAATGTAGGTTGCAATTCATATTTTTTCGAATATTAATTTCATAATTTCTAATTCATATTATAAAAATTTTTTAATTGCAATTTCAATATGTTTATCTTTGGGTTTTTACTATTATAATCACACAAAAATTATCACGCTAGGATTAAATTTTGAATGTTTATAATTCAAAAACTTATCATCCAAATGACTTAAAATTTCATATCTAGGCGTAGTTTGAATCGAAGATTCGAATATTGTCAAAATTGGGTGTTGCCATAGATAAAAACTAAGTTTGGTCTAGTTTTGAGTTGTAGACGGCTCCCTAAGCAAATTTTATATACATTATTTAAAGTAGACTGTATTTCCAATTGTTTGGTACCAGTAACTTTCTTCCACCATAATTTGTTGCACAGTAGGTAGGGGATGTTTACTTTTTCGTTACGAATTGCATATACGAGTTGAAACATTAGATTTAATGATGCGTCGGTCAATCAAAGCTCGTCAAACTGCAATAATGGCAAGCTGTGAAATTGGAACAATGAAACATTTTAAAGGGTCAAGAGTAGAAATAAAATTGTAAATGAAAAATGAAGAGAGTAATATTAAATAAAAGCAATTTATCAAATTACAACGACCATTTGGAAAACGATTTTTTCGAAGACTAAAATTTAAGACATAAAAAATCGCACGGAGTTGATCCTACATTACGTAAGCCATGAATTAAACATTAATAGTGTTATTACACGTAAAAATTGCAAACCAAAAAAATCGCCTGTGACCCGTCAGATGTCATGAAACTTGAGTATTATCCACTTGAAACTTACGTAAATATCCAAGCATTTCATTGGCTGTTCGGGAAAAGGCTTTTCCATCGTCAGATTTCCAAGAAATCTAACGGCCAATTTTAAATTAAATTTCATTATTAAACTTCTAAACATCCGACAATATTACTTTTTACACCGTCGGATAGAGAAAAAAAATGTTCTTTTAAATGCAATTTGTTTGAAAGCTGTATCTCAATTTGTTTCTGAGTTATTAATTTTTTTTTGTAGTTTTTATTGCTTTTTTGTCATAGTGGCAACAGAAGGTATCCATCGTTGTTGAAATTAAAGGGAAATACATTACTGTATAGACTAATCATAAAACGAATAAAATGCGGATTAAACCAATGAAAACCTTCAGATATGCTTTTGATTTCCCATCCTGACGAGAACAATAACCATTTTTCCAAATGGTTAAATAAAAACAAGAAAGAAAAAATCATGCATCAAGCATAGATTATGAAACACTTTCCAACACATTCAGAATAATGTAACAAAACTGCACCATTTAAAAAATTAAAATATTACGTCTAATTCAACCCTATGGAAACGCATAACACATTTCAAAACCCAATATCAGCTGTTCCCGTCTACAATAGGAAAATTAACCGAATTTTTTAGAAACCCTGTATAGGATATATAGATTTGTATTTATTAACTACATGCATGCCAAAATTGAGTTCACTTAAGAGGCTACTTCAGTCAGGCGAAAAGACCCGTTCGCTAATGCTAATCCTATGGAAGAAATTTATAAAGATATCTCGGTCGCATTTCAATATTTTTAAATGATTTTTTTTTGCATTAGACAGCTGAGATCGATCTGTATGCAGGCCGTTTTTTACTTTTTCGATTTTCATTACAGATTTTTTTTATGAGGATGTTTTCACTTTCGAAACCGGTTCCGAAAATGAAAGTGTCCCCATAAAAAATATCTGTAAACAAAATCGAAAAAGTAAAAAACAACCTTTGTACAGATCGATCTCAGCTGTCGAATACAAAAGAAATCATTTAAAAATATTGAAATGCAACCGAGATATCTTTATAAATTTCTTCCATAGGATTAGCATTAGCGAACGGGTTTTTTCACTAGATTAATATTAACACAATTATTCTAATTGGTAAACAAATCATATTAGATGTAAATTTCCAACTGGGCGAAAAATGTCCGGACCAGGATTCGAACCCGGGACCTCCCTGGCTGAAGCCGCCAGTGCTCTGCCATCTGAGCTATCCCGGACGATTCTGGTCGAACTCTTTTCACCCAGCTAACCTTTTTTTTCACCTGACTGAAGTAGCCTCTTAAGAGATACATATAACTTCAGTTAAAATTTTCCCTTCAGCAATTTCTTCTAATAAGGAGAATAGCATGTGAATACTTTTGTGAGAATTTATATATGACGAGTAATATACAAAAAAAAATTAGTTAAATTTTAAAGTGCATACCGAATTCTAAACCGTGCACCCCAGCAATTATTACACGAAGACAATATAAATGTAACCGATTTATTTTGTGTGCCCCCGTAAATGAATACAAATGCCATGAATGCCCTGTTCTAACGTGATAGTAGTGAAATTCAGTTGTTTATATCAGTTTCAAATCATTTGATATAGCGTAACGCCATCAAAATACTCTGCACCGCCCCTCCCCATATACCATAATGTAATGGAATACTTTTGAGTGCTCTTGTAATTGAACTATTAATCCTACATACTTCATATGCAATACCAAACATGCTTTTGTGACCCTAAATAACTTTTATCAATTGCATGAAAATCCGAGTGTATTTACGGGAGTTATGAGCGTGGACAGACGGCCAGGCGGATTGACGGACAGACAAGTATACGTTGAGAAATCAATTTAAAAATCCCAAACAGTTAGTTTAAATAACGTTTCATTTTTTTTCTTCCTGTTGCTGTATGATAAAAAAGAAAGAGAAACAAATTACATATTTTATAATAAATTCACTCGCTTGCGCTTTCTACCGAGCGTAAAGAAACAGTGAATTTTTCATAATCCAGTTCGGTGCCCACGGGCCCAAATGAATGTATTGTAAGGCAAATTTTTAGAAAAAAATATGAAATGCAGTCAAAAAATGAGGGATGATTTTCAAGATGAACATTCAATGCTTATAAAACAGTGTTTTGAAAAACTACTCGTATTTTTGAAGTGAAAACTTCTTTAGGCACGTTGAGCTTCTTTTTTGAGATGGAGAAAAACCACTGATTTGGAGACACTGTTACGTAACAGATATGCTAACATTTTGGCACATAGACACTAGCGCGCCAAGCGGTGAATGACAGGAACTTTTCCCTCTTCTGCTCAATCCGCAAAAGAAGAACGAAGCTAAAACTCACTTTTTCTCCCGGCGTTCACACAGGAACACACACATACACACATTTTCAGTTTTCGAAAACTTCTTTAGGCGCGTTGAGCTTTTTTTGAGATGGAGAAAAACCACTGATTTGGAGACACTGTTACGTAACCGACATGCTAGCATTTTGGCACATAGACACTAGCGCGCCAAGCGTAATATAATTGTGGTATTGTATTCATTAATAAAAATACTTTTGGATAGTATTGAATTGGAGTATGGATTTCAATATTTGGATAGTATTGAATTGTAATGGTTGCCGTTTATATTTCACCGGATAAATCTTTAAATGCAATACGAGAATTTTTGTACGAAAATTTGTTTATTTATATGTACATGTATAATTTAATAATATAATTTAATATAATAATATGTATTACAAATTATTAATGTTTATTTATATGTAATTTATAGTTAAATTATATTACTATGAAAATTGTAATATAATTTTGGTAGTAATCTATTTATATAAAATCCAAGTCTCTGTGTGTCCCTCACTATTCCGGTAGGACCGCCTCACTGAAATGAGCAATTGTTGAAAAATATTAATGCAGGGTTACCACAGTAGCGCCAAATGTTAGCCAACTTGGCGATAGCTGGCTAATTTGGCGAAATTCCCATTTAAAACCATTAATCTTTCATAATGAAGGTAACCGAAATTTAATTTAAACTCCACTCTTTTACGATATTTTTTCGAAGTCTATTTGTGAGAATTTAAAGTACATATTTACATCTTTCTCCCGATGCTACTAATAAAATAACCGCCAATAGACAACGGCGTACTGTGTGAGCTCCTAACTGCGCGATTTTAATGTGCTTTAGGTACTTTTCCAGTATAGGTGCCTTGGCGAAAAAGGAAATTTGGTAGCATATTTTCCGGGAACCTATTCACTGTTTCATTTTATATACACACGCATTTTTTTCGATATTTATACGATTTATTTAACATAAAAAAGCCGTTTCTCTTATTTTATACAGAAACAGATGTAATTTGTACATAAAAACATCAATAATATACATATAAAACAAACAAAAACGCTCATCAAATTTGTTTTCATAGCTGTTTATATGATTTGACAACAAATCTCGATATTTTTCCGTTATACGGACACCATGCCAAAATGTATGCTAATGCGTCAATTATTTCAAAATGCTAAAAGATATTTGTAATTTTATGCCAACAGTTTAATATGAGTTTTATTTTATTGCTTTATTTTATAGCAGTTATTTGTTCACTTATTTTAAGTATATACTTGTGATTTGATGAAATAGTTCGTAAAAGTCTGGAATTTTCAAATGTTATATTTTTTAAATGCTCACTTTAGTATCGACAATGGTTTTTCTTTTATTTTTCAAATGCTTCAATTCACGATTTTGCGCCAACTATTACGCTTGGCGACAATGGTGTCCGCATAACGGAAAAGTACCCAAATCTCACTTTCTGATGCCCAAATTACACCAAGCTTTTTTTTTTTTAAATGCCAAAGCCCCTACAGTGGAAAAGTACCAAACTGTCTATTATTTTGCACTACCCGTGTTATAGTTTGTACTATATGCAAGGGGAGTGGAGCGAAGAGTTTAAACATTAAATATTAAAGTTTCGGCACAGATGTCATATACGCCCCATATTGGCGCGATTTTTTCTGACGCCAATGTCATATACACAACGGGTACTTAACTGTCGCCAAAGTGTCGTAATTTTGCTTGATATGGTAATCCGGATGTTGTTGTTTATGCTGTTGATGTTTTCGCCAAATTGGCGCCGGAAAAATATCGCGCCAATATATGATAACGTATATGACAACTGTGTCAAAGTTTCTATAAAGCAGTATAAGACTAAAAAATTAAGAATAAAATAAATGCAAAATAAGACTAAAGAAGAAAGAAAAATCATGCGTTAAGCATAGAATATGAAACACTTTCCAACACATCCTAAATGCTTTAACAAAACTTCGTTATTTAGGGAAATAAGGTAAAAAAGATAACGTTACTTCTTAGAGATCCCGTCGACCAATTTCGCCAAATTATATAAATCGCCAAATCAATAGTAAAACATTAATAAAAATACAAATAAAACGTCAAATTAATGGTTTTATTGGCCATTATTGGCATTTAATTAATTAAGTAATGGCAACCATTATTGGCAATTAATCTTACAATTTGGCGACAGTAATTTGGTCGACGGGATAACTAAGAAGTATCAAGATAACTAAGTAAGCATTTTAGAAAACGCATAAAAAAATTTAAAAATTGATTTCAGCAGTTACCGTCCATAGCCAATAGTACCGTTATTACATGCCACTATTTAGCTAAAATTTAATTTAAACTACTCTTAAAACTACTGAAATCACATTTCCAGATATTATCATCCATAGACGGTTATGTATCCAATTCTTTGCGTGACCATGTATATCATTTTATCTATATTCTACAAACATTTCTTAGGAAACTAAATGCAGTTCAGCGTAAAAATGCATAACTCCTTTAAAAACCACCTTTAAGCAATTTACTCTCATACTCAGTAACCCTTACGAATTCTTTTGTGTAACCCTTTATATGAACTAGAGCATTTATACACACAGTATAGTATGCATAAATGTAGTGAAACATAAAAGCGCATATCATAATTAAAAATGCATTTCTAGCAATCATTGCTTATATACAATACTTCGGAGAAAAGTTTCTTGGCGAGAAAGAAGTTTGCCAAAGTATCTTCTGGCAACCTATTTACTGCTTCATACTCACAAGCAATTTTTTCCATATGTATACAATTTGGCACAGATGTCATATATTGGCGCGATTTTTTTCCGACCCCAATTTGGCGAAAACATCAACAGCATAAACAACATTCGGGTTACCATTACAAGCAAAATAACGACACTTTGGCGCCAGTTAAGTACCCGGTGCGTATAACATTGGCGTCAAAAAAAAAAAAAAAAAAAAAAAAAAAATCGCACCAATATGGGCGTATATGACATCTGTGCCGACAATTTAATGTAAAAAAAGCTATTTACCCATTTTTATAAAGAAACAGAAGTAATTTTTGCACAGATGTCATATACGCATGGGGGTTGGCGTGATTTTTCTATGACGCCAATTTGGCAGAAATCTCGCTTTCGAATACCAGTTACTTATATATTTTCCAATTATTTGCTATCATTTTGAAAAGGAAATAACTATAAGTAAATAAAAGTTTGAATAATAACTATAGAACAAAGCAGTTTATGTAATTAAAAAACAGAAAATAAAAGTAAATAAACAATTTATTAATAAATAAAAAACAATAGCCGGGTTACCATTGCAGGCAAAATAACACCATTTTGGCACCAGTTAGGTATCCCGCTTCATATCTGAAATATGTGCCGTAATTTGTATATATAAAAAATTATATATAATTAGAAGCGATTTTTTATTCATATAAGTGCATAATCTATATATAAACAAAGATAAAAGTTCATTAGATTTATTTTCATAGCTGTTTATATATTTTCGCAACATATCTCACTTTCTGATGCCCGAATCGCGCCAAGCTTTTTTTAAAAATGCGCTATAATGGAAAAGTACTTAAATAAATAATTAACAGAAATAACAAATTATACAAACTAAAACTTTTTATTTCGAGATCAAAGCATTGTTTTTAATTTCGATTAAAAATACGGTACAGATGTCATATTCGCCCCATATTGGCGCGATTTTTTTCTGACGCCAATGTCATATACGCAATGTATACTTAAGCGGCGTCAAAGTGCCGTTATTTTGCTTTATATGGTAACCCGGATGTTGTTGTTTATGCTGTTGATGTTTTCGCCAAATCGGCGTCGGAAAAATATCGCGCCAATATGGGGCGAATATAACATCTGTGCCAAAAATACATATATCCTTGGATAACTTCAATTGAAATTAGTTTCACAGCTTAATATCTCATTCCATAAACATAAACAAAGATAAAAGTTCATTAGATTTGTTTTCATAGCTGTTTATATATTTTCCCAACATATCTCACTTTCTGATGCCCGAATCGGGACAAGCTTTTTTAAAAAATGCGCTATAATGGAAAAGTACTTAAATAAATAATTAACAGAAATAACAAATTATACAAACTAAAACTTTTTATTTCGAGATCAAAGCATTGTTTTTAATTTCGATTAAAAATACATATATCCTTGGATATAACTTCAATTGAAATTAGTTTCACAGCTTAATATCTCATTCCATAAACCTAAACAAACACAAGTGATTCTTTCATCGTGAAACGTCAAAAATATTAAATCATTGAGGTAATCATTCATAAAGTAAGTTCTCCAACAATCAATGGGCAATATTCTAATGACATCATAGTAGGTAAAATGGTGGCGGTATCGTTTGTTTATGGTTTGTAATCACAAAGATTTAATTTTGCAATGTCTCTTAGTTACATTATTTTATTGTCATATTTATGAGCTCAGAACAAAAGCCTATTTTTTCATTATTTAGTTATTAAAGACGGAAAAAAATCATAAATGCATGATTTGAAAATTTTAAATAATTTTCTTTCTTAATACTAAAAAATAACATCGGGAAGTAACAGTGGGTTTAAGTTAAATAAGTTTAACTGTTTAATTCTGTTGTAATATTCAAAATAACTGTATTTATTAGATTTCAGTACTCAACATCAGGGCCCGATTAAACTTTGAAGTTAGAGGAATTACAATGTCATTTCAGGACCTTTCTTTTGGAGAAGCTTTTCTAAATTCCATATATACATGGAAAATCTTCAGTGTTAGAAATATTATTCCTAGGACTGACATAACACGAGAACGGCCTGCAATTTTACACAAGTTTTTGAAAGCTACTTTATATCAGAAACTTTACTAAAAACTGGTTACTTTTTTGTTATAGCGGCCCACACTATTAGGATTATGACAAGTTGCAGCCAATTTCGCCAACGTCGTAACCAAGATCGTGAAGCACACACATATAATACCATATAATACCATTTCATGAAATCGTATACGATAATTTAATAGTTTTTAACCGTACTTCAAGTGTGTTATTTATTTATTTTTAAGGCTCAACAATCTAAATTGTCCAATATATGAATTTAAAGAAATGTAAACAAAGATTGAATAGACATGACCGCAAAAAGCCTCAAATCTGCAGAACACTTGGAACCAAACTGTGCAGATGAGTGGTCTTCTACTGTACACAGTTTTTAATAAATGTGTTTCGTTCTTAAAATGTGTTATTTTCATCTATCACTGCGGAACAAGCGAGAAAACTCATATTCTTGCACATGAGTTGTATATATCTTTATATCTAAATTTCCGTCATTTTTGACGGGCTACCTTTCTAGTAGTTTATAATAATGAATTAAAAAACACTACATTTAAAAGTATTTCCTGCACAATAAAACATTTCCTGACGATTAAAAAAACACACACGTAATTGTTGAAGTTTTCACTTCTATTGGCACTCCCGGAGTGCCACTGTTTTTTTTTTACTTTTCTAAATTTTTTTCATTGTAATTAAATTATTAATGGCGCAAAAGCTGGCGAAATTTAGTTTTGTATGTAAGAGGATGAAGATCGCATTTGAATCCAGATTTCTACATTTCAAACTTTTCAAAAGTGATATTATTGAAAAACAAGTCGGAAGTTATTTGTGGCAAATGAGGTGCGTTTGTTCTATAACTAGTATTATAAATTATTCAGACTTTGGTGCAATAGGTGTTGCACTCTCATGCAAAAATGCATGAATACAACATTTATTACGATTTTATATATTAAATTCAGGAATACGGAAATAATAGGTCTCTATCTTAAATAGGACGTCATCACCATGGCAACCTAGATACATAACATATCATGGGATATGATTGAATTCATGACGTATGACAGGATCTAATAGGTTGAAGAAAACTTTTATTGATATCTTTTTAAGTTTTGATTCGATTTTCATACAATTTGAAATGACTCGACAAAATTCTGCAACGATTATACTCGTATCTATTAAATTTCACACCATTCGGTTGAGTAGTTTTTTCGCTGTTATATGCGGACAGACAGACGGACGGACCAGGCGACGACTATAGGTGCTTTGTATCTATATAATTACGAACGCACCTAAAAAGAAGCAATAATCCTTAAAACAATAACAAAGCTTAGCATTATGGATTTCTCTCTCTGTGTTTGTTTTCGTTTATTTATTTCAGGCATGCCAAACTCATTTACCGCCGCGGGCCAAATTAAGCGTTATATACTAAGCCGCAGGCCATAAAAAAAAGTAATAATATTACCATTGCACAGAATAAAATTTGTCTGTACAAGACACAGCCATGTTATAGAAATTTTAACGAAAAGTTCCAACATTAAGTACATAGCAAGTTTATATTATTTTTTCGAAAAAGCACTCACATTTACTTTTATCAACTAAAAAAAAAAAAAAAAAAAAAAAAAAAATAATTGAACATTATAAATTGCGTTTATTTTAAAAATTGCTTGTACGCGCTAATCTAGGTTTAGCATAGGCATAGCTGTCATTCTTTCCTGTTTTTTCAAAGAAAAAAAAATAAAAGAAAATATATTTTAAATCAGAAAAACTATTTAATAAAACATGTCATATAAAATCGCTACTTTTTTTAATTTCATTTATTAAATACATTTCCTGGTTAAAATTATTTTATTTGACTTGAAAAATAACAAAAGGTTGCATATTGTATTTCAAAAAATTAATCGATTGACAGCGGCGTAGCTACATATTCAGCGCTCTGGAGCAAGTAAAGTTTGTGCGCCCTCTTGTCTCTCAAAAAAGTTCTTCGTAATTTTGTTTTGAAGTTACATATATATATATATATATATATATATATATATATGTGTGTAACTAGCTGACACACCCGGCATTGCCCGGGCCCGTTATAATAATATAAACAAAACTCAAGTTTGTATGATTTTATATATTCATAAAGTAGTTCAAATAAACCTGGTTTAAGGGGTGGCCCGCTGCCTTCGGCAGCGTCTAGCGTGTTCCCGACAAACCTCTTTCTGAACGAAGCTGTGGCCTGGGTGCCCGCTATCAAAGGCAGTGTATGCCAGGAGTGTTCCGTACGCGCTGGAGACAATAAAAAACCAAGTTGAATGAGTAAACACCGTAGTAATCGAGCCCATAGAACTCAAGATAAGAATGCGAATCCTGGCGGTGGAACTATAATCTTTAAAACAATCGTAAGCTAAGTTGAATGGACCAATTTATGTTTAAATAGAGCCAGTAACAACCGAGAAAAGAATGCGCCGTTAATGTTCGAAAATGGTGCTAACTGAAGTCTAAGACAAACTTTCATAATACAGAAAGTAGCTGAATCGTAATCTAGGTTGAATGAACCAATTCCCGTTGAAATCGGCCCCCTGGAAGCCGAGGAAAGAATGCAGCCTGAAGCAGTGGAAGGTGCTTCTTGCCTCCACCCCCTGTAAATTTAACGAATTATCTTTAGCATTAACGTGATATTTAATTTACGGATGAAATCCCATCCCCTCTAAAGTTAACCACTTACCTTTAACAGTAGGGCGAATTTGAATTCACGCTGTAATGAGTAAACGTAAAGTTGATGCCGTAAAAGAAGATTAACATTCGAAAAAGGTGGTAGCTATAGTAAAAAAAAATTTTTAGTGGTTTATAAAGTAGCCGGAGGACCTTAGAACTATGCTAAAGAAAATTGCAAGACTATCGGATAATTTTTAAAGAAACTGCACCAAGGACCCTAAAAAAGCGATTAATATTCAAAATTGGTGGTAGCAGAAATCTGAGTAATTTTTTTGTTATTCATGTAGTAGCTAGAGGACCTGAGAAATTGTTAGGGAAAATATCCTAGTGAATCGGATCATTTTTATAGGGGGACCAAAAGAAGCCTACTGATAATTGAGAGCAAGGTCTAAGATGAAAACATGATAAAAGGTCCTAGTACTTAGTGCTTTAGATTTTCAATTAGTCGAAATTAAGTATAGGGCATAAGTATTTATCATTAGAAAAAATTTCAAAGAAATGCTTAAAAAAAGAGCCCTAGAATCCCAATAAAAATATGAAGGCGTTGGCTCAAGGAGAGAATTCCAAGACTCAATTTTGAAGTTATGCAATGGGAATGAGACCCAATTAGTTGGTGAAAAATACATGACGCACAAAAAGTTACCCTAAGGGGCCAGTGTCTGAACTGAAATGTAGAAATGAAAAAAAAAAAAAGCTAAATGGAAAAAGAGCTCCAAAAACGAAGGTCGGATTAAAAGGGTGCAATTTATTAACAATTTAGGGCACAAAACTTCAAGTGGCCTTCTAACAAGTTCCAGGGGACTGGACCCCTCACTGGAATGAAGCTACTCAACTGGAATGTAGCTGGGCAAGGGCTCCAAGAAGGCGATTAATATTCAAATTTGGTGGTAGCTGAAGTCTAAAAAAATTTTATGTTGTTCGTGTAGTAGCTCGATTTCCAAAAATGTTGTTACAAAAAAAGGTTAGTGAATCAGGCCATTTTTAAGGGAGATATAATACGAGGTCCAAAAGGGATCAACTGATAGTTGAGAGCAGGGCCGTAAGATGAAAACTTGTTAAAAGTTCCAGTACTTAGCGCTTTAGATCTCAATAAGTCAAAATTAAGCATAGGGTATATATTAATCATTCGAATAAAATCTTAAAGAAGAATGAAAAAGAAATTTGGGAAATTCTTAAAAAAGGGCACTCGGTTCCCAATAAAAATATGAGAGTGCTGGCCCAGGGAGAGGAGTCCAAGTCTAAATTTTAAAGTTATGCACTGAGAGGTTGAAAATATTAGGGTGTGAAAAATGCATGGCGCACGAAAATTTCAAGAGGTCACGTGTCTTAACTGGAATGTAGAAATGGAGAATAATTAAATAGGAAAAAGGCCCCCAGCCCCAAAACGAAGAATATCGGGTAAAAAGGGGTCAAGTTCTGAGCAATTCAGGGCATACAAACTGAAAGGTGCTATCGGGGCGCCGATCATAAAAAATTAAAAATCTGAGTTCCAGGTGTATCAGGACTTGTCTTAGAATGCCCGAAGCCTATACATTTAAAACAAGTACTTGATAAATGATTTTACAAAAAACTAATTAAAATAAAATACGTATATATATATATATATAAAGAAAGGCCGCACTCTTTGGTACCAGACAGGCTGAAAAATCTTGGGCCACACCATGTCGCTATTGGTCACAGACAAAATTACAGAATATATACGTTAGGTTTTAAAAGATTTAAATGGTCCTCTGAAGCAAAGAAACTTTCAAGAAAAAAAAAATCAATTCTTCTGCCTTGCAAAGAGAAATAAAAATCATTAATAAAAAATGCTTCAAAAAAGTGTTTTTTTTTTCTTTTTTAATATTATTAAATGATTTAAGACTTTTCCTATCTAATGCTTATAGCAAATTTTAAAACT
Organism: Maratus speciosus; assembly: GCA_963932465.1. Classification (NCBI taxonomy): domain Eukaryota; kingdom Metazoa; phylum Arthropoda; class Arachnida; order Araneae; family Salticidae; genus Maratus; species Maratus speciosus. Next base: position 25,487,721 of record OZ010788.1, on the reverse strand, counting down.
TTTAGCTTGACCTGAGGAGGGAGCAGCTTTACCTGGTTTAGGGCGCACTGATCAGCAGGTCCGTTGCCCGGCAAGCCAGTCTGCCTTATTTAATACTAAAATTCTGCGATTAAATAACGTTTAATGCTGGAAAATCCTGTTACAAAAAAGTGGTGCAATTCTGCATAGGCTATAAGCACTGAATTTGGTACTTAACTTTTTCTTTCTTTTTGAAGCTTATCGATTCTGCATTTGACAATATTTTCAAAATCTCAAAAACAATATTCATAAAATTTAAGTTGCTGCTTTCCTTCAACCCCCCCCCCTCCCCTCCCATTTAAATTTTGTCGCCGTGGGCTGATGTGGAATATGTTTAAATCCAGCTCTTATTATTGTTTTGTAATCGGTATTGATGCATGTTTAGTTTCCACAAAAAAAAAAAACCTTAAAAATTTTCTTTTCTTGTATTTCGTCTGTAAAATAGTCAATAATTTTCTTCAACTTGTCTGGCTATTTTTTTTCGTTTCTTGGATTTTGTCTGTAAAATGGTCAATAATTTTCTTCAACTTGTAAAGCTATTTTTTCCCCAAATAATAAATAATAATTTCGTAAAATAATTACCATAAATTACTACTGTTACATCGTACATATAGGTTTCTCAGCGGTGAATTCTTTGGCTACCAGTATTTCCATACAATAATCATCATGATAAATTTCTAAAAAATTTTTAATATAAATGTACCAGAAAGATTATTTTTTGGAAATAGTGGTAGCCAGTAAAGTGACCGATGATGACCGATGACCCCAGAAAGTTACAGAAAAAAATCAGGCATACTGAAACGGTGTTGGAGAAGTTATTTGAGGTTGCAATATGGTATGAATTAAAATTAAAACTTCCTGAATAGAAGTCATTTCTTTCAACTGTGTATGAAAACATGTTTTAAATCGAAATAGTTGAGCTTAAACACGAAGTAAAATATCATAGCTGAATACGCTGATTGTAAAAAGATTCATCTATAATGTCTGATTAATAATGAAAAAATTATGCAAATATTTTAAGAAATCTTCATTACTCTCATTTCTAATTTTGCGCCCTTAGGATTCGTGCGCCTGGAGCAGTCTGCTCCAACTGCTCCACGGTAGCTACGCCCTTGTCGATTGATGAATAATTACAGAAATTTGGAAACTCCGTAACCATGGCGCTAATATGGAATCGTGCTGGATTTTTATTAGCTGCAGTAATAAATTCTGAACAATAATTTGAGCATAAATTATTAGAGTTGAGGTAAACAGATTAAAATGATTTTTATGATTCAAAACTCTTCTTTTGAAATAATTCTTTTAATACATTTTTTAAAATTTTCTACTCTGATGATTTTTGTAATAATGTAATCCGATACGTCCCCGGAAAAACTCGACTGATGGCAGGCACTAGGCAAAGGATAATTAAATAAACGTAAAATGGCAAAGGTTTCGCGGGCCATAGATAAATGGTCGGCGGGCCAGTTGTGGCATGCGGGCCGCGTGTTTGACATGCCTGATTTATTTGTTTGGTTTGTTTACATATAAAGAGAAAAACATTATTAATGTTTTCAAAGCAGACTTTGTTATTATTGTTAATTTTCCTACATCGGTAAAAAGTGTTTGTGACTTCGGTTTGTGCGACTATCTGTCGGTTCGTACTCTAACTTGCATTAATATACTTAGATTACCATGTGCTTGGTGTATATTAAGAGGTTTACCATACGACAGCCCTAATTAAAAATGGTGTGTGTAGCATTTATAGTTTATTTACAGGGGAGACACAAAGGAATTCGATTACAATATGATCTATTGGAAAATCATTTGCGGTGTATTTTAATGATGTTACACTATTTCAAACATAATTAAATTGATATGCATTAGTGAGGTGGAGTACGATAAGCTTTCTGTAGAATATGGGTGCATAGCATTTATCATTCATTTACAGGAAACAAAAATGTATTGTGTGTTTTATAGCTGAATTAAATTTTAGCAAACTACACTGTAAAAAATAAAACTGTCAATATATACAAATTTTCCCATAAAATTTTACGGAATAGTTTCATTTTTCTAAGAAAACAGTACAGTTTCCGCAATTGAAATTACAAATCTGCATATAAATCGAGTAAATTTTTCCAAAAATTTTACGGACTATTTCTGTATTGCTTTCAAAACAGTACAAGTTTCGTAAATGATGTTTTGAAATAGTCATTGTGTTGGGAAAGCGAAGTAATTAATTGTTGTATATATTTGTCTTACAATAATATTATTTTCAATGAAACCCCAATATTGGCTAAATACGGCTCTATATTGAAATATATATCCAATGATTCCCCAATACTGGCTAAATAGTATTGGTCTTACGTGGGTTTACAAGTAAAACGGATAAAAGTTATAGCGCAATCTATAGTATGTATATTTAAACAACTCGCTATAGTATTTTTATTATTTTTTGAATGAAAAGCTAATATATTTTTACGAAATTTAAAAAAATTAAAATCATTATTACTTCTTTTTAAGTTTGAGGCAGTTAAAAAAGAAATGTTACAGTTTATTTTTAATTATGATTTTAAAATAACGTTTGACTTATTTATAGCAAGCTATTATTGTTTTTTTTTAAGTCTCTGTGGAATGTTTTAAAATGTAAAAATCTATTTTTAACTTTAATATTTTTTTAATCGATTCACTTACAAAACTTAACATATCTGAAATATAATAACAAAATTATCATAAAATTGACGTTTATCTAAGTTATAACAAGCAATAAAAGAAATTTATTTTAACGCCATATACTAATTATCTTTATTTCAGTTTACAATAGATCATCACATAAATAATTTGAAAAAGTACATGTTTGAAAAAAAATATGTTGGTATTCTTGCAAAAATAAATGAATAAATAAAAATAATATTACAATAAAATTTTAAAAATCTATTTTTAACTTTAATATTTTTTTAATCGATTCACTTAAAAAAAATTAACATATCTGAAATATAATAACAAAATTATCATAAAATTGACGTTTAGTTATAACAAGCAATAAAAGAAATTTATTTTAACGCCATATATTAATTATCTTTATTTGAGTTTACAATAGATCATCACATAAATAATTTGAAAAAGTACATGTTTGAAAAAAATATGTTGGTATTCTTACAAAAATAAATGAATAAATAAAAATAATATTACAATAAAATTTTAAAAATCTATTTCTAACTTTAATATTTTTTTAATCGATTCACTTAAAAAAAAATTAACATATCTGAAATATAATAACAAAACTATCATAAAATTGACGTTTATCTAAGTTATAACAAGCAATAAAAGAAATTTATTTTAACGCCATATAAAAGTTATCTTTATTTGAGTTTACAATAGATCATCACATAAATAATTTGAAAAAGTACATGTTTGAGAAAAAAAAAAAAAAACAAAAAAACAGTGGCACTCCGGGAGTGCCAATAGAAGTGAAAACTTCAACAATTACGTGTGTGTGTTTTTTAATCGTCAAGAAATGTTTTATGCGTTGAATTGTGTAGCAGCACTAATGAAAATCTGGGGACACGGCAGTGCCCCTGCCAAGTCTTGAAAGCACAGACGTAAGCATCTTTTCTGGAAGCAACTCAGGGTACTTTTGACCCCCCCGCCCCCAATATCTTTGTGTTGGTGATTCCCAGAAACTTGAAACTTCGTAAATCTAAAGTAACGTGGAAATGGAACTAAATGCTGAAATTTCACGTTTCTATCTTTTTTATTTCAGAAGATATATGAACTTAAACTTTCGCCTTTTCGACACTGATTCACCGATCATCAAAACTCAGAGGTACGTCCTGTATCCCTAGAATCTTGAAATTTGGTATGAAGGTAGTGTTTGGGATACAATGAAAGGGAAAATTTAAAAAATCCGGAAAATTTGGATAAAAAGTCGAAAAATAAAAAAACCGAGAATTTGGCAGAGATGTGATATACGAACCAGGTTTGGCGCGATTTTTTAACGTCAATTTGGCGAAAGCCCGTTTTCCAATACCAGTTACAATATATATTTTTAAATTATTTTCTATTGTTTTAAAAAGTAAACAACAATAAACAAACGGTAATTTCATTAATAACTATAGAACAAAACAATTGTACAATTAAAAAAAAAATAAAAGTAAATGAACAATTTATTAATAAATAAGCAACAGTAAGCCGGGTTACCTTGTAAAATAAAGTAACGCCATTTTGCTGTCAATTAGGTACCCAAGTGCGTATCTGACATCTGTGCCCCGTATTTTATCTTCCGTAATCGAAATTCCCGCCAATACTGTTGGTCATTGACCAGACCATCAACACGATAAAATACAGCGTTATCGGTTTTTAGTTACACGAAATAGGTAAGTCACGAATACGGTATAATTCATTTTAACTGACGAAAAACAAAATAATAATTTGTTTTAGCAATACGCCGGGAGAAAAAGTGAGTTTTAGCTTCCTTCTTCTTTTGCGGATTGAGCTGAAGAGGGAAAAGTTCCTGTCATTCACCGCTTGGCGCGCTAGTGTCCATGTGTCAAAATGCTAGCATGTCGGTTACGTTACAGTGTCTCGAAATCAGTGGTTTTTCCCCATCTCAAAAAAAGCTCAACGCGCCTAAAGAAGTTTTCACTTCAAAAATATGTTGGTATTCTTGCAAAAATAAATGAATAAATAAAAATAATATTACAATAAAATTTTAAAAATCTTGCAAAAAAAAGACGCAATTATTACTCTTAATACATTGTTTCATGCATGTAAGGTTTTAAAGACTAAAATTTATCTTATTCATCCTTTATCTATTATAAAGCATGAAATTAAGAAACCAAATATTCAAAATTATGAAAATAAAATTTGTAAAACATTCAGAATTGTATCCTGAATTGAAAAAAAAAATATCTCTACGAAAATACGTTTCTTGTTTAACATCTTATCCTTGCTTCATAAAAGGCATCTGAAATAAGTAACGATATTTGAAAACGTAGCTTGTGTAACCGTGGCTTAATGATCAAGGGCACTAAGCTGGAAGAGGACTGTTCCCTAGTTCGAATCTCGTGGGGAGTAAGTGTTGTTTCTTTACTGTTGTTTGAATTAAATAGCCATACTCTGACCTTGATGTAAACGTGTCCTCGAAAAGTGAAAAATGAAATTCATAAAGACGTAAGTTTGTCCTTGAAAAATCCTATTTTGTCTTTGAAATGGAAATTTTTAAATACGGAAATATGAAAAAAAGGGGAAAATTTTGTGAAAAAACAGAAAATTTTCTGGAAATTGCGAAAAAAAAAATTTCCATTATAATTCGGAAATAGTACTGGTGGCGTCTCGATTGTCAGTACAATTTTCATATTTTAACGGAATTCTTTTTTATAGTGCATGTAATGCATATACAAATCTATAAATCATATACAGGCTATTCAAAAGTATTCGAATACCTTACCAACTATGGGCGTTAATTCCTGGAATTGGGAATTCAACTGTTATGCATTAATTATTGGAAAGTATTTTATAAACTACGCGTGATGATGAATTTTTATTCTTGATTTATATCAAATGTGATGCATGGAAGTCCAGGTAATAATAAGAAAAGATATTTGATTTTTAAAGATATTAAAGTTAGGCTACAATTTTGTTTCTCGAATAGCAAGGGTTTTTTTTCTCTTTCTTGCTTTCAATTTGTGAATAAATGAAATTTTCACTTTGAGCCCGATTCTGAAGGCTCTTAAAAACATCAAGCCCGTCTGAGCCCGTCCCATCTCTAATTTATGCGTATTAACTTTTGAGTTACACAATTTTTAAGTAGTACTCATTGTCTTATTTAAACGCAAATTTCTGTCATTGAATAGGGCAAAAATTACCTTTCCAAAATAGTGGTACAAATCCTCAAAAATACGTTGACTAAAAATCCTGTTTCACGAATTATATGAATTAAAGGTCGCAGGACTCTTACAATCGCAGGACACATTCAACGTTTAATATCTTAAAATATATTTGATTTTAAGACACAACTTTAATTGCGTTGAAAGATATATGTTCTTTCATTTCATGTATTTAAAAAAAAAAAAAAATTCAAGATACACAATTAGCATTTACAGAGGGCTCCAAATTGTCAGATATTTGACGAGCTGAAAATTGATATAACAGCTTACGCGCACGATTAGAAAATAAATTTTGCAACTAGAAGGAACATTTTGGTGCCTACTTATACTTCAGATTGTAATAATTACCCTGAACCTAAATAAATTTGTATTTAAAGCATTTTTATATTTTATATATAAAGTTGTATTTAGCTAATACAAAATGTTGAAAATTTCAACAATATAATCACCTAAAAAATATATATTTTTTGAACAATAAAAAGAAATTTTTTGGTTCAGTTTATACAGATTAACATGAAACGTATGTTTTGAAAAATTCATGAAAAAATATTTAGAAGTTTTTGAGATACCCTGCGCGTTATGCCCAAAAACATCATTTGGAGAAATATGACTTCAAAGTTTCAGAAACGCCGCTCCACCTATTGAGCGAGTATAGTTCTAAAAGCCATAACTTCTATTCTAATGAGGATTTCAAGGAAACAGTTATATTAACATGTTCAGAAAAGATAGAAGTTCAGCGTCTAAAAAAATTAAAATTTCGAAACTTTTGAAGCTTTAAGAGACCTGAGACCCCTTAAAGTATCTGTATTTCAACTCTCTGTTTTTTAAGTTAATATCAAATTTTAATATTTTTCTTTCGATTTCCGAGCTTTTTAAATAGTATTTATATTTCTCACAAACTTAATGTCTTGAGAGTTGAAAGAGAGAGACTTGAGAGAAAAAATGAAAGTTGTTTTATGATTTTTCTCAAAAGTGATTTTTTTATGAAACTGTGTGAAAACAAATTGTCATAACTCAATAATTAATAGGTCAATTATCTCAAAATTTTTAATTTATGTTTTAAATATATATTCAAAAGAAGTAGACTATTCTTATGCTGATTTATTGAAAAGTTTATGAATTACACAGTTTCAATTTATAATTTTTTTTCAGGAATTTTCAGCGTTATTTGTCTTATCATAACCGATAACTTTTCAAATACAGTCGGACCTCGTTATCCCGACACCCGGTTTTCACACCACTCCGCTTATCTCGTCAGTTTTTCAAAGTCCCGATTTTCCATATATGATTTCAATGTAAATAAACTCCGGATTTTACCTCGTTGAATAATTTTCAACTCCAATTATCCCGACGGTTTAGGAAAACTGTCCATTTTTCACAATCCATCATATAAGCACGGAAATTAAGCGGTAAGAAAAAGCCAAACTTTTCACAAAAGTGTCTAAAATACCCATTGAGAAAAATGAGAAATTTTACTTTGAGAAATCCTTTATCAGAATAAATAAACCGACATACTATGAATAACCCATTTAAGCTCCAGATAGACGTATCAGTAAAGTCGCGTTCTTTTTGTTCTGGTCAAACGGCGCTTTCTTGTAGTTACATGGGGTTTTTCATCCGACTAAAACCGAAGCATTGCATTGCACAGAAACAATCAGAAATTATCTAACATCCATTTCTGAAACAATGAATATTGATTACAATTTCTTGTATAATATCGAAAAAAGAATTGCAGAAGGCACATCTAATGATAGGCAAACCGTAATTCATCAATATTGCATGTAAAAATACAAAAACAAGTCATCATAAATCTGTTTTTTATTCTTTTCAATTTTATTTTTATGTTTATTTTGTTTAATAATAATGTTTTATTACTTAAAACCGCAAGAACAGTTATGAAATTAAAATTGTCTTAAATTAATTAAAAATAAAGCTTTTTTAAAACACGTTTTTCTACAACTCCGGTTACCACGACACTCCGCTTATGACAACACTTTTTATGGTCATTAGAGTGTCGGAATAACGAGGTTCGACTGTATTCATGTTATTGTCATAAAAATAGTCTGGTTCCGGTATAACATTATTGTATGTATTATGTAACTTATAAAATGTATTTATATCTAATAATATTAAAATTAAATAGTTTTAAGAAAATAGCATTTTTTCTGTTAATTTTATACTATTAAAAAATTACTTATTTGTATGTTTTTCGATTTTTTTTTTCAAGCATTTTATACATTCTCTCTTAAATTAATTGTCGGATTAATTATTTTCATTAATAACAATTTAATTTTATCGCGATTTGTATCAGATAAATTTCATATCCAATAATTCTTAGTTCGTTCAAATTTATTTTTAAATCAAAATGGAAAAACCCCTTATTTCTTCTTTCTTTCCATGTTCTTTTCTTAACCTCTTGGGATATAACATATTTTTTCAGCAACAGAACATTTCTTCAAGACTGCTAGATCTAGAAATATTTATTTACAAGAAACAATATATATATTTCCAAGCAAACAAACTTGAAGTTTGACTCTTGTTAACAAACAATCCGGAATTGTTATATTTAACTCCAGGGAATTTAAGCTGTTTCATAACAATTTAAGTTAGTTTGAGCCACAAACATTTCTTTTTGTATCAATAAATTCCAGCTCACACCCTAAAAATATGTTTTCTATTAATCTTCTGAGGAAAACCGAAAAAAAAAAATGTTCTATATATTTTTCGTAAAGCGAATAAAGTACAGTAACACTACTTCAAATCTGAAAGGTTTAGTACCAGTGTTTTCGCGAACTTCAGATTATTCCTTCAGAAAAAATAACTTTTATTTACTAAAAAATGCTTCTGAGGAATTTAAAGAAATTTACTGTTTTATCTAATATATAAAAATGAAAATTTGTCTGTCTGTCTGTGATGCTATACAAATCCACAGTTTGGAAGCCAGACTTGTGAAATGTTATGTACATGTGTATTAAATACAGCCGAAGCAACTAAAGCAATCCGGAATCGAAATAATTTATAGTTAACTTTTAATTAATACAAAAACACTAATTTAGCAGCAATTTCCTATCAAATTTAAGCATTTTTCGTTATAGCAGCTGCCAACAATTACAAATTCACAATAAAATCCCCCCCCCTTTTTTTTTAAATCTTCAACCCGTAATCGCGCGAGTTCTTTAACCAATGTGAGATATAGATATTACGTACTCACGCTGCAATACTAAAAAGCTGTAGCGGGCATTACGATAATTCTTTTACCTTACATGCAAATAATTAGAGATATACATATTACGTACGCCGCACTGTTATTTTTAATTTTGGTTTTAGAATTAAATTCAGGAACACCCGTGCGTAGAGTGGGTTAAACAGATAGTTTAAGATAAAAGAAATAATTCAGCGAACAGGATAAAAAAAAAACTTTTTTTTTTTAGAAAAGTTATATGCTATCTACTCATATAAATCTACTCATATAAATACTATAAAACTGTCAGGATCTTACGTGCTTTGACTTCAAGCTATTGCAATTCAAAGAACAAGAAAAAAAAATATGTATCAGCCATAGATTATGAAACACTTTCCAACATTTCCAGCATAATTTACAAAACCTCACCGTTTAATAAGGACCATTGACCCTAAAAAAATCAGTAATATTAAAAAAATAAATGCTATCTGCCCACCGAAGGCTTATGTTGTACATACTTAGAAAAAATGATTAAATTCCTATGCATAGATTAAAATTTTCTTTCCTGTTTTTAATAGTCACGTGCAAACACATTTTTAATTCAAAGGATTCAAAGGAAAGATTATTATTTGTGCTGTTTTTACAATTGGCAACATTTTAAAATAATGACTTTATCTAAATGTGAAAAAATATCCATTGAAATTATGGAAATTTGAATAAAAAATTAAAAAAAGAACCCTAAAAAATCAGTCAAATTAAAAAAATAAATGCAATCTGCACACCACAGGCTTGTGTTGTATATCTTTAGAAAAAATTATTAAATTCCTATGCATAGGTTTTATTCCTATAAAACTTTTTTTAACGGAACTATTTTGACCGACTTTAAGATTAAAAATCTCTTAAAATAATTCTTCGATATTTTTGTATCCAATAGTTTTCTTAATATTAGCGAAGAAAACCTCCGGTCACATAGAATTCATTTACAGCGGCGGCGGCGGCGGTGACAGTGTTAGTTATTTTTTGAAAAAAGAATAGAGAGAAACTTGACTGTATGATCCTGAAAATATCCATATTTAGCATGTTAAATACATCTAAAATTATAATAATTGTTTCTTATAATTTGAGATATTTTTTATATTTTATATTTTATGTTAAATGTTTTATATACATTTTGTAATTGGTTTAAATGGTATTAATGTCATATTGTTTTTTTAATACGATATTTTAAACTACCTTGAAAAGCTGGATAGAAATTCCATAAAGTTTACAAATAATATTACTATTAATACTGCTTAAAAACTGAATTATGTTTCTACGTTTTATCATATGAAAATATTTAAAATATTAACTTTTTTTAAAAATACTTACTATATGAGACTTTGGGTGTGCTGTAATAATGATAACCGTATTCCACATCATGAAAATTTCATCCCAAATTATGTTTACCATCTGATTTACAAAGGATTCAAAGTCACTCTGTCAGCGAATGAATGCTAACATCAACTATATTTAACCATTTATGTACTGAATTATGAATTCATGAAAATTTTATCTTCTAAAGCATTTTTAGTGAATTGTTTGGGCTACATTAGAAGATTTACATAATCAATTAATAAATTTTAGAAGAATTTTAGAAGGATTGAAGGATTTAGAAGGATTCATTAAATTTGAATTTATAGGGATTTTGTGCAATATTTATAACCACACTCAAATCTTTTATTTTAAATAAATTTCTTAGTATTTTGTAGAATTAGGACATGTACAAATATAATGTCTCTCTATTCTAAAAAAAAGTAACTACCGCTGTCACCGCCGCCGCCGGTTTTGAATTTTTTGTGACCGGAGGTCTTTCTTCGTTAATATTAAGAAAAATAATGCATACAAAAATATGAAAATCGGTAGTATTATACAGAAATGTTTGATAAACATGCTGATGTAGACAGTTTTCAGATCGAAGAATTATTTTAAGAGATATTTAATGCTAAAGTTGGACAAAATCGTTCCACTAAAAAAGCTTTATAGGAGCAAAAACTATTCATAGGAATTTAATCATTTTTAGATCATTTTATGCGTTAGAATTCGCCGGAGTGCAGATTGCATTAATTTTTTTATTTTGACTAATTTTTTGAGGTTTTATTTCTATTTTAAATTCAAATTTTCAGCATTTCTAGAGAAAATTTTAACAGATTTTAGAAAGTGATATTAATTTAAACTGTTGCCAACTGTATAAACAGCGGAAACAATAATGTTTGCTTCAAAAAAAAAAAAAAAAATATTTATACGTGTAAATAAATTAAAAATTTATTTACACGTGACTATTATAAACAGAAAAAAAACATTTGGAATTAGAATTAAATAATTATGTACAAAAAGCAGAACTTATTAAAAATTACGTCATAAAAACTATAATTGCACGTGAATTTTAAGAGAGAAAGGAATTTGTAAAATAATAAATTTATTAAGAAGTCATATTTACATCACATTACAGTTATTACATAAAATGAACACAAAATAATATTGCAAAACGGTTTAAATTTAGAAATTGCACTAGACATTTATTTGATATTTTGAGAGGATCTTTTCAACTATTTTTGTTAGGAAAGCGCAAATAATATTTCATTTCTAACACAAGTATTTTCACGTGAATATTAAAAAGAGAAAGAATAGTTTGGTCAAAATTACGTCAGATTAAAAACGATTAATTTAAAATGTCTCATTTAAAAGAACTTTCTTTTCACTTTGTTAAAAAATACCAGGAGACAAAGACTCTGTTTACTTAATTCCTTTTATATTAGCTTATTTTGAAATGTTGTTACACGTGTCTACGTCATCAAGTTATTTTTATTTCGACGTTTTATTTGTATTTTTATTAATGTTGTACTAATTTATTTGTTTTTTCGTTATTTAAAATAAAAATTATGTCAATTTGTATAATTTGGCGAGTGGTTTGGCGATTTATATAATTTGGCGAAATTGGTCGACTGGATAATCAAGTAGTACCGCATCGGATTTGGCGTTAAAATTCCCCAATCAAAGAGAAATGAATAGAAATCCGTTTATAGGGAGATCGCCACTGTTTTTTAGCTCACAGGCTATCAAAGCCTGAGAGCTAATGTGCCCGCCCGTTCTGTATGTATGTATGTATGTACGTATGTACGTAACGCGATAACTCTTGATAGAAACATCCGATTTGCTTCAAAATTTTTTCCTAGGTTCACTGTGATAAGACGCTTCCCTGATTAGTTTTGGGAGTTCATTGGTTAAGGATAAAGGGGGGAAAACGGGGTTAGTCCACACACTACCCCCTTAATTCAGTTAAATGGGTTTTTCATGCAGAATGATTCGATTTGCTCCGAATTTGGTATATCGGTTTATTATGTTAAGGAACTTCCCTGATTAGATTTGGGAGTTCATTGGTTAAGGATAAAGAGGGAAAAACGGGGTTAGTCCACCCCCCTTAATTCCGATAAATGTGTTTTACATGCAGAATGATTCGATTTGCTCTGAATTTGGTATAGCGGTTTATTATGTTAAGGAACTTCCCTGATTAGTTTTGGGGGTTCATTGGTTAAGGGTAAAGGGGGAAAAACGGGGCTAGTCCACCCCCCTTAATTCAGATAAATGGGTTTTTCATGCAGAATCATTCAATTTGCTCCGAATTTGGTATACCGGTTTATTATGTTAAGGAACTTCCCTGATTAGTTTTGGGGGTTCATTGGTTAAGGATAAAGGGGGAAAAGGGGGGTTAGTCCACCCCCTTAATTCAGTTAAATGGGTTTTTCATGCAGAATGATTCGATTTGCTCCGAATTTGGTATACCGGTTTATTATGTTAAGGAACTTCCCTGATTAGTTTTGGGAGTTCATTGGTTAAGGATAAAGAGGAAAAAACGGGGTTAGTCCACCCCCCCTTAATTCCGATAAATGTGTTTTTCATGCAGAATGATTCGATTTGCTCCGAATTTGGTATAGCGGATTATTATGTTAAGGAACTTCCCTGATTAGTTTTGGGGGTTCATTGGTTAAGGGTAAAGGGGGAAAAACGGGGTTAGTCCACCCCCCCCCCTTAATTCAGATAAATGGGTTTTTCATGCAGAATCATTCAATTTGCTCCGAATTTGATATACCGGTTTATTATGTTAAGGAACTTCCCTGATTAGTTTTGGGGGTTCATTGGTTAAGGATAAAGGAGGAAAAGGGGGGTTAGTCCACCCCCTTAATTCAGATAAATGGGTTTTTCATGCAGAATCATTCGATTTGCTCCGAATTTGGTATACCGGTTTATTATGTTAAGGAACTTCCCTGATTAGTTTTGGGAGTTCATTGGTTAAGGATAAAGGGGGAAAAACGGGGTTAGTCCACTCCCCCTTAATTCAGATAAATGTGTTTTTCATGCAGAATGATTCTATTTGCTCCGAATTTGGTATACCGGTTTATTATGTTAAGGAACTTCCCTGATTAGATTTGGGAGTTCATTGGTTAAGGATAAAGAGGGAAAAACGGGGTTAGTCCACCCCCCTTAATTCAGATAAATGTGTTTTACATGCAGAATGATTCGATTTGCTCTGAATTTGGTATAGCGGTTTATTATGTTAAGGAACTTCCCTGATTAGTTTTGGGGGTTCATTGGTTAAGGATAAAAGGGGAAAACGGGCTTAGTCCACCCCCCTTAATTCAGATAAATGTGTTTTTCATGCAGAATGATTCGATTTGCTCCGAATTTGGTATACCGGTTTATTATGTTAAGGAACTTCCCTGATTAGTTTTGGGGGTTCATTGGTTAAGGATAAAGGGGGGAAAAACAGGGTTAGTCCACCCGCCTTAATTCAGATAAATGTGTTTTTCATGCAGAATGATTCGATTTGCTCCGAATTTGGTATACCGGTTTATTATGTTAAGGAACTTCCCTGATTAGTTTTGGGGTTCATTGGTTAAGGGTAAAGGGGGAAAAGGGAGGTTAGCCCGCCCCTTTTAATTTAGGTAAATGGGTTTTTCATGTAGAATGATTCGATTTGCTCCGTAGTTCGTATACCGGTTTATTATGTTAAGGAGCTTCCCTGATTCGTTTTGGCGATTCATTGGTTAAGGATAAAGGGTTAGTCCACCACCTTAATTTAGATAAA